>OY740720.1:135866284-137066284 GCA_963513945.1 Hydrotaea diabolus
CTCCAAAATCTGGAGTTACGGGTAAAAAACCGGTTATTCGGATTATACGCACTGATATGCCAGTAACTTGGTTGAATATCAACTGATTTTGAATTTTGAGGTTGAATTTTTAACTGATTTGGATAGAACTAATTGCTGTCTTTCGAATTGTGTAGTACACTTTTACAATTACACTGAAAAAATTTGTGTATTTTTCCTGTAAACTCATTTTTTTAAAAAATTTTAACTTTGAATGCGTTTTTACACAGTATTTTTTAAAAGAAAGCGAACAATTTCTGAGAATGTTTTTAGGAATAAAATTCGGTGCCATTTTTAAAAATCCGTTAAAAAGTGATTGAATTATTCAACTTTTATTAAAACAAAATTTTTTGAAAAATACAATTATTGGCAATACTACTTAGAAATGTTTGTGTGATCGTTTTATTTTTAATTGAACATCATCAGTATCCCGATTAAGTGACCAGCAATATTCGGAAATCATTTTTATTTTATCTTTTCCTTCAAAACGTTTTTCCGTTGTAATTATTTCTTGACGAAAGTGTTCGCCTTGTTCTTTACTGAACTGGTCCAGGCTTGGTGCGGTTTATAAGCTGGTGGAATCATCAGTGCATATTTTTCAAAAATGATGATGGCCGGAACGTAACCGTAAATGGAGCTCGCTACCGCGCCATGATATCGATCTTTATGCTATCTGAAATTAAAGCCCTTAATCTTGACGATACTTGGTTTCAACAGGACGGTGCCACTTGCCTAACAGCTGCTCAAACAATGGATCTATTGAGAGGCCATTTCAAAAAGCAGCTAAATTTTTGAATTTTCATATTTTTTGTTCTGAAAAAATACCTCTAGATGGATCACTCTTAATATGTATACACCAGATCTTATGGTGGAGTATAAAAAAAAATTACAGCAGTTTACTTCTCCACTTTTAATATAAACACATCTAAAAGATCAAATTCTAGTAAGTTTACATCAACCTTTGTTAAAATCAACATATAGTAGAAGCGAAGAAGAGCATAACCGGTCTCTTTGGGCTAAATTGAGGGCGTCAACTTCCTACTTCACTAACGAAACCCACAATCTATTACAATCTTCCTTCCCCCAGATAGATTGCCACAAATTGCAATTGAATAATTTTCCTTGAAATGCTGTATTGATTTCTATCGTTGACCATTTAAGTCTGTAATGAACTTTACGTGTTCACTTGGCACTACACTAGCGATCACAAGTATACGACATGTAGACATGAAACAACATTTGACAGGAAAATTTGTTAATAAGCAAAAGTTGAAAAACTAATTGCTTGACATTACAGATGACAGCTATTAGTAACACAGGAGGCGAATAGGAGGAGGACAGGACAGAGTAGAGAAGAACATAGCAAATTGTCCATTTACTTGAAAAACATTTGCCATTTGTAATGAAGCAAAAAAAAAACTATCACAGGACATTCAATATTTTTGTGAAGGAATGAGGAATGGGAGCGAGGACATTGACTAACTCTAGGGAACTTGTTTATGAAATCACGAACAACTACTTTTGAAATATGTTGCAGGAAACACTTGTTCACTTATACATACACACATATTTGCACACACACACTCATGTACATGGTGTGTGTGTGTGTGTTTGTGTACATTTAAAAAGACATATCCTTTGTGTTAGGGATACATAGATCAAACAATTATCGAAGTATGAGTGCTGTTATTGAATGATTGTGTGTATCTTTCCGGGAATCCCTGACACACACACACACATTCATACTTCTACACATATTGACTACCATTTGTTAAAAACAAGGAAAAACGAATTTTCCTTAAAAGGATGACAAGTATTGATGGTTGTTTTCGAAATGAAACCATTTGAAATGTTGTATACTTTGAAAATGGAATTATGTTTTTTTTCTGGTAAAAGTATGGGGAAAACATCAAAGGTAAACAAGTGTAAAAGGACATGGACTAAGTGGTAGATTTGAACTTATCTATAAAATTCTGGGTATGTGACGAGCAAAGGTAGCAGTCAGGGAAGAGCTAACGAAACTTTAAAGGAGAAGGTGGGCAGGAAATGGGAAGGATTGCTCGGTGTAAAGAGTAGCATTATTCGACTATCATAAATAAGTTTGCCAACGAAAATAGGCCTCGAACATAGAGAAATAGTGGGACTTAAATTAAGAAAGATTATTAGAACTAGATGATTTTAGCTAGCACAATCTGAGGGGATGTGCTGCGATGACGTTTTATTTCTTGCCTTTATAAATCGCAAAACAGTCCCCCAATGTCCGTTCGTTTCTTAGTTCGTAATAGCCCCTTCCCTATGAAGAAGACTTTAAAGCTACCGCTTTATATGGAGGTAGTTCTACATTTAATAAGCGGAATATTTCTTACAAAAAATACAACAAAATATTTCTCTTCTTGTGAATAAAGAAGCATCACTCTAATTATTGACTACCATATCTGTGGGGTAACATTCCAAAGTTAAGAAAATTAATTCATTAGAGGAAGTCAATCATGATGCATTTGCCGCCGTAGTATGATGGAAGTGTGCACGACTATCACGCCAGTAAACCCAGTTTCAGCCCAAGGTAAGAACATCTAACAATTTGTTAGCGGCGGGTTACGAGTTTTACCTTGAGCTTTGAGTTTTGCCGTCGACTTCACAAGTCAGAGATTTATCTACTTATAGCCATGCAAAAACTTCTCCATAAAAGGCTTTAGCCGTTCGTTAAGCCGGCGTTAAACAGTAGGTCCCGGTCAGTAAGTATACGACTGACACCGTTCACAGCTTTCTGATTTGAGAGATTAGCCCCTTGTTCTTAATGGAATGTTGTGGGACTTAAGTAAGACATGCTGCATTTGGGCTATTATAAAAAAATCCCGCAATGGCTGATATGTGTTCTAATCGTGGCTTTATCCCAAAGAGAACTAAATTCCGCATGACAACCTCATCATTAAAGTAAATCATTCGTCGCCTTGTAATTGCTGTAAGTGCTTCAAACTGTAAAATTACTTTTCTAAAAACTAGTCCCAAAAAAATCGATGCTGTTTTGACAATAGCCTCTCAAATATTGATCATGTGATCGTTCCAATGGGTTGGTTAATTAGCGTAGACTAGAAGCTTGGCTTAGCCCCAGAGATTATTATTAAATTATTTTTCTAAAAACTGGTCCCACAAAAATCGATGTTATTTTGACAATAGCCTCTCAAATATTGATCATGTGATCGTTCCAATGGGTTGGTTAATTAGCGTAGACTAGAAGCTTGGCTTAGCCCCAGAGATTATTATTAAATTATTTTTCTAAAAACTAGTCCCACAAAAATCGATGTTGTTTTGACAATAGCCTCTCAAATATTGACCATGTGATCGTTCCAATGGGTTGGTTAATTAGCGTAGACTAGAAGCTTGGCTTAGCCCCAGAGAACGTAATCCATGGATAAAAAGTCGCATGATCGAGGCGGTCAATTGATGAACGCTCCCTCTGAGATGAATCAGTCCTACAAGTTGTCTTTCGCAGTTGTAAGCGTTGTGTGGAATTGTAGAACGACAACTCAACTTATCGATGTTGTCGAGCTGAGACCACAGAAAGCTAAGGGTGGTCCAACCATAAAGCACGATGTTAATTGTAAGTCAAGCCTTAACGTGAAGATTTTGACATTTATTTGCTGCAGCGCTTGACAAATTTAACCTAGTACATAACTGAGCAACGCTTTAAGATTGTTAAAGTATTTTACAAAAATGGGCGGTCAAATCAAAATGCACTCAGTGATTTTTTTTTTTTGGTCAGCGTAGTCAACTAAACCTGTCTACAATCGGGGGAATTGAGCGCATATTTCGAACAGAGTCTGTAGCAAATGTGAAAACATCTGCTTATGCTCGTCAGTTCTTTCTGCAGAAAACATTGACGTTGTTCGCGATAGTATGGCAGAAGAACCATCAACATCGACATGTTGTCGTGCCCCACCTATTTAACATCTCAGATTTAATTTTATACGCTTCTAAAGTTTAATTGACTCAAGAGGTGAAGTCTACTGACCATTTCAAGCATCGTCAAGCCGCCGAATGGTTGGTTGAGCAGACAGAGTGAATGGTGACTTTGCAAAGAAAATCATCTTCAGAGACTAGGCACACTTTTACCTCAGTGGATTCGTTAACAAGCAAAATTGCCGCATTTGGGTATGGAGAATCCACAAGTGATTATTAAAAAGCCGATGCATCCACAAAGATTGACCGTTTGGTGCGTTTTATGGGCTGGCGGCATCATCGCAGCGTACTTCTTCGAAAATAAGGTCGGCCAATTAGTTAGCGTGAATGGTGTTCGCTATCGCGAGATTGTAATGGACTTATTGTGGTCAGAAATTGAGGATATGGACCTGGACAAGATGTGTCTTACTGGATGGTGCCACTTGCCACATAGGCAACGAAACAATAGCTCGAATAATTCAATGGCCGTGCTATCTCACGCCGTGGCGATGTTTATTGGCCGTCACGATCATGTGATTTGACATCGTTGGACTTCTTTCTTTGGGGATATTTAAAAGAAAAAGTGTACGTTAATAAGCCAAAAATAATTCAAGAGCTTAAGGATAAGATAATTCGGCACATCAACGACATTGAAACTCCATTTTGTCTTAGTCATTGAAAATATGGACCATCGGATAGATTTATGCCACGAAAGCCGTGGGAGCATTTGTTCGATATGTTGTTTCCTGTTATCATAATAAAAAATATAAAGATGATTCTCTGAAAACCTTTTGTTTTATTAATAATTAACATCGTGCGTTTTAGTTGGACCACTCCTTAGGTTGTCGTCGCCTATATCTTGGACCAATGCCCTGAAACGGTGTCTCCTACGTGACCTGAAAACGATCAGGTGCGATGCAGGCACCATGATCTAAACAGTACCATGCAGTCAATTATTGTGGTTGGTCTTACCCTTATAATAGGTAATGTTCCCCTCAAAAACAATAGTTTCGCTAGTTGATATTATCGCTGATCCGAGAATAGGATAGGTTAGGTTGTTACACGCAGAGAAAATATATGTTTACACTATGGTCACCGCAACAATAATTTGTTCTCTACAATAAAAGCATGTTCGTCGCAACCATAGTATTGTTTTTTTGAATTTCATTTTGACAATAGTATGATTGCGACAATATTGCTATTGTTGAAATGTAACAATAGTATTATTGCCAAATTTAGAAATAAAAATATGGTTGTAGTAACCATATAAACATGGTTGGTGCAACAAAACTATCGTTGTTTAAAATTTACGTTAACAATAATTTGATTACGGCAATCATACAGTATGGTTGCGACTATGAACAAATCAAAACAGGTTTTATAGAGCAAACAGGTATGTGTGTGATAGACAAAAAAACACATACACACGATACAGTGAATGGTTGCTGTCCATTAAAAAAACAACAACAATCGGAAGGTAGTTCGAGGGATTTTTATTGTGTTTACTTTGTTCGGTGAAATACTCTAATACCGACTGGTTCTCGTTTATTTAAAATCTGCCTGCACTTAAGTATATAGCCATTGATCATGGTTTAATCACGTTCGTAACTTGGTGTCTACGGATGGTGAAGTAGCATTCACCCCTGCTGGCAACTAAAAGTATTTTTGAACGTTGGAATATATATTTTTTTGTTCTTGAATGAAATGTTCAATAAAAACATGGCCTCAAGTCTGGCTATGAACTAATTGTAATGCAATTTAAAATAACTTGCTTGATACAAACCAGTTTTGTTCAGGAGAGACATTTTAAAGATTAGGTCCCTTTCTATTTGCGCTTAGAATCGTCGACTTCACTTTCATAAAACGCGCATATCTCTGGGAGGGAACACTTTTGGGGCATGGGAAAAAAAGAAAAAAAAATTGATTTTTTTACCCTTAGGTCCCTTTCTCTATGCGCTGTCACATATGCTTATATGACCATATTCTTATATGGGCAAAATCCAACCGCACACATAGGCGAGTTAACTCTTTAATCATCCCCAACGGAGTTTATAGGTGTCGAATCGCTATTTTTTTAACATTCTTTATAATTGGCTATCTGGGTTTCTTAGCTTCGCTGCAGCCCCTGTGATGTGTGACCTCTCAAAGAAATTCAATTTGAGTTTTGAAAATGAACCCGGAATTTCGGTTTATAAAGGGTGTCCCAAGAAGAACGCAATTTTTAAATCTGGCAACATTCGAAGTGTCATTGTTTGACATTTGAACAATTGTTATTGTTTGTTAGTAGAAGGTACGAGGTTAGTAAAAATGGAGCGCTACACGAAAGGGAGTTCGTTAATTGGGTATTGGAGAGACAACATGAAAATGCTGATTTTGCCGATAAAATCATCTTCAGTGACGAGGCCCATTTTCATCTTGATGGCTTCGTCAATAGGCAGAATTGTCGCATTTGGGGTGCGGAAAATCCTCGAGTGATTCACGAGAAGCAAATGCATCCTCAACGTGTCACTGTGTGGTGTGGTTTTTAGGCTGGAGGAATCATTGGACCTTTTTTTTTATGAAAATGAGGCAGGTCAAGCGCAAACAGTCAATGGTGTTTGGTATTGTGAAATGATAACCAGTTTTTTCTTGCCTAGAATTGAAGAAATGAATGTGGAGGGCATGTGATTCCAACAAGACGGCGCCACATGTCATACAGCCAGAGAAACAATTCAATTGCTGCATCAGTCAGTTAAAAATTGCGCTCTTCTTAGGACACCCATTATAATATTTTAACAGCTGAATAACATAAATGGCTTTAACAGCTTTTAAAATATTAGAAATTGATAATCTATAAGAAGTAACTGGTCACTTTTTATATTCAGGAGATAATAAGTTATTTGTATATATAGCGGCCTGTGGTATTTTCGTCTGTTGTTTTCATTGCTAATGAAGCATACTGTTTTGTCTGCCTGTTGTTGCTTTTTTCTGCCCTCATTTTGCTTTTAGTTCTGGTGAGTTGCTTTTTAGAAAGGTGGCAACTTCGACTGGGATCCCTAGGTATAGTGTGTGATCAGTGCTGGAGTACGGGACAAGTGAAAGTCGTACTGCTATCAGTTTGGGCACACAGTTAAAAGATTCGTTGCCACAACCGAATTCTTTTGCCAACCGAATGATTAATGTTACATGCACCTTGAGTATGCCATCAGTACAGCCGAATTTAGTTGGTGCTGTAATTGTAACTAATGTATCGGTAGAAAGTAAGAAGAATCCGAACCTCCAGAAAAGAGTTTTTGGATCTTAAAGTCTACATGCCTTAAATTTGTATAAAAATGTTAAATTTTCAATAGAAAGAAAAACGTTTTACATTACATACTTTAAGTACTCTAGAGCATAAGGAAGGTCATGTCCAGGAAACAGATGAAGGAAGATTTTTACTGAATAAATTAGATAAAACTATTTGCTTAAAGCAGTAATAATAGGATTATTTTTGCTTTCGGTTATAATGAAAGTTAAGATATCATTACCAATAGTCGGTGACAACAACATAATGTTGGCTAACATTATGATTGCCACAATCACCAGTTATGGTAATTTTTTCTCTGTGTGTGACTAAACCAGCCGTTCCTCAGTTAAGCCACTACCATTCCAGTTCACAGTTGCACTTATCTCTTTACATCATCCAGATTACTATAGACCGGTCGAGATGGGGACTCCTATTCGTTAGGCGGCGATTCGAATGATCCCTTCTTCTAGTACTTGGACAGATAGTAGTTGAGTCGGTGCGAGGAATAGATCTTAATAATGAGATTCGATGATCCCTTCTTCTACTACTTGGACAGATAGTAGTTGTGTCGGTGCGAGGAATAGATCTTAATAATGAGAACATGAGTTGAACAGGATGGGCTAGCTAAAATTTAAGACTTCGAACGGCTGATATGAACGGTACTGATATTTTTTTCAAATTTCTGGTTTTATTGGAAATGTTGAACTTTGTCATTTAGTAATGGAACACCATTCGATACGTTTCTGATTCAATTTTATAGTTTTAAATGGTTCATCCTATATATACAGCTATTGCCAAGTGAACCCAAAGTTCTTATATGGGTAAATAACTTAGACAATTTTTTTACCGTCTGAGTTTGCAGCTCTTAACTTTACAAGTCAGAGTTAAGTCTTTAAACTCGTCTGTAAAACGTTTTTTAAGGTCGTCTATAGACAGTATAAAACTACAACTTGCCTAGCTCACTAACTTGAGAACAGTTCCTTGCTTATTTTTTGTGGCACGTTAATGGAATTGTGTTTCACATCTGTTTAGTGGGTCAACGATTTACACCTGCCCAACGTGTTCACATGTTTTGTTTTTAACAATTTTTAAAAATACTTTTCTCCCGTCCCTCTCGACCAAATATTGAAAATATGAAAAATACATTTATTTTACTTTTCAAATTGAACACAAGTTTTCGAAATCCAATTTGTAGTAACTACTAAGTACCCATTTTACTTCACTTTACTACTGCCGAAATAATGCTGCCAGAAATACTCGTACAAAAAAAACTACCAGGAGTTGTGGCAAACTTTCCAAAGCGGCTGCCTCCTCGCACCAAAACACCCCTGTAGTTAAACACAACAACATAAATGGGAACAACAATGGAGCAGGAGTTGCAACAGCATCAGTCAGCACACAATGCTAACAATCATGCCTCAAACTGGCAGGGTCGGCCCGCCTGGGGCTCCAGCCCTCACCTCCACCACAGCTTCTGTGGGGGAAAAAACGTGTTGAAAGTTATTTTTGGTGTTGAACTATTTAAATAAAATGTAGCATACATTTTGGCGTTTTGGGCTAGGGCGACCTCCACATTTTATTCGGGTTGTTACCTTGAAATTTTGTTTACCTAAGCCAACACAAGGACGAGAGGTTTCGCCGACAGTTTAGGATCGCTTAAACAAGGAAAAGGTAAGAGATTTTGCCAGTTTCAGTTGAGACAGCAGGAAAAATTAATTAAAGGCCAACTCCCCAAAGTTTAGAGCACAATTGGAAACTTTTACTATTTACCCCTCGCAACATTTTGCCCGCTTTCTATATCTCTTAGATAAGTGTACGCCCGCCAGAGTGTGTTGCCAAAAATTACTTGTACTGTATATTTTTCCTAAAAATGACTGTGTACATAAAGGCAGTCCCCCCGAATGGGCGGCCTGCCTGAACGTAAGGGGGCTAAGGGCGGCGAATACCAGTAAAACAACTGCAACAATTACTACTGCATCATTTGTGCAACCAACAAATGGAATTCATAAAAATTTGCACACAGCAACAAAATGAAAAAAAAAATACTACGGGAAAACACTTGCACCATCATCGTGCCACAGCAGCAGCATCGGGGCACTGGCAACAACAACACAAAGCATTACAACAATTTTAGTGTAAACAACAGAGTTGTTGATGTTGAAATAATAGTTTGGTCAGGTAACTTTGGTTTTGGTTTTTATTTCCGTTTTTTTGTTGCCGCTGCTCATGATTGTTTCATTTCATTTCGTGTTGTTTTCTGAAGTGGTTTTTGTAGTCGGAATAGTAGTTTTAGTAGGATATGGGCAAAGAGGGAATGTTTAAATTGTTGTTTGGTGATTATTTTTTAACTTTTAAGTAAATATTGTTGTTCACAACCAAGTAAAAGGGAAATATTCAAATTAAATTAAGGACCCTCATACACAGGCAGGCGAGAGGAAAGTCTAGCAGAAAGGATTCTTAACCGGGAGGGAGATAGCTTTCCTCCACCGTAGAAAGGATTTTCTACTAGTTTCTGTCTTTCCGTTCAAATTATTGATCGAGTACCCTCTAAAGTATATAAGTATTTTTGATCGTCATTAAATACTAAGAGCGTTTAGTTATGTCCGCCAATTTGCTTGTTGAAAGCACGGGTCCTGATATTTCTCAAGGTGATGACTTATAGTCATAAGCTATGTGTAGTATAGGGTGATCCATCCAGAGGTATTTTTTCAGAACAAAAAAAAAATATAAAAATTCAAATCAAGTGTGGAATCTTTATTGGTAATTTGAAAGGACGTTTTATGGCATTTATTTTTTGAATATAATTTCCTTCACATGTTGGCCGCAACTTCGCCTGAGGGATTCCATTCTGAGGGTCCAACTTTGGATGACTCGTTTGAGCATTTCGACCAGTATGGCTTTAATGACACTCGTAATGTTTGCTTCCAAAACCTGAATTGTAGCTGGTTTGTCAGCATACCCTTGGACTTTACGTAACCCCAAAGAAAAATGTCTAATGGTGATATCACACTCGATCTAGGCGACCAACTAACTCACCAGTCCAAAACGAGAAATTAGCGGCTTTTCGAAATGACCTCTCAATAGAGTCAGTGTTTGAGCAGCTGTATGGCAAATGGCCACGTCCAATTGAAACCAAGTGTCGTCAAGATTACGGGCTTCAATTTCAGGTAGGAAAAAGTCGATATCATGGCGCGACACCCAGCATCATTTACGGTTACGTTCGGGCCATCATCATTTTTGAAAAAAATATGCGCCGATGATTCCACCAGCTTAAAAACCTCACCAAACCGTGGTTTTCTCTGGTTATAATGGCACCTCTTGAACATCTTCTTGTTGCTCTTCAGCCCAAATGCGGTAATTGTATTGTTGTTGTTGTTGTAACAACAATATATTTATTTCGAAGTCTTGTTCGTCTATGGGGAATCTGCTTCGATATCCAGGTGAAGGAAACGCGCCATTTGAACTGGATGCGTCCACAGAGACCTGGGGGTCAGCTGAGTGGGCTTGGCCGGACAATTGAAGAGGTGCAGTACATCATGTGGTCCCTGATGGCAGGCGGGACAGATGTCCGGAACGTTAGCATCAATTCGTGCCCAGTAAGAATTGAGGAAGCTGCACCATATAGATGTCAGCCGTGTCAGAACTACGCGCGTCTGCCGAGGTAGTACCTTCTCCTCAGGTCAAATTTGCGCGGGATGCTCCCCTAGCACTATATTCACTCGGTAGTTGGATACTGCTGGCGGATACATCGGCGTGAATGTTGTTTAGACCTGTCTGCTAGTTTCGATGATCTAAAGGTTCTCTCTTATACCGCTGGATCTCTCTAGATCATGAAGATCGTACCTGATCCGCCTGGGCGGAGGCATCCTGTCCAAGAGATGGTGATTAGGATGGCTGCTGCCAAAACACCCTAACAGGTATTGCTTAGACAGCAGGAAATTGTGTCTGCGCACAGTAAGGACCTTCGTCTCCTCATCTAGATGGTCCTCAGAGGACATAAGAAGACACCCTGTTGATGTTCTAAGGGCGGCATTCTGGCATGTCAGAATTAATCCACTGCGTCGTACTCACGTTCGCCGACCATACAGGTGCTGCGTAGTTTGCTACAGACCGACCTATCGCTTTGTAAGAGGTCAACAAGGTTTCTTTGTCGGCTCCCCAAGTACTGCCGGCAAGTGACTTGAGGACCTTGCTCCTACTTTTAAGTTTATCGCAGATAGCTGTAGCATGTGCAGAGGATCTAAAAAGGCTGTCCAACGTGACCCCAAGGATTTTGGGATAGTTGGTGGTCGGGATGTTGACGTCATCGACTTTCACATTGAGTGACAACCGCACCTCTGCGGTCCAAGCAGTAAACAGTGTGGCTGATGATTTGGAGGCGGATATTTTCATATTTCTCGCAGTGAAGAAACGTGCTAAGTCAGTGAGGTAATAGTTGATTTTCTCGCAAATGTCATCCACTTTAGGTCCTGACGCCAGAATTGTGCAATCGTCAGCGTACGACACAATTTCAACGCCGTCTGGTGATGCAGGAATTTTAGAGAGGTAGAGGTTAAACAGAGCCGGGGATAAAACTCCACCCTGGGGAACTCCTTGTTTAACTCTACGGGGCTTCGACTTTCTGTCTCTAAATTCTACATATGACTGGCGCCCACACATATAGTTTACGACCCAACGTTTCAAACTGGGAGGAGGACCGTCCTGTCGTTAGGCTTGTTCTGGTTAAGGCCGCGACTTATAAGTGTGGTGATGGCGAGTAAAGCAGTTGTTGTGCTGTGCTGCTTGCGGAATCCATGCTGATGATCAGCACTAGGAAAGTGTTCGATCAGGCTGGGGAGGAGCAGTGCTTCAAGCGTCTTTGCTACTGGAGAAAGCAAGGAGATCGGCCTGTACGAATCTCCTTTACTTGCGTCTTTGCCTGGCTTCAGTAGCGGGACCACTCTGCCCATTTTCCAGGCATCGGGAACTTCGTTAGTGGCAAGCGACAGATTGAGCACTTTGGTCATGTACTCTACTCTTATTTTGTTAATTGACTTTGCCGTTGAGCCAGAAATGGGCCTCATCACTGAACAAAATTTTGGCCGAAAAAGCGTATCTTGCCGTTACACACAGAACGCTCATTTTCATCATACAGTTTCCAACATTTGAAGGAAATTATTTTCAAAAAATAAATGCCATAAAATGTCCTTTCAAAATAACAATAAAGATTCCACACCTGATTTGAATTTGTAAATATTTTTTGTTCTGAAAAAATACCTCTAGATGGATCACCCTTTAGTTATTCGAAGAGAACGGATCAGGGGAAAGGGGGTAATATAACCTAAGGGGACCTACGTTTTTTCTATTAAACCCCTAAACAAATTTTTATCAAAGGCTACTAAATATTTTTATTCCGTTTACAACACCACAAAACTTGATCGGAGGTCCTATAAAGTACCGGGCGTCCGCCGGGAAGGTATGCTACAGGGTGTCCGTGGGGAAGGTATACCACTTTGCTTTTTTTTAATTTTTGATTAAATGAAAGAGAATGGAACTTATTATTGATAAATGTTTTATTTAATGTTGGCAATTATGTGTTGAATACAATATCAGATAGATGTCTGCCTCTGTTAGGCTCACAAATGCGAGCCGTTTAGAGCACAGTTTTCATTACATTCTCAAACATTTCATGCGGTATTTCATTAATTGCATTACTAATATTTTGTTTGATTTGCTCAAGCGTTTCTGGTTTGTTTTCATAAAACTTGCTTCTCAGATATCCCCGCAAAAAGAAGTCCCGAAGTGGAGGCCAATCTACATCACCATTTTGTGAAATAACTTGTTGTGGAAAGAGGTCTCGCAGTAATTCCATTGTAATTCCGGCCGTATGCGATGTAGTACCACATGTTGATACCACATGTAAATCAAGCCCAAAGCATGCAGTTCTGGCGTTAAAAGGTTTTCAATCATATCACGATATCCCTCCCCATTGACTGTTACCGTTACGTAGTTTTCATTTTCATAAAAGTAAGGTCCAATAATTCCTCCTGACCAAATTGCACACCAGACTGTCACTTTTAATGGATGCAAAGGTGAATGATGAATAATTTGAGGGTTTTCCATTGCCCAGAACCGACTATTCTGTTTATTCACATATCCATTCAAATGAAAATGTGCCTCGTCACTTACGAGTATTATGATTTTTTCACGAAAATCGGGGTTGTCATGGGCGAGCTGTAATATTCTATTGGCATATGATAAGCGGCGTAAGTGGTCTTGTGGAAGAAACTCTTGTGTCAACTGAATCTTAAATGGAAACAAATGCAAATCCGTGTGCAAAATTGTGGCCAAAGTTGTTCTTTGAAGAACAAGCTCCTGAGCAGCTCCTGTTTGAACATTTTCTTGAGCAGCAGTACTGTTTTCAGCCGATCTTGAATTACGTGGGGGCTTATCAGCTACAGACCCTCTTTCTTCGAAAACATTCTCTACACGATTAATAGAGCGTTTTGTTGGCACGTAGTTTCTCACAAAAATTTCATGTAACTTTCTCATCGTCACAGTAATCGATGATTGATTTTGATAAAATGTTTTAACGATTAAAACTTTTTGGTTTATCGAATATTTTTCAAAAAATAAATTTGCCACGTCCCTACTTCACGACTGCCAAATATGAACTGTCAAGACCAATGTTTGTTAAAATGGCGGCAAAACAAAGTAGTATACCTTTCCGGCGGACACCCTGTATATAACGGGTGATCAATCAAGAGGTATTTTATTCAAAATAAAAAAAATACAAAAAATCAAATCAAGTCTGGAATCTGTATTGTTCATACGAAAGGACATTTAATGCCATTTATTTTTTGAATATAATTTCCTACAAATGTTGGCAACTGTATTATGGAAATAAAAGTTCGATGAGAAACGGGAAGATCCGCTCATTACGACCAAAATGTTGCTCAGTGATGAGGCCCATTCTTGGCACAACGGCAACGCCAATCAACAAAATCGCCGCATTTGGGCTTAAGAGCAACCAGAAGTGGTTCAAATGGTGCCATTATACCCAGAGAAAACCACAGTTTGGTGTGGTTGATGGGCTGGTGAAATCATCGGTCCTTATTTTTTTAAAAATGATAATGGCCGGAACGTAACCGTGAATGGTGATCGCTATCGCGCCATGATATTGGATTTTATTCTGGAGATATTTTATATCGACGGTCCTTTACTTGGGCCATGACTAAGATTTTTTAAAGAGGGAGTGACAAGGCTCTTTTTCCCCTAGAATGTGTTTCGATCCTTGCCAGCATCATATATTCCTTATATTATCGTCATTTCTTCAAAAGCTCATGAGATAAGGCCTTTAAAAGTTCAGGGTCGTGTGTGTGGTGCCACTCCCCCTTGGGCAATAATCTGGAAACGTTGCTTAGAAAAAAAGCTAGTAGGACGTAACTAAATGCGAAAGTTTTGTAACGATTTGAGTTGATACGGGCGATATACGAGTATACAAATATGTAAAACGCGCGGAATTTGGCTCGGCTCTTGTGTGGGAAAAATGTCTACCTCTTGTCTGATCTGCTCCATTATCAGTACGAAGCATCAACAAATATTTTTGCAAAACTTCAGTCACCCAGCATTAATAGTGCTAACTGTAGTTTCCTTTTCATTTCTTAGAATTTTACGAGAATTTAGGATGATTCATTCCCGAAGATGCAAGGGGCGAAATGACAGCGGTTTGAAAATTTTCGAATTGGTGTTCGGAGGGTACTCTGGTGCTCTGAACCAGTAGTGGCTTTTCTCCTAAAAGATAACCTCTTTCCTTTCAATGATTACCTAAACGAAGACCTGAGGTCCTACCGTTCCAAAGTTATGACTATTTGACTGAATTGCAAACATTTTTTTGTAAGCGAAATAACAGCACACATTTATTTGCTTTCGTAAACTAACACAAAAAAATAGGTAATTTTTGATAGGTGAAAGTAGGGCTATCTTTTAAGATAAAAACCCGACCAATGGTTTAAAACTTTATAACAATTTTACCCTAGTATCCTTAGACTAACAATGCGAACATTTTCAAACCGCTGCCATTTCGCCCCTTGCATTTTCGGCCATGGTAGAGAATGGGCATTTTTTTAGAAAATAGCTGATGAATTTTGTCTAAATATTTTTTGATATATTTATTGATGTACGATATAAGAGTATTGTATCCAAAAAGAATCTACTTATTCGAAATGTCCGCCTTTTGCCTTTACACACGCCTTAAGTCGCACTGGCCAATCGTCAATAGCGGCACGAACCTCGGCCATTGTAAAATTGGCCACAGCTCGAACCAAAGCAGTCTTAAGAGATCCAATGTTGGGGTATCTTTTGTGGCAAACCTTGCCCTCTAAAACCGTCCACAATTTGTAATCCAATGGGTTCAAATCTGGAGTGCCTGAGGGCCATTCTTTAGAGGAAATGAACGCTGGCAAATAGTTTCGAAGCCAGGCCTGGGACGTTTTAGCCTTATGGGCCGGCGCAGAATCCTGCTGGAAAGTCCATGGCTGGTTTTGAACATGGAATTGTTAAGAGGATTCACAACAGCTTCTAAAACGGTTTCTTGTTAAACTTTGGCCGATGTTTTAATAATTCCTTGTTCGCAGAAATGCAGGTCAGTGACCCCATCGTAAAAGACACCCCACCAAACCATGACTGAAGCTGGGTGATGACCCTTTTCCACCATTGGGATCAGTTCAGATGCTTTTTTAGATGACAGCGCATGCACTCTATCATTTTGCTTGTTAAATTTTTCCTGAACGGTAAAAATTTTTTCATCGGTAAACAAAATTTTTCTGTGCAAGTTATCAGCGTGCTTCGCCAAAAGACGTTTGCATTTTTCCATCCTATTTTTTTAGAGCTGCAGTCAATAAATGTCCGGTACGTCGTTTGAAAGCCCCAAGTCTTTTTTAATGATTCGACTCATGGACTTTTGCGTGGTATTCATCGCACGGGCCATGATTTTCTGTTTTCGGAGCGGGTTTCTGTGAATTCTTTATTTAACGGCTGTTCGAACAGAGCATTAGCGGCCCGACCTGTTGCGGTCTTTTACATCTCCAGTCTCCTCAAACAGTTGTATGCATCGGTAGACGAACCTTCGGCTAATCCCTAGTGGCCGGAGCGTTTTGAAAATATCGATTTTTTTCATTTCACACTTGAAAAGCGCTATTACAGCGATACGATTCTCATTATCTGACCACTCCATGATGGAAGTTGAAACAATTTTAAAATCCCGTTACAGATTAACGCTGTTGAGGTTACCATCAAAATCCATATGACATTAACGGGGTATGTTCAGTTCTACTATTGAAATGGGTATGTTCAATGTAGTAACAATATTTATGTCCCTACTAAGTAGATTATATAAGTAGAATTACGAGGTGTTTCCGAGAGAAGGACACAGTAAATAAACTCTCCATCCTATAGTGGAGGGTATAAAAAGGGGTTTACTAAGACTCCTATCTGAACGTAAATTGCACACTTTGCTTCATTTCCTTTTATATGAGTCTAAAACTGAGGCTGCCGCGGCTCTGATGAACCTCCGACCCAAATTACAGGTTGTTTGTTTTTGTCATTTTGTGGTATTTTATTCTCCTGAAATCGTTGAAATTTCTACTCCCTCTCATGGCGACTTCGGAAAACTTTGGAAGTTTCCTTTTTTCATTTTAGGTTATTTTTCTCAAGTTTCTGCAATTATTGACATTTTTACTACCTTATCCCTCTCATGGCGATTTCGCCTAACCTTTGGAAGTCTTCTTTTTTGGTTGCTAACGCTTGACGAAAATTTACTTTTTACAAAGCTTTCTTAGGACCAATAGAGAAATGTTTATCTATCTCGATAAAAGCTTAATAGTGACTAGGTGTACCGATTATTAATCTCCAATTGTGACCAGGTATACCGGCAATTAATCTCCAATTGAGACCAGGTATACCGAAAATTAATCTCAACGGCCATTACAATAAAATCCAGTTATGTAAGTGTTTACGTAGCAACATTTAGCTGAATACTTTTTGGGTTTTCGTTTGTAATACACACTTATAAAAATTAAATAAATACAGTTGAAGTACTTACCTAGTGTCTGGAGTTTCAGTACATGTTACTTCCTTTGACCTCTAGGCCTAGTTAATCCAATGGCATATTTGTAAGTACAATTATCGATCACCATTAGCCACAAGCAGCCTTCTGCAATTCAACTGAACATTTTTAAACATTCCTTCTTTGTAAGCACTTTAGTTTTTATTTGTTTTTTTGCACTTCCGCTTGTTATTTCTTTTTTAAACCCGAAACTTTTCTTGAGAAGATCAAAGCGTATTGCGACTTAAAATATTAGCCAAGTAAATGTCAGCCACATATTTTTGTTTGCAGAAAAACAGCTGTTCTTAGCTCACTCAAAAACACACACAGGGTTACATCTGTGAGCGTCACACTATGCGGCTGATTCAATACAAACTGGCGCCGCTCAACACTTGACCCTTTTACGTTTGTCGTCTCTGGAGAAGACGGCGTTATTAAACTAAAATAGTCCTAGGACTATTTTAGTTTAATAACCCCCTTGATTACATATTTCGAATTAAAATCTATTAAAACTTTTATGGCAATTTCGTTGAAATTTCAAATGAAATTCGTTTGATGGCGATTTAGTTTGTAAATGTAAACAAAGGATAATGCCTCATTCGTCACATATAATGGAAATCCAAATTGAATTTCGTCTTTAAATCTATTACAATTTGTATGAATATTAACTGCCGAAATCCGATAAAAATCCAGAGGACTAAGTTTTCACATGCGAGTGCCGTATAGGCTTTTAAAAAAATTGTGTTCTATTAGAGCTCGTTTAATAAATAAGTAAGTGAACTTTTTTATTTTTAAGTTATTGTAAGGCTTGAGGTCATAAGCAGAAATCAGATGTTGGTGTTTTTATAATTTATTTCATTTTAAATAACCCAATATTTCGAACTGACTTCGTCGTTCATCATCAAGTGAACTTCAAAAATTTGCGAGAAATTTTAATAGTTTTTTGTATACAAGAACTAAATTGGTTTTTTGCATCAAATATCGTTTGATTTGAAAATTTGTAATTTACAGCAAAAGAGTTGTTTAAGTTACTACAGTGGTAGACAATCGTTTGAGTGCAGACGACTTTTGTCTATTTTGGTGATATATATATTTTTTACGGAACAATTAGTTTTATTACTAGTTGAAAAAAGGAGTAAAGAAGAAACAAATATTTCATTACAATGTGGAAAATTTAATTGAAAGTTAAAAAAAGGCGAGAAATGCATATGCGCGCACTCTATTCAAATGTCAAAATAGGAAGTTAATACATAACACAAGCCAACTTTTAAATTTAATTAATATTTAACATGTCCTCCATTATTCTGTATGACGGAAAATTTTTTTGCATCGATTCTATAAAATTTTGAATGGTTGTGAAGCTAATGTCGGATCAACCATCCTTATTCGTATATTTTAGATCGTTGATGGTTGTAAACTGTCTTTCGTCCTCGTAAACCTTAGCAGCGACAATGCCCAATAGGTTTTGATTGGACTGCAAGCCGGCCATGGTAATACATTGATGTTTTTGGCCAGAAATCACGCTTAGTTTGGATGAATGAGTCGAGGCATTATGCTGCTGGCAAATTACTTCTTCGTCCACATTTGTATCAAGATGTGACATCAACACTTCCTCCAACAATTCAATATAATTTACTAAATTCATTTTTGTTGATATGAAATAAATCGGTTACTTATTTTCATAGGAAAAGGCACAACTTACCTAAGGCTAACTACATTGTTTTTACTTAAATCGTGCCAGTAGCAGCTATAACATTCTGCGCCATATAAAATGAACATTTTCTCGTCAGAAAAAATGACATGTTTCAATTCATTTGTCCAAGCCATATGCATTTTGGCGTTTTAGTTTATGGGCATTTGACAAGCTATGTTTTTTTGTAATTACGTCCATCTTATGGATGGTGTAGACTTTAAATACCGTGTAACTGTTCGATAGGTTATCCTTTTATTTTGCTGCATGTTAACCGTTTTTTTGTAGCTTCCTCACAAATTATTTTGCTGCAGGTTAACCGTTTTTTTGTAGCTTCCTCAGAAATTCATCCTTTATCCTTCAATGTTAGTTTTATCTTTGGTTGGAGTTTTGATACCATATGTTTTGCCTTTTCGCAAATAGTGTAGTATTACTAACTCGGAACGGTTTAATAATTTCGCAATTTTTCTATTGGACTGTCCATTTTTTAAGGGAATCAGCATCAACACGATATTTTTTAATTTTTAGTATTTTGTACTTAATTAATTAGTATTTTCTTACCAAAAAATTAAGTTCACTTACAATTTTTCAGTTGATAATATCTTTTTTTGCTGATGCGTTCAATCAAATGCCACGCCAAAAATGTATTAGTTTTGGAAATCACATGTGATTTTTGCGTAAACAAAAAATGTTCGCCATGTAACGGTTTATACATTCCATTGCTTATATAGTGTTGTGATAAAAAAAAGTCATCTCTTCAGGTCGGTATCTGATAGTCACAAAAAAATAAACAAAGTTCAAAAAAATTTAATAGGCTGTTTCCACTACGGTCGCGTCCACGTCCGCGTCCACGATTTATCGATAATTTTTAATTGTGTTTCCATTGTGTTTTGCGTCCACGTTTGCTTTCAAACAGCTGTTTGTGTTTATTTGTTTTTTTTAGGGGTGCGAAAAATTTTAATATTTTTGTGTTGTGACATTATCATGGAATTAAATGATATTATTTTGCTAACCGCAGTGGAAAATGAGGACCAAATGGTTTATTTTTCACTTCCGCGCCAGTCACTCCCAGCTTCTCCCCCATCTCTTTGTGTATGTGGGTGTTTTTGCGAGCACCCCTCAGGCCGTCAATATTTTCCTCCCAGAGGTCCAACAGATATACTGCTGCCCATTCCGTCTTTTTGAAATCTAAAATAATTGAAAAAATTAATATTATTTAAACAAAAGCAAAAATATTAACATATCTCCTGTTTTTTGCATTTTGGATGTTTATATTTATAATGATTAACAGCTGTTTTCATAGGGATGTGCAATTTGCGATATCGCCATTGATAGGTATGGGTGGGTTTCGACTGCAAAAATAATCGAATTTATAGTAAACGCGACTTATCGATAAACGCGTCCAATATGAACGCGACTTTTTCCCATACCTAACTGCCTATGTTTTTTGTATAGGCTGTAACGCGCGTTCATTGATTTTTGGACGCGGACGCGACCGTAGTGGAAACAGCCTATTAGACGCGCTCAAACGAATGTCGACCACTGTATAAGCAAGTAATAACAGAGCTCTCCTAAACTCGCTACAGGTTATTCTTGAATAACTTGTCATGTGCGCCTTAAATGGTTATAAGCGTTTGCGCAAACATTTCAAAAACAATGTGTTTAACTTGACAGCACGAACAGCTGTAGAGTAGACAAAATAATAAAGAAAAAGAAGCAAAAAAACTTGAAATTAGGAAGAGGGAAAGCCAGAAATTTTTTAGAAAAAATGGAAACTTCATTTTTTCCCTCTCTTTTATTTTGAATCCTGAGACGAAAGGTTGGTCTGGCGATGAAATACGTAACGTTTGGTTGAGTTGATTTTAAAACATACAATACAGTGAACTAAAATACAAATAAACAACAAAAGTACAAAAAGCGACAACACTTGTCGACAAATAAATATATTTTTTTTTAAAACAAGACAATTTGATTGTTAATTAATTTTACAAAAAAACTTAAAAATACTAAAACAACAATACTTCCGCCATTTTCCGCCATCACCTGAGACTAATCCACCGAGGGAGCAGCAGTTTTCACAGCTCCAAGCCTGCTAGGTAGTATCCGCCTACAACTATACCCGACAATAAAACCTGAAAACGAAGTGAACAAAATAATTTAGTTATTTTTTGATAAAAGAAATAGGAGAATAGTAAAAGAAATATCGGTGTAGGAAACGTTGTTAATATACCTTTTGAAAATAGAAAAGTGTGCGTTAGTACCGATAGGGTTGAGCTCACGCCTAGGGAAAGCACATGTATGGCAGGGCTTTTGCCCAAAAATCCACCCCTATTTCTTTTCCACAGAAGGCATTTTTTTTTATCTGAAAAGGAACATAAATTGTATATTTTTATACCGGACAAAACGGACGACAAGGTTACCGAATACTTACTTGAAACAATACAGCTTACTGTGGATACCGACCATACCATACACTCACCAGCGCCAGTTCAAAACCAGGAGGCCATCTTGTTAAAATCTGCCACAAGGTTTCCAGCAGTTGCTCCAGAGGTGCCGCCACGAGGCTAAAATTAGAGAAAAAAAATATTTTACTATTTTTGTTAAACTTTTCTGGTTAAATTCAAATTACATTTTCCTGATCTTTGTATTTGAAAGAATTAAATTATTATTCATTTTATAACAGTTTACGTTAATTTTTTTTGAATATTAACGAAAATCTCCTAATAAATGGATTCTTTCGTAAAACCAAATTAAGAGAAATCTACTTAATATGAACTTCTAGTTCATAAAAGACAAGGGGTAGTAGGGAAAGGCAAAGGGTAAGTAGATTTATTGGACATGGGATACCTCAGAAATAATTGGAGGTATCACGGTGGAGTTTGGTTTCCGACTCCAAGAGGGAGGGTAATTTCCTTGGCATAACAGCCGCCAAGAAGTTGAGTGTTCGTGATGATTGTAGTGAGTACATACTTCAGTGTTGATTTTCCTTACATTTGTGTCTTGCTTCGGGTGGTCCGTGTCTTTCGTGTTGTTCCCTGCGTGTTTTATATCAATTTAAGCCTGGTATGATTATGTGTTTATTGTACCTGTCTTCATGTCCAGATTGCTGGCAAGAACCACGCCCGTCCGGCGAGCTTAGCCGCGCTTTACGCCAGCATGCCAGCAAAGGCCGACAATCTGGTAAAATAAATCTTTTGTTTGGAGTAAGATCCCAAATAACCAGAGGCAGCTACTACAAACTTTCTACCCAAAAATGTAATTATTTAAAACAAATGAGTTCTAACTCAAATTGTCCATAGTTTTATATAAACAAAATCATATTTATATTATTGTAGTCAAATTAAAAATACGAAAGTTTAATATATACATATGCCAAATGTTTCTAGGGACTAAACTTTTTTTTCAAGATTCGTCAAAATTTTCCTAAATAGGCAACGAAAATCTTAACAAAAGGTACACATTTATTAAAAGCAAAAAAATTAACATGAATTTATTTTTTTATTGTGATTTATTTACATATTTATAACAGTTAAAATTAAATTACGGCATATTATTGATTTCTTCGGAAGAGCAAACGTTCCCATTATTTATGGAGCACAACTAATTTCATGCAGACGCCTCGGCTGGCTTAGCAGTTTTACATACCAGAAAATACAAAAGTTTAATAAAACGGCTAAGTGCTTCTAAGCACGATATTCTTTTACAAGATTCTTCAAAATTGTCCGAAAGAAGGCAACAAAATCAATTATTTTTTTGGAAAAAAAAATTTAAAATTATCATGAATTAAATTTTATCATATTATTGGTGATGTAGCACAATTTATTTCATGCAAAAGCTCTATTGACTTGGCAATTTTACAGACTAAAGCTTTTCGCATCGCCATTTATTGCTCTTACATAGCAAAGTACATAATATTGTATAATAACACGGCTTTCGCTGGGAAATCGCATCGCAATATCCTCTCATATTATTTTTGATAAAAGTTTATACGGCATTCGCATATACGTAATATTTTCTCTGGATTTTTTTTGTATCGGGTTTCAGTTTTCAATTTTCATAAAAATTTTTATAGGCTTAAAGACAATTCGGTGTATATAAATTCCAAATGTATGTATGTGAGTTTGAGGCATTAACCATTGTTTTCCGTTGTCATTTACACGATATTTTCATACAATTGTAATAGACTTCAATTCAAAATCTAACAAATTAGGATTTCCGTTGTCATTTAAACGATATTTTCATACAATTGTAATAGATTTCAATTCAAAATCTAACAAATTCGGATTTCATTTGGATATGTAAACGAGCGTTTATTGAACTCAAATGATCCAATTACGCCGGCCTTTCCAGTACGTACAAGCGGATTGTGTATGATTGAACGCCGCCAGGTTGTAACTTATCGCCTTAGAAGTTTGCTTAAGATTCTTCCGATCACAAAAGTAACCCTGTGTGTTTACGAACAGCTGTTTTGCTTCAGTGATTGTTGACATTTACTTGGCCAAATTTTTTTCGCAATACGCTTTGATAGATTCAAGAAGAGTTTCGGGCTTGAAAACTAATTAGCACGAGTACAGAGAAAACTAAATAAAACGAATAGTGCTTACTAGAATGAATTGATAATGGAGGATTCTAATTGGACTATGTAGAAGGCTGCTTGTGGTGGATGGTGAACGATAATAAAAGTATGCAATTGGATTAACCAGGCCTAGAATTAAAACGAAAAAACAAAAAACATTTGCGGATACATCAGATACTGGGTAAGTACTTCTATTGCATTTATTTAATTTTTGCATATCAGTTTAAAAGTGAATTACAAAACATTTACTAGATTTTATTGTCTTGGGCATATATCACCCAGTTGAATATTAATTGCCGGTATACATGGCAATGTTTTTAAAGTGTCCTGAAAACTATTTTTATATTGGCACCAGGCCAGCTTTGCCAAGCATTAGCAACAAAAAAAGAAGGCATGGAAAGCTTGCCGAAACCGCCATTAGAAAGAGTAGGTAGTGAACATTTCAATGATTTCAGAAACTTGAGGAAAAAACCCAGCGACATAAAATTGGGCCTAAGCTTCATTAGGGCCGCGGCAACTTAAATATTGTACGAGTAGCAGAATAACTTCAAAAATTTTAGAATCATATGAAGGACAATTAAATGTCTGTTCATAAAGAAGTCTTGTTACATCCATTTTTTGTAGATCTCTTTTGGTATATCCCTTTTTATACCCTCAATCTTAGGATAGAGTGTAAATTCACTTTGTCATTCTATTTAAAACACCTCGAAATACTTATTGGGAGGCATCATTAAGCAAACTACAGGTCGCAGTATTAGAGCTCTGTGGCTGAAATTTTGCAAAAATATGTGTTGATTTTTTTAAGGATTTATTATTGAAAATGGGACTGAGCGATCAAGAGGAAACATTTCTCCCCAAACAAGGACTAAGTCAAACTCTGAAAATTCAACAATTCCAAACATAAAAAGAAAATAGCTCATGAACTATTAGAGATATTACGATTGTATTTGAAACACATGAAGTTGGCATGGATCAAAATATATCCAGGAAGATAAGTAGACGATGCCACACTCTCTTTAAAAAATGACATTAATGGCCAAAGTCATTGTCAAATTAAACAAGAGGACGTGCCACAACTCTTAACTTAGAAACTCAATATCAAGTTAAAAATAAGATATATCGATAATGTTTGGAACAAATGATACTGGCATAGAAAGAATCACACTAAGGCTGGAAAGTGGGCGGCACCACGGTCCCATTTAATAAATATAGTGATGGTTACAGTAATGGACCGATCGGTATAAATCCTTTATAGAATGAAATCAATTATTAGCATATTAATTTAGACTATGTATTTGTAAACTGGACAAAAAGGCGTGACGTCGCAACTCTGCACTTTGTATAGGGGGTCCATCTAGAGGTATTTTTTCAGAACAAAAAAAATAAAAGTTCAAATCAAGTGTGGAAACTTTATTGATAATTTGAAAGCACATTTTTTTGGGCATTTATTTTTTGAATATAATTTCCTTCAAATGTTGGCCGCAACTACGCCTCTGGGTTTCCATTCTGAGGGTCCATTTTTGGATGACTCTTTTGAGCATTTCGAACGGTATGGCTTTAATGACACGCGTTATGCTGGCTTCCTAAATCTGAATCAAAGCTGGTTGTCAGCATAGACTTTGGGCTTTACGTAACCCCAAAGAAAAGTGTAAAGGTGTGATATCACTCGATCTAGGCGGCCAATTCACCTGTTCAAAATGTGAAATTACCTGCTTTTTCAAATGACCTCTCAATAGATCCATTGTTTGAGCAGCTGTATGGCAAGTGGCGCCGTGCTGTTGAAACCAAGTGTCGTCAAGAGTAGGGGCTTCAATTTCAGGCAGCATAAAGATCGATACCATGGCGCGATAGCGAGCAGCATTTATGGTAACGTTCCGGCCATCATCATTTTTGAAGTAATATGCACCGATGATTCCACCAGCTTAAAAACCGCACCAAACCGTGGTTTTCTCTGGGTTTAATGGCACCTCTTGAACCTCTTCTTGTTGCTTTTCAGCCCAAATGCGGCAATTTTGTTTATTGACTTTGCCGTTGAGCCAGAAATGGGCTTCATCACTGAACAACATTTTGGTCGAAAACAGTGGATCTCCCCGTTTCTCACTGAAGGCTCATTTCCATAATACAGTTGCCAACATTTGAAGGTAGTTATTTTCAAAAAATAAATGCCATAAAATGTCCTTTCAAATTACCGATAAAGATTCAACACTTGATTTGAATTTTTATATTTTTTTTGTTCTGAAAAAAATACCTCAAGATGGATCAGCCTATACTTCCCATTTTTATTAGAACACAGGACTCTTATTCACCCAGTGAATGTACAGACTAAAGTGCTTATGCTTTAGGCCACGTAAACGTGGCTCTCTCCCGTTCTAAATATAATTTGAGTCCGAATTTTTCTTACGAATTGGTCACAAAGAACATATACGTTATGACACAAATGCTCGTTTCTTAAAGTCCATGAACCCTATGCCACTTTTTAAAATGACATTATGTCCACGAACACTGTGCCAATGGATATTATGACGTGCCACCTTCTGCAGTACTGCGATACCCGTGGTTATATACTGCAGGTCCCTGTCTGACCCCATTACTCAATTATACTTTCAGTTTTTTTTAACACAGAATTAGTCTCCCAGTGAATGTGTAGACTTAAGAGCCTTTACTTCAGGTCATGAAAACGTGGCTCTCTCCCGGTTTAAAGCAAGGTCAATTCAAGCAAATTTTTATTTTTAATTTTAAGTTTTTTCCTATAGTTTTTAGTTTTATTTTAATTTAAATTACCACTCTAATACAAACATCATTACACAATTCTTTCTATTTGCCTTTAAAACTTTTTTGCCACTTATATTTATAGCCCTTCGTTGTAAACCCCTTCAATATTCCAATCACTTAATCCTTTGTGTCAATACCTAATTTCATTTACACACAGTTTTTAGCCAAATTACTTAATTTTCGCAAAACAATTTAATGTTTGTCAATATTTTAAATCTCTTCTGAGATAAAGCCATAAAAACTCTCTGGTAATTTGTATTTTCAGCCAACAGAGATTATGATGTTTACCTCCATAAAGTATCCTAGTCCTTGTTAAGCTCTTATCCTTGTACAACATTATAGAATAGGGTCTATTTTGAAAAATGTAGCCATAAAAATACTAAGCCAACTTTAGTGTTGACAAAACTACGGCATATCTTTAGATCTTTATGGGACAAAACCTATAGCATATCTTAAGGCTCTGCTAGTTTATGTAAACTTTCATAGACTACTTTTAGGTTTGTCAACTGTTGTGGAGGAAGCAACGAAGAGAAATCTTTAAGGTTTTTTTTAAATTAATTCATAAATTTTGTCATAAAACTACTTAAAATTGAGTTAACCATTTCCTTTTTTCTCCTGGTACTTGGCAAAAAGTACTTTTACACACACAATCTCTTACTTGAATTTCGTAACATAGTTTCCTTTTCTTTTCATTTACAATTTCCCAACCGCCCGCTCCAATACAAGTAAACCTTAAACGAATGTAAAGACTCTATGAATGGAGGGATGCAATGCCAGAATGAAGAGCTGAAGGAGAACAGAAGAGAAGAGTGTAGAACTCGTCTTATTTGTCATAAAACTATTTAATGAGGTCTTCTTCCTTTTTGCCTTCTTCTGCTTCGGCTTAACTCGTATGTTATTTATGTCACCAGTTTCTTCTCTCATCTCCGACATTTTCCTTTTAAATTCATGTGTAAGGAAGCGTGTGTGTAGGAGTGTGCGTGCATGCGTATGTGTATTAGAGGGGGTAGCGTTACACGGACTCTTTTTTATAAAGGATGTCTACACATCTTGAACCTCTTCTTGTTGTTCTTCAGCCCAAATGCGGCAATTTTGTTTATTTGAAGGTAATTATTTTCAAAAAAAAATGCTAAAAATGTCCTTTCAAATTACCAATAATGATTCCACATTTGATTTGAATTTATATATTTTTTTTTTGTTCTGAAAAAATACATTTTTAAGGATCACCCTATATATTAATGGGGTTTGTAACATCTCGAAATACTTAGCTTGTATGTGCTGACAGTAAGATAGGCAGATAATATTTAACTTCTTCACATAAAGAAACTTCTAGAACGCCTTTTATTCAAATAAAATGCAAATTCATTAATAGCTTCTAAAAATAAGCATTCCACAGAGCCTTCTGTATACAAGGAGTAGGGTGCCTCACATAATCCCATGATGCCTCTCTTAATAATAAACACCCTTCTCCTGCCTAGGTGCGTTGTTTGAGAATGCGCTCCAGAATGCCTTCTTAATAATTAGGGAACTTATGAAGATTCTAACTTCCCTTCTAGTAAAATGGCTTTCGGAAGGCCTTCTTTTTCCTGCCTCTCTTAATAATAAACACCCTTCTCCTGCCTAGGTGCGTTGTTTGAGAATGCGCTCCAGAATGCCTTCTTAATAATTAGGGAACTTATGAAGATTCTAACTTCCCTTCTAGTAAAATGGCTTTCGGAAGGCCTTACTGCAATACATAGTATAGGGTAAGCCACTTAACATTTTTAATCTGAATAGGCTATAAAAAAGTACTGATAATTGTTTTCAAATTTCTGGTTTTATTGGAACTTCGTCATTTAATAATGGAACACCACCGATGCGTGTTCACTTCGCCCAATAGACTTAAGACTGTTTGGCAAAAGATGAAGAATTTTACCGCAAAATCATACTCTCAGATAAAGCTCATTTTTATCTCAGTAGCTATGTCAATTAGCAAAATTGCCGCATATAAGGTTAAGAGAACCCACTCGTGACTAGCCAATGCATCCACAACGAGTCACTGTTTGGTGTGGATTTAGGGCAGGCGGCATCATTGGGCCATTTTTCTTCGAAAATGAGCCAGAAGCCTCCATTTCCGGCGACCGTTATCGAGTCTTGCTCAGCGTAGTTTTGTTTCGAAAAAATCATGAGAATGACATGGACGACATTTGGTTTCGGGGAGACCACATGTCACGCAGCCAACGCAACCATCGATATTTTACGCACTGTTTTTGAAAATAGAATAATCAGCCGAGATTGTGATGTCATTTGGCCGCCTTGGAGCTGCGATTTAAGCCATTAAGGATAAATGTTACGGAAAACTTCCGGAGATAATTGAAGCGTTGAAACATGAAATAGAAGTTGCCATTGAGGAGATTCGACCCGAAACAATCGAAAATGTACAGAAAAAGTGGGTTGATCGCATGAGCTACTGCCGAGCCAGTTGTGGTATTTATATGAATGGTATTGTGTTCCATCATTTAATGACAAAGTTAAACCATTCAAGAAACCAGACATTTTGAAAAAATTATCAGTACTTGTTTTTACAGCCTATTCAAATTAAACATTTTAAGTCGCTCACCCTGTGTTATGGCTTAGGGCTGATTTTTAAAACACCTTACTGAAAAATAGATAGACCTCGTGTTTACTGTACCGATCATTTTAGAATCGCCTTCAGATTCTATCGAGTAATGTTGATCCGTCCGTCTGTCCATAATTCGTTGTAATTAATGCATAAAAATAGCTCTTTGTTCAGGTCCATTCCGGTCAATTTTTCATACTTTAAAAAGTATTTTCCGATTTCGGAACCTGCAGCTCTAGAAGCCACTAGTTAAAGACGAGCCTATAATTAAAGCGTCGAATAATAAACTCTGTTGTAATCGGTCTTTCGGCCAGACCATACAATCACAAAAAAATTATATAACAAATTACTCAAAAAGATTCTTCAATAGTTCTACATAAAATTAATAAAACATTCATTGATTTGATGAATCTATTCTTCAATTTTAAGTATTTAGTTTTTAAGTTATTTTCTGCGTTTTCAAATCTTGCACGTTGTACAGGGCAATCAATCTAGAAATATGTTTTCAAAAAAAGAAATTCACAAATTCAAATCAAGTGTGGAATCTCTATTGTTCATTTGAAAGGACATTTTATGCCATTAATTTTTTTTAATATTATTTCCTTCAAATATATTACTCAACAAAATGAAAAAATTTCATGTACTCCGGATGCGATAATTTTTTCTGTGTAGATAACCTTGACATGAGCTCGAAAAACGCAATAAAATTTTTTTTTTTCGTTTGGTTTTTGTTTTATTTTTTTTTTTAAATTTTAAAAATTTTTTTTTGGTTAATTTGTTTCGTCCGGCATAACTCGGGAACCACTAGCCCGATTTAATTGAATTAAATTTTAAAAAATTTAAAATTACAATTCCCTTAATCTGTTCATATATTGTTTTCCTATACAAGCAACAGTTTCCAAGTTAAAAATGAATATATAAAGGAAAAAACTTATTTTTTGCCTAAAGATTTAAATTTTTTTTTTTAAAAAATCCATAAAAAATCCAAAATGAAAAAAATGTCAAATCTTAATACTTTTACGTAAAGTCACATAACCTATGAGCAAAATGAGACAAAGATCATGAAAATCGATGCACGCGTTTCGCTTTTATTCGCAATTGAGTAAAGGTATGAATTTCAAAAATTTGCTAAAGTCATATATTTTTGTCACCCAACAAATTTTAATTTTTTTTGTAATAAAAAAGAAAAAACCTCACCATAGACAAAGTTGTGCATATGTCGAGCAAATTTTTGAAATTCATACCTTTACTCAATTGCGAATAAAAGCGAAACGCGTGCATCGATTTTCATGATCTTTGTCTCATTTTGCTCATAGGTTATGTGACTTTACGTAAAAGTAATAAGATTTGACATTTTTTTTTCATTCTGGATTTTTTATGGATTTTTTAAAAAAAAAAAATTTAAATCTTTAGGCAAAAAATAAGTTTTTTCCTTTATATATTCATTTTTAACTTGGAAACTGTCGCTTGTATAGGAAAACAATATATGAACAGATTAAGGGAATTGTAATTTTAAATTTTTTAAAATTTAATTCAATTAAATCGGGCTAGTGGTTCCCGAGTTATGCCGGACGAAACAAATTAACCAAAAAAAAATTTTTAAAATTTAAAAAAAAAAATAAAACAAAAACCAAACGAAAAAAAAATTTTTTATTGCGTTTTTCGAGCTCATGTCAAGGTTATCTACACAGAAAAAATTATCGCATCCCGAGTACATTTTGACTGTTGACTAGTGATATTGACCGCAACTATGCCTTAGCGTGTCCATTCTGAGGGCCCAGTTTTGAATAACTCGTTCGAGCATTTTAACCGGTATGTCATTATGTCATACGCGTAAGCTGGCTTCCAAAAACTGAATCGTTGCTGTTTTGTCAGCATAGACTTTGGACTTAAGTTTTAAGAAAGAAGTATAAAGGTGTGCTATCACACGATCTAGGCGGCCAACTCACCGGTAAAATAGGCTGCTCTTCAAAATGACCTCTTAATAGATCAATTGTTTGAGCAGCAGGGCAAATGTCAGCGTCCTGTTGAAACAAAATGTCGTCAAGATTACGGGCTTCAATTTCAGTTAGCAAAAAGTCCTATATCAAGGCGCGATAGCGAGCACCATTTAGGGTTAAGTTCCGGCCATCATCATTTTGAAAAAATACTGACCGATGATTTCACCAGCCGCACGAAACAGTGATTTTCTATGGGTATAATGGCGCCTCTTGTTGCTCTTCAGCCCAAATGCGGCAATTTTGTTTATTGACTTTGCCGTTGAGCCAGAAATGAGCCTCATCACTGAACAAAATTTTGGTCGAAAACAGCGGATCTTCGCTTTCTCACCGAACGCTCGTTTCCATAATACAGTTGCCAAAATTTGAAGGTAATTATTTTCAAAAAATAAATGCCAAAAAATGTCCTTTCAAATTACCAATAATGATTCCACAATTGATTTGAATTTTTATATTTTTTTTGTTCTTAAAAAATACCTCTAGATGGATATAAACATTTCTTCAAGGAGGCATGGCAGTGCCCTCTCTTCCACTAGGTTGTGTTACTTTCCATACCAACATAATGAATACACAAACTTCTATTGTCATATCGGTGTTACTGCACAATGTTCTTTCAAAGTGCAGAGTTGAATGGCCGGTACCGCGCCCATTTGTCCAATTTAAGCACAACGTAGTCTATAATATTTTTCTAGCCATTGGTTTCATTGGGTTAATACGAGTACGAAGTGCTGTTTGTTATCTACTAAGTGACTCACTGACCCAGCAGTGCCCTCAATTTCTATCGATGGTATTGACATGAATGTGACGCTCAATAATTGAGGGACGTAGATGAAGTGTCGAAAGGAACATTCAAGTGTCTAGGCTTTCTAACGCTTTGTAAGAAATAGTTCATTTCGTCTAGATCCCCTTTTCAATATCTATACAACTTACTACAGTCCGAAGATAGAATACAGCTCCCATTTGGGGGATCATCCTTGAAGCTCATTAACCGTGTACGAAGATATGGCGCTGGTAGGTGACAATAGGGTAACAAACTCAATTGTCTGTATTTGGGTTGCGTGTCTCTGTTCTTTCGTTTCTTTGAATAGACATCCGTCGTCTTATTCCTGACGTGATAATATTTGACAGTTTCACGCAACTTTCCTGAAATTCGCACCCGTTTGTTATCGATTGGCCGATTGACCCCTCTATACACTACAGATATAATTCGTTTTTCGCGCGTACTGTACGTATGTACTTATAGAATCGACTTCTGGCATATGTATTTCCCACCAATTACAACATCCAGAAATTCACGACAAATGTCAATAAACACTACATCCACTTTCCCCCCTTCGCTCCCTAACTTTCTTCCCACCAACGCAATGCATGTATGGGGCAAAACCTCTGAGTTTTGGACCATTAAACAAAAAAAGAGTTGTTTAATATTGACCGGGTTTTTATCATACGCGTCTTTTTGAACGTCGGACCAAAAAGTTTCTTCTAGGTTTGGGTCCAACTGCACTATTCACTAGAGATCGATTTTGGCCCAAATACGAGTAGTTCTTATGGTAATTCGACTTTTGGCTAATGTTAATCGCATTAATAACGACAAGTATCAGACAAGTGCAAATGACAATACTCCCTCTTTCCCTTCGCCGCTCCCTTGTTTTCTACTCACCAACACAACGCACTAAAGGTATAGGGGACATCCCCTGACTCAAGGCCATGAAAAAAAATAAATGTACACTATTTTGGTAAAATGGGATCATATCGGTCTATGAGTTTATGTAGGACATTTTGATTTGCTAAATTTCATAACATAGTCAGCCCGGTCTGACTGACGACTTCTTTGCTAGTTTATCTGGTCTCATAGGCATTGGGGAAGATTTTATTTTCTGGCAGGCCTTTGAACAGAGCAGGCATTACAAGCTCAAGAAGCTCAAAAGGCCTAGCTGTTTCAAATATCTCATGTCTTGAAGCTCGCTGAGATGGCTTCCCAGAAGGCTTAACAGGAAACTCCTTTTTTCTACTGGGATATTTGTTCTACTAAGTCATGTAACCTAGTCTTATGTATAAAGGAGAGAGAGAGAAAGTGCATGCGTGTGTGTTTATAAGTGAGCTCTTTACATCGACTTGTTAAACATTTACAAGTGTTGTAAAATACTTATTGAAAGTTATTAAAAAGTTTTTCACATACACAATGACAGCACTTCCAAGAGCGATGGGATAAAAAAACCCCTGCCTCATATGGCGTATGTATTCAGACTTATTTCTTGAGTACGGCTGTAAGAGTGTTAGTGAATGTCATGGCAGCTGGAAATTTGGCACGGCCTTTTTTTATTAGAAGACCTTTCAGAAGGCCTCCTTGGAGATCAAATAGACATTCGTTTATGCCTTTCAAAATTTGACATTTCAGAAAGCCTTTTTGGCAAATGAAAAACAATTGCCCACACATTCTCTTAGAGAAGTGACATGAGAAGGCCTATTAGAAGGCCCTGTAATAAACCTTCTACTCATTCGTTGGTGCATTCTTGAAGGAAGCCTTCAAGGAGACTGTTATGTTATCGTTGAGAGAGATCGATTGCCGTTCAGCGTTACCGTTGTGCGACTACTTATAAAGTGGCAATTTGACACTTTTTTGAAACCGTGCGTCTTTTACTGCCCCTTTTTGAAAATGTTGCTACTTTTCACAAATCAAAGTATTTGTTTGCCATAAGACATAAACTATTTTGACCTAGAGTCCGAATACTTATAATTAGTAAACCTGAGATAGATCATTTTTAATAATTATTATAATGAACGTAAGAGTGTTATGGAAAAAGTACAAAAATATCAAAGTAAAAATATATATTACTATGTACGAGGGCGACCGCAAAAGTTTTTTCAACATAATCTCCTGCCAATTCAATACACTTCATCAAACGTTTTTCAAGTTTTTTAATTCCATCCGAAAAATAAGATTTTTCAAGACCTTCAAAATATGCCTCAGTTTCAGCAATAACCTACCTCGCTATTGGACGAAAATGTTTTGCCACCGAGAATTTTTTTTAAATTTGGAAACAAGAAATAATCAGAAGGAGCTAAATCTGGACTATACGTATGGTGGATGCGGAGCAATTTCAAATCGTAATTCGGCCAGTTTTTGTTGAGTTAAAAATGCAGTGTGTAAAGGAGCATTATCTTGATGAAAAGGAACTTTTTTTCTAAATGCGGTCGTTTTATCTTGATTTCTTCAATAATGCACAATAATATTCACTATTTATAGTTTTTCCTTTCTCAAGATAATCAATAAATATTATACCCCTTGCATCCCAAAATACTGTGGCCATTACTTTTCCTGCTGACTTAACAGTTTTCGCCTTCTTGGGACCACTTTTACCAGCTTCTATCCATTGTTTTGACTGTTCTTTGTATTCTGGGATGTAGTGATGGATCCATGTTTCATCAACAGTTATGAATCGGTGCAAGAAGTCTATTGGATTACGCTATTAAATCGCTAAAAGCTCCTCGTATTTGGTCCAACGGACGATTTTTTGGGGCAATGTCAACAAACGTGGCACCCATCTTGCGGATATCTTTTTCATGTGGAGTTCATCATGTAAAATACTCCAAACTTGTTTTTCGTGTATTTTAACAATATCAGCAAGTTCTCTGAGCTTTATTCGTCTATCTTTAGTCACTTCATTAAATATTTTTCTAATGTTTTCAACAGTAGTAGCAGTTTTCGGTCTTCCAGAGCGTTGTTCATCTTCCGTACTTGAACGACCCATTTTAAATTGTTGAACCCAGGATTTCACGGTGGAGTATGATGGTGCATTATCACCATGAACAGAATCCAATTCATATTTGATTAATTGCATATAAAAGTGCCTTATTACCGCATTTATTTTCCATTTTTCAAAAATTGTAAAACTTGTTTACTTCAATCACCTGTAACAAAGAAAATAATCATTAAATATTTCGGAAATTTTGACAGATTGCTTTTACAAAACATAAAAACATTGCTAGTAAAACAGAAAATGTCCCAGGCCAGTTAGTTTTGCGGTCGCCCTCGTATGTCCATATCGTCGTAGTTCCCAGCGGAAGGCCTATGTGCAAATTTTTGATTTTCTTATTGTATAGGGTGATCCATCTAGAGGTATTTTTTCAGAACCAAAAAAAATATAAAAATTCAAATTAAGTGCGGAATCTTTATTGGTTATTTGAAGGGACATTTTATTGAATTTATTTTTTGAAAATAATTACCTTCAAATTTTGGCAACTGTATTATAGAAATGAGCGTTTAGTGAGAAACGGAGAGATCCGCTGCTTTCGACCAAAATTTTGTTCAGTGATGAGGCCCATTTCTGGCTCAACGGCAAAGTCAATAAACAAAATTGCATTTGGGCTGAAGAGCAACAAGAAGAGGTTCAAGAGGTGCCATTAAACCCAGAGAAAACCACGGTTTGGTGCGGTTTATAAGCTGGTGGAATCATCGGTGCCTATTTTTTTCAAAAATGATAGTAGCCGGAATGTAACCGTGAATGGCGCGCATTGATATCGATCTTTATGCTACCTGCAGTTGAAGCCCGTAATGTTGACGACATTTGGTTTCAACACGACGGTGCCACTTGTCATACAGCTGCTCATACAATGGATCTATTGAGAGGCCTTTTCGCAGAGCATCTAATTTCATGTTTTGGATAGATGAGTTGGCCGCCTAGATCGAGTGATATCACACCTTTAGACATTTTTCTTTGGAGTTGCGTAAAGTCCAAAGCCTATGCTGATAAACAAGCTACGAATCAGGTTTTGAAAGCCAACATTACGCGTGTCATTAAAGCCATACCGGTCGAAATGCTTGAATGAGTCATCCAATATTGGGCCCTCAAAATGGAAACCCTGAGGCGTAGTTGCGACCAACATTTGAAGAAAATTACAATCAAAAAATAAATGCCATTAAATGTCCACGCAAACTACCAATAAAGATTCCACACTTGATTTGAATTTTTATATTCTTTTGTGTTCTGAAAAAATACTTATAGATGGATCACCCTACATTTCTGACCTAATAATGAAAAAAAGGTCATCAAAAAAGGTTTTATTGTTTTCAACGTAATCTCCATCATGATTTATACACTTTTGCATGCGCTCAAACCAATTGTCGAAGCTGTTTTTCCACTCCGAATGAGACACCTCCAAAACATAGTTTCTGAATGCTTCAACAGCATCTGCTGGCGAAGAAAATCGTTGATCACGCATTTTTTCGTAAAGCGCGGGAATAAAAAGAAGGGCTGTACGGCGGATGACCCATCAATTCAACGTTTTGGCCGGTGAAAAAGGCGCTGGTTTGAGCCGATGTGTGAGAGCTCGCATTGTCATGGTGCACAATGATTCGTCTTCTCTTGTTCGTTTTTCGAATTTCTGCGAAGAATGCAGGCAAACAAATTGTGGTGTACCTCTCAGAATTGACTGTCCTACGTTGATCAAGCGGAACAGTAGCCACATGACCAGTTTTGCCGAAAAAACAGGCGACCATTTTCTTCGAAGTGCTTCTTCCACGAACAACTTTCGTTGGATTTGGCTCGTCTTTGAAGACCCACACGTTCGATTGCTGTTTTGTTTCGCGTTCATACGCATAGATCCATGATTCATCACCTGTGACGATCTTATAAAAGTCTTCTGAATTACCGCGATCGTATTTTTTCAAAATTTCTTTGCACCAATCGACACGAGCCTTTTTTGAGCGATTGTCAAATTGTGCGGGATCCAACTAGAACAAACCTTTTTTATGGCCAGCTGTTCATGCAATATCGAATGTATGTTGCTGGCAGAAATGCCCAAGGATGTCTCTATCTCACGGTATGTCACATGACGATCTTGCACTATCAGTTCACGCACGGCATCAGTGTTCTCTTTGTCTTTGAGCGAGCGTCAGCCACGATTTAATTCATTAAATCAGTTATTCGCAGTGCTATAGGAGAGTGCTTCATCGTCATACAAAGATTCAAGTTCATGGATGCACTCTTGTCGTAATAATCTACGTCGAAAGTTTGTGCAACATGATCGCATGAAAATGTTCACGAGTTAATTCCATTTTTTGCCAATTGATTTTTTCAAGTCACTGTAAACAACACAAATGATGGTCGTTCGTCAAAACGTTCTGATTACGTTTGTGCTAAAAAATGTCAAACTTTCCAATGGAAATGTCAGATGGCGCCAGGCAATACTTATAGTAGCATATTCTACAGGCCTTCGAGATGTCTTTCCAATAGCAGGGATCTTGGAAGGCCTTGCTCTGCAATCTAACCCTGTGTTAATTTGAAATGAGAGTAGAAGGCTGTATGCATGCCTCCGAGCATCCTAAAAGGGGCTTTTACAAGGCCTTGCTTGGGCCTTCCTTTTCCTTGCTGGAATAGTTCCATACACATATTTCATGTACTTGTACATATGAGTATGGAAAAATACACACTCGTTTGTACTCTTATAAGGAATAAAATTGTGAAATAAATGTTTACTTTCAGAACCGAAACTCAAACTTTCTTCTGCAGCACCATCGACACACGCATTGTGCCAAATAAAAAAGCAGAAAACAAAAACGAAAAATGACAAAGAAACTGAAATTGTACAAAATACTTGTTGTTAGAAACCCATAAAATGTTATATATTTCGAAACATTACAACTGCAAAATAAACAGAAAATTCTAAGGATGCAAGAGGAAAGCAGCAGTTATTGGAAACGAACAAGAAGCAGAAGAAAAATCGTCTAAAACTGAAACAAATTGAGAAGAAAATATGTACTTACGAATTGGCAAAGTCGGGCATAATAAAAGTCTTTTTTGACACAAACCGTTAAACAAAGTTAAAGGGATTAGACTTGTCTACCGACAGGAAACGAGGAAGTGTCCTTTTAAGTATCCTTAAATGGAGTGGCAATTGAAGGGACGTTTTAAGATTTATGTAGGAATATTTTGAATGCTAAAAATTTGGTAAAGAAATGACCAATTTTTTAAAATAATTTCTGTTATTGTATGTTCCCAAGAGATATCGCTGAAAACAAACGATCCATCCAGAAAAGCATTTCATGATAACTATCAGCGTAGATAGGGAATACCAAGGCACCGATATAGTGAAATAAGATGCGAAAATCCTTGGTATTGATCTTATCACCCAAATATCATGAATGGTCAAAGTCAAGTTTGCATTTTCTGCTTTTCATTTTGTCAGTCCCTTTCGGCCAACAAAATCTGATGGTAACCTGCTTTGCGTTCCAGCGTAGTCAAACATGACGACCTTTTTTAAATTAGATAATATAGGGAGATCACATATTCAATGGAAAACGGAAGGTGCCTGCGGAAGGTGTCAGAAAAGCATTTCATGATAACTATCATGGAGAGCGTAGACAGGGATTACCAAGGCACCGGTATAGTGAAATAAGATGCGAAAATCCTTGGTATTGATCTTATCACCCAAATATCATGAATGGTCAAAGTCAAGTTTGCATTTTCTGCTTTTTAATTTGTCAGTCCCTTTCGGCCAACAAAATCTGATGGTAACCTGCTTTGCGTTCCAGCGTAGTCAAACATGACCACCTTTGTAAATTAGATAATATAGGGTGATCACATATTCAATGGAAAACGGAAGGTGTCTGCGGGGTCTGAAAGTCCTTTTATGGATCTCCAATATATACTAGTTGCCTTTCATTTCAAATTATCAAAGAGTGACAGAGCAAGACGTTCGGCGCTTCCTACGAGTACTTGCTTGAAGACCTGCCACAAAAGCCCTACCGCAATGCCAACAAAACCAGATAAAATGTGGGAGTTTTGTTAAGTTCGACCAACCCCGAAGGTTGTATGCTCTAATCACTGAGAAAAATTGTTATCTAGAATGTGTATGAAAAGATTAAAAACTATGAAAACTGTTTATTTCTAACTGAGAAATCAATTTTTAACAACATTACTATTTCTACCCTCCAAAACAGGATGAAGTGTACCGGGGTTGCTATATATATTTCTGGCCTAGGAAACACTAAGTGTTGTCTGGCGAAATCTGACATTTCTATTATAAAGTTTGACATTTTTTAACATAAACGTCCTCTGAACGTTTTGACGTACGACCATCATTTGTGTTGTTTACAGTGACTTGGAAAAATCAATGTGGCAAAAAAATGGAATTAACTCGTGAACATTTTCGTGCGATCATTTTTCCCAAATTTCGACGTGGATTATCACGACAAGAGTGCTTCGATGAACTTAAATATTTGTATGGCGATGAAGCACCATCCTAAAGCACTGTGAAAAACTGGTTTAATGAATTCAATCGTGGCCGACGCTCGCTCAAAGACGTCGTGAAGGTCATCCAAAAACGGCCGTTGAGCCAAAGAACATTGAAGCCGTGCGTAAACTGATATTACAAGATCGTCATGTGACATACCATGAGATAGAGGCATTTTTTCCACCAGCATACATTCGATATTGCATGAACACCTGGCCGTAAAAAGGGTTTGTTGTCGTTGGAACCCGCACAATTTGGCAATCGCTCAAAAAAAAGGCTCGTGTCGATTGGTGCAAAGAAATTTTGAAAAAATGCGATCGCGGTGCTTCAAAGGACGTTTATAAGATCGTCACAGGTGACGAATTATTGATCTATGCGTATGAGCCCAAAACAAAACAGCAATCGACCGTGTGGGTCTTCGAGGACGAGCCAAATCCAACGAAAGTTGTTCGTGGAAGAAGCACTTCGAAGCAAATGGTCGCCTGTTTCTTTAGCAAAACTGGTCATGTGGCGACTGTTCCGCTTGAGCAACGTACTGTATGATTGTAATTTTTCTTCATTTAAATATGCTTTTTAGAACAAATGTTATTGGTACGGATCTAATGCAATAATAGTACATTTTTATCGAAATTAAAATTTTTTAAACAAGCTGCTTTTGCTTTGTTAAACTGAAATATTTTTAATAAAAACGCTTACGTTTATTTAAACTTATTTTTTCTACTGTAAAATAAATCACTCCTATTATTTTGAATTTAATGTATTTTTGAATAATTTTCATAATTCAAATCTATTGTCGACAACTTACACAAATTCTAATAAATTATATTGGGGATCAAAGTACAATTGTGTGTGATCATACTATGGTTGTAGGGATCATAACATGGTTGCGTGTGAATCATATTATGGTTGTGAGGAACATACTATGGTTGTATGTGAAACATACTATGGTTGTGAGGATCATACTACGGTTGTGGAGATCATAGTATGGTTGATTGTGAATCATACTATGGTTGTGGGGATCATAGTATGGTTATGTGTGAATCATATTATTGTTGTGAGGATCAAAGTATGGTTGTATTTGAATCATACTATTGTTGTGAGGATCATAGTATTGTTGCACCACAACCATATACCCAACAATAGTATTATACTCTTCGAATATTGTCACCACAACCATAATTTTTGAAAATGGAAAATAAAGAGTTTCATGCGGTAATTAAACACTTTTATATGAAAGGTTATACGCCACAATTAATCAAAGATGAATTAGATTCTGTTCATGGTGATAATGCACCACCGTGAAATCCTCCACCGTGAAATCCTGGGTTCAACAATTTAAAATGGGTCGTTCAAGTACGGAAGATGAACGACGCTCTGGAAGACCGAAAACTGCTTCTACTATTGAAAACATTAGAAAAATATTTAATGAAGTGACTAAAGATAGACTAATAAAGCTCAGAGAACTTGCTGATATTGTTAAAATACACGAAAAACAAGTTTGGAGTATTTTACATGATGAACTCAATTACAAATTTTTAAATCAAACGGTTTGTGATGCATAAAACCTATAAGTTCTTATATACAAATTATTTTAAAAATTGCTCTTTAAGCTTTGAAGTTAACGCCTTAGCGACCACTTCCTTGCTTAATAAGCCAGCACCAATAGAACACACCTATTACGTCATGTGCGTATCAGGCCGGACTCTTTTAAGTTTTGTCAGCCTTTAAATGCCGACAAGCTTAACATTAATCTCTTAGTAATTTAGAGCTTTTCTATCAAATCCTGTAGCTATTTGGAGATGCCTTTTAGCGGTAGTTTCCGGCCAGTGAACATTAGAACTACTTAGTAGGGACATAAATACTGTTACACACGTTTTATGCTGTAAATAAAAAGTACTGAATGTTTTGGACCAAATATTTTTTAATATATTTATTGATGTATATTCTATCCAAAGAGAATCTACTTATTCGAAATGTCCGCCTTTTGCTTTTACACACTCCTTAAGTCGCACTGGCCAATCGTCAATAGCGGCACGAACCTCGGCCATTGTAAAATTGCCTACAGCTCGAACCAAAGCAGTCTTAAGAGATCCAATGTTGGGGTATCTTTTGTGATAAATCTTGTCCTTTAAAACCGTTCACAATTTGTAATCCAATGGGTTCCAATCTGGACTGCCTGAGGGCCATTCTTCAGAGGAAATTAACGCTGGCAAATTGTTTCGAAGCCAGGCCGGGGACGTTTTAGACTTATGGGCCGGCGCAGAATCTTGCTGGAAAGTCCTTGGCTGGTTATGGAACAGGAAATTGTTAAGAGGCTTCACAACAGCTTCCAAAACGGTTTCTTGGTAAACTTTGGTCGTTGTTTTGACTTCTTGTTCGCAGAAATGCAGGTCAGTGACCCTATCGTAAGAGACACCTCACCAAACCATGACTGAAGCTGGGTGATGACCCTTTTCCACCCTTCGGATCAGTTCAGATGCTTCTTTAGATGACCGCGCATACACTCTATCATTTTGCTTGTTAAATTGTTCCTAAATGGTAAAACATTTTTCATCGGTGAACAAAATTTTTCTGTGCTAGTTATCAGCGTTCTTCTCCAAAAAACGTTTGCATTTTTCCATCCTATTTTTTTTCAAAGCTGCAGTCAAGAAATGTTCGGAACGTCGTTTGAAAGCCCCAAGTCCCTAGTCTTTTTTTTTGATTCGACTTATGGACTTTTGCGTGATATTCATCTCACGGGCCATGATTTTCTGTTTTCGGAGCGGATTTCTGTGAATTCTTGATTTACCGGCTTTAATGACATGCGGTGTTTGAACAGAGCGTTGGCCCGACCGGTGGCGGTCTTTTACATCTCCAGTCTCCTCAAACAGTTTAATGCATCGGTAGACGAACATGCGGCGTTTTGACAATATCGCTTTTTTCATTTCACGCTTGAAAAGCGCTGTTACAGCGATACGGTTCTCATTATCTGACCACTCCATGATGAAAGTTGAAGCAATTTTAAAATCCCGTTACAGACTAACGCTGTTGAGGTTAGCTTTCAAAACCCATGTGACATTTACGGGGTATGTTCAGTTCTACTATTGAAATGGGTGTGTTCAATGTTGTAACAGTATTTATGTCCCTACTAAGTATATCGCTCATAATTCAATTCCAGTTAGCCAAATCTAGCAATACCAAGATTCACTGCTATACATACGTATTTGTCAACAGTTTTTCGTTCTTTTAAGAGGTCTTGTCCTTTGACATCAACAGTTCATATTTATATCCCTTAAGAAATACACTTCAGTCTTGCTTTACTTAGTTCCTTACTAAAGAAATATACCCCAACGAAATTGCTAAAAGAAAGTTTACGCTATAGCTTAGCGAACAAACTAGTTTGAAATCTAAGCTCATTTAAACAAAATCTAAACTCTACATAAATACATAAGTACCGATACACATAAAAAACCAACGAAAAATTGAACTCGAATTCACTTGAAATCACTTTTTTTCGCTCCGTAAATCTTTTGCGTTTCAACACCTTTCGAACGAAATGCTCGTATCACACACAAGAACTTGCGTTGAAGCGCTCTCACCATTTCTTTTGTGTGTGTGGGAGTGTGAGTGTATTCTTTCAGCATTCTATATTCAATTACCTAAAAATTTCATGAGTGTGTATTGGTGTTTTTAAACGGAAGCAAGGTTTAGCAGCGTACGAGAAAGAGATGGAGATAGGAAAAAATCTTAAAATGCCATTACATCCGGTGTAAAGTTAATAGAATAAAGTTTGACATAAGTAACCTTTATCTAGTGCTAGTGCAAATGTAGGTGAATCCACCTAACCGGGTGTGCTGGTGGTATGCGTGGCAGCTTCTAAAGATTCGGTAATACTAACACGTAAAAGTGTTTTAAATCCCCTCTCAGTAACCACTGTAAGCGACTGTGTGTGTGTGGGAGAGTTTTAAAAACATTTAGTTTTCACACAAAATTGATTTTCCAAAAAACGAGTGTGCAATAAAAGTGTTAACAGAAAAACGAAAAAAAGGAACAAAAACTGAAAATGAAGCGCAACAAAATCTTCTCATTCAGTATATGGTGTTTTTTTTATCTATCGGTGTGTGTGTGTGTGCGAAACTTTCCAATAGAAAAAACGTAGTTTTAAGCGCTTTGTTGAAGGAAACTTGCTGCTATCTAAGCATCTAGGTCTTAGTGTCATATTATTAACAAACTTCATTGGATTTATTTAGATTTCACAAATTGAAAAAAGAAAAAATGTTTTGGATAACAAAAATATAAACTAAAGTAGATGTCCTGCACCACGCAATAATACTCATAATAATTGCGCTGCTGACGGATTATAATGTGCTCTGCTTTGGTGCTGTTTGCTTGTAAAGAGTGATCTATCTAGGGGTTTTTTTTTTTTAGACGAAAAAAAAATTTAAAAATTCAAATCATGTGTTGAATCTTTATTGGTAATGTGAAAGGACATTTTATGGAATTTATTTTTCGAATATTATTTCCTTTAAATGTGGGCCTCAGGGTTTCCATTCTGAAGTTTCAATTTTGGATGACTCGTTCGGTACGGCTTTTATGACACGCGTAATGTTGGCTTTCAAAACCTGAATCGTAGCTGATTTGTCATTTTAGACGCTGGACTTTACGCAACCCCAACGAAAAATGTCTAAAGGTGTGATATCACTCGATTTAGGAGGCCAACTCTCCTGTCCAAAACGTGAAATTAGCTGCTTTTTGAAAGGACCTCTCAACAGATCCATTGTTTGAGCAGCTGTATGGCAAGTGGCACCGTCCTGTTGAAACCAAATGTCGTCAAGAGAGTAGGAGAAAGTCGATATCATGGCGCGACAGCCAGCACCATTTACGGTTACGTTCGGGCCATAAGCATTTTTGAAACAAATATGCGCCGATGATTCATTCTACCAGTTAATAAATCGCACCAAACCGTTGTTTTCTCTGGGTATAATGGCAACTCTTGAAACAGTTAATAAATCGCACCAAACCGTGGTTTTCTCTGGGTATAATCTCTTCTTGTTGCTTTTCAGCCCAAATGCGGCAATTTTGTTTATTGACTTTGCGTTGAGCCAGAAATGGGCCTCATCACTGAACAAAATTTTGGTCGAAAATAGCGGATCTTCCCGTTTCACACCGAAAATTCATTTCCATAATACAGTTGCCACCATTTGAAGGTAATTATTTTCAAAAAATAAATGCCATAAAATGTCCTTTCAAATTACCTATAAAGATTCCAGACTTGATTTGAATTTTTATATATTTTTTTGTTCTGAAAAAATACCTTTAGATGGATCACCCTATACTTGCTTACCTTACATTCCCTACACATTTCCTTAAAGAACAAACAGAAAACTTCCTTAAAATAAGTGAGCTGTGTACGCTATAAATTGTATTCTCATTGACCGGGACCTACTGTTTACTCCCGGCTTCAAACGGCTAATACATTTTATAGCATAGGGACCCTAGACCTTATATTTAAACGACTTGTAAAAAACTGTTACATTCGGATTCCTAACGAAATTCCATACATCCGTTAGCCAATAGTTCATATGCCCGATTTTTTGGGTCCCTAGAACCCATATGGAACGCTTCGGCTGCCAAAATTGTATTACAGTAACTAATATTTGGATTTCAGCTGACGGTGGGACGAAGGGACGGACATCACTAGATCGTCTTAGAATTTTCAGTTGATCAATAATATATATAGAGGGTGGTCCAACTAAAACGCACGATGTTAAATGTACTTCAAACAAAAAGTTTTTAGAGAATTAGCTTTGTATTTTTTTTATAATAAAATGATCTATGACAATTATGTGCGAAACAAAATACAGGGTCCAAAAGTAACCATGGGGTTTAAAAATTTAATAACTTTTTCGTTTATATTTTTTTTATTTATTTTTTTTTTAATTTATATAGGATGGCCCATCTAGAGGTATTTTTTCAGAACAAAAAAAAATATAAAAATTCAAATCAAGTGTGGAATCTTTATTGGTATTTTGAAAGGACATTTTATGGCATTTATTTTTTGCAAATAATTTCCTTCAAATGTTGGCAACTGTAATTTGTTTTCGACCAAAATTTTTTTCAGTAATGAGGCCCATTTCTGGCTCAACGGCAAAGTCAATAAACTAAATTGCCGCATTTTGGCTGAAGAGCAACAAGAAGAGGTTCAAGAGGTGCCATTATAGCCAGAGAAAACCACGGTTTGATGCGGTTTTTAAGCTGGTGGAATCATCGGTGCATATTTTTTCAAAAATGATGATGGCCGGAACGTAACCGTGAATGGTGCTCGCTATCGCGCCATGATATCGATCTTTATGCTACCCGAAATTGAAGCTCGTAATATTGACGACACTTGGTTTTAACAGGACGGTGTCACTTGCCATACAGCTGCTCAAAAAAGATACTGAGCCCGAAACAAAACAGCAGTCGACCGTGTGGGTCTTCGAAGACGAGCCAAATCCAACGAAAGTTGTTCGTGGAAGAAGCACTTCGAAGCATATGGTCGCCAGTTTCTTCGGCAAAACCTGTCATCTATCAAAACTGTTGCGCTTGAGCAACGTAGGAAGGTCAATTCTGAGTGATACACCACAATTTGTTTGCCTGAAGCCTTAGGAGAAATTCGAAAAACGAACAAGAGAAGACAAATCCATGTGCACCACGATAATGCGAGCTCTCACACATCGGCTCAAACCAACGCCTTTTTGACCGGCCAAACGTCGAATTGATCGGTCATCCGCCGTACAGCCCTGACTTGGCACCCAATGACTTCTTTTTAGTTCCGCACATTAAGAACAAATGCCTGGTTAACGTTTTTCATCTCCCGAAGTAGCTGTTAAAGCGTTCAAAAATCAAGTTTTAGAGGTTTTTTTATTGGAGTGGATAATGTGCTTCGAAAATTGGTTTGAGCGCATGCAAAAGTGTATTAATCATGCTGGAAAATACTTTGAAAAACCATAAAACCATTTTTGATGATATTTTCATTATTAGGCCAGAATATATATAATCGTAGCAGCCCTGGTATATACAACACTTCTACTTCTATGTTGGGGAGTGGAAATTTAAATACAGTGAGTCTCAAAAGTATTTTGCCTTCAAGTAATTTCATATTTTTTAAAAACAAAAGTCCAAATAAAATAAGTTTAAACAAAAAATAATTCATATTTTATTTGGTATAGAGTAAACTGGGTTTAAACGTAATATTTATGTAAAAAAAATTAAAAAACTATCTTAATCTACGAGATTTTTAGTGATTTTTTGAGGTCACATAAGTATTTTGCTTTTTTAATTTGAAATCTAATATTATGTACATATTTACATTTATTGATTGATTCCACTAAACTACGGCTTGTTTCGATCGTTATTTTGCCCCATTCTTCTTGCAAAGCATTTTTTAATGTATCTTTTGACGAAATATGGTGTCCTCTTATTTTTCCCTCCAAGAAGGACCACACATTTTCTATCGGACCAAATGTTTGGTGTTTTATAATATCCACAATTTAACGTCTACAGCTGTATGCTTTTGGTCGTTATCTTGCTGAAAATAAAATCCATTTCTCCCATTTTTTCTGCAATAGCATGGAGGTTTTCTTTCAAAATGGACAAATATACGTGTCTGTCCATGTTGCCATCAGTGAAGACAAGATTGCCAACTTCTGAGGCAGACATACATCCCCATACCATTACAGAACCACCTACATGTTCTACAGTCGCTTTCAAGTTTTTAGGATTAAGGGCTTCATTTGGCTTACGCCACACGATTCGTCGTCCTTCCGAGCCGAAAATGTTGAACTTACTTTCGTCGCTAAAGATCACATTTTTCCAAAACTCAAAGTCCTTATTTTTGTGCAGCGCCACGAAAGAAAGCCGCTTTTCCCGGTTTATATCCGAAATAAGAGGGTTTTCCTTGCCACTCTACCATTGATGTTGTTGGATCTGAGTACTCTTCGGACAGCTTACGTTGGTGCGAAGAGTTTCTCTTAGTTTATCGTTAATTTTTGATGCCGATAAATGCGGATTTTCCCTGTTTTTTTCCTTTCATTTTTCTCCGACAGTAATTTTGGACGTCCATCGCGTGCTTTATTTTCGATATTATCGCGATCCTTTGCACGCTTAATAACGTTTTCTATTGTTTGGCGACAACGTTAAAACATTTCGCATATATATTTTATGGGCTTACCATGGTTGTGCAGGTATAAAATAATTTTTCTTTCTGAAAAGTTCAACTCCTTTCCCTACCTACGGCATATTAATTAGAAAAAGCTCCAGAAATGCACACGAAGATACTGAAAGAACGACTATTTGCGATAGGAACACACGCGACAAGCATAACTCAAACAAGCAGAATAGAAAACAAGAAGAAACCACACAAAACTACAACAGTAAATGGAACTTTTAAAAAAGGAAGAGTACTAGATTGAAATTCATAATAAAGAGCGATTTTTTTGAGGTTAGGATTGTAATGCATTAGTATTTGACAGATCACGTGGGATTTCAGACATGGTGTCAAAGAGAAAGATGCTCAGTATGCTTTGACATTTCATCATGAATAGACTTACTAACGAGCAACGCTTGCAAATCATTGAATTTTATTACCAAAATCAGTGTTCGGTTCGAAATGTGTTTATCGACAAATTTTGTTCAGCGATGAGGCTCATTTCTGGTTGAATGGCTACGTAAATAAACAAAATTGCCGCATTTGGAGTGAAGAGCAACCAGAAGCCGTTCAAGAACTGCCCATGCATCCCGAAAAATGCACTGTTTGGTGTGGTTTGTACGCTGGTGGAATCATTGGACCGTATTTTTTCAAAGATGCTGTTGGACGCAACGTTACGGTGAATGGCGATCGCTATCGTTCGATGCTAACAAACTTTTTGTTGCCAAAAATAGAAGAACTGAACTTGGTTGACATGTGGTTTCAACAAGATGGCGCTACATGCCACACAGCTCGCGATTCTATGGCCATTTTGAGGGAAAACTTCGGAGAACAATTCATCTCAAGAAATGGACCGGTAAGTTGGCCACCAAGATCATGCGATTTGACGCCTTTAGACTATTTTTTGTGGGGCTACGTCAAGTCTAAAGTCTACAGAAATAAGCCAGCAACTATTCCAGCTTTGGAAGACAACATTTCCGAAGAAATTCGGGCTATTCCGGCCGAAATGCTCGAAAAAGTTGCCCAAAATTGGACTTTCCGAGTGGACCACCTAAGACGCAGCCGCGGTCAACATTTAAATGAAATTATCTTCAAAAAGTAAATGTCATGGACCAATCTAACGTTTCAAATAAAGAACCGATGAGATTTTGCAAATTTTATGCGTTTTTTTTAAAAAAAAAGTTATCAAGCTCTTAAAAAATCACCCTTTATTTTCAAATCAAGAAAACCACAATCGAGTTGGCTTTCTTTTGATTTTTCTTGGTATTTAGATTGGGAAGCAAACATTTTAATCAATAGAAAAAAGCTTGCATTGGATTTTTCGATGAATCTACGATTTTTTCAAAGAAACATAATGAAAATGTCATATATAAGCTTATGCAAAATACTTTTGTGGCATACTGTAACATAAAAATTCCACAAACACGGCATTGACAGTCCTATTTGAGATATGGAAGTTCATGGTGTGTGTCTAATTGCAACTTTAAGCATTTGTAGGGGAATGGCGAATTACAACAGTATCCAATCCTATTGATATTCCTTAATTAAAATCAATATTACGCTAAGCCTCCCCTTTGTCCCCTAACTGACCCCCTTAACCCGGTCTCCACGATATTTTTAATTGATTACATAAAACAGACACGGTAAAAGGAAAAAATAAAACAGAAAATCACACAAGTCGCCATGACAAATATTTGCAACAAACTCCTAAATCCAGCTCCGAGGCCATCGACGACTGTAACAATTGTAATGATGTTGTTGGTGTTGGCGATGATGTTATGACAAACGCTGCTGATGATGACAGGACAATGGCCAAACAAAAGAAGGGGACAACGACGAGTAGTCGACATTATTTGTCCCGCTATATACTATACATTAGAGTGGAGTGAAAACATGCTTTTTTTATAATTTGAAAAAGTTAACCTCGGAAAGAGATGTAGTCTGGGGTCCTAAAGAGGGGAAAAATAAAGAAACAAATTTAAAAAAAATTTTAGGGGTCGCGCCACTCCCTAGAAATTTGGAAATTATCGCTATTTTGGCGTTGATTTTAGAAAAATCCTAAAAATTAACGACTTAACTTATTCGAAATTTAAAAGTTTGAGCTTGTTCAGTGCCCAAACAAAAGTATTTGAGGCAAATATGAGGATAATCGACTAATATTTGTAGCTTTGGTGGCGATTTCATTGTTCAGTCAATTTTCTGAAGAAGGGACGATTTGACTTATTTTACTTTTTGAAATTTTTGAACAATGAGAAAAATTTTTTTAAATTTTTTCATGCCCTTATTTCATTGTTTACGCTATTGCAAACATTTATTGACATAAAACTTTTTAGGATTTTTCTAAAATCAACGCCAAAATAGCGATAATTTCCAAATTTCTAGGGAGTGGCGCGACCCCTAAAAATTTTTTTAAATTTTTTTCTTTATTTTTCCCCTCATTAGGACCCCAGACTACATCTCTTTTCGAGGTTAACTTTTTTTTTTTGAATTTCACTCCACCCTACTATACATATATAAATGCGGCAACAACAACAGCAATTGTAGATAACAACGACAAGGATGGCTCACTGCCGGTGGACACTTCAGCAACAGAAGCAGGAGCTGTTGCGGCAGCAGCAGCCCCAGATAGATTTATATGTGTCAGATACATGCATTTTTATAAATGACTGTTATACAATTATGCATTGTATCATTGGTAAATACATATACTCGCATATAAATAAATGAGTTTCCTTATATATACACGAGTATGAGTGTGCTAGTGTTGTCCCTTTTTAATGTATGAGTATGAATTCCTCGGTAGTTCAACATGAAAAATGAATGGCGGCAACAAACAGCATTCGAAACAAAAGCGATAACGAAAAATTGTTGACAATAATTGTGTTTGGCTGTTTTGTTACAAAGTTTGTGTGTGTGTGCATGTATATTAGAATCCTTACACACATACACACGTGCTCATATCTGTGTAATAGCATTTCGTATATTTGTGTGCTCTATTGGTTTGTCCATTGCATTTGACATGAACATGGACATGGACACGTACAGCATCAACTAGGATTTAATGCCATAAACAATGGGGTCATTATAATTGCTAGACAATTTCCCTGATGATGTTCAATTCTGTCCCATAACCAAAATGTTTTATGATTATGACTGAATATATTTATGGAACTAGATTTCGTAAATAAAATTTTTGTTATACAGGGTGGGCCAAAATTTACCATGAGGTTAAACACTATAATAACTCTTTTGTTAATTAATTTTTTTTCTCAGGTTATATATACTTATATAATATACAAAATGGAAATTTTGCATGATTTTTGTTGAGTATGAAAAAATTGTCAAATAAGACTTCGCAATGATGGGCTCGTTTTAGAGCATTTTCCATAACATTTTTCAAAATATGTCGCTGAAGCGTTCGACAGTGTTGGCCTTGAGTTGAAGGATTATCTCGGGCTTGTTTTCATACGAGGGCGGTTCGGAAACTTCTTAGCCTAGCACAAAAAGCGCTGTATAAACAGAAAAAGGTTAAGTGTTTTGGAAACTTCCATCTCTGCTATGAACACATGTTAAATTTTGTTTCGATCTGGCAACTCCTTCATATAGAAACAGGTGTTCACAAAAGACGCATCCGCGATTTGCGTGGTGTCATTAAATATTTACATAAAAAAGGTTTATCGGGACAAGAAATTCATAACGATATGGTGAATGTGTAAGGTGAAAGTGCTCCTTCATATGCAACAGTAAAACATTGGGTTGCTGAATTTAAACGTGGTCGTACAAGCATTGAAGATGAACCACGTAGTGGACGTCCAAAAACAGCAACAACAACAGAAATTGTAGCCAAAGTGCATGATATGGTATTAAATGATCGACGAATAAAAGTGCGTGAAATAGCTAATATCATGGGCATCTCACATGATCGAGTCCATTTAATTTTGCATGAAGAACTACAGATGAAAAAGCTTTCTGCAAGATGGGTGCCGCACTTGTTAACAGTCGACCAAAAACGCACTAGAATGAACATTTCTCAAGCTTGTTTGGATCGTTTTCAGCGAAATAAAATGGATTTTAAGCGTCGTTTCATAACTGTTGATGAGACATGGATCCACCACTATACTCCAGAGACAAAAGAACAATCCAAACAATGGACTGAAGCTGGAGGAAGTGCCCCAAAGAAGGCAAAAACAATTCAATCGGCTGGTAAGGTTATGGCAACGGTTTTTTAGGACTTCAAAGGTATTTTATTGATTGACTATCTGCAAAAGGGTAAAACAATAAAGTCAGAGTACTATTGCAACCTTTTAGATCAATTAAATGTACAAATTCGAGAAAAACGTCCTGGCTTACAACACAAAAAAATAATTTTTCATCAAGACAACGCACCAGCGCACAAGAGTGTTTTAACAATGGCTAAAATCAACGAATTAAAGTACGAGTTTTTTGACCACCCACCTTATTCTCCCGATTTAGCTCCCAGTGACTTTTACCTGTTCCCAAATCTAAAAAAAATTCCTTGCTGGCAAGCGTTTTACCTCAAATGAAGATGCAATTACAGTTGTAAACCACTATTTTGAAGACCTTGAGAAAAACTATTTTAATCAAGGGATAGAATTGCTAGATAAGCGTTGGACTAAGTGTATTGAAGTTTCAGGAGATTATATTGAAAAATAAAAATATTTTTGAAAAACTAACTATTCTCTTTCATTGATAGGCTAAGAACTTTCCGAGCCGCCCTCGTATACTCGCTCCTTCAATTAAACCTAAAAAAATAATTGGCGATCGTGCTGGTCAAATAATTTCGGAATTTCTGGAAATTGTTTGCTTCCAAAAATTTTACTTAAAAGTGTTATTGTGTCTCAAGCAGTGTGGGCAATGGCTCCGTCGGAAACCACCTCTCAGGTCTTTTTTCAAGAGTTGGACGTAAAAAATGTTCTATCATAAACCGATACCGCTCTTCATTTACGGTTACAGCACTTCTATCTTCATTCTCCCAGAAGTAAGGCCCAATGATATTTCAGATGTGATCCCACACCATACTGTACACCTAACGGGGTGCAATTGGCGTTGATGATTGGCTCTTGGATTTGCAGAATTTAAATAATGATTTAAATAATAAAATTCTTTTATTCTGGTTCTTTGTTCAGTTGGCATACATACAACCATAGTATGATCTTCACAACCATAGCATGATTCACACGCAACCATGATATGATCCCTACAATCGTAGTATGATCATACATAATTATACTATGATCACCAATATTATTTAATATTATATATTTATCAGAATTATACAAATGGTTTAAAAAAATACATTAAATTCAAAATAATAGGAGTGCTTTATTTAACAGTAGAAAAAATAAGTTTAAAACATCGTAAACGTTCAGTTTAACAAAGCCAAAGCAGTTTGTTTGAAAAATTTTAAATTTCACATAAAAAGTACTATTATTGAATTAGATCTGTAACAAAAACATTGTTCTAAAAAGCATACAAATGAAGAAAAATTACAATCATGCAGTATGATTGCCGTAATCATATTTTTGTTAGCAAAAAACACAAAAAACCATACATTTGTCGCACCAACCATATTTATATTGTTGCTATAACCATGTTATCATTTTTAAATTTGGCAATAATACTTTTGTTACATTTCAACAATATTAATATTGCGGCAATCATACTATTGTCAAAATTAAATTCAACAAACAATACTATGGTTGCGACGAATATACTTTTATTGCGGAGAACATATTACTATTGCCGTGACCATATAGTAACCATATTTTTTCTCTGCGTGTATGCGAATTTTGAGCAAGATTGGATTTAATATGTGGCTAAAAGAATCCTGTATAAGGCTTTATGACAAAATTGTACTGATGTGGTCCTACAAGATGAGGTAGATGGAGTTTTCATTAACCCAACAAGTGTTTTCATAAATTCGACAGTCCGTTTTTCAAAAATAACTAAAACCCGGCATGTCGGCTAAGCCGGGTTTTTGCTGTCGGCTTATCTAATTTTTGATTCATAACATAATATTCAAGTACGAAATATGTAAATATCAAAATTTTTAAGGTACGAAGGCAAATCAATATTTCCGCGACTTTTCGAATAAAACACAATTTTTCAACATAATCTCCGTTTAGCTCAATACACTTAGTCCAACGTTTCTCCAATTTTTCTCCCTTCCAAAAAATAGCACTTAACGAGGTCCATAAAATAGACATTTGTCTAATCAATTATTTAATTGTTGGAGCTGAATCTATTTCCAGCGAGTCATTTCTATAGGTTTGGAAATAGGAAATAGTCACTGGGGGGCTAAATCCGGAGAATATGGTAGATGAGGTACCAATTCGTAACCCAACTGATGTAATTTTGTCATTTAGACTGCACACGTGCGCAGTGTGAACATAACTTTTTTTTTTTGGCCATTTGGGGTAGTTTTTTTTTTTTAAATCCTGGTTAAAATGGTCGAATAAATTGGCACAATAATCACCGTTTATTGTTTTTTCCTTTTAAAGGTAATTGATGTGGATTATCCCCCGTGCATCCCAAAAACCTGTTGCCATCACCTTATTGGCCGACAAAGTCACCCGGAGAAACCCATTGTTTAGATTACTGCTTGGTCTCCAGTGTGTTGTAATGGATCCATGTTTCATCCACAGTTACAAAACGCAGCGAGTTGTGGTTAAACAACTCCAAAGAATCCCTTGAGGTTGTCACACGATTACGTTTATGGCCAATTGAGAGCAAACGCGGCACCAATCTTGCAGACAGCTTTCTTAAACCCAACTGATCATGTAAAATCTAGACCACACTCTCATTTAAAATGCGTATGCCATCAACAATCTCACGCACTTTTACTATTCGATCGGCCAACACTATATCGTGGATCTTTTCGACATTTTCAGATGAATTGACCTCAATGACGCTGAAAGTTCAGAACGTTCAGCGTCATTTGTACTTGTGCGACCACAACGAAAGTCAGTAAACCAATTTTTTACCATTGAAATCGATGGTGCAGAGTGTCCATAGTATTTATCAGTATTTTCCATGGTTTTATTAGTTTTTTTTCGCAAAAAATTAAGTTGAAATAGATCTCGAAATTAATTTTTAACAAAAACCACGTGGTTGTATGTTTTGAAAAGCTGTTAAACACAAACTAAATAACGGACCTCTCCCAAAAGTCGATAGTTGTCTATTAACAGATGGTACTTGATGGGAGCAGTGCTGCATTTTATCTAACTATAAGGGAAGTTGAAAAGTCACGGAATTATTGATATGCTTGCGTATAAATAACGCCAATTTTTTCTACATTGCATCACGTTAAAGGGGCACATTTATCTTTCAAACTTTGTAAAAATATTTATTTTACTGTGGTTTTCAAGTTAACAAATATTGCATAAAATATGCAAACAAAAGTTTATTTATCCATGCGAGGGCTGCTATATATATTTCGAATATTAATCATCAAAAATGGCTTTATTGTATTTTCAAAGAATTCTCCAGCATGATTTATACACTTTTGCATGCGCTCAAACCAATTGTCGAAGCACTTTTTCCACTGCGATTGAGACACCTCCAAAACAATGTTTTTGAACGCTTCAACAGTATCTTGTGGCGACGAAAATCGTTGACCACTTATTTTTCTTGATGTGCGGGAATAAAAATAAGTCATTGGGTGTCAAGTCAGGGCTACGAGGGCGGATCGGAAAGTTCTTAGCCTATCAATGAAAAAGAATAGTTAGTTTTTCAAAAATATTTTTATTTTTCAATATAATCTCCTGAATCTTCAATACACTTAGTCCAACGCTTATCTAGCAATTCTATCCCTTGATTGAAATAGTTTTCCTCAAGGTCTTCAAAATAGTGGTTTACAACTGTAATTGCATCTTCATTTGAGGTAAAACGCTTGCAAGCAAGGATTTTTTTTGATTTGGGAACAGGTAAAAGTCACTGAAAGCTAAATCAGGAGAATAAGGTGGGTGGTCAAGCAACTCGTACTTTAATTCGTTGATTTTAGCCATTGTTAAAACACTCATGTGCGCTGGTGCGTTGTCTTGATGAAAAATTATTTTTTTGTGTTGTAAGCCAGGACGTTTTTCTCGAATTTGTACATTTAATTGATCTAAAAGGTTGCAATAGTACTCTGAATTTATTGTTTTGCCCTTTTGCATATAGTCAATCAATAAAATACCTTTGAAGTCCCAAAAAACCGTTGCCATAACCTTACCAGCCGATTGAATTGTTTTTGCCTACTTTGGGGTACTTCCTCCAGCTTCAGTCCATTGTTTGGATTGTTCTTTTCTCTCTGGAGTATAGTGGTGGATCCATGTCTCATCAACAGTTATGAAACGACGCTTAAAATCCATTTTATTTCGCTGAAAACGATCCAAACAAGCTGGAGAAATGTTCATTCTTATGCGTTTTTGGTCGACTGTTAACAAGTGCGGCACCCATCTTGCAGAAAGCTTTTTCATCTGTAGTTCTTCATGCTCAATTAAATGGACTCGATCATTTGAGATGCCCATGATATTAGCTATTTCACGCACTTTTATTCGTCGATCATTTAATACCATATCATGCACTTTGGCTACAATTTCTGTTGTTGTTGCTGTTTTTGGACGTCCACTACGTGGTTCATCTTCAATGCTTGTATGATCACGTTTAAATTCAGCAACCCAATTTTTTACTGTTGCATATGAAGGAGCACTTTCACCTAACACATTCACCATATCATTATGAATTTCTTGTCCCGATAAACCTTTTTTATGTAAATATTTAATGACACCACGCATTTCTAATTTTTCCATTGTAAAAAAATCGCGGATGCGTCTTTTGTGAACACCTGTTTCTATATGAAGGAGTTGCCAGATCGAAACAAAATTTAACATGTGTTCAAAGCAGCGATGGAAGTTTCCAAAACACTTAACTTTTTTTCTGTTTATACCTCGCTTTTTGTGCTAAGCTAAGAAGTTTCTGCACCGCCCTCGTATACGGCAGATGACCCATCAATTCGACGTTTTGGCCGGTCTAAGAGGCGCTGGTTTGAGCCAAAGTGTGAAAGCTCGCATTGTCATGGTGCACAATGATTCGTCTTCTCTTGTTCGTTTTTCGAATTTCTCCGAAGACTTCAGGCACACAAATTGTGGTGTACCACTCAGAATTGACCGTCCTACGTTGCTCCAGCGGAACAGTCGCCAAATGATCAGTTTTGCCTAAAAGAACAGGCGACCATTTGGTTCGAAGTGCTTCTTCCACGTACAACTTTCGTTGGATTTGGCTCGTCTTCGATGACCCACACGGTCGATTGCTAATACGGGCTAATACGCATAGATACATGTTTCGTCACCTATGACAATTTTATAAACGTCTTTAGAAGCACCGTGATAGTATTTTTTCAAAATTTCTTTGCACCAATCGACACGAGCCTTTTTTTTTTAGAGCGATTGCCACATTGTGCGGGATCCAACGAGAACGAACCTTTTTTACCAGCTGTTCATGAAGTATCGAATGTAAAAACGAACAAGAGAAGACGAATGTATGTACTGCCCAAGGAAGCCTCTATCTCACGGTATGTCACATGACGATCTTGCATTATCAGTTCACGCACGGCATCAATTTTCTCTGGCACAACGGCGTTTTTGGACGACCTTCCTCTTTGAGCGAGCGTCGGCCACGATTAAATTCATTAAGCAGTTTTTTACAGTGCTATGGGATGGTGCTTCCTCGCCATACAAAGATTTAAGTTCATCGATGCACTCTTGTCGTGATAATCCACGTCGAAATTTGTGAAAAATTACCGCACGAAAATGTTCACGAGTTAATTCCATTTTTTGCCAAACTGATTTTTTTAAGTCGCTGTAAACAAAACAAATGATGGTCGTATCTTAAAACGTTCTGAGTACGTTTATGCTAAAAAATGTCAAACTTTCCAATGGAATTGTCAGATGGCCCCAGGCAACACTTAGTATTGTCTAGGCCAGAAATATATTTAGCAACCCTCGTAGTAATATTACTTCATTAAGATTTAGTTTATCAGTATACAAATAGTATCGAATATATTACTTCTATTTATTTCTGTAAAAGCTTGTTTGGGGGAAGCAAAGCTCAGCCGGTCACGGCTAGTTCTAAATAAAATTGCTATGACATTGCAAAAGTGGCAAAGGTGTTTGTTAGAATCGTTTAGAATGAACCTCTTTAAATTATATAATACTTTAATGAGCTTTGAATGATAATCCCGCCTACTCACACCCCTTGAAAAGGCAGTCCCCGTCATCAGAAGCAATGCTTCTTATGTAATCTATAGCGTGTGAGTGTACATTAATCCAAAGGATTTGCATTTATCAAAGGAATATTAAATTCTAATGAAGCAAGCAACACAAAACAAAAAATTACAACAAATCCTTTTGAGATGGTGATACAAATACAAGTATCTTACGTAAAGGTAATTAAATTTTATATTTATAGGCAAGATTTGAAATCGGATTTTACCACCAGCAGGCAAAACATTCATTAATATGCCACACACGTCTGTAACGGGGCCACAAGGATGTTGAATGGCTTAAAGTGTAAGTGTGTGTGTGTTGGGTTATAGTACATTATTGGTAGTCGCATTTAACTAACATCCGTTAAATACCATAAATTAAGTTAATACTCGCCGTAGCTGTGGGCCTTTATGTACACGGCATAAGCACGATTACCCGAACAACTAGTGCTCTGCCCGGAACATGAAGCCAGTGTCAGTTGCTCATGCCACACTGGCATTCCCTGAACTTTGACTACAATTTCAGCTATTATTGCAAGTACAACTACAATTGTATAACTGGCTGCTTACGACAATTGCTTGCGACGACGACGACGTTGAGCATCGCCACGATAACAATTACATCTTGAGCGTACATTTTGCAGCTCTAAGAAATATTTCCGGTTTTGACTTAATGGCCTTAATTAGAGACATCTATACGCTTCGCCACCATGGTGCTGGTGTGCCACCATGAACCATTTCCGCTCTTCAACACCCCGAACCGAACCGCCCCACACCACTACACGACCAATTCGTTTCCGTTGCCATAATGGGTGTGACAGTCGACGAACGTGCACGTATACGTGTATGCGAGCAGAAGAGGTAACAACAGATGTATTTTATAATACACTGACGGTGAACGTGTATTTTGGTGGCAATTGCATCGACGACGTTAAGCACGATGATGATGATGATGCTGCTGTTGTGGAGGATGTTCATCATCGGCCTCATCATCCTTGCAGCAAGGATGTCTTGCTGGCACAAGAGTAAAATGCCTAAGCATGTAATGAGCTATGCATTAGTTGGCATTGTGTGTGTGTATGAGAGATAGTTTCAATGCACATATTTGCTGGTATGTGTGAAATAATGTGGTAACAGCTTTATAAATGAAAGAGTGCCGCCACACTGCACAGTGTTTCGAAATCGATAAGTTACTAGAAATACCTTTCGGTTAAAAACTTCAAAATACATATACTCAATAGTCGACTGGAAAGGCTCCCTATAAAATGATCCCAATGCAAAATGGCCCCAATACAAGAAATGAAGAATGACCCCAAATTTGGGTTGAATTTAATAATAAAAAATATGAAATTTAGCCCCAATCCTATGTGAAAAATTGCTCCAAAAAATAGTAACCTTTTTTATGAAAAGAAAAAACTGCCACAAAACTGTAGAATTTGCGATATGAAAAATTATTACACAATAGAAAAACGTTTTGCGGCAATACCAAAACAAAAAATGGACCCAACTTTTATTAAACGATTTTGTGTAAAGGATGTTTAATTTTAAGGGGCGATGCCATTTCTTGCCACCATTCTGACCATTGTTGATGTGTGGAATCGTCAAGAGGCTTTAGTTCTTGAGTTAATTGCACCTTTGAAGCGTCTTAATGCATAATGTTCATCAAAGACGAGCTTGAGAGGTACAATTGTTGGGCACGACGACGAGTTGAGGTGGACGGCTTTTTAGCCACACTATTGCGAACAGCAGCAATATTTTCTGCAGTACGAGCTTGCACTGGTGTTTTTGTACCCTCCACCCCTCCATTATATGGTGGAGTCCACCATACAATGGAGGGTATATTAGTTTTGTCATTCTGTCTGTAACACCTTGAAATAATCATCGGAGACCCAACAAAGTATATATATTATTGATCCTCGTAAAATTCTAAGACGACATTTCTTGTACCTCCCATACAAACGGCCTTATGGGCTTTGAGAAATAATATGACTATAACTCACCACAAACTTGACCTATCGAAATGAAATTTTACACATAAAGATTTATATATACAACACACCTCTACACTGAATTCGGTTGAGATCGGTATAGTCCTACTGCTACCTCCCACACTAACGGTCTCATGGGCCTTGAAAAATAATGTGACAATAACTCACCACACACTTGACCTATCGAGACGAAATTTTCGGCATAAAGCTTAATTTATAAAACAGACTTTTGCGCTAAATTTGGCTAAGATCGGAAAGGCCATACTGGTACCTCCAACACAAACGGTCTCATGGGCCTTGAAAAATAATATGACAATAACTCACTACAAACTTGACCTATCGAGATGAAATTTGCTACATAATGATTTTTGTATAGAACACACCTCTGCGCCAAATTCTGTTGAGATCGGAAAAGTCCTACTGGTACCTTCCACACAAACGGTCTCATGGGCCTTGAGAAATAATATGACGATAACTCACCACAAGCTTGACCTATCGAAATGAAATTTTGCACATAAATATTTCTATATAGAACACACTTCCGCACCAAATTTGGTTTTATTTGGGAATCTGGTGGAGGGTATCCAAAGTTCGGCACAGCCAAACTTAACATTTTTTACTTGTTACATCTCCTACAGACCCGGTTTGCTCAAATTGTTGCACGATTTTTCCGATTGTACGCACATTTGAACTATTAAATTGACCAAAAAATCACGAAGTACACGATATGCATTTTGATTTGAACGCCCATTTTTATAATAAGCCTGAATAACGTAAACGCATTGCTCACTTGTGTATCTTTCCATGGTTCAAATTGAGTTAATCTGAAATTGAGAAATATCAAATGAAATACAGCACAAAATTTGCGTTTAGATGGGGTTTACATTCAACATCGGCTCTTAAAATTTAACCACCCTTTATAATCGGAAGCTAGATATAGTTAATTAAATACTTAGTAGGGACATAAATACTGTTACACACGTTTTATGCTGTAAAATAAAAAGTACTGAATGTTTTTGGATCAAATATTTTTTAATATATTTATTGATGTATATTGTATCCAAAATGAATCTACTTATTCCAAATGTCCGCCTTTTGCCTTTACCCACGCCTTAAGTCGCACTGGCCAATCGTCAATAGCTGCACGAACCTCGTCCATTGGAAAATTGGTCACAGCTCGAACCAAAGCAGACTTAAGAGATCTAATGTTGGGGTATCTTTTGTGACAAACCTTGTCCTCTAAAACCGTCCACAATTTGTAATCCAATGGGGTCAAATCTGGACTGCCTGAGGGCCATTCTTCAGAGGAAATGAACGCTGGCAAATTGTTTCGAAGCCAGGCCTGGGACGTTTTAGCCTTATGGGTCGGCGCAGAATCCTGCTGAAAAGTCCAAGGCTAGTTTTGGAACAGGGAATTGTTAGGAGGCGTCACAACAGCTTCCAAAACGGTTTCTTGGTAAACTTTGGCCAATGTTTTGGCACCTTGTTCGCAGAAATGCAGGTCAGTGACCACATCGTAAGAGACACCCCACCAAACCATAACTGAAGCTGGATGACCCTTTTCCACCCTTGAGATCAGTTCAGATGCTTCCTTAGATGACCGCGCATACACTCTATCATTTTGCTTGTTAAATTTTTCCTAAACGGTAAAAATTTTTTCATCGGTGAACAAAATTTTTCTGTGCAAGTTATCAGCGTGCTTCACCAAAAGACGTTTGCATTTTCAATCCTATTTTTTTTAAAGCTGCAGTCAATAAATGTCCGGTACGACGTTTGAAAGCCCCAAGTCCCAAGTCTTTTTTAATGATTCGACTCATGGACTTTTGCGTGATATTCATCTCACGGGCCATGATTTTCTGTTTTCGGAGCGGATTTCTGTGAATTCTTGATTTAACGGCTTTGATGACATGCGGTGTTCGTACAGAGCGTGGGCGGCCCGACCGGTGGCGGTCTTTTACATCTTTAGTCTCCTCAAACAGTTCTATGCACCGGAAGACGAACATGCGGCTAATCCCTAGTGGCCGGAGCGTTTTGAAAATATCGCTTTTTTTCTTTTCACACTTGAAAAGCGCTGTTACAGCGATACAGTTCTCATTATCTGACCACTTCATGATGGAAGTTGAAACAATTTTAAAATCCAATTACATACTAACGCTATTGAGGTTGGCTTTCAAAACTCATATGACATTAACGGGATATGTTAAGTTCTACCATTAAAATGGATGTGTTCAATGTTGTAACAGTATTTATGTCCCTACTAAGTACTTTTAAAGTTTCTAACACTTTGCATCTAAATACATAGCTTGATTTTGCATATGCGAAGTATTAAGCCGTTGAGTGAGAACACTGAAACAATACCTACCGTATTGAAAGACTGTCCTCCAGACTTTTTTCTTGTATAGTTCTCTAGTGGCCACCTCGCTGTTGGCAAATAGGAAGATTTGCCTGCATGATATACAGCAGTATGGACCTTGCTCGCAGCAGCTCTATGGTCGTAAATTAGGCTTGAATAATGCCTTTATCTGCCCTAAAAATTTAAGCACCTTTTATAAACGGAAGTTAAATAAGAGGGATGCTTTATATATTTCTACCCTAGGCAACACTATGTGTTGCTTGGCGCCATCTGAAGTTTCCATTGGAAAGTTTGACATTTCTAACTTAGAACGTTTTGACTTACGACCATCATTTGTGTTGTTAAGAGTAACTTGAAAAAATCAATTTGGCATACAAATGGAATTAACTCGTGAACATTTTCGTGCGATCATTTTTCACATCTTTTGACCTGGACTATCACGACAAGAGTGCATCGATGAACCAAAATCTTTGTATGGCGATGAAGCACCATCCTATAGTACTGTGAAAACTTGTTTAATGAATTCAATCGTGGCCGACGCTCGCTCAAAGACCAAAGTCGTGAAGGTCGTCCAAAAACGACCGTTGTGCCAGAGAACATTGATGCCGTGCGTGAACTGATAATGCAAGATCGTCATGTGACATACCGTGAAATAGAGGCTTCTTTGGGCATTTCTTCCACCAGCAAACATTCGATATTGCATGAACACCTGGCAGTAAAAAAGGTTTGTTCTCGTTGGATCCCGCACAATTTGACAATCGCTCAAAAAAGGCTCGTGTCGATTGGTGCAAAGAAATTTTGATAAAAATACGATCGCGGCGCTTCAAAAGACGTTTATAAGATCGGCACAGGTGACGAATCATGGTTCTATGCGTATGAGCCCGAAACAAAACAGCAATCGACCGTGTGGGTCATCGAAGACGAGCCAAATCCAACGAAAGTTGTTCGTGGAAGAAGCACTTCGAAGCAAATGGTCGCCTGTTTCTTCGGCAAAACTGGTCATGTGGCGACTGTTCCGCTTGAGCAACGCAGGAGGTCAATTCTGAATGGTACACCACAATTTGTTTGCCTGAAGTCTTGGTGCAAAGAAATTTTGAAAAAATACGATCGCGGTGCTTCAAAAGACGTTTATAGGATCGTCACAGGTGACGAATCATGGATCTATGTGTATGAGCCTGAAACAAAACAGCAATCGACCGTGTGGCTCATCGAAGACGAGCAAAATCCAAAGAAAGTTGTTCGTGGAAGAAGCACTTCGAAGCAAATGGTCGCCTGTTTCTTTGGCAAAACTGGTCAAAACTGGCGACTGTTCCGCTTGAGCAAGGTAGGAGGTCAATTCTGAGTAGTAGACCACAATTTGTTTGCCTGAAGTCTTCGAAGAAATTCGAAAAACAAACAAGAGAAGGCGAATCATTGTGCACCATGACAATGCGAGCTCTCACACTTCGGCTGAAACCAGCGCCTTTTTGAACTGCCAAAACGTCGAATTGATGGGTCATCCGCCGTACAGCCCTGACTTGGTACCCAATGACTTCTTTTTATTCCCGCACATTAAGAAGAAATGCATGGTTAACGATTTTCATCGCCCGAAGTAGCTGTTAAAGCGTCCAAACACCATATATTAGAGGTGTCTCCATCGGAGTGGAAAAAGTGCTTCGACAATTTGGTTTGAGCGCATGCAAAAGTGTATAAATCATGCTGCACTTTAAAAAACAATAAAACCATTTTTGATGATACATTTTCACATTTTCATTATTACACCAGAAATATATGTGAAGCGCAAAATAGAAAGGGACCTAAGGGTAAAAACCAGTTTTGTTCAGGAGAGCCATTTTAAAGATTTAAATACGTGTATCTTTGGTGTAGAATCGTCGACTTCACTTTCATAAAACATATATCTGGGAGGGAACACTTTTGGGGCATGGGATCGGTCTCAACGATGCTCAGATGTTGTCCACATCAAAAGAAAAAAGTGAAAATTGATTTTTTTACCCTTAGGTCCCTTTCTCTATGCGCTGTCTTATATATAGCAGCTCTCGTATGCTACTTGCCCACAGGATAAATTTATATTCTCTTAACCAGACGGTTGCCATGATAAAGTCGCGAATCCTTTAGTCGATTAGTTTCTGTAGACCAAACAGTTTCCTTCTTAATTCCACAAAAAAACATGCAGTGACAGAAAAGACTTCAGTAGTCGCCTCCTCTTCTTCTTTGTTGCAACTTCCACAGAAATCATTGTATGACAGACGCAGTCTGCTAAGGTCAGTGACTAGTGTTTCTTGATAAATCATTAGTAACTCAAACAAAGTCCGTGTTCTCTTCTCATCCATTAAAGAACAGGTATCACCGGTCTTCATGGAGGTGGGTTCTTTGCCCCATTTATGCTTAGGCATAAGGTAGAGTTTCCGTGATACAACCAACTGTTATGGCAACTAAGCATATTTTAAGCGTTTCAGTGGTACGGCCGATCATTTAGTTGCTTCCACAAAACGATGATCATATTTATAATCTTGTGGTATGTCAAACCGAATATCTATTAATTTTATGAAACGCAATTTTATCAGTTCCAACCGATTTCCAGCTTATTTTTTCTCTGTGTGCCTCTATAACATCTAGCTTTAGTTTCATAGCAACTTTTTCGGATATTAAAATATATTGCAAATACTTTTGTGCAACATTGTTCAGAACCACTCTGCAATCTGCTTCAAGGCACTTGATATGCTATGAGTAAAGTTAAATCTCTGCGAGTGGGTGTGTGTATGTGTTAAAGGCTCAAAATTATCTGCAATGACATTATGTACATATCTACATATCTTTAGCAGAGCCATCATAATAAGCCCTCGTGGCGGTGGTGGTGGTGGAGGCTAAACTGAAAACGACGGAAATAAAGCATAATTTAGCGTAATATGATGACCATGCCATGCCATCATCCATGCCTTTTAACATGATTTACACGTAATGACAATTAAGAGGAGCTATGGGGGCAGCGAGTACTTTAACACAGCCATGCCTACTCGTACACCTGGCGGCATACGTTTAATTGCTTAACAAGACTGCAAGAAATCGCAGGACCCCCAATACAAAGATGAAATGGTGCTACAATAATTTTGCATGGCCAAGGAGTCAAAGTAAAATGCAAATACCCAGCAAGGACGAGTGAAATATATTAATGTTCCTAAAAGCTGGAGGATTAAAATATTATATCAAAGTGGGTTACACCATATAAAATAGTCTTGGTTGTAATTGTCTTACGACTGGAACGGCAAACGGGTGTTAATGGCTAACAGATTACACATTTTCTTATAGAATTCCCCCCTGCTCCTGGCGAAGTCAATTCCAATCCCTGGTAATAAAGACAATAACAAAAAAGAGCCTTGTAACCAACGTAAATGATTCAAGTGAAATCATTAATTAAACGAATATACGCCACCGCGCCAATGTAATGATGGTTTGTTTTTAATTTGCCACTTAATTAATATCATTGTGGCGCCTATAAGTAGGCTTTGCCGATAATAACATTTTATTATTGTCATGTACGATGGTGTTTGTGTGTGTAGCATACACACACACACTGTTGACAGCTTTATGTGTGTGCGTACGATATTTAGGTTTATTAGCTTTTTGCCAAACGACTGTGATTTTACGTAGGCGTCGTGCGTGGTGTGGGGGCTTGGCTCTGCCTTTTTCAATAATTACTTTTGTCACAGCATCAATGGCCACGGCAGCGCCATCTGTATTGGGGCATTTAGAGTTTATCTCACGCATACTCACGCATTTAACCAAAAAATATTAGTTCTGGCTGTCATTATAATTTAATGCACTGGAGCACCCATGAGCTGGACAGTTCCCGAGAAGCTGTCAGCATGCATTGCTAAGTGTTGGGAGAAACTGTCAGCACCTTGGCATAATTATTAGTGCATAGTTTTAGGCGTTTATTCAAGTTTTAACTTAAGGGTGGACTTTGGCCTATAACCTCGTCATCGAACAAACTGCAATATACAATTTTAAGCTATTTTCTTTGTAAATTAAAGTAAACTAAATCGAAAGGACCGGAGATACAGGAGTGCTTGGAAGTCTGCCTGACTTCGACTACAGGAAATCTTCACTGCGAGCCTTAGGTGCTCATAAATGCCGAAGGCGTGGATAGAGGTCAAAGTGGTCTCTACATCAAAGCAGAAAAAATAAACACAACACAACGAAGGATTATAAGTCTATTAGCCTTTTATCGTTTCTTTTGAAAACCTTGGAAAGACCCTTGGACCATGTAAGGGAACTTCTAACTAAAACTAAATCGACATGACTGGACTTAAAGGACTCCTTAAAATTTGGCCTGCCATGACTTCAAGAAATCATCACCACAAGCCTGTGATGGTCTTATATATCGAAGGCATGAAGAGAGGTCAAATTGGTCTTCAACCCCAAAGCAGGATAAATAAACCACAACACGACGAAGGATTACAGGCCAAGTAGTCTCTTATCGTTTCTTCTGAAAACCTTGGAACTTGGACACTTGGACCTTGTTCGAGAACTTTTAAAACCCAACAATTTTAGACGGACACAACACACCTTTTGAAAAACAAGATCAGTGGAAACAGCTCTCTACAAAGTGGTAAGCTTCGAAGAAGACTCTCCGTACCACAAGGTATATGTAGGGTGGTTAAATTTTAAGGGCCGGTGTTGATTTTGAATAAAACACAAATTAATAAGGAAATTATTGTCATTTATTTTTATTACGATAATATTGGCATGGTTCAATTATGCATGGAACAAAATATCGGCCAAATGGTCACCGCGAACTCGGCGGCACACCTCCATCCGATGGTCCAAATTTTCGATGACGCTAAGGCTTAATTGGGGTTCTATGCTGTTAATGTGCCGAATTATATCATCCTTTAGCTTTTGTATTGTTGCTGTCGTATCGAGACGTACACCTTTTCTTTTAAATAACCCCAAGTCCAACGGTGTCAAATCACATAATATTGGCGGCCAATTAACATCGCCACGACGTAAGATAACACGGCCATTCTGGGTTTTGTTTCACCCCAGAACCACATATTTTGTTTGTTTACACACCCACAACGAAAAGCACGCTGCACTGCAACGATCGACTGCGCATTTGAAAGATACGCTTCAACACCAAATGACCTCTCCTCTCGTGTCCAATGCATGATGGCAACTAAAAGGCAGACTGAAACAAATCTCCCGTCAGCCACTATAAGCCACGCCCACTCTCTACTCCCATCGACAAACAGCACCGCCACAGCCTGCAGTGCAAAAAAGCAAATTTCCGCTCTCCACCCTGCATAAATAACATTTGAATTCAAATTTAACTTATCAAATTTAAATATTCTTAAATTTGAATTCAAATCGACCGCAGAATTTTTGCTTTGCTTAAAGTTAAATTCAAAATTATCTTCACTCAGATTAGAAAATAACTGAGACCTAGCAGGACCCAGTGCTTTTGGGGATTTTACTACGTATAATTGACTAAGTATATAACTTCCTTAAGGACTGTTGCACATTGTAATTTTTATAGTGATGAAGACAATGTTTATAATTTAGCCCTGCTGTTGTCATTACTGACCTTTTCCACCAATATTTTTTAAATACAAAATAGGTCCACTCATTAATTAGTGTTAATAGTTAACCGATTTGTCCTTTCCGTATTTTGTCGTTATAAACTCTTAACTCTTGATACTCGTATCCTTCATTTAACTCCTTAACTAGTTATTCGTTGCTCTAGCTTTGGTAAGTATTTCCACCTTTAATGAACTCTTTTCCCATAATCATAAACTAAGGCATCATTTCCCCCTTACCTTTTGCCATAGAATCCAACGCCCAGATTGTTATGTCAACACCATCAACATGACAGTTGACAGACAGTTTTAACAAGAAGTCCGCAACGCTTTTGTTCCAAATACAATTTCTCTCTGTGTATGTGGGTATGCTATTCTGGAAAATTTCATAATTAAGTTGACATTTCATAATGTATTGTTGGTCCCCCTACCCCTCTACATCATGCTAAAATTCCACCCTTTTATCATCCTCACGCCAGGTGCTTTCCAGTTTATGAAGATGTTAAAATTAATGACGGCTACGACGGTTGAGGAATTGCAAGAAGCTGTTCACCGTTCAGAGTGAATATAAAATAACGAACTACAATTATATTCCAATTTATCTGAGGCATATGTTTGTTTCGTCTTTTTTTGTGTTGTCGTTGTCGTTGTGAGATCTTTGAGAAAAAATATATGCACGATATTTTTGCATTATATCTCTGTGTGTCTGTTTAAATATGATTTATATCATATGTAATTAGTTTTAATTAAGAGCATTATTAATTTTCAACAGCATTAGCAAATGTTCACAAAAAAAATAAATAAAATACCCAACACTGAAGGCTTTTAAAATGATAAAAGTCTTTTCCTAACACCGGTTGACATGACGATATTAATTGCCTTGTATTTGAATAAAGAATTGAATTAATTAAAAGCGTTTACTCATGTGGCACGCATGTGATTAAATGCAAAAAAAGCAGCTTCAAAATATGCCATACATTTATTTTAAAATATTAAAATACTAATTTAAGATAGCTGGTAGGGATGATCAGATAGTAATGAAAGTTTTTTCAATTCATATTTTTCAGAAGCTGTCAAGTGAGCCTATACCAAGCAGCACGGGAAGGTCCGCCAGCTCATCATACTTCATCTCATATTTGCCAAAAGTTTGAAAGTTTTTTTAAAACAAATTTATCTAGATTGCATTTTTGGAAAATACGAAATATTTGTTCGTCCTGATTTGGCTCAGTGTGAAAAAATTGAAAGAGAAAACAGTGTACTGTACATCAAGTCACCAGAGATAAAAAGTAATGTGAGTATACTTAAATGTAAAAATTCGTTAATTGGGAACCTTATATACCCGTGATCGTGACTTCACTATTCTTCAATATTCTACTTTTTTTTTGGTTTGTTGTAAGTTTTGTAAGAGTGAATAACTCCACAACTTACTCACTACCTAGTAGGGACATAAATACTGTTACAACATTGAACACACCCATTTCAATAGTAGAACTGAACATACCCCGTTAATGTCATATGGGTTTTGAAAGCTAACCTCAATAGCGTTAGTCTGTAACAGGATTTTAAAATTGTTTCAACTTTCACCATGGAGTGGTCAGATAATGAGAACCGCATCGCTGTAATAGCGCATTTCAAGTGTGGAATGAAAAAAAGTGATATTTTCAAAACGCTCCGGCCACTAGGGATTAGCCGCATGTTCTTCTACCGCTGCATAAAACTGTTTGAGAAGACTGGAGATGTAAAAGACCGCCACAGGTCGGGCCGCCCACGCTCTATTCGAACACCGCATGTCATCAAAGCCGTTAAATCCAGAATTCACAGAAATCCGCTCCGAAAACCGAAAATCATGGCCCGTGAGATGAATATCACGCAAAAGTCTATGACCCGAATCATTAAAAAAGTCTTGGGACTTTCAAACGACGTATCGGACATTTATTGACTGTAGCTTAAAAAAAAAATAGGATTGAAAAATGCAAACGTCTTTTGGTGAAGCACGCTGATAACTTGCAGAGAAAAATTTTGTTCACCGATGAAAAAATTTTTATCGTTCAGAAAAAATTTAACAAACAAAATGATAGAGTGTATGCGCGATCATCTAAGAAAGCATTTGAACTGATCCCAAGGGTGGAAAGGGTCATCACCCAGCTTCAGTCATGGTTAGGTGGGGTGTCTCTTACAATGGGCTCACTGACCTGCATTTCTGCGAACAAGGAGTCAAACATCGGCCAAAGTTTACCAAGAAACCGTTTTGGAAGCTGTTGTGAAGCCTCTTAACAATTCCCTGTTCCAAAACCAGCCATGGACTTTCCAGCAGGATTCTGCGCCGGCCCATAAGGCTAAAACGCCCCAGGCCTGGCTTCAAAACAATTGCCAGCGTTCATTTCCTCTGAAGAATGGCCCTTAGGCAGTCCAGATTTGAACCCATTGGATAACAAATTGTGGACGGTTAAGAGGACAAGGTTTGCCACAAAAGATGCCCCAACATTGGATCTCTTTAACTGCTTTGGCTCGAGCTGTGGGCAATTTTCCAATGGCCGAGGTTTGTGCAGCTATTGACGATTGGCCAGTGCGACTTAAGGCGTGTGTAAAGGCAAAAGGCGGACATTTCGAAAAAGGAGATTCTTTTTAGATACAATATACATCAATAAATATATTAAAAAGTGTATTTGGTCCAAAAACATTCAGTACTTTTTATTTTACAGCATAAAACGTGTGTAACAGTATTTATGTCCCTTCTAAGTATAGAGCGAAAGTCAGACATGGACGACTATGTTTTACCCTGCACTTCTGGTTGTTCAAGAATGACAACTTAAAATAGGTTTCGGACCCCCTTAGACGGGCTCTAAATTTACCCAGGTCTTTAAACTTATGTCATATTTGCATTATTGAGAGAATTTCATTGTTTTCTTGTCAAATCGGTTGAACACACATATGGGAGCTCTATTTCTTTCAATCTGAACTGATTTTCTGCACTTAAACCGCGTTCGTCCATGCGCAGAAAAAAAGTATGGTTGTGATGACAATATTCGAAGAGGATAATACTATTATTGGGTATATAGTTCTGCTACAACAATATTATGGTCCTCACAACAATAGTTTGATTCAAATACAACCATACTATGTTCCTCACAACAATAGTATGATTCACACATAATCATACTATGATCCCCACAACCGTAGTATGATCCTCACAACCATAGTATGTTTCATATACAACCATAGTACGATTCACACGCAACCATGTTATGATCCCTACAACCATAGTAAGATCACACACAATTAAACTATGATCCCCAATATTATTTAATAGAATTTGTTTGAGTTGTCGACAATAGACATGAACCCCAATATTATTTATTAAAATTGGTTTAAGTTGTCAACAATGGATTTGAGTTATGAAAATTATTTAAAAATACATTAATTTCAAAATAATGAGAGTGATTTATTTGACAGTAGAAAAAATAAGTTTAAATAAACGTAAGCGTTTTTATTAAAAATATTTCAGATAAACAAAGCCAAAGCAGCTTGTTTAAAAAATTTTAATTTCGATATTAAAAAGTACTATTGTTGCATTAGATCCGTACCAATAACATTTGTTCTAAAAAGCATATTTAAGTGAAGAAAAAATACAATCACACAGTATGATTGCCGTAATCATGTCATTGTTAACATAAAACGCAAAACACAATACTTTTGTCGCACTAACCATATTTATATTGTTGCTATAACCATATTTTCATTTTTAAATTTGGCAGTAATACTATTGTTACATTCCAACAATATTAATATTGCAGCAATTATACTATTGTCAAAAATAAATTCAGTTAACAATGCTATGGTTGCGACGAACATATTTTTGTTGTGGAGAACATATTATTATTACCGTGACCATCTAGTAACCATGTTTTTTCTCTGCGTGCATAACAAAATAACTTGTGCCAAGTGTCATAAAGATTTCATGAAATATGTTAAAAACATAAAATCGGATGAACATATGCTGATGCTAATCTATCTTTTTCACCAAATTGTTATACCCTCCACCATACAATGGAGGGTATATTAGTTTTGTCATTCTGTCTGTAACAACTTGAAATAATCATCGGAGACCCAACAAAGTATATATATTCTTGATCCTCGTAAAATTCTAAGACGATCTAGCCATGTTGTCAGGCTGTCCGTCTGTTGAAAACAAGATAGAGCCTACATGAAAACAGCTAGGGAGCTGATATTTGGCAAAAGCATGTGCAGTTAACCTAGCATGGTTGGTATTGAAAATAGGCAATATAGCTCTACGGGAAGTTGGTGTTGGAGACCCTCAACCGACACTACCTCATAAAAATTAGTTTTTATTTGGAAATATCCGTCCAGTTTCTTGAGCAAAATCACTGAAATTTTGCAAATAATAATCTCTATATAGGCGCAATCATCTATGTAAAAATGGTTTAGATTGGGCCACCATTTCTTGTACCTCCCATACAAACGGCCTTATGAGCCTTGAGAAATAATATGACCACAAACTTGACCTATCGAAATGAAATTTTACACATCAATATTTCTATAGACAACACACTTCTACGCTGAATTCGGTTGAGATCGGAAAAGTCCTACTGGTACCTCCTACACTAACGGTTGAAAAATAGTATGACAATAACTCACCACACTCTTGACTTATCGAGACGAAATTTTCGGCATAAAGATTAATATATAAATCAGACTTTTGCGCTAAATTTGGCTAAGATCGGAAAGGCTCTTCTGGTACCTCCCACACAAACGGTCTCATGGGCCTTGAAAAATAATATGACAATAACTCACTACAAACTTGACCGACCGAGATGAAATTTTCTACATAAAGATTTTTATATAGAACACGCCTCTGCGCCAAATTCTGTTGAGATCGGAAAAGTCCTACTGGTACCTCCCACACAAACGGTCTCATGGGCTTTGAGAAATAATATGACGATAACTCACCACAAGCTTGACCTATCGAAATGAAATTTTGCACATAAAGATTTCTATATTGAACACACTTCCGCACCAAATTTGGTTTTATTTGGGAATCTGGTGGAGGGTATCCAAAGTTCGGCACAGCCAAACTTAACATTTTTACTTGTTGAAATACAGCATGTAAATTAGTCTTAATAGTTAACCGATTTTTCCTTTTCGTCTACACTTGTATTTTGTCGTTATGAACTCTTAACTATTGATGCTCGTATCCATCATTTGACTCCTTAAGTAGTTATTCATTGCTCTAGCTTTTGTAAGTATTTTCACCTTTAATGAACTCTTTTCCCATAATCATAAACTAAGGCATCATTCTCCCCTTACCCTTTGCCATAGAATCCAACGTCCAGATTGTTATGTCAACACCATCAACATGACAGTTGACAGACAGTTTTAACAAGAAGCCCTCTTTTGTTCCGGCCCTTAAAATTTAACCAAGGATGGTTAAATTTTAAGGGCCAATGTTGATATGGAATTAAACACAATTTATTAAGGAAATTATTGTCATTTTTTTTTATTATGATAATATTGGTATCGTTCAATTATGTATGGTCAAAATTTCGGCCAAATAGTCGCCACAACCTCGGCGGCACACCTCCATCCGATGCTCCAAATTTATGATGAAGCTGAGACATAATTGAGGTTCTATGCCGTTTATGTGCCGAATTATCTCATCCTTTAGCTCATGAATTGTCGCTGGCTTATCGACGTACGCCTTTTTTTTCAAATAACCCCAAGGAAAGCAGTCCAACGTTGTCAAATCACATGTTGTTGGCGGCCAATTAACATCGCCAAGACGTAAGATAACACGGCCATTGAATTTTTCGCTCAAAAGAGCCATTGTTTGGTTAACTGTGTGACAAGTGGCACCGTCCTGCTGAAACCACATATCGTCCACATCCATACCTTTCAATTCGAGCCATAAAAATTTCGTTATCATCTCACGATAGCGAACACCATTCACAGTAACTGCCTGACCGGCCTCATTTTGAAAAAAAATACGGTCCAATGATGCCTCCAGCCCATAAACCGCACCAAACCGTCACTCTTTGTGGCTGCATTGTTTTTTCGACAATCACTCTTGGATTAGCATTCGCCTAAATACGGCAATTCTGCTCATCCACTGAGGTAAAAATGTGCCTCATCACTGAATATGATTTTCTTCGGAAATTGATTTTCATTTTCATAATAAGCCTGTATAACTTTAACGCGTTGCTCGCTTGTGTACCTTTCCATGGTTCAAATTAAGTTACGAGAGCTGCTATATATTTCTGGCCTTATAATCCAAAAGCGAATATTTATCATCGAAAATGTTTTTATTGTTTTTCAAAATATTCTCCAGCATGATTTATACACTTTTGCATGCGCTCAAACTAATTTTCGAAACATCTTAGCCCCTCCGATTGAGACCCCTCCAAATCATAGTTTTTGAACGCTTCAACAGCATCTTATGGCGACGAAAATCGTTGACCACGCATTTTTCTTTTGACGTGCGGGAATAAAAATAAGTCATTGGGCGTCTTCTCTTGTTCGTTTTTCGAATTTCTACGAAGACTTCAGGCAAACAAATTTTGGTGTATCACTCAGAATTGACCGTCCTTCGTTGCTCAAGCGGAACAGTCGCCACATGAGCAGTTTTGCCGAAGAAACAGGCGACCATTTGCTTCGGAGTGCTTCTTCCACGAACAACTTTCGTTGGATTTGGCTCGTCTTCGATGACCCACACGGTCGATTGCTGTTTTATTTCGGTCTCATACACATAGATCCATGGTTCGTCACCTGTGACGATCCTATAAACGTCTTTTGAAGCACCGCGATCTATTTTTTCAAAATTTTTTTCCACCAAGACTTCAGGCAAACAAATTGTGGTGTACCACTCAGAATTGACCGTCCTACGTTGCTCAAGCGGAACAGTCGCCACATGACCAGTTTTGCCGAAGAAACAGGCGACCATTTGCTTCGAAGTGCTTCTTCCACGAACAACTTTTGTTGGATTTGGCTCGTCTTAGAAGACCCACACGGTCGATTGCTGTTTTGTTTCGGGCTCATATGCATAGATCCATGATTCGTCACCTGAGACGATCTTATAAACGTCTTTTGAAGCACCGCGATCGTATTTTTTTAAAATTTCTTTGCACCAATCGACATGAGCCATTGTTTGAGTGATTGCCAAATTGTGCCGGATCCAACGAGAGCAAACCTTTTTTACGGCCAGGTGTTCATATCGAGTTTTTGCTGGTGGAAGAAATGCCCAAGGATGCCTCTATCTCATGACGATCTTGCATTATCAGTTCACGCACGAAATCAATGTTCTCTGGTACAACGGCCGTTTTTGGACGACCTTCACGACCTTCGTCTTTAAGCGAGCATCGACCACGATTGAATTCATTAAACCAGTTTTTCACAGTGCTATAGGATGGTGCTTCATCGCCATACAAAGATTTAAGTTCATCGATGCACTCTTGTCGTGATAATCCACGTCGAAAGTTGTGAAAAATGATCGCACGAAAATGTTCTCGAGATAATTCCATTTGTTTTTAATTGATTTTTTCAAGTCACTGTAAACTACACAAATGATGGTCGTATGCCAAAACGTTCTGAGTACGTTTATGCTAAAAAATGTCAAACTTTCCAATGGAAATGACAGATGGCGCTAGGCAACACTAAGTGTCAGAAATATATATAGCAAACCCGTACTTTATGTCACAGTGTGGAGTAGGGAAGAAAAATAGTTTTATTGTTTAAATCCACTATCAGAATATTTTGGTGCACCGCCAGCTAACATTGGTGGATACTGTAATAGTACAGGGCGTTTTTTTAGACGTGTAATTTTTAAGAAGATATAAAACGCATCTAATTTAATGGTATGACCAAGAATGTAGCTTTAAAATAAAGATAAGGGTTTGTCATAAAGTTTAAGAATGATATCGTTCAAGTGGCCGCAGCCGAGAGGCTTAGTTTTCGAACACTTTTTGCAGCAGTTTGGACCGTATGTCAGCAATAATGCGCCGAATACGAGTATTCTCTTCTAAGGCGTCAATCGTGTCGGGCTTATCTGCGTAGACAAGCGACTTCGCATAATCCCACAAAAAGTAGTCCAGCAGTGTTAAATCGCACGATCTTAGAGGCTACGTGGCAGGCCCACGTCGCGAGATAATGCGCTCATTAAACGTTTTCTTCAAAAAAAATATTGTTTCGTTGGCTCTATGACATGTAGTGCCGTCTTGTTGGAACTAAAGGGTGTCCCAAGAAGAACGCAATTTTTAAATCTGGCAACATTCGAAGTGTCATTGTTTGACATTTGAACAATTGTTATTGTTTGTTAGTAGAAGGTACGAGGTTAGTAACAATGGAGCGCTACACGAATGAACAACGCATTCTCATTGTGAAATTGTTTTACCAAAATGGTGAAAGTTTTGCGGCTACAGTTCGCAAATTGCGATCAATTTGGGGTCACAATAATGCTCCAAAAGAGTCAACTGTAAAGAGATTAATGGATAAATTTGCCGAAACTGGGTCTGTTAGTGATGTAAAGACAACAACGCGCCATCGACCAGGTCGATCGACCGAAAATGTCGCAGCTGTACGTGATGATGTCGCTCAGACTCCATCCACCTCAATTCGACACCGAGCTCAGTAAATTGGTGTCTCCAAATCCACTTTGCAGCGAATTTTGACGAAAGATTTGCATCTTCATGCATACAAAATTTAATTGACTCAGGAACTGAAGCCAGCTGACCATGGACAGCGAAGGGAGTTCGTTAATTGGGTATTGGAGAGACAACATGAAAATGCTGATTTTGCCGATAAAATCATCTTCAGTGACGAGGCCCATTTTCATCTTGATGGCTTCGTCAATAGGCAGAATTGTCGCATTTGGGGTGCGGAAAATCCTCGAGTGATTCACGAGAAACAAATGCATCCTCAACGTGTCACTGTGTGGTGTGGTTTTTGGGCTGGAGGAATCATTGGACCTTTTTTATGAAAATGAGGCAGGTCAAGCGCAAACAGTCAATGGTGTTTGGTATCGTGAAATGATAACCAGTTTTTTCTTGCCTAGAATTGAAGAAATGAATGTGGAGGGCATGTGGTTCCAACAAGACGGCGCCACATGTCATACAGCCAGAGAAACAATTCAATTGCTGCATCAGTCATTTTAGAAGTCGTCTACATTAACCTCCTCCAATTCAGACACGAAAAAGTCATTAATCATGGCTCTATAGCATTTCCCATTGACTGTAACATTATGGCCGGCTTTTGAAGACATATGGACCAATGATTCCGTCTGCCCATAGAGCACACCAAACAGTGACTTTTTGAGGATGCGAACAAAATTTATTGTAAAAATCAGGATCGGTGGCCATCTCGTTTTGGATACTCTTCAATATATTTGCCATATTGAAGGACATTCAAGCATGCCAGTAGATTTAACGAGCATCAAAAGAAGCCAAGTGGGCAGAATGCGGGGAAGGGAGCGCAGAAGATTGAAATACAATGGGAAGAAGGAAGGAAGGAAACTAACAAATGAATGCGTTGACATGTCAATATATCACAATGGCACACAGACACACACAAACACTCACACACACACACCATTACACAGAGAAGACACTGTATGTGATTTTGGTCTTGCACTGCGAGAGACGTCTGTCTCTCTGTTGGTTGCCATTCCATTCCAGTTCCATCGAGTTAATGGCGACTGGTGTTTTGCACTTTTTGGGGTTTATTATAGTTTAATAGATTGTTCATACTTAAGTTTTAATTAATGTAATTAATTAAAAGCAATAGTTTTAGTTTGTTTATTGTCATTGCTGTTATTGTGGCCATTGCCATTGTTATTGTTTGCAGTGGCTCGGGTTGGGTTAGGGTCTCAGAGCCATTAGACAACGCTCGGATACTCTCACACCGCCTCACATTTTTGGCTAAATGGATTCTGTTATTTAACTAATTTTAATTTAAAGAGTTTCCATATCTCTGCCGTCTTCAGTCGTTTTATGTGATTTGTTTTCCTTCTTTTGTGTGTCTGTGTATATGTCTGTGTTTGCCTGAGTGTTTGTGTCTTTTTGAGGTTTTTGCTGCTCGCAGCGCTGTTGTTTTGAAAAAGTTTTGTAAGTTTTCATGTATTTTAGGGGATTTTGTTGCTCTTGGAGTTTTAGTTTTTGGTGTGATTTTTATGGTTTATCTTTGTTAATTAAATTAATTTGCGTGCTTTTGGTTAAACCATTGCTGGGATGAAGATAAGGTAATGGTAGTTACAAGTATTTGGAGTACTGTAATAGTACACTAGTGAGCAGTTTGAGAGCACATGCTAAATAAATTGCATGGTTAAACTAAAAAGCACTAGGACGATTGACAAGTTAAAAGGTTTGGCGTCTACTACTAATTTTATCTTCCTGGGTTATGTTAATAGATATTTTATTCAGACCATCCCCCAATTGTACTCGATGTTATCTCGAAACGTATTAATGTCGAATATATCTTTAAATAAAACTATATTCTAATGGCTTTCAACGTTCCACTTAATATTCACTGCATTCTTCAGTGGAGGGTATAAAACAGTATTGCGTTTCATAGTTTTTAGTAGTTTTACCTACGATGGTTGCTATATATAATTCTGGCCTAAGCAACACTAAGTGTTACCTGGTGCCATCTGACATTTCCATTGGAAAGTTTGACATTTTTTAGCATAAACGTACTCGGAACGTTTTGAAGTACGACCATCATTTGTGTTGTTTACAGTGACTTGAATGAATCAATTTGGCAAAAAAATGGAATTAACTCGTGGACATTTTCGTGCGATAATTTTTTACAACTTTCAACGTGAATTATTACGACAAGAGTGCATCGATGAACTAAAATCTTTGTATGGCGATGAAGCACAATCCTATAGCACTGTGCAAAACTGGTTTAATTAATTCAATCGTGGCCGACGCTCGCTCAAAGACGAAGGTCGTCCAAAAAAGGCCGTTGTGCCAGAGAACATTGATGCCGTGCGTGAACTGATAATGCAATATCGTCATGTGACATTCCGTGAGATAGAGACATCCTTGGGCATTTCTTCCACCAGCATACCTTCGATATTTTATGAACACCTGGCCGTAAAAAAAGGTATGTTCTCGTTGGATCCCGCACAATTTGACAATCGCTCAAAAAAGGCTCGTGTTGATTGGTGCAGAGAAATAAAAAAAATACCATCGCAAAGCTTCAAACGACGTTTTTAAGATCGTCACATCATGGATCTATGCGTATAAGCTCGAAACAAAACAGCAGTCAACCGTGTGGGTCTTCGAAGACGAGTAAAATCCAACAAAATTTGTTCGTTGAAGAATCACTTCGAAGCAAATGGTCCTGTTTCTTTGGCAAAACTGGTCATGTGGCGACTGTTCCGCTTGAGTTTTGGGCAGGATTTGTCAAAAGCTTCCGTCGGAACCTTTGTCACTCGATCTACTAAGTATTTCAAGTATGAAAGGGTCATGGTTGATCGTCTTAGAATTTCAGCATGATTAAATCTTACATTATAGCGTATCCGATTAATATTTCTATGTGTTGCAAACGAAATGACAAATTTAGCATACCCTCCTTTCTATGCCATGGGGTCTCATAACAATCCTATTCGATATAGAGGTGTCGAAAGTGCCTTTAGTGGAACGTAGAGCGGTCATATCTGAGTGGTATACTTACCATCTGTTTGCCAACAGTGTTAAAGAAATGAGGAATGATAATAAGAGATGACGGATCATTTGGCATCACGACAATGCTTGCTCTTACACATCAGATGAAACGATAAGCTATTTGACAACTCAAGAAGGCGAATTGATGGGCCATCCAGCGTACAGCCCTGATTTGGCACCCAATGACATCTTGTTGCTCCCTAGCATCAGGAAAAAAATGCGTGGTCAACGTTTTTCATTGCCCGAAGCAGCTGTTGAAGCATTCAGATATCATGTTTTGGAGGTGTCTCAATCGGAGTGGAAAAAGTGCTTCGAAAATTGGTTTGAGCGCATGCAAAGTGAATTGATCTTAAAAGAGGATATTTTAAAAAACAATTAACCATTTCCAATGATAAATTATTGTGTTTTTTTTTTTGCCGTACCCGAAATATAAATAGGAACCCCCGTAATTTGTACGGGGACTATAGCAAAAATGAGACTATATAATTCAAAGAGGTCTAAGACTGGTTGTTTGGGAATCGTAATCTACAATACCAAATTTGATTGATATCGGAAATAATATACTTATAGATGTTCTAGATTGGTTGTATGTCAAATTATTAAAACAAGAGTTAGGTCGTCATGGTTCGATAGCGCTCTCCATTCACCGTAGCGGCAGCTACTTTCTCATTTCAAAAGAAAAAAAGGCCGATATTGCCACCGGCGAGTAAACCGCGCCAGTTTTAATGTCTAGAACTCAATTCAATATGAGTTTTAATTAGCAGTATTTTGTTCAAGTTGCAAAGCTGTTGCAAATATTACTAGATTTCAAAGCACCGAGGATATTGTCTTTGGGGCCTTAAACGTTAGAAAATCAGGCTGCAAACTTAAACTTGAAAATCCTTAAGTTGATAAATCCTTAACACCAGACCAGCTTGTTGAAAGTACAACATGGTGTCCAAACACTTCTTCCAATGCGACCACATTGTACATCAACGTCTTTCATCTCATTTTTTTGTTTTTGTTTCTCGGTACATAAAACAAAAATCTTGTTGTACAAGACAAACCCTTTTGTTAAATGTAAAAACTTTTGTGCAATATTTTCCTTGTTATTTTGTTTTTGTTTTGCGTATTTTTACTGTTTGCCTGGTTCTGTAGAGTGACAAAATTTCAGTGAACAAAACATAATGGGCGTGTTGGTTGCACGAAATTGTTGTACTCACTTTATGCTAGTAACAGCTACTACTGATGCCTTTGCCTCCTCCTTCTCGTTTCACAGAGCAATTGTGCTTAAAGTCCCGTGTTGCCATGTTTATTAATTTAAAGAGGTCTAAGACTGGTTGTTTGGGAATCGTAATCTACAATACCAAATTTGATTGATATCGGAAATAATATACTTATAGATGTTCTAGATTGGTTGTATGTCAAATTATTAAAACAAGAGTTAGGTCGTCATGGTTCGATAGCGCTCTCCATTCACCGTAGCGGCAGCTACTTTCTCATTTCAAAAGAAAAAAAGGCCGATATTGCCACCGGCGAGTAAACCGCGCCAGTTTTAATGTCTAGAACTCAATTCAATATGAGTTTTAATTAGCAGTATTTTGTTCAAGTTGCAAAGCTGTTGCAAATATTACTAGATTTCAAAGCACCGAGGATATTGTCTTTGGGGCCTTAAACGTTAGAAAATCAGGCTGCAAACTTAAACTTGAAAATCCTTAAGTTGATAAATCCTTAACACCAGACCAGCTTGTTGAAAGTACAACATGGTGTCCAAACACTTCTTCCAATGCGACCACATTGTACATCAACGTCTTTCATCTCATTTTTTTGTTTTTGTTTCTCGGTACATAAAACAAAAATCTTGTTGTACAAGACAAACCCTTTTGTTAAATGTAAAAACTTTTGTGCAATATTTTCCTTGTTATTTTGTTTTTGTTTTGCGTATTTTTACTGTTTGCCTGGTTCTGTAGAGTGACAAAATTTCAGTGAACAAAACATAATGGGCGTGTTGGTTGCACGAAATTGTTGTACTCACTTTATGCTAGTAACAGCTACTACTGATGCCTTTGCCTCCTCCTTCTCGTTTCACAGAGCAATTGTGCTTAAAGTTCCGTGTTGCCATGTTTAATACTTAAATAATATTTGCCTTTATACTTTGGGACTGGGGAAGTGTGACTAATTTAAGGAAACTGCAAATTAGTGAAAAAAATAGTTATTGCTCGAAAAGATAATGACGAGATAGCCTTAATTCCTAAAGCTCTAGAAGTCTTAATTAACATCAGGATAAGTCTTCAGTATTAAGTGGTTTTTTAACTTCAGCGGGTTTATTTTTTATAGCATATGCTATTTTTACTTATTCATAATTCCATTCGAATTGTGAAAATTATTATAACAAATACATTAAATTCAAAACAATAGGAGGACCAATAGAATGATTTATTTAACAGTAGAAAAATTAGTTTTAAAACGTAAGAGTTTTTATATAAAACAATTCAGTTAAACAAAGCCAAAAAAGTTTGTTTGAAAAATTTCAATTTCCATATGAAAAGTACTATTATTGCTAGATCCGTAACAATAACATTGTCAAAAAGCATTTCCAAATGAAGAAAAATTCCAATCATACAGTATGATTGCCCTAACCATAATATTGTTAACATTAAACCCAAAAAAATAGTTTTGTCGCACCAACTACAACCATATTTACATTTTTAAGTTTGGCAATAATGCTATTGTTACATTGCAACAGTATTTATATTGCGGCAATCATACTATTAGCAAAATTTAATACAGAAAGCAGCACTATGGTTGCGACGAACATTCTTCTATTGCGGAGAACCATAAAATAACCTTATTTTTTCTGTGCGTGCAACGAGTCATTGCAAAACAGGTCATCCTAACTGGCCATGAAATAAATCACTCGAAGGCAGCAGAAGTTACTCGAATTTGATTTTTTTTCTAATCTAGCAGCCGAACCTATTTTTTTTTATATTTCAAACCCAGCCCCCATGAGCTGTGTATAACTACATCAAGAGAACAACTAATACTCTGAAGCCTGGAACAGTAATACATCTCTGAATCTTGTCACAATAATTGACCTGCTTTTCTTCAGATCTCATCTAGTTGCAGGAGTGGACCACCTTTTCGTCGAATCCAACAGAATAACTACTCTTCCGAGCCTAGGAGCATAGTTAATCCTCCAAGCCCAGTAGAACTAAACCTTCGAACCCAAGAACAGTTTCAATACTCTAAGTCAACTAGCAAGAAATGGTCTACGTATCATTGAACTCAGTCTCCCTTCCACCAAAAGATACAAATCAAACAACCACACAAATCATCCAATTCCATAAGCGAAATAATTATCTGAACACAGCTGCAATGCTTATCCTTTGAACTCAACTTATTACCGGAACCTAGCATGAGAGATCTCTACCACCGAACAAGTCTTCAGAACACAACAGCAAATCTAATTCCGCAAACCCAAACACTAGAGCATCGCCAGACACAGCAGCAGAGCTACTCCTCTAGACCCAGTTAGAAAAGGACTACACTGAACCAAACGCAGAACTACTGCTCGAAGGAATTCTCCCATCACAGTCGCCAAAATAACCTTGATCCCAATTGCAGACGTGAGTGTTAGAACGCTCTTAGTAGGCTTGTTCGATTGACCGTTTAGGTAAAAACTTCAAATCATTGCAAAAAAAAACTCTAAGAGGAGCTTAAAAAATGTATTGATCCTCTGCATTATAAGCCGTTTGATTCAAAAGTTTGGCCAGTCTGAACCTTGTGTACGCTTCAAATTGCCTACACTATTTGAGCTCAAAAAAATGGTACGGTTTTTGGGCCAATTACGCCCATGCTTTCGTCCCTTATCTTAGCCAAAAACTCTGAAATTACTCTTTACTTATTTTGCTAAAATTTGTTTTAATACGTCCATATCGTTATCCCTTTGTGAGCAAACGGGAAGTTTTTTGGGCCACATGAGCCAAAACATCTAGAAACTATGCCATTTGCTGAGGTATTGTCTTTAGTGCGTCATAACTAAAAGTATGCATTATGATTTATTAATACTTAATGATAATTAATACACCAAAAAAATTACTTTTTTAGAGGTACCTTTGGACCATTTTTTCAACCCACAAGAGCCAATGCTCAATGAGCATAGGCTGTTTGGGAGTGTAAATAAGCGAAGTCGACCCAGGGGGATTAAGATTCCTTTTAAGAGGCTAAAGGTAAATCTGAAAAAGTACATTGTTTGAGTATTTGGATCCTAGGATGCAGGATGGTAAAATTTCAGGATCCTATGTTGTCTCGTTTAACGCTATCGTGTTTTCAACAGACATACGGACGGACGAAAGGACATGGCTAAGTCGTCTTAGAGTCTTTCCGCGAGCAATAAAATATATACTTTACTTATATAATGTCTCCGATCGATATTTTGTGGTCTTGCAAACTGAATGATTAATTTTACCATCCACCCTTCGGTGAACTGTCTGAACCAAACCACTGAACAAGTTCCTTCTATAATATAGAAGGAACTGTCTAAACCAAACCACTGAGCAAGTTCTCAGAACTTAGAAGAAGTAAATCGTCGTACCTATTTGCAGTAATAATAGTTCCGCGCAACGAAACTCTTCCTCCTTACCTAGTTAACGACTAATTCTCCTAAGCGAATGACAGAACTTATCTTCGAAGCTAAGCTGTAAATCAATCCTTCAAACAAAGCGTCAATTATTTAGAAGGATGAATAAACCGGTGAATAACAGAATCAATCAGCAGAACTTTACCTATGAACCTCGCAGCATAACTTGCCCCGAAAATGAATTGCAAAACCATTACTACGAACATTTTTTCAAACCCAACCACTAGCACCTGTTGAAAGGAATTATCTTAAACTAACTGCGAATCCAATCCTCAGAGCCGACCACCAGTGAAAATATTTCAGTCGGTTGAACCGACTTACATATACCATCCCACATACATATATGGAATTAAAATTTCCTTTCCTTCCGTCCTCCATTAGTTGAAGACCTCCGATATGATCCGATTTTATCGTAAATGGTCGACTGAGTGAAAGGTGCTAGGAGAGAGGGTGACATCTATCAAACATCAATTATGAAATAAGTACTATGCAGGAAACAAACGAAGGTGCAATAAAGGGCGCGAATGTGGCTCCAAATTTTCGCCAGTCAGTCTAGTTTATATATTATTTCACGCACTGGGTGACAAGTTATGTGAGTTCTAATCTGCACTAAAACAGTTTCATTTGTTTGGGAGAAACCAGAAAGGGCGTTGGCAAGAAATACAATTATTTGTCACCAAGTTTAGCTTATAATTATGGCCTTAGGATATTTTAAGAATAAACCACTTAAGATGTTTAACGATCAATTAAGTTTGCATGTGCCGAAGCTTATCATGGATTTTGGCCCAATATGAAAATGCTGTCAAGGGGGCTTGGCACTGGGCTCTTTGCTATCTGGGTGTCTTATTTTTAGTCTTATTTATTATACCAACTGCTATTGTCATAGCAGTATTAGTTTACGAAGTATATCCTTTTAAAGTCTTGTTAAGTAACTCCATAATATAGTCAATAATAACTGCCAAGTAGTTGATTTTATTCTGATTAAACTTAAGAACGATCGGTCCATCTTATTCCCCACGATGTGTTTCGATCCATGCCAACATCATATGTTCCAGTATCACTTTCATATCTATAACAGTTTTTGAGATATTGTGTTTTTAAGTTCAAGATTGTTGATATTTCCATAGGTTGACCCAGTCTTTGTGGGGGGAAAATTGTTACCTCTTGACGGATCTGGCCCATTTTAAATAACACACGTTTCAGTCCTTCAACACATGTTTCTGCATAATGTCAGCCACCTAGCTTTAACAATACCTGTATGGTATAACCTAGATAGGGCGTTGCTAAGAATACATTTATTTGTCACTAAGTTAAGCTTCTAATCCTCTATACTTAGATTTTGGGTTAGATCGTCGGATTAGATATTGCTGGAATAATAAAAGTAGGCGTAATGGTACATTTGTGTGGGAGGTACCAGAAGGGAAGTGGCAAAATGATCCAATTTGAATCTCATAAGCTGTTTTGGCTAAATGTTATGACGTGCAAAACGATTTTTAGCTTCTTTCGAGAGGGTTATCGTGCGAACAAGCCGAATCCAGGGGACACATGGATCCTCTTAACTACAGAACTAATTCTTTAAAACGAGTAGCAGCATGTTCTCAGCTCATCAGCTGCTAAAACGGAGAAAGTTTCGTAATCCAGGTGCAGAACAAGTCCTAAAAAATGTATGGCAAAACTACTCCTTTTGACCCTGCAGAATAATAAATTATCCGCACCCAGGAAAAGTTGTAAGTTGTAGGAGCATTTCCTTAACAAATCAATTTTCCTAGTAATTTAACAGCAAAATTAATTTTTTTAATATTGCAGCGGACCTTATTCTTCGTACCCAGTAGCAAGAACAATCCTTTGAATTTAGTAGCAGAAATTAATCTGTAATCCAGCAGGATAATCAATCTTTTAAGCGACACAACTATTTCTCAGCACTGAGTAGTGGACTGTTCTACACATCCTTCTCGATCCTACGACAGCCGGTTATATGTACCGGATCGACGCGAAGGAGGAATTCTTCGGCCAAAGGCTGTCACCCCGGCCTATATGCCGGCATAACAACAACAACATAACCTGCAGTAGCATCCTCCTTACACGTTGTTTTAAAAACTTGAACTAAACCAAACTTTGTATACCACCCCACTTTAAGGATTAAACATAGCCAAACGTAGATGCACCTGTAGTGTTGGTGTAAGCAGCAGCATTACAGCTCAGGAAACTCCTTTTTTGACTGTACCTATTCACAGAGCGTGAGAATGGCAAACATCACCGCCAGCGAGCAACACATCTACTAGCAGCACTAGCAGTAGCAGTAGCAGCAGCAACAACATCCTAACTACACTTATTTTAATTACAAAAGTTTTTCATTTTCTCCGTGTTGTTAAATTTGTATTTGTCAGTGCTGTCGGTGTTTGGTGTTGCATGGGGCAGGAAGAGGTAATACCGGGAATGCAAACTAAAACCCATAGCAAGTTAACGATCTTCTTATTGTTGGGTACTCTTGCTCTTCGGTTCCGTTTCGTTCCATTCTGTTCCATTTGTGTTTGTATTTGGGGGATTTAATTAAAAACGTATTTAGAATGGTGTGTTGTTTGTTTACACACACACGAACGCACACTTATATATAAGTACACGTGCATGTATGAGTTTGTCTTATTTCCGCTTTTTTGTGCGTTTGCTCTTACCTTTCCGGTGTTAAACACTTAAGGTTTTGTTTTGAACAAAAGTCAAGAGTTGAGAACAATAAATGGCTTTGCCACAAGCAAAGAAAAAGTGATAAACGTTAACAAATATGAGACGAGATGAGCAGAATATATCAATTGATTACTTTTTGTTTGGGTTCTTGGCTTTTATTCGATTAGCAAAAGAACGCATTAAAACTTTGAGGCCTGCTACAGATCGTGTAGGACTCGTCTCGGTAGCACCTTATTTGTCTCTTAGATTATGTACACTGTTTTGTGAAACAAGTGGTCTAAAAAGGAAGAGCCGGCAACTAGCGCCCTCTGGCGGGTATTTTTAAATAACTCAGTGAACATGTGATCTAAAGGCTATGAAAGAGTGAGTTGCATTTAAGAAGTTTTACCTATGGCTGAAAGAAAAAAGCCTGGCTCTCTTATTTCTTTACACTGGAAGCGTGCAGGGGCCTCTCATCTTTCCCAGATTCCACCTCTGCATTATAATCACAGCCCTCATATTGCGCATGCATTATACGTAATAAAATATTCAGGAAATGCGGGAGCTGTATGTCAAGCAGACGTATTGACAAAAGGATTAGCTGGCTGTGAAATGTTGTGTGAATGGATAAGAATGCACGGGCATTAAGTCGACGACCAGTTCGTGCCCTATGCAGTACGGGCAGACCGAAGCCTTGTTAGATAGAACGAGTCTAGGTAGACCTCCAGTACCGAAATCAAATTATTCATTCTCCATGCATTGCTCATCTGCTCAGCTGGTACTGTCTCTTTTAAAGGGTGGTCCAACTAAAATGCACGATGTTAAATATAAACTAAACAAAAAGTTTTCAGAGAATTGCTCTAATATTTTTAATTATTATAGAAGGATCAATGATAAGTTTAAATGAAACAAAATAAAGCTCGCTGCGGTTTCGTTGGCATACCTCTATCCGATGGTCCATATTTTCAATGAATCTAAAACAAAATGGGGGTTAAATGTCGTAAATGTGCCGAATAATCCCATCATTTAGCTCTTGAATTGTTCTTGTCTTTTTGACGTACCCTTTATCTTTTAAATATCCCCTAGCAAAGAAGTTACTTTGCCACGATGTGAGATAACACAGCCATTGAATTTTTCGCACAAAAGAGCCATTATTTCGTTGGCTGTATGGTAAGTGGCATCATCCTGTTGCATCCACATATCGGCCAGGTCCATATGCTGAATTTTCGACCACAAGAAGTCTGTAATCATCAACATTCTGTTGTTGTTTTTTTAATGGAAAACGACCATGGAATGTATCGCGTTTGTGTGTATGTCTTTTGTTATGTATCCAGAAACCAAATTTGTCGGCAGTGTCTGATATCAGACAATTCTGGACAATATCTGAACTCTATCGAGAACTTTTACCGAAATCCTTACCAATTCTGTTCGATTTGTCCTAGGATTTTTGATTTATTATGTTCCGATATATGAATTTTTATGAACAAATTCGGCCGAATTCTGTTAGACTTAACTGTGGGATGTTTATTAATTTTTTGTTCCGACTTCTCTTAACGAAATCGCAACGAACTCTAAACCATTTTTTCTGAGGTAGTCTATTCGTTTAAGTTTTTGTTTTATTTGCTTAATATTTAACAGTTTTTGTGTTCAGACATGTCGGAACTAATTCTGAACGAATTCTTAACGAATTTATATTTTAAATTCTTGTTTTTTGTTTGTTTACATTCTTAATTTACCAAGAGATTAGCCCAGAATTCGTTCAGAATTCTGTTTGAAATGTCGGTAAAAACTTTAGAAATAAATAAGACTTAATACCAGATTCTGACCGAAGACGTTCAGAATTCGATCCGAAAAATCGAAATTTCCTTTCGAATTTCCCAAGACTGCAGTTCACAATTCGGTCGGAAATCGGTTCGAAATGTCGGCAACACCATCAGAATTCCCTCAGAGAAGTAGTTCAGAATTCGTGTCAATCTCTAATATGTTTGTTGTTACGAACTCGGTAAGAATTCTGATCCGAAATCTGAACATTTTGCCGATTGTCGTACAGAACTCTGACTGATTTCTGAGCGTTTGGTAAGAAGGGTATGCAGTGCAAGGGCTTTTTAATGTGTTTACTTTGTTCGGTGAAAAATTGACTGCCAGTAGTTCTTGTTAAATTTCAATCAATCAATCAATCTAGAGGTATTTGTTTTAGAATAAAAAAAATACAAAAATTCAAATCAATGTGGAGTCTTAATTGCTCATTCGAAAGGAAATTGTATGGCATTTATTTTTTGAATATAATTTCTTCCAAATGTTGACCGCAACTACACCTCAGGGTTTCCATTCTAAGGGTCCGATTATGGATAACCCGTTCGAGCATTTCGATGGGTATGGCTTTAATGACACGTGTAATGTTAGCTTCCAAAACCATTTCATTGTAGCTTGTTAACCAGGGTAGACTTTGGGCTTTACGTAGCCCTAAAGAAAAAAGTCTAAAGGTGTGATATCACACGATTTAGGCGGTCAACTAGCCGGCCACACAAGTAAAATTAGCTGCTTTCGAAATGACCGCTCAATAGATCCATGGTATGAGCAACAATATGGCAAGTGGCACCATCCTGTTGAAACCAAATGTCGTCAAGAATAAGGGCTTCAATTTCAGGTAGCATAAAGATCGATATCACGGCTCAATAGCGAGCACCGTTCAGGGTTACGTTTCGATTATCATCATATTTTTTGAAAATATGCACCGATGATTCTACCAGCTTATAAACCGTACCAAACTGTGGTTTACTCTGGGTTTAATGACCTCTTGAACCTCTTCTTGTTGCTCTTCAGCCCAAATGCGGCAATTTTGTTAATTGACTTTGCCGTTGAGCCAGAAATAGGCCTCATCACTGAACAAAATTTTGGTCGAAAAACGTTGCTTACCAAACGTTACTTTTCATAGTACAGTTGCACAAATTGGAGATGTTGTTGCGGTGTAAGTCTTTCCATGATGAAATGACAAACAATACTGAAAGAAAACAAAAATAAGGTTGAACACAATTCACGCGTGATCGGTAAAAAAAAACCCTATTGAAAAATATTAAAAAATACCTCTAGATTGATCACCCGTTATTATCGATAAACAACTTACATAATTCATAGCTAATTTTTCCAGCCCCCATCAAATTCGTAACCTCAAGAGAAATAACATCAGTTTTTTGGGCCCTTTCGGCGCATGCGTCCGTCCCTAAACTCAACCAATGTTATGTAAAGGATGTTTTTTATTCGACGTGTGGTTTTCAATCTGGCCACACTCTTTTCGCAGTTGGTTTTTGGGCAGCTGTCACTTGATTTATGTTCTTTTTGGTTCGCCAATTTTTGAATCCAAAATTAAACAATAGTTTTAAGGTTTAATCCTATATTCATTTCTATATTATTTTCATATTTTTATATTATATTTTGTTTCAAATTCTTGAGTTTAAAGTACCCTTGAGTTTCTAAAGTGAGTTCGCCTGAAATGGCTCATATTGGTCTTATTTACATTGAATTACTCTCTTTCTCTTTCTCTCTCTGAACCGTTTGAGGCCACCTTAGCTTTAGTTTACAATTTAGTTACCATGAACTCTTAGAAGTAATTACGGTTGGTCTTTTTATTTGTTTGAAACGGCCAGCTGGAACCCCTTTTTCTATGAACTAAGAAACTAGAGGGTGTAGAGTTCATCTTAATGAAAAGACTTAATCCGGAACAAAGAAAAGAAAAAAAAAATAAAGTTGAACACAACTCACGCGTGATCGGTAAAAAAAAACCCCATTGAAAAAAATACCTCTAGATTGATCACCCGTTATTATCGATAAACAACTTGTATAATTCATAGTTAATTTTTTTTCAGCTCCCATCAAATTAAGCCAAACGAATATAAATAAATTTTTATTCTTGAAAGTTTTGCATGTATTTTGCTTTCCATATTTCCGTGTTTGAAGGGACTGAAGTTTGGGCCTATATGAGGCAACTTAGTCTAGGACTGATTGTTGGTCAATCGTAATATGTTATACCAAATTTGAGCAAAATAAGAATTTATGTACAGTTGTTCTATAACAGTCAACCGATATGACCCATTATCATCTGAGTAGGTTACTGATGAATCCTGAACAACACTTTCAAATTTCCTAAAGAAATTTCAAAAGTAAAGATGTTACTTTGTAATTTGGACAAAAAACCTTAAATCGATTGAGCATATCTTTGGGAGCTGAATCTAAACAGATTTTGTTGAATTTCAAAAGCGGCAGTCCAAAAAACTTAGTTCTGCCATATTTAATATAAGTCGAACAACAATTGCGACCTGTAGTTTGATTAGAATCGTTAAAAGGGTCCCATACGGATGGCCTGATAAGCATAGTTAAATCCCATTAGCTGATCATTCGGTGCCGATCGGTTTTCACAGCTCTTATATTTTTGGCATTTACAAACATTTGCCACGAAACTTGCTTATAATTTTCCGGTTTATAATTTCCTGAATTTTCGACCAAATAAATTAAAATTTCTAAGACAAATTTTATGATTCATGATGAGTCTAAACTCTATTTTCAATCTAAGAAATGTTAAGTTGTAATTTTTCTTGCATTTTTTTCATGGCGCTGCTATCTCTTTTTCTATGTCAAACATTTTCATTTTCAAATGAAAAGTCAAAAAATCCCCCACCTTAACACGGCAGCAATAGCTGAGGTCCTTCCGGCTGCTGTAATATGCATAAACAAGTGATGGGACAAAGAAATCTATGCTGTCATTTTACTATGACATCGTTCGTTGTGGTGATGAGCAGTAACCCATGCCCCTCTCCCAGCACCAGGCCCCCCTCCCCTTACCACAAAACATGTACAGGGAATCCTGTGAGTGATTATATGACTCAGGTGGTTAACTTTGCATTGCTTTTCTATTTTTCTTTTTTATTTTTTTGCCGTCTGTTTTGCTTGACGTTCTCCTTCTTCTATGTCATCATCAAAGTCACAATGATCTGTACATGTATGAGTGTTTTTACACATACTACCAAGTGAAGCAGTTGTGTGTGTGTTAGTGTAGTAAAGATAAATTGTAAGTCAATGTTACAACAACAAAAGGACCATGGTATTCATTCATGCATACATTCATGCATTCGCTCAGTGCTTCGTTCATATGTTACATGTTTGTTATGTATGATGTCAAACTTTTTGTCAGCACAAACAATGGCAGAAAACAACAACGACAACAATAATGACGACAACAGCTACCAAATATGTAAATCTTAACAAATTGTTGTGCATATGTATGTAAGCTCACATTCACACACACACACACCGACATACAGGGCGTGCGATATATGAAGATTTATGCGAAAACATAAGTTATGCTAAATATTTGTTTGTTAAATTTCATAAATATGTAGAAGGTGTTGTGTTTTTGGTCCCCACCGCCCCACTTTGTTCTTCTAGAATTTCTCTATCCGTCCCAGCTTTTTCTAGTTGTCATTCTTGCTTCCTTACTTTTCCTTCTTTCTCTTTGAGCCGTTTGACAAATGCAGTATGCAAACCCGTGTAAACACCCATCCCATCAGCAAAGGCAAATATCGGGACGGAAGAAAGTCAGGCCAAAATTTATGTGGGTCATCATCATCATCATCTCTGTAGATGGATGGATGGTAACATTCTTGGCGGTGAATTTGAAATTGCAACACCAACAGTAAAATGTTATCTTAGAATCGGTGAAAAATAAAGAACAAAGAACTTTCAGTCTTTTGGCCACCTAAAAGTAGGCAACGATTTGAATAACAAAGGGTACACCACCCCATGAAATATGCAACATTTTAATTCTTAGATTTTACAAAACACTGTGTATTAGGGTGGGTCGATTTGTAGTAAGGCAAAAGTGATAAGGAAAATCGTATTCTAGGGATCAAAATAAGAAGCTTTGCCCGAGGAACCGTACCTCAAAAACGAATTCTGATGTCCTGACTTTTGACCCGTAAATGAAAGCAAAAAATACTTCAAACAATTTTTTTTCTTTCTATTATTAAGTTAAATTAAGTTTTTCAAAAAAAAAATCAATTTTCATTTTTTTCTTACCCTTAGTTCCCCTTCTCTTTGCGTTGTCACATATGTTCTGACCAAATACATTTCTAAAGAGAAAAATAAACTGCAACAAGAAAAAAAACATAGCCATTTCGCTGATTTTTTCATGTAGTAAAGTGCCAAAAATGGTGATTTTTTGTATGGGGAACACCCCAGGTTGGTTCCAAGGGGTAAGCCAAAGTGGGAATTTTTCGAAATTTTACCCTACGCGTCAAAAGTCGGCACATCAGAATACGTTTTAGACACATGGTTCCTCGAGCAAAGTGTCTTATTTTGAACCCTAGAATAAAATTTTCCTTGTGACTTGGGCGATTTTTTTTTAATCGACCCGCCCTACTGTATATGCCGCAAAAGTATGTCTTCAGAGCGGTGGGGGAAGCAAATGTATGCAGTCTTTTCCATGAACTTTATTTACATTGATGTGGGCTTCATAAGTGTGGCACAAGTTTGAAGGTTCATTCATCATGGAGATACAAAACACAATATCGAGCCCTAACCGCGAAAAATGACTTAAGCGCCAAAAAGAAAATTTTACAGGAGAGGGTTTTTTTTTTGTATTTTTGTACCCTCCACCATATTAGTTTTGTTATTCTGTCTGTAACACCTTGAAATAATCATCGGAGACCCAACAAATTATATATATATATATATATATATATATATATATATATATATATATATATATATATATATATATATATATATATATATATATATATATATATATATATATATATATATATATATATATATATATATATATATATATATATATATATATATATATATATATATATATATATATATATATATATATATATATATATATATATATATATATATATTCTAAGACGATCTAGCGATGTTGTCCGTCTGTACGTCTGTTGAAAACAAGATAGAGCCTGCATGAAAACAGCTAGGGAGCTGAAATTTGGCACAAACATGTGTAGTTAACCTAGCATGGTTGGTATTGAAAATGGGCTATATAGCTCTACGGGAAGTTGGTGTTGGAGACCCTCAACCGACACTACCTCATAAAAATTAGTTTTTTATTTGGAAATATCCGTCCAGTTTCTTGAGCAAAATCACTGAAATTTTGCAAATAATAATCTCTATATAGGCGCAATCATCTATGTAATAATGGTTAAGATTGGGCTACCATTTTTTGTACCTCCCATACAAACGGCCTTATGGGCCTTGAGAAATAATATGACTATAACTCACCACAAACTTGACCTATCGAAATGAAATTTTCCACATAAAGTTTTATATTTATTTGGGAATCTGGTGGAGGGTATAAAAAGTTCGGCACAGCCAATCTTAAAATTTTTCCTTGTTTTTTTATCTAATAGGTCTGCATCATTCCGATATAATTGAACTTGCTATATCTTTGTAAATATTAGTATTTTATTTTAAATATTTAAGCTTAAGAGTTTTGTACAATTCATTATCAATCATTAAAAAGTAACTGGCGCTTACGTCTTTTTCGCGGTAAGTGTTCGTTGGCTGTGAGTTTAAATGTAAAACGTAAATACAAGGTGTCCGTTGGGAAGGTATACTACATTGTTTGTTTATAATTTTTGATCAAATGAAGGAGAATAGATCTTATATTGCTTAATGTTTTATTTAATGTCGGCAATTATGTATGGAATACGAGGGTTGCTATAAATATTTCGGGTCCGGCAATAAAAAAACACAATAATTTATCATTGGAATTGGTTTTATTGTTTTTTAAAATATTCTCCTTTAAGATCAATACACTTTTGCATGCGCACAAACCAATTTTCGAAGCCGTTTTTCCACTCCGATTGAGAAACCTCCAAAACATGATTTTTGAACGCTTCAACAGCTGCTTCGGGCGATGAAAAACGTTGACCACCCACTTTTCTCTTAACGCCAGAGAATAAGAAGAAGTCATTGGGTGCTAAATCAGGGCTGTATGGTGGATGGCATCAATTCGACATCTTGAGTGGTCAAATAGCTCATCGTTTCTGTTGATGTTTGAGAGCTCGCATTGTCGTGATGCAAAATGATCCGTCTTCTCTTATTATCTTTCCTCATTTCTTCGAACACTGTTGGCAAATAGATGGTTGTTGTTTACCAATCAGAATGGACCGTCCTACGTTCCACTTAAGGCACTGTGGCAACATGGCCGGTTATATTGAAAAAAAACGAAATTATTTGCTTTGATGTACTTCTTTCACGAACAACTTTTGTTGGATTTGGCTCGTCTTGAAAAACCCATATGTGACAGCGCATAGAGAAAGGGACCTAAGGGTAAAAAAAAACAATTTTCATTTTTTTTTTCTTTTTTGGTGTGGACAACATCTGAGCATCGAATGAGACCGATCCCATGCCCCAAAAGTGTTCCCTCCCTTAGATATGCGCGTTTTATGAAAGTGAAGTCGACGATTCTAAGCGCATATAGAAAGGGACCTAATCTTTAAAATGGCTCTCCTGAACAAAACTGGGTTTTAACCTTGGGTCCCTTTCTATTTTGCGCGTCACCTATGGTCGATTGCTGTTTTCTTTCGGGTTCATATGCATAGATCCACGATTCGTCACCTGTAACAATGTTATACACTGCCTTTGAGCTACCGGAATTATACTTTTTCAACATCTCCTTGTACCAATCCTTTTTTTTGAGCATTCGTCAAATTATGTGGGATCCAACGGAAACAAAATTTTTTCACGGCCAAATGAACATGCAAGATGGGCTATCCACAGTACAGCCCTGATTTGGCACCCAATGACTTCTTGTTACTCCCTAGCATGAAGAAAAAAATGCGTGGTCAACGTTTTTTATCGCCCGAAGCAGCTGTTGAAGCGTTCAAAAATCATGTTTTCGAGGTGTCTCAATCGGAGTGGAAAAAGTACTTCGAAAATTGGTTTGTGCGCATGCCAAAGTATTTTGATCTTAAAGGAGAATATTTTGAAAAATAATAAAACCATTTTCAATGATGAACTATTGTGTTTTTATTGCCGGACACGAAATATAAATAGCAACCCTCGCATCTTGCTTAAATTTCTTATGGTACATTATGAGCGACTTATAAAAAAAAGTCTGGTGAAATTGGGAATAATGGCTTAGTTTAAGAAATCCATCAGGCCAAGCTAGATTATGTACAGGAATCGTCACTAACTTAAGTCACTTAACATTACATTAAGGTATTCATTCCAAGAATTAATTTCTCTTAAATCAGCAAGCTGTGCTCGATATAAATCTAATACTCACTGACCGAGTCCTACTGTTAAACGACGGTTCCTTAAGGTTTAAAAATTTAATACAGAAGGTTTTATAAGTACATAGCTTAGGGATAAGTCTCTTACTCCTAGAAGTCACCGTTATTTTCGAGATAGACCTACCGCTAAAAAGCTTTAAAAGTTCTCTCATGCATTTGAGCCTGCGTTCACTTTTGCAAAACTCGTGCATGTTAATCAATGCAACATGGTGGCCCAGGAAATGTTTTTCTTTCATATAGCCTGCAGTAAAAAGGCCCCTCCAGAAATAAGTAAAGAATCGTCAGAAGCAATAAATCGTCTGAACGGAAGTGTAGGTTATCATATATTCGAAGTATGATATTATATAAAGGGTGGTTAAATTTTAAGGGCCGATGTTGAATGTGAACCACACCTAAACGTTAATGTTTTTTTTTGCATTTCATTTGATATTTCTCAATTTCAGACTAATTCAATTGGAACCATGGAAACTTACATAAGCGAGCACCGCCTTAAATTTAGGCAACAGTGGCTGATCAATTTTTAAAGAAAATCATATTCAGTGATGAGGCACATTTCGACCTCATTGGATTCGTCAATAAACAGAATTGGCGCATTTGGGCGAATGATAATCCAAGAGTGATTGTCGAATAAACAATGCACCCACAAAGAGTGACTCTTTGGTGCGGTTTATAAGCAGGCGGATCATCGGGCCGTATTTTTTTTCAAACTGAGGCCGGTCAGGCAGTTACTGTGAATGGCGTTCGCTATCGTGAGATGATAACGAACTTTTTATGGCGCGAATTGGAAAATATGGGTGTGGACGATATGTGGTTTGAACAGAACGATATGTGGCTTGCCACACAGCTAACGTGTTATCTTACGTCGTGGCGATGTTAATTGGCCGCCAAGATCATGTGATTTGACACCGTTGGACTGCTTTCTTTGGGGTTATTTGAAAGAAAAGGTGTACGTCGATAAGCCAGCATTAAATCTAGAGCTAAGGGATGAGATAGAACCTCAATTGTACTTCGTCATCGAAAATTTGAACCATCGGACGGAGGTGTGCCGCCGAGGTAGCGGCCGATATTTTGTTCCATATATAACTGAACCAACCATACCAATATTATCATAATAAAAAGAAATGACAATAATTTCCTAAATAATTTGAGTTTTATTCAAAATCAACATTTAACCACCCTTTACTTGGTCCAATTTTTAATATTTTTAATGGCTTTTTTAGGTTTGCAATAGAATAAATATTGAGACATTTGCGAACTGTTCACTACATATGATGGCAGGCTTTGTTTACTTGAAAATGTGCCCACAAACTTTGTGGTCACAAAGCATCTAAAAAGTTCTAAGCGACTAGACACAATTATACAATTTCAAAAGTATTACGAACACAAGTTTATAAATCCCACCCCTCCACTTTAAGCCACAAGTGAAAGTTAACAACAACAGAATATCCTTGAGATTCCTGCGGTCCTTTAAAGAATTCAAACCTTTATCAACACACACACTTTTTAGAGAAACATGTTCCCTTTGTTAAGGTCTCTAACGTTTAGTACTTGACATTCCCTTGGTATAGGGTGTTTACTATTCCCCATTCAAAACAATTCTGCTGCCATAGTTTTTGCATCTGCTTTACAACTCGTGGCTGACTTAATAAGAGCTGACAACATGACCAATTAAAAGGAGACGCCAAGAAGCGAAGTAACACGTTAAGCACAGGAACTTAATTTTTCGTTCTCTCTATAGCCGCTGCAAGTCCTAGAAATGTAAGTCAAGTGTTTGGTTGACTACTTGTCTAGATGGAAGGAAGTCTTTAGTTAACCGTCAACATGAAAAAACACATAGGAAAAAACCTAGCAGAATGGATTGTAAGAAAGCAGGTTAACTGCGGGGGAAAAAACGAAATCAAGACAAACTTAAAACTGGGTAGCACAAAGAAACCAAAGTCGTTATGATAACAAAATCTACGACCGGAGGAGGTGCATCCAAGTAAATAGCGCTGCTGCTGCAGTGGAGGTTTGGCGATGACGATGATGAGCCGAGATGAGATGAGATGTTGCTGGCCATGATAATTCAGACGATGCGGTGTTGGCAATGTTGATGGTGATGGTGTTGCAGCAGCCTTAACTTGGCATCATAAAGCGGCATTTAAGCATTTGATAAAAACGGTTTTATCGTTCGCCTCCTTCAACCCGCTTTTCATCCACCAGAGACATCAACAAAGATTAACCTAGTTGTTGGATGCAGGTGCAACACCCTGAGCCCGCTTGTCGGTTTCTTTCTCTCATGGTCTGTCCGTCCGTCCGTCCGGTTGTAGTCTACCTTGAAGTGCATCTGCAGCTGCTTGAATACAAGTTTTTAAAGGATAATGCTGTTGCTGATGCTGTTCGTGTTGTTCTTGACTGTATTTTTAAGCTTGTCCTCGTATATGTGTTTATAAACTTTTAGTCCTGTTGACATTTTAATAATGTTGTTGTCCTTGTTGTAGTTGTGGCTGATGATACTGATATCACAGGATTAAGGAGTAGAGCACCAACAACATCAAAAAACATGAAAAAATAGTAAAAAACAATAAAGCGTGGGCGTGGCCGACCATACTATACACTGCAGTTCTGGATGTTTAGAAAAGACAAGATTTTTAAACGAATGCCATATTTAAATATGTGCGAATAATATATTGTTGTTAAGATTTTACCTTAAAATCGGTTGAACATAACGGCGTGTCCAACCATAATGCACGATGTTCATTGTGAGTTACACTTTAACGTCAAGATTCTTGCTCATCTTAATTTGATATTTCCTTGTTTCAGTCTTTGACAAATTTACCCATGGAGAGACCATTGAGCAGAGAGACCATTGAGCAGAGCGTTAAGATTTTTGAAGCCTTCTACGAAAATAGGAGTTCTACTCAAAATGTATATCGTGAGTTTACAACGAAAATCATATTTTGCTGCGAGGCTTACCTTGCACCTCTGATGATTCGTTGACAAGCAGAATTGCCTCATTTGGGCAAATGAGAATTCACGAGTGATTGTTGAAAAGCCGATGCATCCACAAAAAATGACTGATTGTTGCGGTTTAAAGGATGGCGGCGTCCTCAGGCCGTACTTCGTAAAAAATGAGGCCAGCCAAGCAGTTACCTTGAATTGTGTTCGCTATCGCAAGATGATAACCATAAATTGGGGATATGGACCTGGATGGTTCCCAGATGGTGCCAACAAAACGATGGCACTTTTGCGCAAGAAGTTTAATGGCCGTGTTATCCATGTGGGCCGTGTGGGAATGTTTATAGGCCACCACGATCTGTTCATATGAAGCGATGGACTTCTTTCTTTGAGGATGTTTTAAAAGAAAGTGTACGTTAGTAAGCTAAAAATAATTTAAGAGCTAAAGGATGGCATAATTCGTCACATTAACGACATTTAACCTTTATTATGTCTCCAGAGTCATTGAAAATATAGACCATGGGATAGAGGTATGCCACCAAAGCCTTGGCGAGTATGTGGACGATATTTTGTTTCACACATAATTGTCATAGATCCTTCCATCATAACGTACAATATTGGGATAATTCTCTGAAAACTTATTGTCTTTTTTTACATTTAACATCGTGCGTTTTGGTTGAAACTTCATTTGTAATTGCAAGCTATATTTTTTTGTGAGCCTATCCTCCAATTTCAACAGCGTCCTTCCATGGTCCAAAAAAACTCACTCATGCCAAATTTTATCAAAATGTAGCTTCTGAAGCTAAATCGGATGAACACATATGTGTGGAAGCTATCTCTAAATATGAACCTATTTTCTTCGATTTCAATAACGTTCTTCCTTGCCCTAAACAACTTACTCGTGCTAAATTGAGATTGGATGTAGCATGATGCTTCCAGAACTAAAAGCAGAAAAATCTGATATATATATATATGTGTGGGAGTAATATCTAAATCTAAACCGATTTTTTTTTGATTACACCAGCGTCCTTTATTAGTCCAAAAAATTAACGTGTTCCAAATTTTATCAAGATTGGATGTAAGATGGGGCTTCTACGTAGTACTAAAAAACAGAAAAATCCGTAGAACATATACGAGGGCGACCGCAAAAATAACTGGCCTAACATAAAAAGAACCGTTTTTTGGAATTATTATTATTTATTTTTCAACATAATCTCCTTCCAACTCAATACACTTCATCAAACGTTTTTCAAGTTTTTTAATTTCATCCGAAAACTAAGATTTTTCAAGACCTCCAAAATATGCCTCAGTTTCAGCAATAACCTCGCTATTGGACGAACATTTTTTGTCACCGAGAATTTTTTTAAATTTGGAAACAAGAAGTAATCATATGGAGCTAAATCTGGACTATATGGTGGATGCGGAGCAATTTCAAATCGTAATTCGACCAGTTTTTGTTGAGTTAAAAATGCAGTGTGTGAAGAGGCATTATCTTGATGAAAAATAACTTTTTTTTTAAATGCGGTCGTTTTATCTTGATTTCTTCACTCAACCGATCCAATAATGCACAATAATATTCACTATTTATAGTTTTTCCTTTCTCAAGATAATCAATAAATATTATACCCCTTGCATCCCAAAATACTGTGGCCATTACTTTTCCTGCTGACTTAACAGTTTTCGCCTTGTTGGGACCACTTTTACCAGCTTCTATCCATTGTTTTGACTGTTCTTTGCATTGTGGGATGTAGTGATGGATCCATGTTTCATCAACAGTTATGAATCGGCGCAAGAACTCTTTTGGATAACGCTGATAAATCGCTAAAAGCTCCTCGTAATTGGTCCAACGGACGATTTTTTGAGGCAAAGTCAACAAACGCGGCACCCATCTTGCGGATAGCTTTTTCATGTGGAGTTCATCATGTAAAATACTCCAAAGTTGTTTTTCGTGTGTTTTAACAATATCAGCAAGTTCTCTGAGCTTTATTCGTCTATCTTTAGTCACTTGATTAAATATTTTTCTAATGTTTTCAATAGTAGAATCAGTTTTCGGTCTTCCAGAGCGTTGTTCATCTTCCGTGCTTGAACGACCCATTTTAAATTGTTGAACCCAGGATTTCACGGTGGAGTATGATGGTGCATTATCACCGTGAACAGAATCCAATTCATCTTTGATTAATTGTGGCGTATAACCTTTCATATAAAAGTGTTTAATTACCGCACGAAACTCTTTGTTTTTCATTTATCAAAAATTATAAAACTTGTTTACTTCAATCACCTGTAACAAAGAAAATAATCATTAAATATTTCGGAAGTTTTGACAGATGGCTTATAAAATATTGCTTTTAAAAAACAACACACAAAAAAGTAGCTAGTAAAACAGAAAATGTGCCAGGCCAGTTAGTTTTGCGGTCGCCCTCGTATGTGTGAGCTAAATCTGAACCGATTTTCTTTGATTTTACTAAAGCCCTTCCTTGGTTCACAAAAATACCATGTCCCATATTTCGTAAGGATTAGATGGAATATGTGGCAGCTAGAGCTAAAGAACATAAAATCGGATGAAGATATATCTGGAAGCTATATCTAAATCAGAACGGATTTTTTGGAATTTTGATAAAGTCCTTTATTGATCTAAGCAACCAGATTTCATTTGGATTGAATGTAATATGTGGTAGCTAGGGATATGTGGGGGACTACAGAGTGGTGCAGAGTATACAAAACCAAAGCCGAGCTTGGCCGACTCTGCTATTCAATTCAGAGGATTAATCGCCTATATCTGGAGCTTGAGCGAGAGTTAGTGTTCATTATTTGTTTCCTATGACGTACGATGCATAATTTGAGCTCGATCAGGTATCATTTGTGGCTTCTACAGCTGAAGGACCTCAAATCGCAAGGGGCCTTTGTGTGGTAGTTATTCTAAAACATGGCCTGAAATGGTCTTTTTTTCAAGACAGTGATGTTGGTCGCTCGTAACTCTCCATGAGAAATTTAGAATGAAACTGATGTAATATGTGGCTTCTAAATGTTCAGGTTGATAAATCGGGAATGACGATTGTATCGGACCTACGTACCTATGTGGACTAGTTTTCGCCGACTTAATTATACACAATTTTGGCGTACCAGGCAAAATTCTAGAAAATCAGGGAGGCACTTCTGCGAAAGAGCTAATCGAAAACACGGACCGATGTGGACCAATTTCAATAGGGGTTGTCTTTGGCCCAAACTTGAATGTACCAAGTTTTATCAAAATTATTTCATATCTTTCTATCTATCATTGTCAAGATAGATAGAAAGACGAGGGGACGGACATCGCTGAATGGAATGGCGGAGTGATTATGTATCAATCGGTATGCTTAACAAATGGTCTACCTCTTTAGGTGTTGCCAACTACAGCACTTAATCACAATACCCTGTACCACAGTGTATGTGTAGGTTATAAAAACAAATACTATGACAATCCTTGTTGGAAAAGAAAAAAACCTGTTAATGCATACTTCAGCCTAGGTTGTTGTTGCGGTATCGAAAAAATTTTACTTTTTTCATCTATAAGTAAAGTATGGCACGAGCGCATAAGTGGCAAATGTCCTTTAATATTGATTTATTTGTGACACCTGCTGGGATTGACGAAGGTTGATGTTTGGTATATGTTTAAAAAGTTTAACGAAATGTATATCTTAGAAACATTTTTTTTCACAAGAAAATTAATATAAATCAGATATTTGACTGATGGGTAATATTGCTTATAAAATGTTTGATAACGATTTGCAAATAGGTAAAAAAAATTTAGGTTTACACGAAAAAAAATTACAAGTTATAGTAGAAGGCAAAGGTCACACAAACTAGAAACATTTCTTTACAGATATGAACCTAGCTATCTTATCCCTTAGCCTCTCAGTAAGGAAAATGGCAATACTACAAGTGTCTTAGAACAGTGAGCTTTACACAATGTTAATAATAAACTAAACGGGACCCACTTTTGGCTCCAAATAGCTTACATTTTTAATGGGGAGGCTTATATCCGGCTGACACCCTACTCATCATTCGATGTTCCTTAAATTCGTGGCAGAAGTGCGCTGGGTTTGTCCCCAAGGTCTTGACAAATTGGGTTGACATGATGCGGTTCTACGAAGCCACACGAGGCAACCACATGAACGAAATTGCGTCCCATAAATATTTGAAATAACGGGTGATCAATCTAAAGGTATTTTTTCAAAATAAAAATTAAGAATTCTAAAAATCAAATAAAATGTGGAATGTTTGTGGTTCTTTCGAAAGGACATTTTTTTATTCTAGGCGGCCAAATTACCGGTCCAAAATGTGAAATTGGCTGCTTTTCGTAATGACCTCTTAATAGATCCATTGCTTGAGCAGCAAGTGGAGCCATCCTGTTAAATCCAAATGTAGCCAAGATTACGGGCTTCAATTTCAGGTAGCATAAAAATCGATATCATGGCGCGAAAGCGAGCATCATTCACGGTTACGTTCGGGCCATCATCATTTTGGAAAAAATATGCACCGGTGATTCCACCTGCTTATAAACCGCATCAAACCGTGGTTATCTCTGAGTTTAATGACACCTCTTGAACCTCTTCCTGTTGCTCTTATTGACTTTGCCGTTGAGCCAGAAATGGTCCTAACCACTGAACAAAATTTTTGTCGTAAACAACGGATCTTCCCGTTTCTCTCTCGAAAGCTCATTTCTATAATACTGTTGCCAACATTTGAAGGAAATTAGTTTAAAAAAATAAATGCCATAAAATGTCCTTCCAATTACCAATAAAGATTCCACACTTGATTTGAATTTTTATATTTTTTTTTGTTCTGAAAAAATATCTCCAGATTGATCACCCATTATATCCATATGTCTACCACAACTAGCACGGCAGTAACTTATCCGTTCAACCCAATTTTTCAGTACATTTTCAATTCGTTCGGATTGATATTCATCAAAAGAAACTTTGTTTTTATATTTCAACGCTTCAATTGTCTCTGGATATTTTGCGTAACATTCATCTTTAATGGCTCCCCATAGAAAACTATCCAAAGTGCTCAAATCACAGCTCCGAGGCGGTCAATTGATATCACACTTCCGGCTGATTATTCGATTTAAAAAAAAACATTAAATTTCGATGGTTGTTGTTGGCTGTGTGACAGGTGGCCCCGTCTTGTTGAAACCATATGTCGTCCATGTCATTTTCATGAAATTTTGGAAACAAAAATTAGTCAACAGACACTCGTTGCAATCCGCTTGATACGAGTATGATTACAGTTTTTTTTTTTTATTTTTTCCTTTTTCAGCAGCAGAACCACAAGCCAGAAGACCTCAGAGTGCATACAAATGGTATCCAAATTGCACCAAAATATAAAAGGGTCCAGAATAGGTAAGTCTACACTAATTTTACACAACTTATTTAATATTTTCTTATAAATTTTATAATATTGAAAAAAGTGCGAGGCTCTACATGAAATAGATTTTGTGAAATGTAGAAAATACTTGAAAAAGTGTTGGAATTGCGACAATTCTAATCACAAGTAATCCTTTTTCATATTTTCTACAATTTACTTAAAATAATAAACAGACAAGCCAATATAACAAATCGCGATAACTAGTGAACAATTCGTTAAATCTAAAACGTATAAAGATGAATTTTAATCGTAATAATCTTGTGGTTTCAACACTTTCGGTGAATCCTGATTTGGTTTATGGAGAACAAATGATTTGGTTTATGGAGAAAAAAAATTGATTAAATCCGTAGTTCATTTAAGTTTCTAAACATTATTGCACTGCTATGTGTAGTAGATGTTAAATGCCAATAAAATATTCTGGTCAGTTTTTACTTTTTTTGTTTAACCTTTTTTTTACCCTATAAGACTAAATTCAGTTCTACAATTATAAGATGACGCCTCAAAGCTGTGGTATAGCTGGTATAAATAAGTCGGTGATGGATCATGAAAATAAAAGCTCCATGAAACTGTCGAACCATTGAACTCTGAAACAACGAATGCTGTGTATTAAGAAAAGAATTTTTTATAGCCCTTGAATATCAGGTAAGACTCGATTTTGATAATTGCTCGAACCAACTATACCGAATGCGACGGTAACAGCAATGGGCCTGGTGTTGTTATGATAATGCGCAATTAAAACAAATACGAGTATTAATGTTGATATGTACTTATACTTTATAATGCTACATATTGTGTTTTTGAGCCTCTACTAAATATTGCGACAACATCTCTTGAATATAAATAAATTTGCCCACTTGGTACTATTTTTTCCAAACAAATGCTTTGCAATAATTCGATCAATGCAGCAAACTTACAATTTTTTTGTATACTTTTAATAACAAAATTAATATTTACGTAAATTTCTTGTCCCGTCACGCGATTCCGGAGTTTGAGATAAATATCTCCTATATTCTGGAAAATATATGGTATAGGAAATCTCTCACCCTACCAGGTACCTTTAAAGGTAAGAGGTCGTCTGCATAGGTAGTACGATATTCTATGAGTTGAAGCCTATAACATAAAATATCCGGCATATTCAATTCTTTCGTTTGCTTATCTTACATGAAATTAAGCTTTTATATAGGAAGGGCACAATAATATGCGGTGTTCGACACTTTTTTCCTTCTGCCGACAACTCTAAAGTAGACATCAACTGAATCTTTGCAGGAATCCCTAATCACATCATGGGGAGATCGATATTAAAGATTTTGAGCGTTAGAGGTCTTATCAATGGCAAATTTGCCTCTGTGACAGAAGGAGAGGAAGTGCCCACATAAACCAGATCGAATGAAAGTGTAATGGTAGTTTATTTCTGCCCATAACATAAAGTAGAAATGGGTAGAGCATAAGACCTGCGGTGTAGGTAATGCGTAAAGCCCCTGAGATAATCTCTGGACTTTTGTCAGAAGGACCAGATTGACAGTGGATTTTGTAACACCGGCACAGTTGCGTTTTTGGTCATGAACACAAATCTTCTGTTAGCACTTACAAAAACAAAGTCAAAACAACATCCATGAGATATGGTAGATGCAGTCAAATACGACAAGTTATAAATAGTTCAGAAATTTGGCGATATTGAATCCGCCATGAACCAAAAAAGTCGTCAGATTGGTACTTATTTTAAAAATCATACTAGCTTCCACTAGCTTAGGGCAACTGTGGGATAAAAGCAAGACTCTATCAGTGGGAAAGAACAAGACTCGGTTTACATCATGCTTTAATTTAAATTTCGATCCAATTGCTGTTACGGTGAGTAACGATGTCGCAACGAGGTAGGCGGGGGATTTAACTCAAAGGATTCCACTAGCTGAGACATACTGTACAAATGGACAAAAAGGCTTCGGTGCTGGGAATATTTGATGGTGAGTTCGTATAGAACTACGAAATATCCACAGAAAACTTTCGTTCCGAATAACCCGAGAAATTTTCATGATTTTTATGGAAGGATACGCTCTAACAATCATTGGTCGGAAAATAATATAGTAAAGACTGCTAACGACCTTCTTTGGTTATATGTAGCTACGAGGAAAGCTATTTATATTAAAGTAATAAATAAATAATCATTAATCATTGAAAATGGTTTTATTGATTTCAAAATATTCCCCGTGAAGCTCACTGTAGCATGTGCCTAAAATTAATTTTCGAAGCACCTTTTTCCACTCCGATTGCGACACCTCAAAAACATGGTTCTTCAACGCTTCAGTTGGTTCTTCGAGCTTCGAAAAACGTTGAACACGCTCACGCTGTTTTTTCTTGATGTGATGGAATAAGAAGAAGTCAAATCAGAGTTGTACGGCGGATGATCTATCAATTTGGGCTCTTGAGTTAGTTAGCTGTATTATACAAATAAGGGTTTGCCATTATGTTTAAAGATGATTTCGAGGTTGAAATGGCTAGAATAAACTCCAGTCGATAACCCCAATTTTCAACCACTTTTTGCAGCATTTGGGGCCGTAAGTCAGCAACATTGTGTCGAATATTCTTTTCCAAGGCGACAGAGTCGCTCTGCTGTTCTATGGGTCACAGTACCCGGTCGCACTGCAACTCCACATCGAACCGAAGTTCTCCCCAGCGATTTGGGTCTAAACCACAGCCACCACAATACTCCCCGAAGGGCCGCATCAAATAGTCAGGCCAGAATAAGTTCTGGGGGCTCCTGACTACCCGTGGTACCATATTTAAGTCTCTGGTCAGACCTCGTTACCAAAAGGCTACTTCCAGTTTTAGTTCCATACAACATGGGACTGGTCACCAGCACCAAACTAGTCGACCAAAAACACAAATAACTTACAAACATTTAACAGTCGCCCTCACGGGCGATTCGATGGTCAGGGACTGGCACCAGGACGGACATCACGAACAACAACAGAAGACTTTGCCTCCCTCACAGGGGACAAGACGGCAGAGGCACAACAACGACGACAACGATCCAACGACGATGGTGTGAGGCAACGACAATGCCACGCCTTATCCGCGAATGGTCGCACCAAAAACCCCCCGTTAGGCTCCTGCGAGTCTTCTCCCATTAAAGGGTACACGACCAAACTCCTCCAACCTCCTAAATGCACGATCATCCCCCAAGCAGACCACGCCACAGGCCCACAACGCGAGATAATGCGCTCACCAAGAGTTTCCCTTATTAAATTGATTGTTTCGTTGGCTGTATAGCGTCAAGATTACGGGCCTCAACTTCAGGCAGCAAAAAGTCCGATATCATTTCACGATAGCGAGCACCATTCTCGGTTACGGTTATGGACCGATGATTCCAACATCCCATAAACCGTGTATTTCTCTGGGTGTAACGGCAACTCTTGAACTTCTTCTTGTTTCTCTTAACCCCAAATGCGGCAATTTTGTTTATGAGCCAGAAATGCGCCTCATCACTTAACAAAATTTTGGTCGAAAACAGCGGATCTTCTCTTTTCTAAAAAACTCTCATTTGCATAATACAGTTGCCAACTTTTGAAGGAAATCATATTAAAAAATAAATGGCTTAAAATGTCGAATTCACAATAAATATTCCACGCTTGATTTAAGTTTTTGTATTTTTTTTATTTAAAAAAAAAACACCTCTAGATTGATCACCAGTAAATTCCAACAGGTTTTTAGCTAACTTTTCTCTGTGTGTAATGTAAACTTAACAAAAGTTGCTGACTGAAGTTCTGCTAAAACATGTCAAACTTTCTATTGGAAGTTCCAGTTTGCCGCACTATTATTACCGAAATATAAGAAGCAACTCTCATACGAGAATCAAGACTATTCATACAGATAGAAAAACTCTCATATGAGAATTAAGACTATTCAAACAGATAACAAATTTGAATTCTGGCGGTATAGGAAGGCTCATGAAAAAAATTCTTCCAACTATTCATGAACTTACTTGCAGAACTGAATATCAAGGCAAAATGTAATGTGTGTTAAATGTCGGCTATGATGTATTCGGCTGAGACTTGTTGTCCAAGCTGATATTCCAGCACATAGAATTTGCGATGGCAGTTTCGTGGAAAGCACGCATAGGAAGACAGTCGAATCTCGGGCGGAAAGAACTACTCTGGCGTAACCAACAGCAGACCATGTGCAGAAGATCCCAACATGTGGAGTTTTTTCTTTAAACGCGGCTAAGGTTATTAATAGCTTTATATGCTGGTAAATATTTATTCTCCAGTTTGACAAAAATTTAAATTATTACTTTTTGCAACCACTACCACTGCAACCTTAACCTACGTGTACTATTTGCCACATGCAACATTTTTTTTTTTTTTTTTTTTTTTTTTTTTAAAACCAACACTCAGGGATGCCCCCTATACATGCGGTGCATTGCGTTGGCGAGTGGAAATTAATGGATCGGAGGGGGGAAAGAGGGAGTAATGTTTGTTGACGCTTGCCTTGAACTTCTGGATGTCGCAATTAGTGGGAAATACATTTGCCGGAAGTCGATTCCACATACGGACTGTACGAGCGAAAAACGAATTTGATCTGTAGTGTATAGTGCGGTCAACTGGCCAATCGATAACAAACGGGTGTGAATTCCTAGAAAGTCGCGTATCCCTGCCGAACATCCTCACGTCAGGAATAAGGCGACGGATGTCTGATGAACACACACCATGAAAGTAACGATAGAACAGCGTCACGCAACCCACATTCCGACGATGCTCAAGGGAAACAATAGAGTTGGATACCCTACTGTCACCTATCAGCACCATCGCTCTCCTTTGAACACGGTCAAGTAGCTCCAAGGATGATTTTGGAGCACCTGCCCATATATGGGAGTTGTATTCCATCTTCGGCCTGATGAAAGATGTATAGATATTGAAAAGATCAGTAGGAGTGAAGTATTTCTTGCACCGCTTTAAAAAGCCTATGCACTTGAGTGCTTCTTTCGACACTTCGAATACATGTCTCGCCCAACGAGCGTCACATTGTATTTTCATGCCCAGAACATCGAGAGCTTCTGATTGTTCAATATCCGTACCATCGAGAGAAATCGACGATATTGTTGGGTCAGCGAATCGCTTGTGAGACAACAAGCAGCACTGTGTCTTACGTGCATTAAAATCTACTCTATTCACTCGACCCCATTCGGAAATGGCCAGTAGATCCCGGCCAAGTGTCTCATCCATAATTCGCCTTTTGTCTTCAATATCTTGAAAGCTCGGCCTACGGTCGAATGAATACGAATGACAGAGGTTACTATCATCTGCGAAAGAGTAGATTGGATTCACGGTCTGACCCAATAGATCGTCAATGAAAATAAGAAATAAAGAGGGAGAAAGGACAGAGCCCTGTGGTACACCTGCGGTCAGCCTATGTGTGTTGGATGAGAACCCATCTACAACAACTCTAATAGTGCGATCTCTAAGAAAGCTCGATATAAACCGAGCAAATGTATTACCGACACCAAAAGCGATCAGCTTTGATATGAGTGCACCATGCCAGACTCTATCAAAGGCCTTGGAGATATCTAGAGCCACGACCTTACTCTCACCAAACTGGTGGATAGACCGACTCCAACGCTCCGACAAGAACGCCAACAGGTCTCCCGTAGAGCGGTTTCTACGGAAGCCATACTGTCGATCACTTAGCAAGTCGTTGGTCTCTAAATACCTCACAAGATGGTGGTTTACCATGCTCTCCATTACCTTGGACAGCGCAGAGCAAATCGCAATTGGCCGATAATTCGCAGGATTATTGGCTTCACCCTTTTTAGGGATCGGCTGGACGTTCGCAACCTTCCAACACGCTGGGAAAACTCCCGCACGGTAAGCAAGGTTGAAAAGGTTGCGTAATGGACGGGCTAGCGTCGACGAGCACTTACATAGGACAAGTGCAGAGATACCATCCGGGCCCGGGGATTTATTTACGTCGAGGTTCGCAAGAACTCTTTTAACTGCACGCGTTCGAAAAAATATCTGAGGCATGGAACTTGATACGTTTTCGACCGCGGGGAGTGGTTGATTGCTTTCCGGCAAGGAAGAATTTCCTGCAAATATTTCAGCCAAAAGGTTAGCTTTATCAACCGGGTTAGTGAATGCCTGGTCGTCTTTAACAAGAGTTGGGATAGATGAAGAACTATCCTTTACTCTTCTTACAAACGACCAAAAGCTCTTACTTCCCCTAGGAGAAGTAAGAACCTTTGTACGTAGACGTTGTTCGTGCAGAAATTTTTCACGTCTAAGCACTCTGGCACACGAAGCTCTTGCCTGTTTTCGCAGCAGTTCAGTAATGGGGTTTTTGTTTAAACGCCAATTTCTGAACGCTTCCTCCTTTGATCTGACAGCATCCCTGCATGCCTGGTTAAACCAACTGTTTTTGGCTGGTTTAGCCGACATAATTTTATTTGGAACAAAAGTCTTTATACCAGATAAAATTATGTTTTGGATCATTTCAGCCGCAGCATTTACGTCGTTATCAAGAAAGCAAAGTTTCCAATTGAAATGCTGGAAAAAGTGGTTGAGCTCATCCCAACGTGCCTTTTCGTAGAAAAATACTGTCCGCTTTGGGGCTGGTATCGAAGCGACACGAAGAGCGGAATACGGAAAGGATGCTGAAACAATGCAGTGATCGGAGTTACCAAGAGGTGAAAGTACATTAACTTCGTACTTTTCAGGGTGCGAAGTTAAGTAAAGGTCAAGAATGTTATGTTGGTGCCCTTCTACACACGGAATATGTGTCGGTTCATTCACTAGTTGCGTCAAGTCATTTTGCGCGGCGAAGAGCTCGGCGTATTGGCCCTCCGGAGTTGTATGGCTCGAATGTGAAAGCCAGGCGGAATTATGGACATTGAAATCTCCAGCAACAACAATTTCACTGTCCGGATAACTCTCCAAAACTTTCGATATTGAATCGGAAAGGGCGTCAAAGCCGTTAAGGGAAGCCTCCCTTTCCGAGTTTGGACTTCTATAAATAAACCCAAAATGTAGTACGTGTGTTCCAATCCTGAACTTAACCCAAAGGGAGTTAAATTCTGGATCTTGTGACTTCAAGTGTTGCTGGCTCTGAAACACTATGTCATTACGTACATATACCACTAGACCTCTGTGAGAAATAAAAAGAGATAGGGTGTGGTACCCAGGAACGTGAAAATCCTGTGGATCAGAATCCTCACGGACCTGAGTCTCACTAAGAGCTAGAACATCAGGCCTATGAAAATGAATATGAGAAAACACAGCGAAAAAATTCGCACGCAACCCTCGTATGTTGGCAAAATGGATTTGAAATTTCTTCACCATTACGCCAACCAGAGAACAAAACAAGTGTCAGTGTACGAATGCAGTTGCCGATCTTACCCCCTTTGCCGCTGTTGATCCCATCAAATGCTTAGTGTTATGCCTTAAGCATTAGACGGACAGCGACAAAGAAAGAAGAGAGCCAACTGCACTACACGAAATGGAAAAGGGAGGGGGAGAAGGAAGACGAACGCACGACGAATAATGAACATTGAGAAATTGTCTATTGTTGTTGGTTCATCACTTAACAAAATTTTGGTCGAAAACAGCGGATCTTCTCTTTTCTAAAAAACTCTCATTTGCATAATACAGTTGCCAACTTTTGAAGGAAATCATATTAAAAAATAAATGGCTTAAAATGTCGAATTCACAATAAATATTCCACGCTTGATTTAAGTTTTTGTATTTTTTTTATTTAAAAAAAAAAACACCTATAGATTGATCACCAGTAAATTCCAACCGGTTTTTAGCTAACTTTTCTCTGTGTGTAATGTAAACTAAACAAAAGTTGCTGACTGAAGTTCTGCTAAAACATGTCAAACTTTCTATTGGAAGTTCCAGTTTGCCGCACTATTATTACCGAAATATAAGAAGCAACTCTCATACGAGAATCAAGACTATTCATACAGATAGAAAAACTCTCATATGAGAATTAAGACTATTCAAACAGATAACAAATTTGAATTCTGGCGGTATAGGAAGGCTCATGAAAAAAATTCTTCCAATTATTCATGAACTTACTTGCAGAAGTGAATATCAAGGCAAAATGTAATGTGTGTTAAATGTCGGCTATGATGTATTCGGCTGAGACTTGTTGTCCAAGCTGATATTCCAGCACATAGAATTTGCGATGGCAGTTTCGTGGAAAGCACGCATAGGAAGACAGTCGAATCTCGGGCGGAAAGAACTACTCTGGCGTAACCAACAGCAGACCATGTGCAGAAGATCCCAACATGTGGAGTTTTTTCTTTAAACGCGGCTAAGGTTATTAATAGCTTTATATGCTGGTAAATATTTATTCTCCAGTTTGACAAAAATTTAAATTATTACTTTTTGCAACCACTACCACTGCAACCTTAACCTACGTGTACTATTTGCCACATGCAACATGGTGAGCTTTAAACATCACTCGGTGTTGTGTTGTTGCTATACTCACCGATACATTTCAGGCCCATTAATACATACTCAAACACTCGCACACACATACACACACCGACGTATAGACAGACAATCTAACAAAACCATACCCAGCAAACCAAACCATCGGAATTCGGTCAGCATTCTGTACGACAATACGCAAAATGTTCCGATTTCGGATCAGAATTCTTACGGAGTTCGTAACGAAAAATATATAAGAAGGTTGGCACGAATTCTGACCTTCTTCTCTGAGGAAATTCTGATGTTTTTGCCGACATTTCGAACCGATTTCTGACCGAATTCTGAAATGTAGTCTTGGGAGAGTCCAAAGGAATTTTCGATTTCTCGTATCGAATTCTGAACGACTTCGGTCAGAATTCTGGCATTAAGTCTTATTAAATTCTGATGTTTTTGCCGACATTTCGAACTTATGTCATGGTAAATTCTGAATGTAAACAATCAAAAAGAAGAAAATATTTTTGTTCTACAAAAAAAAAAGTTGTAAAACTGAACGAATTCTGAAATGTAGTCTTGGGAGATTCGAAAGGAAATTGCCGACATTTCGATCCGAATTCTGAACTAATTCTGAGCTTATGTCATGGTAAATTTTGAATGTAAACAATCAAAAAGAAGAAAATATTTTTGTTCTACAAAAAAAAAAAAATTGTAAAACGTTTTCAAAAAGCGTTCGGAAAGACTTTTAGTTACAAGCAGGGATGTCTGCAGTTTTGGAGAGCGCCACTTTACTAAAATAATACCGCAAGCAATAATTGTGCTGGCTATAGACTTAAGGGCAACCAGTTTTGTATTTAACGATAACTGGCGGCAGTAGAGTTTTCCTCCGAACACAATAAAAATCCCTCGCATAGCCCAGCTAACCAAACGTTCAGAATTCGGTCCGAATTCTGTACGACAATCGGACAAATTTTCCGATTTCGTATTAGAATTCTTACCGAGTTCGTTGCGGCAAACATATTGGAGGGTTGACATGAATTTTGAACTACTTCTCGAAGGGAACTCTGATGTTTTCGCCGACATTTCGAACCGATTTCTTAACGAATTCTGGACAAATGTCTCGGTAAATTTTGAATTTAAACAAACAAAAAACAAGAATTTGAAATATAAAAATTTCATAGACAAACAGTTAATAAATCGTTAAGAATTAGTTCCGACATGTCTGAACACAATACCAATAACTGTAAAATATGAAGCAAATAACAAAAATTTTAAACGAGTCGTTGCGAGTTCATTAAGAGAAGTCTGTTAAAAAAAAATAATAAAAATCCCACAGACAAGTCTAACAGAATTCTGCCCGAATTCGTTTAAATATTTCGAAACATAATAAATAAAAATTCCTCAGACAAATCGAACAGAATTTGTAACGATTTCGGTAAGAATCCTCGAAAGAGTTCAGATATTGTTCTGAATTGTCTGATATCAGACATTGTCGGCAAATTTGGATTACTGGGCAGACAATCTGACAAAACCATAGATACGTAAATATCTATGCATGTGTGTGTTGTGTATACATATGTGTGGTATTTCTACACTTTGGGTTGGCGTTTTTGTCATTTTCGCCCAAGCTTTTGTTAAGGTTCTGTCACTGGAATGCCAGGCAACGGGCAAAACCAAAAGGACAAAATGAACGATGCCGGGTCGCAGGAAAAAAAAATAAAAACGAAACCAAAGAATAGAGTTTTTCATGTGTAAAAAAATCCATTACATAGTAGGCCACTATTGTTCATTGACAAAATAACAAAGCAACAACAACGGCCGCAAAAGCCATGTTGCATAAGCAACCAGCAACAGCAAAAAAAGGAAATACACATGAAAAAAAACAGACAGGAAAGAAAATAAAAAGGCAACAAAAAATGCACTGGCAAATGGCAACAATGCAAAGTGAAAACCACCGCACGCACACACTCGGTGATATTTGCACTCTTTTACCTCAGATAGAGAAAGGGGGAGCGACAAACACCCGGAATCATCACCATGTTAGCCATGATGATCATCATCATCATCAGCATTTCCAGCATCGTCAGTAACATCATTAGTTTCATCATCATATTTGAGGCTTTTCTTTTCTCTCTCTCTCCCTAACTCTCTCTCTCTATGTAATGCCTGTATGGTTCTCTATGTGTGTGTGTGTGTTATATTGCCTACCATTTCCAAATGTATGAGGTTTTGTTGCAATTGTCGTTGAGGTTGTTGTCGCTTCTGTTGCTGCTACGGCTGCCACTGTTGTTCCTCTTGTTGCAATTCTATTCAGAGTCATTTTGAAATGAATGTCGAATAGCATTGAAGTGCATTAAATTGAAATTGATATGATGGCATGATGATTTTTTCGCATATGAGTATTTGGCTTGCTTTTTTTTTGCAGAGCTCTTTTCATAAATTATTGCAGTTATTCGTAGGAGGGTGGTTTTTTAATGCAATAAGGACTTCTGCGGGAATAAGAAGGATTATCTGTTCGACAATAATTTCCTAACCAGGACATTTTGTCCACAAATGGTGCGACTATGCTCTTAAAAGAAATACGGGCATATCAATAACCTAGACATGGTCCTTGGTCACTTTTTGTGATACCATAGGAGGAGGCTTATTTTAGAAATAAAATGCAATATCACTCGATCTAGGCGGCCAACTCACCTGTCCAAAATGTGAAATTAACTGCTTTTCAAAATGCTCTCTCAAGAGATCCAATATTTGAGCAGCTGTATGTTGTTGTTGTAACAACAATATATTTATTTTGAAGTTTTGTTCGTCTATGGGGGATCTGCTTCGATATCCAAGTGGAGGAAACATGCCATTTGAACGGGATGCGTCCACAGAGACCTGGGGGTCAGCTGAGTGGGCTTGGCCGGACTATTGAAGAGGTGCAGCACATCATGTGATCCCTGATGGCAGGCGGGACAGATGTCCGGAACGTTAGCATCAATTCCTGCCCAGTAAGAATTGAGGCGGCTGCACCGTCCAAATCTCAGCTGGGCCAGAACCACACGCGAGGTAGTACCTCCGGGAGATGCTCCCCTAGCACTACATTTACATGGTAGCTGGATACTGCCGCGAATGACGGTTCTCTGTACCGGATTGACCCGAAACAAACACTCTTCGGCCAGGGGCAGTCACCTCAACAATATGTGTTTTTTGAGCAGCTCTATTGCAAGTGGTGCCGTCCAGTTGAAACCAAGTTTCGTGAAGATTACGGGCTTCAATTTCAGGAAGCATAAGATCGATATCAGGGCGCGAGAGCGAGCACCATTCACGGTTACGTTTTTGCAAAAATATGCACCGATGATTCCACCAGCTTATAAACCGCACCAAACCATGGTTTTCTCTGGGTATAATGGCACCTCTTGAACCTCTACTTGTTGCTCTTCAGCCCAAATGCTGCAATTTTGTTTATTGACTTTGCCGTTGAGCCAGAAATGGGCCTCATCACTGAACAAAATTTTGGTCGAAAACAGCAGATCTTCCCGTTTCTCACCGAACGATCATTTCCATAATACAGTTGCCAACATTTGAAGGTAATTATTTTCAAAAAAATAAATGCCATAAAATGTCCTTTCAAATTACCAATAAAGATTCCACCCTTGATTTGAATTTTTATATTTTTTTTGTTCTGGAAAAATATCTCTAGATAGATCACCCTATAGTTCCTAAGTAATATTTTTCAATTCACAAGTGCCAATACTATTTGTCACTGCTATGTAGTGTAGCTTCGAAATCTGCCAATTCGGTCGGTTTTTAAAAACCCTACTTTTGTAGACGACTTAACGCAACAAACCCAATTGAAATTTTATCAAATTTTACGCCCTTTAATTGTTTAAAAAGTAAATCGGAAGATACAACCTGCTCTGGGCCTTACTTACGACTTAACGCAACAAACCAAATTGAAATCTTATCAAATTTTACGCCCCTTTATTGTTTATAAAGTAAATCGGGAGATACGACCTGCTCTGGGCCTTCGTAAAACTTAAGGGCAATGCCAAAAAGCCTAAAGAGCAACTTCATATGTGTTATAAATGATGCGCAGTTCGATCAAACTTATGTGAAATTTAAATTAGAAGTAAGAATAAATATTAATCATTCATCTGTGCAGACCTTGCGATCGTACAGTATCCTGTACGTTAAAGAAGGTATTGTATACAAATAAAAGAAATGATTTTAAAAAATGTATTTAGAATATTTTTTTTTTAATTTTACAGGCATGTTTAATGGTCCAGACATTAGAAGATTGATGAAAAATAATGATTTTCATAATTCTTTGGATAAAAATCCACTAATTACATGGAATGCATAGACGTAATTAAAAATGCTTTTGGTAAAAAGCGAGAAGCACATAGTGCACAAAGAGTTAAACTTCTTTTGAAAGCCTTTGAGGAACTTGGTGTGAATAAGTCATTAAAAATTCATATTCTCCATCGCCATATGGATTAGTTTGAAAATCAACATTCCACCGAATCTATTGAGCAAGGTGAATGTTTTGACCAAGTAGCTTTAACCATGAGAACAGCCGAAGAAGATGGTTCTCCATTTTATAGCCATATCGTGGTCGTCTCTGAACCTAGCTGACTATTTTACTTTGAGTCTACTTAAGTACTGCCATCAGGAGTTTGACGTCATATCGAGCCCTAACCGCAAGAAAGACGTAAGCGCCATATCGTATCGAGCCCTAACCGCAAGAAAGACGTAAACGCCAAAAAGAAAATTTTACAGGAGAGCGTTTTTTTGGAGGATTCCGAAACAATTTGTAAATATAAAATTAAATTTTTAATATGCAATTGAATTTGCTTTATCTCTGTAAATGTTATTATTAAATTTCTAATACTTATGCTTAAGAGGGCTGTACGAGTACAATTTCCTATTGAACTTCATTAAAAAGCGAGTGACGCTTACGGCGCTTTTGCGGTAAAGGCTCCATATGTTACTTCTAGCAAAAAACGTTTCAACGTGGCACCTTAAGTTCTTTAGCTCTGTTTCTTTCAAAGTACTTTTATTCTAAGTACAGTTGTATTCATTTAAAGAGAGTTTGTTTGATTGATAATTATTAATAAATACATTATTTTACAAAAATATCGTAAGCCAATAGCAACTGTTCATTCGCCCCTCGTTGTATTTCCACAACACGATAAGGGTTTTTTTTATATTTAGAATTTCTCCTCCCCCCGCTCGAAACAAAACAACAAAAAATAGGCACTGACATACGGATGCGGTTACAGGGATTTCCAAGGTTATGGCAATAACTTATTTACATATGTCATGTGGTGGTGGTTTTTTATTTTAATTAATATTGAAACACAGTAAAAGAGTAGCCATTGACATCTGATTGATATTGATTTGCAACAAATCACGCTCGCTGTCAATGCTGTAACACTCTGTCGACACTCATATTAAACATAAAACTTTAGTTGTGGCGCATTCGTAGCTTGAGTAATATTGATTTGAAAGTGGGCCATGGAACGTGAAGTTAACGCGAGTTACGGTACTGGTGGCGGATGAGTTATATCAATTAGTATTGACGGAGCTGAGAGATGGTGGCGGATGAGTAATATGAATAGTTAGTAAATAACAGAAATCACGGTGGCGGATGAGTAGCATGAACTTACTTATACAATCGAATCTTGGGTGTTGGTGGTGGCGTATACTTAATGTTTAATTGAATATATGTAGTTCTTTAGAGCAAAGATCGTTTCTAGAAAGTAGTAAGAAGGAGAACTTCGGCCATATTTAGTTCCTTATAATGTCCACATGTTTATTGTACGCCTGTATTATTTGTTTTGCCTTTTTAGAAACCATTTTAGCTCGTACTTAGTGGCTAATTTACATTACTTCGGAGTTCCATTGGTCAAAGGCAATCTATACTTTTCCGTATAAGGGATTTTTGTCTTGTTTCTCTAGCCTAACTTTAGACTTTAAGTCCCATATTTAACAAAGCCCAGCAGGCCATAGAAAAACCATCAAATTCTTAGGCATTCCATGAAAATTTTCTTCCTATTTTCATGTTCTCTTGTGTAGTTATTTTCCACTTTATAAAAGTGATAAAATTGTGGGGGGTAAAGCATATTAACTTCAGAGGGGAAGGTAGCCCTTGAGTAATATTGATTTGAATGTGCGCCATGGAACGTTAAGTTAACGCGAGTTACGATACTGTTGGCGGATGAGTTATATGGAGTAGTATTGACGGAGTTGCGAGATGGTGGCGGATGAGTAATATGAATTGTTGGTAAACAACAGACGTATCGGTGGCGAATGAGTAACATGAATTCACAATTGCATCGGTGGGTAATGGTGGTGACGTATACTTAATGTTTAATTGAATATATGTAGTTCATTAGAGCAAAGATCGTTTCTAGAAAATAATAAGAAAGAGAACTTCGGCCATATTTAGTTCCTTATAATGTCCACATGTTTATTGTACGCCTGCATTTTTTGTTTTGCCTTTTTAGAAGCCAATTTAGCTCATACTTAGTGGCTAATTTACATTACTTTGGAGTTTTGGTCAAAGGCAGTCTATACTTTTCCGTGTTATGGATTTTGGTCTTCTTTCTCTCCGTGTCCATCTATAGACTTTAAGCCCGATATTTAACAAAGCCCAGTAGGCTATAGAAAAACCATAAAATTCTTAGGCATTCCATGAAAATTTTCTTCCTATTTTCATATTCTCTTGTGTGGTTATTTTTCCACTTCATGTAGGTGAACAATTGTGGGGGGCATAGAATATTCACTTAAGAGGGGATGGTAGGCCTTGAAACAGATATTGAGTTTTATCAGCTACTTTTGGGCGAGTCATAATAAAATCAGCTTTGTTTTTTTTTTTAAATGTAGATGGAAGTGATTTCGAACCGGTTAATCTATGTTCAATAAGCTCGGTTTAGGATCCCCTAAGAAGACTATTAAAAATCACATTTTTTGCTTGTCCTGATCTTCAAATGTTATCTACTGCCCTGCCAATTTCTAGCTAATGTCCTTCCAAATATTTAAGCTTTTCGGTATTGTTTTTTATTCTCATCTCTGCATTTAAGCGTTTATTTATATTCCCTTTAGAGGGGAAGGTAGGCCTTGAAACAGATATTGACTTTTATAAGCTACTTTTGAGAGATGCATAATAAAATTTGTATTTTTTAAATGTACATGCATGAGGTCTCGAACCGGCTAATCACCGTTCAACAAGCTTTATTTAGGATCCTTTAAGAAGTTTATTTAAAGGCAGATTTTTCGCTTGTCAGGGTCTTCAAATGATATTCACTGCCCTGTCAATTTCTAGCTTAAGTCCTTCCCCATATTTGAGCAATTCGCTATAGGTTTTTTATTCTCATCTCTGCATTCAACTGTACATTCATATTTACTTTAGAGGGGAAGGTAGTCTTTCAAACAGATATTGAGTTTTATCAGCTATTTTCGGGCGAGACATAAATAAATATTTTTTTTTTTTTTTAAAGGGACTCGAACCGGTTAATCCCTGTTCAATTAGCTTGGTTAAGGATCCCCTAAGAAGTCTATTTAAAGTCCGATTTTCGCTTGTTCTACTCTTCAAATGTTATCTACTGCCCTGCCAATTTCTAGCTTAAGTCCTTCCCCATATTTGAGCATCTCACTTTAGGTTTTTTATTCTCATCTCTGCATTCAACTGTGCATTTCATTTATACCAGTTTCGTTTCTTTTTGTGCCAAACATCTCGCCTTTTTCCGCTTTCGTTTTGCTGCATGAGCATAAAGAGAAACGCAATGCATAAATTTCCATTTCACTGAACACTTTTTCCATTAATACATTGCCCAGTGCGCCAAGAGATATGGTAGCGAATGGACGGACGGTTGGACGGACAAACTGATACACCCACCCGTACATTGGCCGTAGTGTACGCATCGTCGACTCGGCAGCACATCGCAGCAAACTCATTCATTTTGGCACTTTTTCCTATTGCGTTGATTATTTGGCCAAACTATTAGGGATTTGTAGCTTACTAATGCTTAATATGCAATTTATATGCTATTTTTGAGGAGATGCTCGTACTACTGTAGCTGCAGCTATGGTGTAGATGATGGCGGCGATGCCATTGCCGTGCTACGATATGCAGTTGTTTGAAAGACCGTACAAAGACTTGGAAGTTGTTGAATTTGAAAATTTGCCATGTTGTTAATATGCAGCTGCATCGAAATCGATTTCAAACGTAGCTATGAATATCTTTGAATGTGCCACTGTTGTGGATTTAAATTTAAGATGTTGAATGTTCTTTGATAGCGATAGAATTTTAATGCCATTAAATTGACATTCTAATACTCGTAGCAGCAATTCTCTTCCAGCAAGACTGCCATTGATATTCTAGTATCCAATTTAAAAAAAGAAAACTGGTAAGGCACCGAAACCTCGCTCTCCGCGTACGAAAATAACCCTATATTTCTGGGCTTCTTGCGAAATCATAAAATAATTGCTGGGTATGTTCTAGGACTAAGATCGCTTACAAAATCTAAAGGTTTAACTGCGCTAAATATTGGACAGTATTGGCATCGGATAAACAGTTAGCAAACATAAAACGCATATCAAAGTTCATATTAAGACTTCTTAGCTTAGGGGGGTGGTATGCTTTTCAATTAGTGTCTAAAACCGTTAATCTGGTGTCCAAGCCCGTCAGTCAGTTTTTTCTTAAAGCTAAACCCCGACTTGTCGGTTTACCCGTTTTTTTGCTGTCCGGAATTTTCGGTTGCTGACTCAGTTTCAGCAGTTCATTCGATTTTACGTCATCTGGCTGTCCGTCAATCCGCCCGTCTGCTGCCTGCCTAAAACTTTTTTTAAACTACAGGTCGCAATTGTTGTTCGATCGTCATGGAATTTTTCAGAAGTTAATTTTTGTGGGAAAAAGGACGGTAACGTTAAATAAAAGGGTAGCTGACAGAAAAAAATGGTGAGCTTAGGAAGCCTTGAAGGCCCATTGTGGACGTCTCCCTGAAAAGGGGAAAGCGAGAGTATCTGAGAGAGAGGGGGGAGAGTGAATTGTTATAAGAAAGAGAGAAGATGTCTAAGTACATACAGGACATAAATACTGTTACAACATTGAACACACCCATTTCAATAGAAGAACTGAACATACCCCGTTAATGTCATATGGGTTTTGAAAGCTAACCTCAATAGCGTTAGCCTGTAATGGGATTTTAAAATTGTTTCAACGTTCATCATGGAGTGGTCAGATAATGAGAACCGTATCGCTGTAATAGCGCTTTTCAAGTGTGAAATGAAAAAAGCGATATTTTAAAAACGCTCCGGCCACTAGGAATCAGCCGCATGTCCATCTACCAATGCATAAAACTGTTTAAGGAGACTGGAGATGTAAAAGACCGCCACCGGTCGGGTCGCATGTCATCAAAGCCGTTAAATCAAAAAATCACAGAAATCCGCTCCGAAAACAGAAAATCATGGCCCGCGAGATGTATATCAAGCAAAAGTCCATGAGTCGAATCATTAAAAAAGACTTGGGACTTGAGGATTTCAAACGACGTACCGGACATTTATTGACTGCAGCTTTAAAAAAATAGGACTGAAAAATGCAAACGTCTTTTGGCGAAGCACGGTGATAACTTGCACAGAAAAATTTTGTTCATTGATGTAAACATTTTTACCGTTCAGGAAAAATTTAACAAGCAAAATGATAGAGTGTATGCGCGGTCATCTAAGGAAGCATCTGAACTGATCCCAAGGGTGGAAAAGGGTCATCACCCAGCTTTAGTCATGGTTTGGTGGGGTGTCTCTTACGATGGGGTCACTGACCTGCATTTCTGCGAACAAGAAGTCAAAACATCGGCCAAAGTTTACCAAGAAACCATTTTGGAAGCTGTAGTAAAGCCACCCACCAATTTCCTGTTCCAAACCCAGCCATGGACTTTCCAGCAGGATTTAGCGCCGGCCCATAGGGCTAAAACGTCCCAGGCCTGGCTTCGAAACAATTTGCCTGCTATCATTTCCTCCGACGTATGGCCCTCCGGCAGTCAAGATTTGAGCCAATTGGATAACCAATTGCGGACGGTTTTAGAGGACAAGGTTTGTCACAAATGATACCCCTACATTGGATCTCTTAAGACTGTTTTGGTTCGAGCTGTGGCCAATTTTCCAATGGACGGGTTTCGTGCACCTATTGACGATTGGCCAGTGTGCCTTTCGAATAAGTAGATTCTTTTTGGATACAATATTTAAGTACAAGGGCGGTTCGGAAACTTCTTAGCCTAGCACAAAAAGCGCGGTATAAACAAAAAAAGTTAAGTGTTTTGGAAACTTCCATCTCTGCTATGAACACATGTTGTTTCGATCTGGCAACTCCTTCATATAGAAACAGGTGTTCACAAAAGACGCATCCGCGATTTTTTTTACAATGGAAAAATGAGAAATGCGTGGTGTCATTAAATATTTACATAAAATAGGTTTATCGGGACAAGAACTTCATAGCGATATGGTGAATGTGTTAGGTGAAAGTGCTCCTTCATATGCAACAGTAAAAAATTGGGTTGCTGAATTTAAACGTGGTCGTACAAGCATTGAAGATGAACCACTTAGTGGACGTCCAAAAACAGCAACAACAACAGAAATTGTAGCCAAAGTGCATGATATGGTATTAAATGATCGACGAATAAAAGTGCGTGAAATAGCTAATATCGTGGGCATCTCAAATGATCGAGTCCATTTAATTTTGCATGAAGAACTACAGATGAAAAAGCTTTCTGCAAGATGGGTGCCGCACTTGTTAACAGTCGACTAAAAACGCATAAGAATGAACATTTCTCAAGCTTGTTTGGATCGTTTTCAGCGAAATAAAATGGATTTTAAGCGTCGTTTCATAACTGCTGATGAGACATGGATCCACCACTATACTCCAGAGACAAAAGAACAGTCCAAACAATGGACTGAAGCTGGAGGAAGTGCCCCAAAGAAGGCAAACACAATTCAATCGGCTGGTAAGGTTATGGCAACGGCTTTTTGGGACTTCAAAGGTATTTTATTGATTGACTATCTGCAAAAGGGTAAAACAATAAATTCAGAGTACTATTGCAACCTTTTAGATCAATTAAATGTACAAATTCGAGAAAAACGTCCTGGCTTACAATAAAAAAAATTTTTCATCAAGACAACGCACCAGCGCTCAAGAGTGTTTTAACAATGGCTAAAATCAACGAATTAAAGTACGAGTTGCTTGACCACCCACCTTATTCTCCTGATTTAGCTCCCAGTGACCTTTACCTGTTCCCAAATCTAAAAAAAATCTTTTCTGGCAAGCGTTTTACCTCAAATGAAGATGCAATTACAGTTGTAAATCACTATTTTGAAGACCTTGAGGAAAACTATTTTAATCAAGGGATAGAATTGCTAGATAAGCGTTGGACTAAGTGTATTGAAGTTTCAGGAGATTATATTGAAAAATAAAAATATTTTTGAAAAACTATTCTCTTTCATTGATAGGCTAAGAACTTTCCGAACCGCCCTCGTACATTAATAAATATTTTAAAAAAATATTTGGTCCAAAAACATTCAGTTCTTTTTATTTTACAGCATAAAACGTGTGTAACAGTATTTGTGTCCCTACTAAGTAGTATGACGAAATTTACGGGTGCCCTTATCTAGAAGGTAAGGACATTTTGACTTCGAATGGCTCTACAACCAACCCAACCAGTAAAAGATGAAATTTACGGCTGCCCTTTTCAAGAGGGTAAGGACATTTCGACTTCGAACCGCTCCACAGCACACCCCTCCAATACAAGAGAGCTAAAAATGCAAACATTAGAAAATGGCTAGTTGAAGGAACTTACGGAAGGAACTTTGAAAAATAGCTGACTTCAAAGTTCATTGGGGTACCCGGGTACCCGTGTCAGGAGGGTTAGGGATAACTCAGATTCGCCACAACAGCAGCTACCTCCAATATAGAGCAAAATTCGATAAATGTTTATAGGGATATTAGGTTGGACTAGTTCGAAATGGTAATCTGTACACGCAAACTCGTTTAGACTGTATATTCCTTTGGGATAACTAGCAGAAAAAAATCACCACTCCCGCCCGTAGAATCATTGTTGTCGCCTCAAAAATCATTTGTGTTGGCCAGTGTCGTTTTAAGACGGTTCGGCTAGACCTCCAAAGAGAAACGAACCTATTGTAGATCATCGCCTGATCGCCAGACCATTGACCCTTCTGCTCCAAACAGCTACTGCAGTAGTCGTCCGTGGCTGTAATTAACATCCCTTTGGGGTCCGCACCGATAATAAATTTGCAGGTGGCAAGGGGCATACCTACGGATTTAATCTGCTCGACTATTTCCTAGTTTCTTCCAGTGAGTGGTTCGCACTTTAATAAGGCGAATACTGAACTGCTGAGGTATCTCTTAAACAGTTTTGAGGCAGCTAAGGGCAGTTGTGGGTAGCTTTAATGCCGCTTGGCTAAGTTTTATTTTTAAAATATAATTTAATTAAATAATATAAAAATATACAACTAGTTCTTACGCTGAACATTTGACTAGATAATATAGGTCTTAGTGTTCCCTTTCATATGACCACAGCAATCGGGTCACTCTTTTAAAGTATAGCAAGATTTTTAGTAAATCACAAAAATTAGTTTTTTGGTCATTGGAAGAATCTTTGTTTAAAAAAAAAACATTCATTTATCTGTCCAGCAAAGTATGAAACTCTCTATTCCCCTTAAGAAACTAAATACAACCACATAATTAAGTACTTTAAGAGTCAGCTGTAAATTTCTTCTATTCTTGCAAGAGTAAATTTAATTTGAGGTCTTCTTTGATATTCTGATATTGTTCACGGTTCGCTAAAAATATTAAAATACAAAAAAAAAACTTTCTAAAAATTTAATATTTGATTTTTTCTTAACTCAAAACTTTTAGTTTACAAAACTTTTTCGTTTTAATTTACTAAGTTTTTTGTCAGCTTGGCTCATCTTCTTTTGTCAATTTGCTCTTACTCAACACAGAAAAAAAGCAAGACCGAAAAAAGACGGAATATAAAACGAAGAAAATGGGGAAAAAGCAGCAACAGCAAAATGTATGTTAACAATTTTCATTTCATTATCTTAAATCTTTCTTGAAAAAGAGACATTAACTTTTCATTTAGCAAGAAGAAAGCACACACATACACACGCACCCGTAAAAAAAAGACAACAGTGTAGATTTACTTAACCTTCACTTACTTCTCAGCTATCAGGACGAAAATGTAAGTGCGTGTATGTGCATATGTATGGGTGTGCGTGTCAGTGTTACACTCTAAAAGTGTTGGTATCTCAGTGTCTACAACAGTGTGAGTGTGTGTGTGTGGGTGTGTGTGCAACTTGATGGATGTACTCTGCCAGTTGGCATGTATCGACTGAGCAAGTGAGACAAATGTGCTTGGTGAGATACAAAACTTCACAGGACCTTCTACACAAAAAACGTAAGAAAACTACCGACAGACAGCCAACATGACAAAGTCATTACAGGTGTTTAAGGATGTTCATTAAATGCAAAGTTTTCTTCAACTTCCACTTCTTTTTCGTTTTCCTTCCTCATTTTTATAATAATTTTTATTAACTTTTTCTTCTTGCCGTGGATACTTAGAAAGTACTGTGATTGCTTTTTGAAAGATTTTATTAAATATGAAAAATTTGCCATAAGAAAATGTGCAATTAAATCTTTTATAAAATTGTTTAAACAGAATACAGAATACGTTATGGTATTTCAGGATAATTGCTAGCGTTCAGTGTGTCAACATTGAGCTTGGGAAGAATGAAAAAGGAAATAGTAATGGTAGCTTAAAGGAAAAGTTATTTGCTGAAGAACGGTAGCAATCTGATCACGATTCGTGTAGAGCAACACGAAATCGTATCCAAGAGATCACTTAAGTATGTAAATTCATAAAAGATAATATGAACTTCATGGCTCCTATAAGCTACATATCGGACAAAGCATCGAACGTGAGCGCATTCCTTGCTCGCATGATGCCAAACGTAGAAGGTCGCAGACACAAAAAGAGAAGGATAATCGCCAGGATTATAGCCTTAACCTGTATGTATGCAACACCAGTCTGGTACATAGGCCTAGAGGTGAAACGCATAAGAAGGAAGATATCATCGGTATACGCAGAGAGCAGATTTGTTGCCACAACCCAATTCTTTGTCCATCGAAAGATGCTGGTTGCGTTTACTATCCATATATTCCATTGCTACAACCAAATGTTGAATGGTAACACCATAATTTACAGCAGAAGGAACTGACAATATTGGTTGAAGAGACAGAGCATCGGTATTCCTCACTAATTAGGATACTTATTGGAGAGAGAGAGAATACGAATCTTTGTGCACCATGACAAAGCGTGCTCTCACACATCTGGTCAAACCAGCGCCTTTTTGACCGGCCACAACGTCGAATTGATGGGTCATCCGCCGTACAGCCCTGACTTGGCACCCAATGACTTCTTTTAACTCCCGCACTTCAAGAAAAAAATGCGTGGTCAACGATTTTTGTCGCCAAAAACCATGTTTTGGAGGTGTCTCAATCGGAGTGGAAAAAGTTCTTCGAAAATTGGTTTGAGCGCATGCAAAAGTGTACAAATCATGCTGAAGAATACTTTGAAAACAATAAAACCATTTTTGATGATAAATATTCGCATTTTCGTTAAAAGACCCGGAATATATATAGCAGTTCTCGTATAAAAAAAAGCCAACGACCAAGTCCAAGTTTGAATGAAAAGCATTGTTTCTTGAGTGGCTGGCCTTTAATTCTAAATGGACGTTGGATACCAGGGAAAATATGAGTATGATCAGATCTAATTGGTGCAGTTAAGAGCGTCTGTTCTTGAAGTTTTGAGTTAGATTTGATTGGGAGGTTTTCGAAAACTTGGACCAATAAGGTCCAATTTAACCAAAGATAGGTTTATCTCACTACTAACGCACTGTACTGAATTTGATCGTAAGATTAGATTTACGTTATACCTACTACAGTGCCAAGACCTGAAATCGGAAAAAATCTGTGTATGGAGGTTAAATGAAAAGATACATATATCGGGCATATATGGATATACATTTGGGCTATAACTTTTTAACAATTTTTGCGAATTTCAAAATTGGCATACTATAGTCCAATAGGCCATTAAAAACTATGAAGAAATACGTTTTTACATTGTCGCTAGCGTCAAAAAAGTTCACCCACCAACAGCGATGAAGTTTAGAATATGAATATGAAAACAAAAAACAATTCTGTCAAATGGAAATTTTAGCTTCTTCGACGCGTTTTCGAGTATAGCCACCTTTATTGTTAATAATTTGGCTTCGTGATTCATTGCATTTCAATATGTCTTATAAGAAAAGTGTAATAGTGGTTCAAAAAAATTCCAAAATCTGGGAGAAACAATTAATCACATTCCAAAACAGTTTATCAATGTCTCGAATGATTCCCAATATAGAGACCGAATTATACGAATTGAACAAAATGCCTAGTCAAAAGATAATAATTGGAAGATTTAATGCTTTAGCAAAATCAGTAAAAAGTAAAAATAAAAGATATGTTACAATATCTGGTGAATTACACACATTATGGGAAAAGATGAGTATTCCAAAACTTACTTAAAGATCAGTGAAAAGAAAAGTGGAAAACTTAATTCAACTTTATCATAAATATTCACGAAAGCAAAAAAGTGGTGTTAATTTTGAAGACATTTTTAATATAACTAACGAAGTGGCAGATTTCAAATCTGAAGATCTAGATTTCCAATCAAAAGAAATAGATTTGGAATCATTATCAAGTTATACATTTGAAGACAACATTTCCTCATCAGAATCGGATAATTATAAACCTCCAGCACGACTAACACGGAATCCACAATCTACAGTTCCAGCTGTGGAGCTTGTGAACAAAGTTCATATAAGTACAAGAAAGGCTGCAAAAATTTGTGAGGAATTGGCTCAATCTGGAATTAAAATCTCCACACCTTCGCAACCAGCTATATATAAGGCAGTTATTAAATCAGCTGAACAAAAAGAAGAATTATTAAAAAAGCAGTTAAAAGAAGAAAATTGGTGTCTGCACTTTGATGGCAAAAAAATAAATGGTAAAGAAATTCAGGTGATAGTTTTAAAAAATGAAAGTAAAGAAATCTACCTTGGAGTACTGGTTTTGGTTGATGGAAAAGCGAATTCTATATCTCATGGAATAAAAGATATTCTTAGTAAGTTCGAACTTTACGAATGCATAAAAATGATAATTTGCGATACAACAGCAGTAAACACAGGGAATAAAAATGGAGTAGTTATTCAATTGCAAAACTATTTTAAATCAATTAAATTGAATACGCCGCAATACGTTGGTTGTCAACACCATATTTTAGATTTAATATTAAGGCACGTTATGGATGAGTTGCTCGGAGGAAAAACGTCATCTCCCGAAATATGTTACAATTTTATACCAGAATTAATCAACAATTACAACGAACTCAAGATAAGCTATACCCAAAATAAAGAAAAAATAGACACCAAAAACATAAAGTGGCGCGATGATATGCAGTATCTGTTTGAATTAGGAAATGCATTCAGATATTTTCAAAAAAACCAATAGTTTCCATTTATAAAATTTAAAACTATTCCGCCGATCAGCAATGCACGATGGAATTCGAGGGCCATCCTTGCACTTTTAGCTTTTATACTAATACCAAAATATTGGTCTGAGTTATACCCAATTTGTGATTTTATTTGCGGTCAATGGTACGATATATGGTTCTCAGATCACCAATTCAACGAAGATAATTTTCAGCTTTTAAACCTATCATTAGCAAGATTCGAAAACGCCAAGAAATGCTTTCTTAAACATTGGGTACAAGATGATTCATTCATCAAAAATCAGCAAAGGAACAATATTTGTGCAGAACGTGCAATAAAAATTGTCCAGGATATATACCCATTTTGCAGATCTACACGTACTTTAAACTTAAAATTTTTATCCTACAATAGTAATTAAATGGATGCTATGATATTGTTGTGTTTTATTTTTAATATAACCATTGTATATGAAGTTTAATAACTCGTTATGATATGAAATAAAATTACTTAAATTTTAATTTTTTTTAATTTTTTTTGTATTGATTTAGAAAATGCGTTTGGTGGGTGAAGTTTTTTTTCTTAAAATGATGCAAGATAATGCTTTTCATTAATAAAACATCATGGCGCATCTCGTGGTACTATGCCAAAAAATTGGTTATATCCCGATATATGTATACTATACATATATCGGGTGATCCATCTAAAAAAATTATTTTCAAAATTAAAAAAAAGGTAACTGCAAAAATTTAAATCAAGTGTGGAGTTTAATGTTTATTCGAAAAGACATTTTATGCCATTTATTTTTTGAATATAATTTCCTTCGAAGAATGGCCACGACAATTTTGAATGAATCATTCGAGCACATCGATCGGTATGGCGTTAATGACAAGCGTAATGTTGGCATCCAAAACCTGAATCGTAGCTGGTTTGTCAGCATAGACATAGCTCCAAAGAAAAAAGTCTAAACGTGTGTTATCACACGATCTAGGCGGCCAACTCACCGTTTCGAAACGATAAATTAGCTAGTCTTCGAAATTACCTCTCAATATATACTCGTACATAGTTTGAGCAGTTGTATGGCAAGTGGCACTGTCATTTTGAAATCAACTTTTTGCTGCCTTTAATTTGAGGCAGCAAAAAGTCCAATATCTTGGCGCGAGAGCGGGTAACATTCACGGTTACATTACGGCCATCATCTATTTGGAAAAATATGGACCGATGATTCTACTAGGCCATAAACGGCACCAAACCGTGGTTTTTTCTGGGTATAATGACACCTATTGGACCTCTTCTGATTGCTCTTGAGTCCAAATGTGGCAATTTTGATTATTGAAGTGCAGTTGAGCCACAAATGAGCCTGGCCGAAGCCAGTTTCTTATCGATCGCTCATTTCCATTATATAGTTGAACAATTAAGAGACGTTGTTGCAGTGTAAGTCTTTCCATGATGAAATGTCGAACAGTACTGACAACAAATAAAAAATAAAGTGTAATACAACTCACGCGCAATCTATGAAAAAACCTTATTGAAAAAATACCTCTAGTCGGATCACCCTATATAATCCAGACCAAACAGGGTTGATCACATAATGAACTAAACTCAATTCAGTGAAATGTGTGTAAAATGTACCTTGGCATGGAAGCTAACAGAGATCGAAATGGACTTCTATCGCATTAGCATACAAATTATGATTTCTTTCCTGGGCCATAGTTCTTAATATTTTTTCTCATAAAAGACGAAAAATTCATTTTCCTGAACACGAAAATGAATTTTAAAAATGTTTCCTCTGATTAGTTTTAAAGATAAATTTCTTAAATCTTTTAAAGATTTTTTTATGAGATGTGCTTTTTGGACCATAAGTCCCAAACGCTATTACTGATTTGATCAAGAGAGGTCTCAGATAAAAGGAAATTAGCTTTTCTAAAACTTTTTCATAGCAGATATCAACATAAGTTCAATGTTTTAACTTTAGAGGCATTTAAAATTTTAGACATTGAATTTTTTGTGCAAAAACCGCGATTTTAAACTAAAAAAATATATAAGGCGTGATCCATTTCGAGGTTCCCTACTTTTTAAAAAAGAAAAAACACAGAAAATTCAAATTGAATGGGGAATGTTTATTATCATTTGAAAGATCATTGTTTGAGTCCAATTTTCGATGACTCGTTCGAGCATTTCGACTGGTATTGGCGAATGACACGCGTGATGTTTTGCTCCAAGGCCTGAATCAAAGCTGGTTTGTCCGCATAAAGTTTAGACTGTGATATCACACGATCTTGGTGGCCAATCGCCCGACCCAACACTTGAAATTATCTGCTCACCGAAGTGTTCTCTCAATAAATCCATTGAGTGATGCGATGTGTGGGAAGTGGCGCTGTCTTGTTGAAACCAAATGTCGCCGAGATCACGAGCTTCAATTTGAGGCATTTGAAGAAATGTTGACCGATGATTCCACCGGCCCACAAACCACACCAAACCGTGGTTTTTTCTGGATGAAGTGGCAGCTCTTGAACCTTTTCTGGTTGCTCTTCGTCTCAAATGCGGCAATTTTGCTTGTTTACATACCCATTGAGCCTGAAATGTTGGCCGATTATGTACACCATAAGTTGAACAAAGTGCACGAAACACATTCCTTACAGAACGTTAATTTTCGTAATAAAATTGAACGCTTTGTAAACGTTGTTCAGGCGTTAGTCTTTCGATGATGAAATGCTAAACTTACTTTACTTACTTAAGTTGGCGCTACAACCTATTGTTGGTCTTAGCCTGCGTCAGAAATGTTTTCCAAGCACTTCGATCTTGTGCGTGCTGTCTCCAGTTCGTAATACCAAGGATTTTCATATCTTCATCCACTTGGTCCTTCCACCGGAGCCTCGGTCTACCCCGTCTGCGCATTCCGTGGTAGTTGTCGTCCAACGCCTTTCTAGCTGTAGCATTCTGATCCATTCGACTGACATGTCCTAGCCAGCGCAATCGCTGTATTTTGATTCGCTTAACCACGTTTATGTCAGGATACAGCTCATACAGCTCACGGTTCGTTCGACGTCTATACTCTCCGTTAGCACAGCTGGGCCCATAGATTTTGCGAAGGATCTTTCTCTCGAACACACCCAGCATCGCTTCGTCTGCTTTCGCAAGTACCCATGCTTCAGCGCCATATAAAAGCACAGGTAGAATAAGCGTGTTGTAAAGCGTTATTTTCGTTCGTCGGGAGAGGGCTCTGTTCTTTAGCTGTTTGCTTAGCCCAAAGTAGCATCATTTGCCAGCACGATCCTTCTTTTAATGGGGGTGTATGTCATAAGGCAAAGTTACTGATCGGTTCAACTTGGCGAACCCAGTGCGATCCTTATTGACTGCATCTCAAGTCGTCTCACAGACCTCCGCGTGGTAACATCCGGGCAACAGTGTTTTGGCACCCGTCAAAACAATGGCTAACGTGTGAGAGGCGAAACCTTCCTCAGGTCAAAGAGGTTGAAGTTGTGTTTGTAGCTCACTTCGGAAAAACCCATTACAATGAAAAGCAAAAGAAATGAAAATAAACGGAAATGCTAAACAGTACTAAACAAAAATAACATGGCAGCATGTTACAACTCACACGTGATCTGTCAAATAAAGGCTATTGAAAAACGTATCTCTACTTGGATCACCCATTATAAACAATAACATAATAATACTTATTTAGTATCTGTTTTATAGGGAAACAGTACCTTGCATCGGGAGTGGCCTTTGTGTGGTGGCTATTCGAAAATATGAGCCAATAGGATCCAAATGTAGCAGAGTGGGTTATTGGTCGCTCGTTGCATTTTATACAAAATGAAAGATCCAAAATCTTTATTTCTAATACTGTGCATAATTTCGTCGATATCGGGTCACATCTGGAACCAGATCATTGATTACTACACGATATGGGCAGACGAACGGACATATCATAGTTATTCTGAGACTATCGGTCAATCAACCTTTGCTACCACCAAATGGGAATTTTTTATGCAGATTCCCCTACAACGTAAAAAATTGATATCACGAGAAGAAACTGCAGAAATTTGAAAAGAGGTTTTATAACATTGCATTAACGAAAATGGAAATAATCCGTTCTCTCTGTCTTCCAGTCTACATTCAATCGAATCAATTGTTTTTAGAGATTTGAATTCTTTCTCGAGATGAAAAAAAAATCTCGATGTCTGATGCCATGAAAAGTAACCACAATTTCATGAACAATAACGAGAATGAAGAAATGGCCGTAATGGTAGTAAGAGGCAACAATACAATGCAACACTTTGTTGCAACCAGAGTAAAATTACAACAATCTGGCGAAGAACACAACACAACGAAGTCGAAATGAAGAAAGGAAAGGAAATGCAATGAAGAAAAGAGAGTCTATAAAAAGAAGAATACAACAAATTGCACACAATTCAATTGTGTTGAAGTGTTGCAATGAATAAGAGGGCCAGACAGACGGCCAGACGGAGGTACGTATAATGCAACTGAATGCTGCCACATGGCCCACACGACGTCCAATTATTCCTTGTGTTGCTAGACGAGTGTTCGTTTAGTCTGTTGTATTATGTTTTTTCCACTCCCAGCTCCCTGCGCTGTCCTCCAATTGTTGCCCATTGTACGACACTTGTTGTGTGTGTCTACTGTTGCATGCCGAGTGTGTTGAGTGCTGGATGGATGTGGCACACAGCACACGTTGATGGTTACACCGGGCAGGCGAAAGAAAAGCCGTCAGTGCTGCAAATGGACAAATATTGTTAACATCAAATGTCTCCAAGGTAAATACTTGTGCCTAGAAATGAACAACATGTGTAAAGAGCCAGAGAGCGAGCGAGAATGAAAAGTATGTCTACGAGTTATTTGCCGGCGCAGAACAAGTGCCCGGAAAGGTGCCAATGGACAAGTGGCTGTTATGGATACAGTCGCATGAACAGCAAAAAAAATATAATAATGAACTTGGTAGGAAATGAACAAAAAGAAAAACTAAATGAAGGAGGTTAACATTGAAGTCAGGTGCTCTCTTTGTTAGCAAGGATTAAGTTTTTTGTCTCTTAACGTTCCATAGATCCGTGATATGTAAGTTCGTAGGTACGAGGGCGACCGCAAAAGTAACTGGCCTATCATAAAAATAACTTTTTTTTGGAATTATTATAATTTATTTTTCAACATAATCTCCTTCCAACTCAATACACTTCATCAAACGTTTTTCAAGTTTTTTAATTCCATCCGAAAAATAAGATTTTTTAAGACCTAAAAATATGCCTCAGTTTTAGCAATAACCTCGCTATTGGACGGAAATATTTTGCCACCGAGAAATTTTTTTAAATTTGGAAACAAGAAATAATCAGAAGGAGCTAAATCTGGACTATATGGTGGATGCGGAGCAATTTCAAATCGTAATTCGGCCAGTTTTTGTTGAGTTAAAAATGCAGTGTGTGAAGGAGCATTATCTTGATAAAAAATAACGTTTTTTTTCTAAATGCGGTCGTTTTATCTTGATTTCTTCACTCGACCGATCTAATAATGCACAATAATATTCACTATTTATAGTTTTTCCCTTCTCAAGATAATCAATAAATATTATACCCCTTGCATCCCAAAATACTGTGGCCATTACTTTTCCTGCTGACTTAACAGTTTTCGCCTTCTTGGGGCCACTTTTACCAGCTTCTATCCATTGTTTTGACTGTTCTTTGCATTCTGGGATGTAGTGATGGATCCATGTTTCATCAACAGTTATGAATCGGCGCAAGAACTCTATTGGATTACGCTGATAAATCGCTAAAAGCTCCTCGGAAATGGTCCAACGGACGATTTTTTGGGGCAAAGTCAACAAACGCGGCACCCATCTTGCGGATAGCTTTTTCATGTGAAGTTCATCATGTAAAATACTCCAAACTTGTTTTTCGTGTATTTTAACAATATCAGCAAGTTCTCTGAGCTTTATTCGTCTATCGTTAGTCACTTCATTAAATATTTTTCTCATGTTTTCAATAGTAGTAGCAGTTTTCGGTCTTCCAGAGCGTTGTTCATCTTCCGTGCTTGAACGACCCATTTTAAATTGTTGAACCCAGGATTTCACGGTGGAGTATGATGGTGCATTATCACCATGAACAGAATCCAATTCATCTTTGATTAATTGTGGCGTATAACCTTTCATATAAAAGTGTTTAATAACCGCACGAAACTCTTTATTTTCCATTTTTCAAAAATTATAAAACTTGTTTACTTCAATCACCTGTAACAAAGAAAATAATCATTAAATATTTCGTAAATTTTGACAGATGGCTTATAAAGGATTGCTTTTAAAAAAACAAAAAAAAAGTTGCTAGTACGATAAAACAGAAAATGTGCCAGGCCAGTTAGTTTTGCGGTCGCCCTCGTACATCTAATACTCTGCATAATAGGATATCGAATAACTTATCTGCGACCCATAAAGTTCATATACTCGTATTATTGATTTTGTAAAATTATTTAGATACAGATAGACAGTCCGTCTCTTTTTAACATGTTTGTTAAAAGCACGATTCATTGCAAACGTATAAAGCTTTAGGCTTATAAATTATCAGATATATCTTTTATAGTTGCAGATCGGTTGGTATTGAAAAAAAACTAAATCAGGCGAAAGGGGTAGTTTCAATTTGATACATAACATTTTTGACTTTATCACTACCTGACTTTAATAATTAAATTTAAAAAAAAATAGTTGCTAAGAAATTTTAGCCGTTGTCGTTCAGGGCCCAGGTGTCCGACAAGCAGAGAAAAGCTGTGGCTAATATGTGGCCACAGCAAAAATAATATGTTCACTGCAATAAAAGTATGTTTGTCGCAACCATAGTACGAGAGATTATCAATAATTCATTACATTTCTTAATTGACATGTAATTCGAAGCCCATTGGGGGCCTATTAAAGCTAAATTACAATATACATCAAAATGTTTAATAGAACATCATAAACTACTAGAAAAAATTCAGTATAAAATAAAAAAAAAATATAAATTAAAATAATTTTAATTTTTCCTAATAAAAAAGAAAAAAAAACTGATGAAAGCATATAAGTGATAATCAAGAAACCATGGAAAAACATATAATGAAAAGCATTACTCTGTAATTGAACGAAAATGTTCCATTAAATGTTTACGAAATGTCATGGAAGACAAATTAAACGTTTTTAAATTGCTTGGTTAAATGTTAAATAGTTAGGCTACTCTTACGAGGAATGATCGATCCATAAGCAGTGTTACCATTATAATTATTAACTGTCTGTTGCGAACTGAGTGAATGAAGACAAATGAATTTGCTAGGAACAAAGGAGATTGAATTTTGAATATCTTGTAAAAAAAAGTATAGTAACCGAATTTGCACAAATTCCACAAAGAAACAGCCTAAAAAGTCAAAAACAAACGGCGACCTGTGAGCATACGGTTTAACAGAATATAAATAGCGCATAAATCTAGGAAACACTGCCTTTACTTTATATTCATATTACTTTGAGTAGTTCCTGTATATACCTCTACCAGTTTTGTTTTCACCCAACGAGGTAAAACAAAATTAGTGTTGTATACCAGGGCGGTTCGGAAAGTTCTTAGCCTATCAATGAAAGAGAAAAGTTAGTTTTTCAAAAATATTTTTATTTATTTTTTATATAACATCCTGAAACTTCAATACACTTAGTCCAACGCTTATCTAGCAATTCTATCCCTTGATTAAAATAGTTTTCCTCAAGGTCTTCAAAATAACTTTAATTGCATCTTCATTTGAGGTAAAATGCTTGCCAGCAAGGAATTTTTTTAGATTTGGGAACGGGTAAAATTCACTGGGAGCTAAATCAGGAGAATAAGGTGGGTGGTCAAGCAACTCGTACTTTAATTCGTTGGTTTTAGCCATTGTTAAAACACTCTTGTGCGCTGGTGCGTTGTCTTGATGAAAAATTATTTTTTTGTGTTGTAAGCCAGGACGTTTTTCTCGAATTTGTACATTTAATTGATCTAAAAGGTTGCAATAGTACTCTGAATTTATTGTTTTACCCTTTTGCAGATAGTCAGTCAATAAAATACCTTTGAAGTCCCAAAAAACCGTTGCCATAACCTTACCAGCCGATTGAATTGTTTTTGCCTTCTTTGGGGCACTTCCTCCAGCTTCAGTCCATTGTTTGGATTGTTCTTTTGTCTCTGGAGTATAGTGGTGGATCCATGTCTCATCAACAGTTATGAAACGGCGCTTAAAATCCATTTAATTTCGCTGAAAACGATCCAAACAAGCTTGAGAAATGTTCATTCTTATGCGTTTTTGGTCGACTGTTAACAAGTCCGGCACCCATCTGGCAGAAAGCTTTTACATCTGTAGTTCTTCATGCAGAATTAAATGGACTCGATCATTTGAAATGTCCATGATATTAGCTATTTCACGCACTTTTATTCGGCGATCATTTAATACCATATCATACACTTTGGCTACAATTTCTGTTGTTGTTGCTGTTTTTGGACGTCCACTAAGTGGTTCATCTTCAATGCTTGTACGACCACGTTTAAATTCAGCAACCCAATTTTTTACTGTTGCATATGAAGGAGCACTTTCACCTAACACATTCACCATATCATTATGAATTTCTTGTCCTGATAAACCTTTTTTATGTAAATATTTAATGATACCACGCATTTCTAATTTTCCCATTGTAAAAAAATCGCGGATGCGTCTTTTGTGAACACCTGTTTCTTTATGAAGGAGTTGCCAGATCAAAACAAAATTTAACATGTGTTCATAGCAGAGATGGAAGTTTCCCAAACACTTAACTTTTTTCTGTTTATACCGCGCTTTTTGTGCTAGGCTAAGAAGTTTCCGAATCGCCCTCGTAGTTGACGAAGTGCGAAACTAATACGCGAAGCAATTCTGCGAATATGCTGCTCAAAGCAACCTTTGTTATCCAGCACTATTCTCAAACACGTAATACTCTGATCAAATTCTTTAGACGTACCATTGTATTGCAAATCTAGGTTGATAGAAGATGATGATGAAAACGATATTGCCTTTGTTTGAGAAGGATTAAGGCTAAGTTTGTTGTATGACATCCATACACTCAATACTTTTAAAACATAGTTAGTTTTGGCTTGCAAAACATCAAAATACTGGATTTCTCCGCAAAATAATAGCTGAACATCATCAGTAAAAGAGTATGGTGTTCCCAATCGCTCAGAATTTTGAAAAGGTCATTAATAAACAGCACAAACAAAATTGGAGCAAGAACTGAGCCCTGAGGGAACCCACTCCTAACAGACAAAACAGACGATGAGACGCCATTGACACAAACAAACTGCTTTCTGCCACACAAATAAGATAGCATTAGACTACAGGCACTTTTTCCAAGTCCATATTCTTTATGTGATTTGTTTATCAAAATTCTATAATCTACCCTATCGAAGGCATTTTCTAAATCTAAAGATAAAACCATACACATTTTTTGATCATGAGTATTCTTCCTTATTCAATCAGTAAGGCCAATTAATAGAGTAGAGGTACTCCCATCGTTCCGGAAACCACATTGACAATCATTTTGCAGCGATTTACTCTCTGTATGGCCTAACAACTGCCGTTTAAGAATATTTTCCACAACCTTTGACAGGGTGGGAAGCAAAAAAATAGGTCTTAAGTTATCAGAAAAAGTCGAGCTTGACTTCTTTTGAATTGGTGTCACTTTGGCTACTTTTCGTGCCTTTTCGAATAAAACAAAGTTTTTTTTTTCCAAAAAAAAAACACAGAATTGGTGGAAATGATATTGCTTTATAAATATTTGCTCTACGCACAGTTCAAATATTATACGAAAAGGGTAATTCTCTGTAATTCAAATGAGACTGCCGTATATGTCATTTGGTTTGTAGCCGAAGTAATCGTTGCCAAAGACTGCTGAATAAAAACCTTGGCGGGCTTAGAAACAGCTGTACAGTCTGCCTGGCAACCATCGCCAATAAATTTCACCAACTTTTAAATTGATTATTAAAAGAAACAACAAAAAGGTCTCGAACCGGAATAAAAACTGTTAAGTCAAAAAAAATTTTGTTTACATAGTCTCCTTTTAGCTCAATACGCTTAGTCCAATGATTCTCCAATTTTTGTATTCCTTTCAGAAAAATAGGATTTTTCAAGGTCCATAAAATAAGCATTAGTTTAGTCATCGTTGGAGCTGAATTTCTTTCCTCTGAGCCATTACTTTAGGTTTGGAAATAAGAAATATTCACCAGGGGCTTAATCCGTAGAATATTTCGGATGAGGTATTAATTCGTAACCCAATTTATACAACTTTGCCATTGAGACTGCACACGTGTGCACCCGTGCAGAGAAGTTTTTATAGGCCCGGTTTGCTAAATCCTACTTGTAATTCTGTTGATTGTGTACACATTTGGTCAATTATGCTAACCAAAAAATTACGAAGTGCAGAAAGGCATTTGGATTTAAACGCTCATTTTCATAAAAGGCTTCATCAACCTTAACGAGCTGCTCAATTTTTGTATCTCTCCATGGCTAAATATGTCGAACACTGTAACGAAAAAAAGTCATAAATAAAGTTGGGCAAAAAACATGACGTTAAAAAATGACTTACAATTAACATCGTGCAATATGGTTGGACCAGCCTTTACTTATAACATCATTGGTTGCAGTATAAATTGCCACCCAATAAAACCGCCCATAGAACCATACATCATTTGGAAACTTAGATTTGTACTCGAGCTTTGGTCATCTAGCAATATGTGTTTTTAACCTTGGATTAGGGTTTCGACTCTGATACCGCAGGGTGATCCATCTAGAGGTATTTTTTCAGAATAAAAAAAATATAAAAATTCAAATCAAGTGTGAAATCTTTATTGGTAATTTGACAGGAAATTTTGATGGCATTTATTTTTTGAGGATAATTTCCTTCATATAATGGCCGCAACTACGCCTCAGGGTTTGCATTCTGAGGGTCCAATTTTGGATGACTCGTTCGAGCATTTCGACCGGTATGGCTTTAATGACACGCGCAATGTTGGCTTTCGAAACCTGAAGCATAGACTTCGGACTTTACGTAACCCCAAAGAAAAATGTCTAAAGGTCTGATATCACTCGATCTAGGCGGCCAACTTACCTGTCCAAAACGTATAATTAGCTGCTTTTCGAAATGTCCTCTCAATAGATCCATTATTTGAGCAGCTGTATGGCAAGTGGCACCGTCCTATTGAAACCAAGTGACGTCATGATTACGGGCTTCAATTTCAGGTAGCAGGATCGATATCATGGCGCGATAACGAGCACCATTCACGGTTACGTTTCGGCCATCATCATTTTTGAAAAAATATGCACCGATGATTCCACCAGCTAATAAACCGCACCAAACCGTGGTTTTCTCTGGGTATAATGGCACCTCTTGAACCTGTTTTTGTTGCTCTTCAGCCCAAGTGCGGCAATTTTGATTATTGACTTTGCCATTGAGCCACAAATGGGCCTCATCACTAAACAAAATTTTAATCGAAAACAGCGGATCTTTCCGTTTCTCATCGAACGCTCATTTCCATAATACAGTTGCCAACATTTGAAAGAAATTATTTTCAAAAAATAAATGCCATAGAATGTCCTTTCAAATTGCCAATAAAGATTACACACTTGCTTTGAATTTTTATATTTTTTCTTGTTCTGAAAAAATACCTCTAGATGGATCACCCTACATAAGGTTAGTTCCCCTATCATTTAAAGGCTACAGTCTAATTTTTCACGAGACATTCGGGATATTGGGCCTGCTATCGCCCACAAGGATAGGATTGGCGGGGAAATCAGCCAAGGCAATCACACTAATAAAATCCAAGTTCTTTCCAAAGCAAGAAATTGAGTTCTATGTTTTTTATTTCTTTTGCAAACATTTGCTTGCATTTGGGTTACCCTTTATATTTACAGTCGCATGTAGGACTACTACCAAAGATTTTAGAATGCCCTCATGACTCAGCCCTCCGATAAGGAGGATCGCATATGTTCATCCTATTTATCGGTCTGTAACATTTGCCCTGGTAAAACTTTCAATATTCAACGCACACATAACACAAGAATGTAGGATGTCCTTAAAGCGGCGAAGGACAAAACTCGCTTCGTCTGTGGTCCATAAAACAAACCTCCCTTTTGGTGGGTGTGTGTGTGTGTTTTTCTATGTGTTCTCTCTCGCTCTAGCCTAAACTATGATAATGTCCTTGCTAAACTGTGCATATTTTATTGCAAAACGTTGATATCCTTGTGAGCGTTTCTATTTAAATTCTATGCAATTTATACATTTTTATGCGTTATTCTTTTTCCAACCATCCTCTTCTCGGCGTTTTTATTTTCACCATCCGCCACAAACGAGTTTTTGTTTTTGTCGTTCCACGCTTATTTTGCTCCGATGTTTTTAACCTCAATGTTATATGTGAAAGTCGTTTAGTGGTGGTGCAGCGGCATCAGAGCAGCAGCAGTGCCAAATGGAGGAATGCTGGAGCAGTGAAACACCCGGAGAAAAGAAAATGGAAATCAGCAAAAATATGTTGTTTTTCTCGAACTAGAATTTTAAGTGGGATGGATGTGTGCGTTTGTGACCGTTGTCGGAATGCTTAATGGAAATGATCGGGGATGGAGTGGTACGTTCGGTCGGTCGGAATGGTGAATTGAATATTGAATTTATATAAAACTTAAAAATATGTTTGTTTTTTAGAATGAAAGCAATGTTATTGGTGAACAATTTAAAAGAATATTGAGGAAATATTTAGAGCGGCTATAACCAGAGGACATAGTGCGACCTATTGGCAAAAGCCTAGAAGAAAGAGATTGAGGCAGCGTAAGAGTTAGACAGTGAATTATTATTGCTATTTATATTTCGGGTCCTGCAATAAACACACACAAATTTATCATTGGGAATGGTTTTATTGCTTTTCAAAATAGTCTCCTTTAAGATCAATACACTTTTGCAAGCGCACAAACCAATTTTCGAAGCACTTTTTCTACTCCGATTGAGACACTTCCAGCACGTGATTTTTGAATGCTTCAACAGCTGCTTCGGGCGTTGATGCTAGCGAATAAGAAGAAGTCATTGGGTACCAAATCAGGGCTGTGCGGTGGATGGCCCATCAATTCGACAGCTTGAGTGGCCGTCTTCTCTTATTATCTTTCCTCATTTTTTCGAAAACTGTTGGCAAACAGATGGTTGTATACCACTCAGAATTGAGCGTCCTACGTTCCACTAAAGGCACTGTGGCAACATGGACGGCTTTACCGATAATTTTCTTCGACACCTCCTTTTCTTGAGACACCTCTAAAACGTGATTTTTGAACGCTTCAACAACAGCTGCTTCGGGCTCTTAAAACAGTTGACCACGCATTTTTTTTTTTGAAGCTAGGGAATAAGAAGAAGCCATTGGGTGCCAAATCAGGGCTGTACTGTGGAATGCCCATCAAGTCGACATCTTGCGTGGCCAAATAGCTCATCGTTTCAGCTGATGTGTGAGAGCTCGCATTGTCGTGGCGCAAAATGATCCGTCTTCTCTTATTATCTTTCCTCATTTCTTCGAAAACTGTTGGCAAACAGATGGTTGTATACCACTCAGAATTGAGCATCCTACGTATCATTAAAGCCACTGAGGCAACATGGCCGGCTATACCGACAAACAAACGCAATCATTTGCTTCGATGTACTTAGTAGGGACATAAAAACTGTTACACACGTTTTATGCTGTAAAATAAGAAGTACTGAATGTTTATGGACCAAATATTTTTTAAAATAATTATTGATGTATATTCTATCCAAAAAGAATCTACTTACTCGAAATGTCCGCCTTTTGCCTTTACACACGCCTTTAGTCGCACTGGCCAATCGTCAATAGCTGCACGAACCTCGTCCATTGGAAAATTGCCCACAGCTCGAACCAAAGCAGTCTTAAGAGATCCCATGTTGGGGTATCTTTTGTGACAAACCTTGTCCTCTAAAACCGTCCGCAATTGGTAGTCCAATGGATTCCAATCTGGACTGCCTGAGGGCCAATCTTCAGAGGAAATGAACGCTGGCAAATTGTTTCGAATACAGGCCGGGGACGTTTTAGCCTTAGGGGCTGGCACAGAATTCTGCTAAAAAGTCCATGGCTGGTTTTGGAACAGGGAATTGCTAAGAGGCTTCACAATAGCTTCCAAAAATGGTTTCTTGGTAAACTTTGGCCGATGTTTTGACTCCTTGTTCGCAGAAATGCAAGTCAGTAAGCCCATCGTAAGAGACAACCCACCAAATCATGACTGAAGCTGGGCGACGACGCTTTTCCACCCTTGGTAACAGTTAAGATGCTTCCTTAGATGACCGCGCATACACTCTCATTTTGCTTGTTAAATTTTTCCTGAACGGTAAAATTTTTTCATCGGTGGACAAAATATTTCTGTGCAAGTTATCAGCGTGCTTCACCAAAAGACGTTTGCATTTTTCAATCCTATTTTTTTTTTAAAGCTGCAGTCAATAAATGTCCGCTACGTCGTTTGAAAGCCCCAGTCCCAAGTCTTTTTTAACGATTCGCCTCATGGACTTTTGCGTGATATTCATCTCACGGGCCACGATTTTCTGTTTTCGGAGCGGATTTCTGTGAATTCTTGATTTAACGGCTTTGATGACATGCGTTGTTCGATCAGTGCGTTGGCGGCCCGACCGGTGGCGGTCTTTTACATCTCCAGTGACCTCAAACAGTTTTAAGCATCGGTAGATGAACATGCGGCTAATCCCTAGTGACCGGAGCGTTTTGAAAATATCGCTTTTTTTCATATCACAGTTGAAAAGCGCTAATACAGCGATACGGTTCTCATTATCTCCATGATGAAAGTTGAAACGATTTTAAAATCCCGTTACAGACTAACGCTACTGAGGTTAGCTTTCAAAACCCACATGACATTAACAAGGTGTGTTTAGTTTTCTTATTGAAATGGGTGTGTTCAATGATGAAAGTTGAAACAATTTTAAAATCCCGTTACAGACTAAGGCTTTTGAGGTTAGCTTTCAAACCCCACATGACATTAACGGGGTATGTTCAGTTCTACTTTTGAAATGGGTGTGTTCAAGGTTGTAACAGTATTTATGTCCCTACTAAGTACTTCTTCCGAGAATAACTTTTGTTGGATTTGGCTCGTCTTGAAAGAGCCATACGGTCGATTGCTTTTTTTCGGGTTCATATGCATAGATCCATGATTTGTCACCTGTGACAATGTTATACACTGCCGTTGAGCTATTGCAGTTATACTTTTTCAACATCTCATCTAACGAGCCTTTTTTTAAGCATTCTTTAAATTTTGTGGGATCCAACGTGAACCAATTTTATTCACGGCTAAATGAACATGCAGTATCTTACGAGTATTAATGCCCAAGGATGCCTCAATCTCGCGGTATGTCACATGTCAGTCTTACTTAACCAGTTCAAGCACAGCATCTATGGTTTCTGGCAAAGTGACCTAAGTTGGACGTCCTTTACGAAATTCATCCTGGAGCGAACGGCGTCCGAGATTGAACTCTTGGTACCAGTGATTAACAGTGGTTGTTGATGGTGCTTCATCGCCAAAAGTCGAAACAAGTTGATTTAAACACTCTTGTCTCCCCTCTTGCAACCCACGCCGAAAATCGTAAAAAATCATTGCACGAAAATGTTCACGGGATAATTTCATTTATTGACTGAAATGAATTTTTCCACACACTGTAAACAAAACAATCCGCCCTCAAATGACAAAACGTTCTGAGTGAAGTTATGCTAAAAAATGTCAAAGTTTCCAATGGAAGTTCCAGTTTGCATCTGGGAACACTGGTATTCTCAGGACCCGAAATATAAATAGCAACCCTTAGAAGAATTTTTCTACGGACGTATGACCTTTTCCGGCTATGCGAAACAATCACTTTTTTTGTTGCTGGCCTGTGGCCCGATTGAAAGAGGTTCTCCTTTGGGTTAAATCCAACACAGACTTGACGAAAGAAAGCTTAGCAATGCAATCAGAATACCTCTTTTCGGCTATGCATAGTAATTCCTTGAAGATTGACGCATACACGTATCTTCAGTAAAACAGAATATAGGACAACTGCCAAACCACCTCTTCCATGTTAGTTCCTGATATTGAAAGTCCTTGTTGTTACTCTAATCCAAATGAACTTAACCACTTTGGCCTGCCTTATGCAATCCCAGTATACTCGTATGATATGTTGGTATTCGAACAGACACTTGTGACATATCGCATCAATATTTTACAATCCTCTTGCCGTTCGTACGGAAAATAATGATGACATTTATTATTGGCTTTACTATAGGAAGTAGGAAAAATAATCCTTTCGATAACTCGTCCCTCTCTCGCTCTCTCTCTCGCACGCGATTTGAGCTGCCAAAAAGATTTCCGTTTAAAGGCATGCAGCCAGCATTGGTTTTCAGCCACAAGATGCCTTAGCGACAAAAATGCATCCTGACGTCTGAAGTCAGTAGTGCCATAGTTAACGGCTACCGATACTCTTGGTGTTGGTTGCAGGATATAAAGGCAATGGTGGTGGTGACGATGATGATAATGATGATGCTGACAATGACGATGATACTGCTAGTCTTGGCTTTTTGCAGTCACAGTGACTTAATGTTCTCGTCACTGAAAATTCGACTTCATCGTTACTTCGGCAGTATCTTTGGAATACAGGCAACATTTGTTCTGGCTGCTATGAAAGATGTTGCATAGCGCAGGAGGTGACCCAGCTGGTGGGAAGGGCGGGAAGAGCGACACACTGAGACACTGAGAGCATTCAGCGTTTACTATCTCGGCAGCCAATAAACTATTTGAAGATATTTCATAAAATATAATTTCAAATTATTGGAGCGGAAGGGAATGCCGAGCTTGGTGTTTTTTCTCGCAAGACGTATTTGCAAGAAATGGAGAAATGCTTGTAATGGAAAATATAAAAACTATGAGAACTATGGCATACACAACAAAAGGCCCTATGAGAAGCATTGAAATGCTGAAATTGAGAGAGTGCTAGGAGAGGGCTATACGGCTATACTCCAATGAAAAGCTGGCATTTATAACAAGCGGCCTTAAGAGGAGCATTTAAATGCTGGAGAGGGCTGTACTCATATGAGAAGCCGGCATTTATAACAAGCGGCCTTAGGAGGAGCATTTAAATGCTGAAATTGAGAGAGTGGTAGGAGAGGGCTATACGGCTGTACTCCTACGAGAAGCTGGCATTGTTAGCGAGAGGCCTTTTGAGGAGCATTTAAATGCTGAAATTGAGAGAGTGCTAGGAGAGGTCTATACTCCTATGAGAAGCTGGCATTTATAACAAGCGGCCTTAGGAGGAGCATTTAAATGCTGAAATTGGGAGAGCACTATGAGAAGGCGATTTGGCTTTACTCCTATGAGAAGCTGGCATTTATAACAAGAGGCGTTTTGAGGAGCATTTAAATGCTGAAATTGAGAGAGTGCTAGGAGAGGGCTATACGGCTCTACTCCTATGAGAAGCTGGCATTTTTAACAAGCGGCCTTAGGAGGAGCATTTAAATGCTGAAATTGAGTGAGTGCTGGTAGATGGCGATACGGCTATACTCCAATGAAAAGCTGGCATTTATAACAAGCGGCCTTAGGAGGAGCATTTAAATGCTGAAATTGAGAGAGTGCTGGGATATGGCGATACGGCTATACTCCAATGAAAAGCTGGCATTTATAACAATAGCCCTTACGAAAAGCATTAAAATGTAGACATTTAAATGTAGAAATCCTTAAAGTGAAAGAAAAGCTGGCATTTTTAGCAAGAGGCCTTTTGAGGAGCATTAAAATGCTAAAATTGAGAGAGTACTGGGAGAGGGCGATTCGGCTTTACTCCTATGAGAAGCTGGCATTTATAATAAGAGGCCTTATGGGGAGCATTTAAATGTCGAATTTGAGAGAGTGCTGGGAGAGGGCTATACGGCTGTACTCCTATGAGAATCTGGCATTTATAACAAGCAGCCTAAGGAGGAGCATTTATATGCTAAAATTGAGAGAGTGCTAGGAGAGGGCTATACGGTTATACTCCTATGAGAAGCTGGCATTTTTAACAAGAGGCCTTTTGAGGAGCATTTTAATGTTGAAATTGAGAGAGTGCTGGGAAGAGCGATTCGGCTTTACTCCTATTAGAAGCTGCATTTATAACAAGAGCCCTTACGAAAAGAATTTAAATGTTCAAATTGAGAGATTCGGCTATACGAGTACTCCTATCGTGACTTTAAGGAAGAGTCTTCAATTTAAGCAACTATTATTCATTTCACTGATTACAGCGTCAGCAAATAGTAAACAGAAGCTGAAACTGAAACAAACAAATACTCTGGATGAAAGGAAGAATAAGAATGATGGCAGAATGGAGGGACAAAGGAACCCACCACACAATGCATCGATAGGAATACTCAGACATTTGGCTCTTCGGCGAGTAGATTTAATGCAATTTGTTGTACAAATGCATCATCATCATTGGCAACATTTGTCGATTGCACATCGATGGTTGCATGAACAGGCGGCAACGAAGCGTGCCAGTGCAACTGGCATTGGCACTGCCGCTGCCACTGTCGTTGTTCGCTGTTGCTCTTGTTCCGGTCTGGACAGGATATCCCTCCTTAAGCACAACATCCTCATGCCATGCATGGCGTTACGTTACCACTCAACGCCAGGGTATCGTCATCGTCGTCGTCATCGGTATCATGAGCAAAAATCATATGTAATTTTTCACAATTTCGTACAGTCCGCCAGCGCTTCGCTCTACTCGATATTTTATTGAGTGCTCGGGTATTTGTTTAATAATCAATTTAATATTTTTATTGAGAAGCTTGATTGTTTGCAGAGTCGTTCTGAAGATGCTAGTAGTGAGTACACAACAATGGTATTAAATCAAACGAGCAAAAGGATAATAATAGCCACGATTTTATATCATTAAAGTGAAGGATAAGATAAATACGAAAAAAACGACGAAGAAAAACCTTTTGAACAAATTGATGTGCAATGAACTAAGGGAAGTGGGAGGGGGGTCCTTTAAAGTCAAGGGGAACGGAAGAGCAAGGTTTTATATTAAGGAACCTCTGAAATTCGCAATATCCAAAAAACATGGCAAGCATTTTACAACTTCTTAAAAGGAAAACCGTTTTAAAGACTCATACCCACAAAGAAAATATTAGTTGAAAATCGGTTAATCTTTTGAACAAATTGATGTGCAATGAACTAAGGAAAGTAGGAGGGGCAGTTAAAAGAAGGGGTCCTTTAAATCCATCTCGAACGAAAGAGCAAGGTTTTATATTAAGGAACCTCTAAAATTCGCAATATCCAAAATACATAGAAATTAGTTTTTTGACCAAAATTGTGTTGTGATGAGGCCTATGTCTGGCTCAACGGCAAAGTCAAAAAACAAAATTTGCCGCATTTTGGCTGAACAGCAACATGAAGAGGTTCAAGAGGTGCCATTATACCCAGAGAAAACCTCGGTTTGGTGCAGCTTTTAAGCTGGTACATATTTTTGTCAAAAATTATGATGGCCGGAAAGTAAGCGTGAATGGTGCTCGCCATCGCGCCATGATATCGATATTTATGCTACCTGAAATTGAAGCCCGTAATCTTGACGACACTTAGTTTCAACAGGACGTTGCCACTTGCCATACAGCTGCTCAAACAATGGATCTATTGAGAGGTCATTTCGAAAATTAGCTAATTTCAGGTTTTGGACAGGTGAGCTGGCCGCCTAGAACGAGTGATATCACAGCTTTATACATTTTTCTTTGGGGTTAGGTAAAGTCCAAAGTCTATACTGGCAAACCAGATTACGACTAAGGTTTGGAAGCCAATATTAAATGTGTCATTAAAGCCATACCGGAAGAAATGCTCGAAAGGGCCATCCAAAATTTGTCCCTCAGAATGGTAACCCTGAGGCGTAGTTGCGGCCAACATTCGAAGGAAATTATATTCAAAAAATAAATGCCATAAAATGTCACCCTATATCATAATATTTTTCATTATGATAGAAAAATCTTTGGCAATTATGTGTAAAACAAGACATTGACCAAATACTTGTCACGGCTTCGGTGGCATACCTCTGTCCAATGATCCACATTTTCAATGACTCTGAGACGTAATGGAGGTTCAATTTCGTTAATGTGCCGAATTATCTCATCATTTAACTCTTGACTTGTTGCTGGCTTATCGGCGTACACCTTTTTTTTCAAATTACCCCAATGAAAGAAGTCCGACGGTGTCAAATCACATGATCTTGGGTTCCAATCAGCATCGCCACGACGTGAGATAACACGACCATTTCTCGCTCAAAAGAGCAATTTTTTTGTTGGCTGTGTGGCAAGTGGCACCGTCCTGTTGAAACCACATATCGTCCTCATCCATATCTTCCAATTCGGGCCATAAGAAGTTCGTTATCGTATCACGATAGCGACCACCATTCACAGTAACTGCCTGACCAGCCTCATTTTGGAAAAAAAATTCAGCCCGAGGATGCCGCCAGCCCATAAGTCACACTAAAGAGTCACTCTTTGTGGGTTCGTTGTTTTTTTCGACAACCACTCTTGGATTATCATTCGCCCAAATGCGGCAATTCTGCTTATTGACGACTCCACTGCGGTCAAAATGTGCCTATTCGCTGAAGATTATTTTCTTTGTAAAGTCACCATCTGCCATGCTGTCTGTTCAACCAACGCTTGAAGTGGTCAAAAGGATTCAGTTGTTGAGTCAGTTGAACGTCGTGAGCTTGTAAACTCAAACCTTTATTCAAAATACACTTTTTATATTATACTGACTTGTTGTCGAATTTTTTAGTGGAAAGGAATTGTCACTGTCAAAAAACACGAATTTAAAAAAAAAAACTAGTAAAAAAAGCTAAAGTCGGACGTGGTCGACCTTCCTGGCTAATATGAAAAGCCAATTGAAAACGGGGTTTGGGACCACCCGTTCTTGATTCCGTTGAACGTTGTGAGCGTGTAAACTCAAATCTTTGTTCAAAACTCGCATCAGCGATGTTCGATTGTTGGGCACGATGGCTCTTCTGCCGCACTTTCGCGAACAACAAAAATTTGTTGCGCAGAACGAAATTTTTCTAAAAATAAAATAATTCGATTATTACACGGTGTAACAAAAAATCGATTAACCAAATTTCTTTCCAAGTAAAATCATCCATTATCTTTTCCACTTTTTCCTCGTTGTTGTTGTAACAACAATATATTTATTTTGAAGTCTTGTTAGTCTATGGGGGATCTGCTTCGATATCCAGCTGGAGGAAACGAGCCATTTGAATTAGATGCGTCCACAGAGACCTTGAGGTCAGCTGAGTGGGCTTGGCCGGACAAGTTAAAAGGCCTGCAGCACGCCATGTGGTCCCTGATGGCAGGCAGGATGTCCGAAACGTTAGCATCGATTCCTGCCCAGTAAGAATTGAGGCGGCTGCATCATCCAGATCTCAGCTAAGCCAGAAAAACGCGCGTCTGCCGAGGTAGTACCTTCTCCTCAGGTGAAATCATCGGGGTATGCTGCCCTAGCACTACATTCACACGGTAGCTGGGTACTGCTGCTGCGATTTCATCGGCGTGAATGTTGTTCAAACCTGCCAGATAGTTTCGATGATCTAAAGGTTCTCTCTTATACCGGACTTTCTTTCTAGATCATGAAGATCGTACCTGATTTGCCTAGGCGAAGGCACCCTGTCCAAGAGATGGTGGTTAGGCTGACTGCTGCGAAAACACCATAGCATATCGTATATTGCTTAGACATTAGGAAATTGTTTCTGGGCACGATAAGGGCCTTCATCTCCTCATGTAGATGGTCCTCAGAAGACATAAGAAGACACCCTGTTGATGTTCTGAGGTCGGCCTTCTGGCAAGTCTAAATTTTCTTCCACTGCGTCGTACCCACGTTCACCGACAATACAGGTGCTGCGTAGCTCGCTACAGACCGAACTTTCGCTTTGTAATGTAAGGTCAATCACCTCTACGGTTCATGCAGTAAACAGTGTGGCTGATGATTTTGAGGCGGATATTTTCATATTCCTCGCAGTAAAGAAACGTGCTAAGTCAGTGAGGTAACAGTTGAATCCCGCGACTGCCGGTTCCATGTACCGGATTGACCCGAAACTCTTCGGCCAGGGGCAGTCACCTCAACAATATATGTTTTTTGTTCGTCCACTCTTGTCGTGATAATCCACGTCGAAAATTGTGAAAAATGATCGCACGAAAATGTTCACGAGTTAATTCCATTTTTTTGCCAAATTGATTTTTTCAAGTCACTGTAAACAACACAAATGATGGTCGTACGTCAAAACGTTTTGAGTACGTTTATGCTAAAAAATGTCAAAGTTTCCGATGGAAATGTCAGATGGCGCCAGGCAACACTTAGTGTTGCCTAGGCCAGAGATATGTATAGCAATTAATTAATTAATTAATTTCACAGTGTAACAACCTGGGAAGTGATATTATTCTTCTTGTAGATTTTGCTGAGTACAACAAGTAAGCGGTTTTAACATTTCCCAAACACCTCCATAATCTGGAGTTACGGGTAAAAAACCGGGTTTTCGGATCTTTTCCACTTATATGCCAGTAACTTGGTTGAATATCAACCGATTTTAAGTTTTTCGGCTGATTTGAAAAAAATAAACTGCGGCCTTGATGTATTCGTAAGAACACTCTCTTTATTATACAGTTCAAAAAATCTTCGCTTCGTTTTAGAAAATTCTGTGTAAAAACGCATCCAAAGTTAAAAAATTACAAAAATTTTTAAAAAAAAAATTAGTTTACAGAAAAAATATACAGGTTTTTTTTAGTGTGATTTTAAAACTGTATACACTATTCGAAAGGCCGCAGTTTCTTCTTTATAAATCAGCCGAAAAATCGGTTGATATTCAACCAAGTTACTGACATATAAGTGCGCAAGATCCGAAAACCCGGTTTTTTAGCCGTAACTCTGGATTTTGGAGGTGTTTGCTAAATTTCAAAACAGGTTTCTTGTTGTACTCAGCAAGATCTACAAGAAAAATAATATCATTTCCAGGTTATAGTTAATATTCAACCAATTTACTGGCATAGAAGTGGGTAAGATCCGAAAAACCGGGTTTTTGCCCGTAACTCTGGATTAGTAAAAGTTACTTGATACTCTTATGCCCAGATACATAAGTACTCAACAATATTGATACATATAATAGCGTAACCCGAAAAACATGTGTGTTCTTTAATGTTTTGCAAGCTTTTGCTGTTTACCGTGTAGTTTTTTTGCCAACTATTTTCTCGAATCACCCTAGTACTCATATACTCGTACTCATTAATGTGCAACAATCTCTACACACAGTCATGCATTCAAAAAAATTAATGACAAAAGCTTCCAAATAGTAATTAATATTCATCTTCCAGCATGTTATCGAACTTAGCAGGAGGGGAAATGCGTTCGGTTGTAGCAAGCAGCTGCAGAAATCCCCCTCAGCCGGATATTGCGTTTGTAGTTCATGTAATGTTAAGAGAGTTGAATTGTCACAAGAAACGGATACAGAGGCGAAACATCAACTACACGTCTACCGACAACATCTAGCTAAAACAACTCAAACTCTAGAGACTCAAATCGGGTTTGAAATACATGCAAAATTATTGTAAGGATAAAGGATGAGTATGGGTGGTAGGTATGATGTGGTAAGGAAAATGAACACAGCACAATGTTTGGTAAATAAGTTGTTTACAATATGATACTGCGTTATTGTCGAAATTTTTGGGGGAAAAGAATTGCCACTGCCAAGACGCAGAAAAAAGATATGGTTACTATATGGTCACGACAGCAATAAACTGCTCTCTACAATTAAAGCTTGTTCGTCGCAACCACGGAATTGTTTTTTGAATTTCATTTTGACAACAGTGTGATTGCGGCAATCATACCGTTTGGTTGGGACTGTAACTAAGCATAACAGGGTTTTTGAACTAACGTTCTTAGTTGTTTGTGTGTATGCGTTTTATTGGTATACCAAAAAAAATCATCACGCACGATTTTAGTTCATGGTTTTCCTTCATTGTAAAAAACAACAACAATCGGAAGGCAGCTCGACGGATTTTGATTGTGGTTACTTTGTTTGGTGGAATACTCTTCTGCAGACTGGTTCTCGTTTATTTTTAATCTGTCTGCACTTAAGTATAAAGCCATTGATCATGGTTCAAACACGTTTGTTGCTTGGGGTCTACGGATGCGAAGTAGAATTTACTCCCTGTACTCATCCCTGCTTGCAACTAAAGGTCTTTTCGACTGCCTTTTGAATAGATTTTTGGTTGCTAATCAATAGAAATATGGTCCCAAATCTGGCTATGAACTAATTGCTATATAATTTTAAATATCTTGCTAAATAAAAATCTATTGTTGAATGACAATATAACCCTACCCAAATAAATAATTTTGGTTTGAGTGAAACCATACTATTGTTGTAGGAATAATAACATGGCTGCGCGTGATTCAAACTATGGTTGTAAGGATCATACTGTGGTTGTAAGGATCATACTGTGGTTGTAAGAATCATACTATGGTTGTATGTAAAACATACTATGGCTGTGAGGATCATAAAATGTTTTGGGGATATAAGTATGATTGAGTGTTATTCATAATATGGTTATGGTTATTCATATGTTCGTTATGTTCGTCGTAACCATAGTATTGTTTTATGAATTTATTTGATTGCCGCAATATTAATATTATTGAAATGTAACAATAGTATTATTGCCAAATTTAGAAATGAAACTATGGTTGAAGCAACCATATAAACAGGGTTGGTGCAACACAACTATTGTTTTTTAAAATTTACGTTAACCATAATATGAATACGGCAATCATACCATATGGTTGCCACTATGAACATAACAAAACAGGTTTTATAGAGCATACATGGATGTATGTGCGTATGTTTTTTTTGGTATGCCGTGCTTGGTAGTTTTTCATTTTAAAAAACAACAACAAACGGAAGGTACTTCGCGGGATTTTTATTGTGTTTACTTTGTTCGGTGAAAAACTGTACTGTCGACTGGTTCTCTTTTATTTAAAATCTAACTGCACTAAAGTATTTAGCCATTGATCATGGTTTACTCACATTTGTTACTTGGGATCAACGGATGGTAAAGTAGCATTCACCCCTGCTGGCAAGTAATAAAAGTATTTTCGACTGCCGTTGGAATACTCGTATGTATTTTTGTTTCTTGAATGAAATGTTCAATAAAAAACATGGCCTCAAATCGGGCAATGAACTACTTGTAATGCAACTTACTTGATAAAAATCTCTATTTTTGAATAACAACATTACCCAATCCTAATAAATAATTTTTGAGATCATAGTATGTTTGAGTGAAGTATACTATTGTTGTAGGGATAATAGCATGGCTGCGTGTTAGTCATACTATGGTTGTGAGCACCATACAATGGTTGAATGAGCAAAATAATATGGTTGTGAGGATCATAATATGGTTTTGGGGATCATAGTATGGTTGAGTATGACTCGTAATATGGTTGTGGGGATCATAGTATGGTTGTGTGTGAATAATACTATTGTAGTGAGGATCATAATATTATTGTGGCACAGCCATATACCCACCAATAGTATGATCCTCTTCAAATATTGTCACCCCAACCATACTTTTTTTCTGCGTGTATATGGTAATATGGTTATTCATAATATGGTTATGGATAATACTATTGTTGTAAACTTCATAATATTGTTGCGCCACAACCATACGAGTATACCCAATAATAGTATGATACTCTTCGAATATTGTCACCCCAACTACACTTTTTTCTGCGTGAAAATAGCACAAAATTTAAAAAAAACTATTTAAAAAATTTAAAGTTGGGCGTAACCAACTATACTCTGGCTGTTCTGAAACGCCAAAATAAAATAGGCTTTTGTTCCACCCTGGACGGGCTCAAAATATACCCATAATTTAAAACTTATGTCGGCTGAACATATATGTAGGAGCTAAATCTTAATCTAAGCTTTCTCTTATTCAAGCAGCGTATTTCCTTGGCACTTATTTGTGCCAAATTTTTCCAGATTGGAAGCAATGTGTGACCTCTAGAGCTAAATACTTCAAATGTGTACCTTCTAAAGCTAAATACTTAGAATCGGACGAACATATGAGTTTGGGAACTATATCTAAATCTGAATTGATTTTTCTCGATTTCAAAAACTTTTGTCCTTGACCTCAATAACTTACTCGTGCTAAATTTTATGAAAATAGAGCTAAAATCAGAAAAAGAGGATGAACATATATGTGAGAGCTTAATCTAACTCTGAGGCAATTTTCTTCAATTTCAAGAACGTCCTTTGTTGACCCAAATAGCTTTCATGCGAGCGTTTGATCAAGATTGGATATAAGATGTGGCTTCTGGAGCTTAACATATATAAATCGGACTAACATATATTTGGAAGCTATATCTAAATCTGAACCGATTTTCCTCCGTTTTACTAGTTGCCCTTCTTGGTCTAAAAAACTTACATCTGCAAAATTTCATTACGAGCAGACAACAATGGCGACCTGTAGGTTGATTACAAGGTGAAGGTGGGTGGAAAGACGGAGGGACCGAGAGGCAGACTCGTTAAATCATATTAACTAGTGACTCTGAGTGGATCGGCACCCTGAAAGATGGGTCTAGCTCAAATACTTTTTGGTAGTTACAAACACCTGCCATGAAACTTACTTATAATACCCGGCTCCATAGAGGAGTTAAGGGAATAATAAAACACCTAGACGAACATCTGGCATGAAGGCCACTAAAGTTCAAAAATCCGGCATGAAGGCCACTAAAGTTCAAAATTCCGGGTTCCAATCTTCGTAAAGACTTCAGAAATAATCACCTTTTAAATACCAGAATTGTGTATGTGACTTTAATCTCTCATTTTCGACCAGACCTCGTATATAGAAAGACATAGCGATGCTGCAGGTGTATAATAATATTCACGACAATCTTCTTTCGATGTTATTTCATTGTTGTTGTTTATCCTGATGTTGACGACGATGATATGGTTGTTCATTACGTAGTCGATGTTGCTGCTCTTTGCCAGCCTGCTGCGACTATTGCTGCAGCCAATGTAATGTCGTAGGTAATCAAACGAATGAGACAAACCTTTTTCATGTGTGGCGGAAAAAGATGCTGGCATATATTAGAGTGGGTAATACTCTGGGCAATGGCAAGTCACTTTTGATATTTTTCAATAAGTGACAACCTTGAAGGAAAGAGGTAGAGGCTTAAGCTTATTTTCTGCGATCACGGACGGACATGGCAAGATCGTCTTAGAGTATTGTGGCGATCAAAAATATACCATTAAGGGTCTTCGATTAATAGTTCGATGTTTTGTTAAAGGAATCCCAAATTAAGTAGTCTATTTTTATTTGTTTGATGCTGTAAAAAAGTTACAGTGTCCCATTAAAGAAAATATTGCTGTACTTACCTGCATCATTTTGTTAGTGTACGGTGTTTTATATTTGTCCTCCAATTATCTGCTGTTTTTTGTTAGAGGTATAAGATTCTTCAACTACGACTAATAAGGCCGACATCATGAGGTGTGTCATACGAGTAGTGCAGTGATGGGCTCTACTTTTTTGTGTCTGCCTATTTCGTCCTGAAATTAGACAAAAAAAAAACATTGAAGTTAAGTGCACAAAAAGGGAATGAAAGAGTAATTTAGGTGAATTGAATTGAGACATAGTAATGAAGAAATTACCAAATGCATGTAAAAGAACTAAAACAAAAAAAAGTGTCTGTTTGAATATATTACGATTTGACATGTTTTACTTTGAATTCTGAAGGAGTATTGAATGCAAAAGGATTTTGTACATAAACGAGCTTAATCAGAGGCAAGTTCACGGAAGAGCTATAAAAAAATATATTCCGATATACTTAGTAGGAACATAAATACTGCTACAACATTGAACACACCCGTTTCAAAAGTAGAACTGAACATACCCCATGTCATATGTCATATGGGTTTTGAAAGCTAACCTCAATAGCGTTAATCTGTAGCGGGATTTTAAAATTGTTTCAACTTTCATCATGGAGTGGCCAGCTAATGAGAACCGTATCGCTGTAATAGAGCTCTTCAACTGTGAAATGAAAAAAAAACAATATTTTCAAAACGCTGCGACCACTAGGGATTGGCCGCATGTTCGTCTACCGATGCATAAAACTGTTTGAGGAGACTGGAGATGTCAAAGACCCCCACCGGTCGGGCCGCCCACGCTCTGTTCGAACACCGCATGTCATCAAAGCCCTTAAATCAAGAATTCACGGAAATCCGCTCCGAAAACAGAAAATCATGGCCAGTGAGATGAATATTACGCAAAAGTCCATGAGTCGAATCATTAAAAAAGACTTGGGACTTGGGGCTTTCAAACGAAGTACCGGACATTTATTGACTGAAGTTTTAAAAAAAAATAGGATTAAAATGCAAACGTCTTTTGGTGAAGCACGCTGATAACTTGCATATACAAATTTTTACCGTTCAGGAAAAATGTAACAAACAAAATGATAGAGTGTATGCGCGGTCATCTAATCTGAACTGATCCCAAGGGTGGAAAAGGGTCATCACACAGCTTCAGTCATGGTTTGGTGGGGTGTCTCTTACGATGCGGTCACTGACCTGCATTTCGGCGAACAAAGAGTCAAAACATCGGCCAAAGTTTACCAAGAAACCGTTTTGGAAGCTGAATGTTTTTGGACCATATATTTTTTTTAATATATTTATTGATGTATATTGTATCCAAAAAGAATCTACTTATTCGAAATGTCCGCATTTTGCCTTTACACACGCCTTAAGTCGCAATGGCCAATCGTCAATAGCTGCATGAACCTCGTCGATTGGAAAATTGGCCTCAGCTCGAACGCAAGCAGTCTTAAGAGATCCAATGTTGGGGTATCTTTTGCGACAAACCTTGTCTTCTAAAACCGTCCACAATTTGTAATCCAATTGTAATCTGGACTTTCTGAGGGCCATTTTTCAGAGGAAATGAACGCTGGAATATTGTTTCGAAGCCAGGCCTGGGACGTTTTAGCCTTATGCACCGGCGCAGAATCCTGCTGGAAAGTCCATGGCTGGTTTTGCGACAAGGAATTTTTAAGAGGCTTCACAACAGCTTCCAAAAAGGTTTCTTGGTCAACTTTGGCCGATGTTTTGACTCCTTGTTCGCAGAAATGCAGGTCAGCGACCCCATCGTAAGAGAGATCCCACCAAACCATGACTGAAGCTGGGTGATGACCCTTTTCCACCCTTGGGATCAGTTCAGATGCTTCCTTAGATGACCGCGCATTCACTCTATCAGTTTGCTTGTTAAATTTATCCTGAACGGTTAAAATTTTCTCATCGGTGAACAAAGATTTTCTGTGCCAGTTATCAGCGTGCTTCACCAAACGACGTTTGCATTTTTCAATCCTATTTTTTTAAAGCTGCAGTAAATAAATGTCCGGTACGTCGTTTGAAAGCCCCAAGTCCCAAGCTTTTTTTAATGATTCGACTCATGGACTTTTGCGTGATATTCAGCCCACGGGCCATAATTTTCTGTTTTCGGAGAGGATTACTGTGAATTCGTGATTTAACGGCTTTGATGACATGCGGTGTTCGAATAGAGCGTGGGCGGCCCGACCGGTGGCAGTCGTTTACATCTTTAGTCTCTTCGAACAGATTTATGCATCGGTAGACGAACATGCGGGTAGTCCCTAGTGGCCGGAGCATTTTGAAAATATCGCTGTTTCCATTTCACAGTTGAAAAGCGGTATTTCAGCGATACGGATCTCAATATCTGGCCACTCCATGATAAAGTTAAAACAATTTTAAAATCTCGTTAGAGACTAACGCTATTGAGGTAAGCTTTCAAAACCCATATGACATTAACGGGGTATGTTCAGTTCTACAATTGAAATGGGTGTGTTCAATGTTGTAACAGTATTTGTGTCCCTACTAAGTAAATATCATTGAGCTCTCCTTATGGCTTTTGTGGCAGTTTTATGGAAAAAGGGCGATATAATTTTTCAATTCTCTTTACTTCTAGAAAGTATAGCTACCGCTTAAATAAGTACAAAATCCTTTGTAGAGAATCTTTGTGCGTAGCATTTTTCTCGAGAAAAGTTGACTTTTTGACGCTTAACTTTTTCGCACGCACAACTTTTGTGTGAATACAACAAGAATGCGTATGTATGTGTATTTATATTCGGTAAATTCTACAGCGCTATAATAAAAGATTTCCATATTTTCACCCCCCAGACAGGGTCTTTTGTGTCTACTGTTGACATTTTACGTTTCAATGTCTTTTTAAGCTGTCTTTATTTGACTTTAATTGCCCTCTTTTTTTCTTGTCCTTCTTCGGTGGCGCATTGTTACAATAAAATTGTAATTTTTTATATGTCTCCGCTCTCCGCTTTCCGCTCCCTCCGCTTCGTCCCTTCTCGAGCTCCTGAGATAAATGGAGAAAAACTAAAAGTTTTTGCCATGACTTTTGTGAAATGTATGTTGGACCACCACCGCTGCCGCCGCCGCCACCGATTCTGTTGCTGCTGCTCTCCTCTTCTCTTTATGCTATTAACATTGAAAGGAACGTGTCTTTTTTGTTCGCAGTGTGTCCTTTGTACCCATTATACAACATTAGAATTTTGTCTCGTACCCTAGTATCTGTGCGATGCAAAGTTGTTAGACAGCCTTTCAAGTCGTTCGTGTTGTTTTTTTTTATTTTTGCTCCTTGTACCGGCATTATTATTGCTTTGGAGCGCAAAGGTTTCGATGTCGCCGTAGTCCTTGCTTGTCACTGTACGTACTGTGCTCCGTCAGCTTCTCTTGCAGTCCGATGAAGTTTGTCAGGATGAGTTTTTACTTGCCCTGCTTTTCCGTTTCTCTTGGTCTTCAGCTTGTTTAGTTTTAGTTATTTGTCGTTTTGCTGTCATATTATGCAAATAGGATAATCGTTATTAGTGGATAGTTTTCTCTTACTCCTGCATTAAAAACTATCTTACATTCCCATTCGTTTCCTTCTGTCGCTGTGTGTATGTGTGTGTGTGTGAGTGTGTATCTGTGTGAATCGGACCGACTCTTCTTTTACATGTGTGTGTATGTTGGTTCTCCTGCCTGCACTCTAGCTTTCTGCAGTTTTAAACAACATTCAACACTGAAGAGGAAAACAAATAAAACTGTAAAGAAGAATTCTTTACGATTATGATGACGATGATGAAGACGATGATGGCCCGTCGCAGGCAGAGGAGGGGCCAACAATGATGTCGGTGCACAGGATAGAATGTGTAATAAATTATATAAATTGTTGAGCTTGAGCAGAAAACTTTCCTAAGATGGCAAATGTAAATGTAGGCAAATAAATTTGAGATGTTGAACAGAATAGAGTTGCAATCAAGTCCATGTCGTTTTAGTTTATGTTAAAGCGGCTTGCAGATTTTGAGGCAAAACTTGTAGTAGTTGTAGGGCGGTAACTATTCTGTAGGTAAGGATTTATTTTTAAGGCAAATGATTTGATGAAGACGATCTTTCTAAGGCATCAAAGGCAAACTTTGCCTAGCTCTGAGAGTCATATTAAATGTGGTTTTTTAAATCAGCGTTTAGGCATAAATGGCAAACTTCGCTTAGCTCTGAGAGTCTTATTAAATATAGTTTTTGAAAGTACCGATTATAATGTACCGCCTTAACTCTTGTACTATTTAGGGAATGGATTAGCTGCAGTCTGGTAACTAAGAGAAGGTGCGAATTGTAATAATTTCTTTTTTACAATTAAATTTTCATCATCGTCCGGGTTATCTGGCATGATTTTAGGACCACAAAATATTAATAATGGCACTAATTCTAAGAAATGCACTAAGGCCACAAGTCTTAATCCAAAAGTATTTTTTTTTACCTTCATATAAAGGGTGCTCCATAATACACGATGCACACCATAATGTCAAGTTTTTTGCCCAACTAAATTTAACATTATGTTTCAGTGTTTGACAGATCCAACGATATAGAGGTTGACAATTAAGGAGCGCGTTAAGTTTGTCGAAGCGTTTTACGAAAATGGGCGTTCAAATCAAAATGCATTTCGTGCAATTCGTGATTTTTTTTTTTGGTCAGCACAATCTACCCCATGTGTCCACAATTGGAAAAATTGTGCGCAAACTTCAGCAAACCGGGTCTGCAGAAAATGTAAAACACCTGTGCAAGCTCGCCCCATTCGTGCTGCAATTACATTGATGTTGTTCGCGACTAGTGAATGGTGTTCGCTATCTCAAGATGATAACGGACTTCGTGTATGTGGACCTGGACGATATGAGGTGCCAACAGTACGGTGCAACTTGCAACACAGTCAATGAAACAATGGCTCTTTCGAACAAGAAATTTAATGGTCGTGTTATCTCACGCCGTAACGATGCTAATTGGCCGACACGACCATGTAATATGACACCGTTTAAAAGAAAATGGAAACGTCAATAAGGCAAGAAAAATTCAAGAGCTAAAGGATAAGATAATTCGGAACATTTACTATGTCTCAGAGTCATTTAAAATAGAGGTATGCCACCGAAGCAGTGGCGAGCATTTGGCCGATATTTTGTTTCACACATAATTGTCATCATATTGGCAACAAAATAAAAAAAATAAATTTAATTGTTAACAAGATTCTAGCATAAGTTAACTCTGTGATATTTAGTTTTTAATTTTGATTATTTTAGCAATTTTTTAAACCCATTTGTGTGCTATGTGGTACTGTCCGAGTGTCGTTTATCATAAAACTTTAACTAAGTGCAAATGTAACAAATAAAAGATTAAATGAATGTGTGTTTATGGTAAAAAATCGTCTATAAAAGTTGGTAAAATAAGTTTTCTCTTGTAAAATCTTAGCGAAAGGTCAGATGCGAACAATGAAATAAATAATCTTTAATTTATTTGCATCATTTACGACCTTAAAAGCACGAGTAGGATATATACTGAAGATGTAATTATAGTTTACTTAAGCGTCAGATGATTATACGAGGGCTGCTATATATATTACTGGCCTAATAATGAAAATGCGAATATTTATCATCAAAAATGGTTTTATTGTTTTCAAAGTATTCTTCAGCATGATTTGTACACTTTTGCATGCGCTCAAACCAATTGTAGAAGCACTTCTTCCACTCCGATTGAGACACCTCCAAAACATGGTTTTTGAACGCTTCAACAGCATCTTCTGGCGACAAAAATCGTTGACCACGCATTTTGTTCTTGATGTGTGGGAATAAAAAGAAGTCATTGGGTGCCAAGTCAGGGCTGTGCGGCGGATGACCCATCAATTCGACGTTTTGGCCGGTCGAAAAGGCGCTGGTTTGAGCCGATGTATGAGAGTTCGCATTGCCATGGTGCACAATGATTCGTCTTCTCTAGTTAGTTTTTCGAATTTCTCCGAAGACTTTAGGCAAACAAAGTGTGGTGTACCACTCAAAATTGACCGTCCTACGTTGCCCAAGCGGAACATTCACCACATGACCAGTTTTGCCAAAGAAACAGGCGACCATTTGCTTCGAAGTGCTTCTTCCACGAACAACATTCGTTGGATTTGGCTCGTCTTCGAAGACTCATACGGTCGATTGCTGTTTTGTTTCGGGCTCATACGCATAGATCCATGATTCGTCACCTGTCACAATCTTATTAACGTCTTTGAAGCACCGCGATCGTATTTTTTCAAAATTTCTGGTGTTTACGCCAAATCGAATGTATGCTGGTGGAAGAAGCGCCCAAGGATACCTCTATCTCAAGGTATGTGACACGACATCAATGTTTTCTGGCACAACGGCCATTTTAATGCGACCTTCACGACCTTAGTCTTTGAGCGAGCGTCGGCCACGATTGAAGTCAGTAAATCAGTTCTTCACAGTGCTGTAGGATGGTGCTTTATCACCATACAAAGATTTAAGTTCATCGATGCACTCTTAACGTTATAATACACGTCAAAGCTTGTGAAAAATGGTCGCACGAAAATGTTCACGAGTTAATTCCATTTTTTTGCCAAATTGATTTTTTCAAGTCACTGTAAACAAAAGAAATGATGGTCGTTCGCCAAAATGTTGAGAGTATGTTTATGCTTAAAAATGTCAAACTTTCCAATGGATATGTCAGATTAAGCCAGGCAGCACTAAGTGTTGCCTACGACAGAAATAAATGTAGAAATTATATCAGGACTGGCCAAAATAATTTAATATTTTTACACGAAAGGAATTATTAGAATAAGAATAACCCTTAGTTCACAAGGCAATTTATTCCAAGCAACTCGTATAACGAAAGATTTTTCAAAAGTTGAATTTCGCGCTCCACCCTGTACATATCGTGCAACACTGTTCACAATCTGCTTATATTTTAACAGATTTCAACTAATCGCACTGGCCACCACTTCTATTCCATACCGAATTTAAGGCATTAACAGGGCATGAACCAATCTTGTTTTGACCAATGAGGAAAAATACACTTAAGATGAGTTTAAGCTACGTAGGATGCAATAAGCTTAACAACGAACTGAATCAATATGAGGTTCAAAACAAAGTATCTTATTAATTGTTATACCTAGGCTTTTAGGATGATCCAGGTGCATGACCTCTAAATATAACTGCCTTAGTCTTGAAAAGCTAAAATTTTTATTATTTTTTGTTGGATGTACAAAAATGTTAAAGCCAAATTTAGAGTTAATACTCGGATTGACCTTAGTTGTCTGCCTTACAAGGCCCTTAGTTCCCTATTAGAACTTGCATGGAGATCTCTGAAGGTGCGTTTTTGCCATTTGGCCTACTGTATATAAATTAAGTTAAAGTCATTAAACAAAATTCTCAGTAATTCAAATGAGACTCCCACATAACTCATTTGATTGGAGCCGAAGTAATCGCTGCTAAAGACTGCTGAAAAAGACTGCTGAAAAAGACTGCTGAAAGAAAGCCCCTGGCGGGTTTAGAACAGCTGTACAATCTGCCTGGCAACCAAAGCATATATAGGGTGATCAATCTATAGGTATTTTTTCAGAACAAAAAAAAATTAAAAATTCAAATCATGTGGGGAATCTTTTTTGGTAATTTAAAAGGACATTTTATGGCATTTATTTTTTTGAAAATAATTTTCTTCAAATGTTGGCAACGGTATTATGGAAATGAGCGTTCAGTGAGAAACGGGAAGATCCGCTGTTTTCGACCAAAATTTTGTTCAGTGATGAGGCCCATTTCTGGCTCAATGGCAAATTCAATAAACAAAATTGCCGCATTTGGGCTAAAGAGGAACAAGAAGAGGTGCCATTATAACCAGAGAAAACCACAGTTTGGTGCGGTTTATAAGCTGGTGGAGTCATCGGTTTTTATTTATTAAAAATGATGATGACCGGAACGTTACCGTGAATCGTGCTCGCTATCGCGCCATGATATCGATCTTTATGCTACCTGAAATTGAAGCCCGTAATCTAGACGACACTTGGTTTCAATAGGACGGTGTCACTTGCCATACAGCTGCTCAAACAATGGATCTACGAGGGCGGTTCGGAAAGTTCTTAGCCTATCAATGAAAGAGAATAGTTAGTTTTTCAAAAATATTTTTCAATATAATCTCCTGAAACTTCAATACACTTAGTCCAACGCTTATCTAGCAATTCTATCCCTTGATTAAAATAGTTTTCCTCAAGGTCTTCAAAATAGTGGTTTACAACTGTAATTGCATCTTCATTTGAGGTAAAACGCTTGCCAGCAAGGATTTTTTTTTAGATTTGGGAACAGGTAAAGTCACTGGGAGCTAAATCAGGAGAATAAGGTATTTTAATTCGTTGATTTTAGCCATTTTTAAAAAACTCTTGAGCGCTGGTGCGTTGTCTTGATGAAAAATTATTTTTTTGTGTTGTAAGCCAGGACGTTTTTCTCGAATTTGTACATTTAATTGATCTAAAAGGTTGCAATAGTACTCTGAATTTATTGTTTTACCCTTTTGCAGATAGTCAATCAATAAAATACCTTTGAAGTCCCAAAAAACCGTTGCCATAACCTTACCAGCCGATTGAATTTTTTTTGTCTTCTTTGGGGCACGTCCTCCAGCTTCAGTCCATTGTTTGGAGAGTTATTTTGTCTCTGGGGTATAGTGGTGGATCCATGTCTCATCAACAGTTATGAAACGGCGCTTAAAATCCATTTAATTTCGCTGAAAACGATCCAAACAAGCTTGAGAAATGTTCATTCTTATGCGTTTTTGGTCGACTGTTAACAAGTCCGGCACCCATCTTGCAGAAAGCGTTTTCATCTGTAGTTCTTCATGCAAAATTAATGGACTCGATCATTTGAGATGCCCATGGTATTAGCTATTTCACGCACTTTTATTCGTCGATCATTTAATACCATATCATGCACTTTGGCTACAATTTCTGTTGTTGTTGCTGTTTTTGGACGTCCACTACGTGGTTCATCTTCAATGCTTGTACGACCACGTTTAAATTCAGCAACCCAATTTTTTACTGTTGCATATGAAGGAGCACTTTCACCTAACACATTCACCATATCATTATGATTTTCTTGTCCCGATAAACCTTTTTTATGTAAATATTTAATGACACCACGCATTTCTAATTTTTCCATTGTAAAAAAATCGCGGATGCGTCTTTTGTGAACACCTGTTTCTATATGAAGGAGTTGCCAGATCGAAACAAAATTTAACATGTGTTCATAGCAGAGATGGAAGTTTCCAAAACACTTAACTTTTTTCTGTTTATACCTCGCTTTTTGTGCTAGACTAAGAAGTTTCCGAACCGCCCTCGTATTGAGAGGTCATTTCGAAAAGCAACTAATTTCACATTTTGGACAGGTGATTTTTCTTTGGGTTTGCGTAAAGTCCAAAGTCGTTGCTGACAAACCAGCTACGATTCAGGTTTTGGAATTGAACATTACGTGTGTCATTAAAACCATACAGGTCGAAATGCTCGAACGAGTCATCCAAAATTGGACCCTCAGAATGGAAACCCTGAGGCGTAGTTGCGGCCAACATTTGAAGGAAAATAGAAAGGGACCTTAGGGTAAAAACCAGTTTTGTTCAGGGGAGCCATTTTAAAGATTTAAATAAGTGTATCTTTGGAGTACTTCACTTTCATAAAACGCGCATATCTTTGGGAGAGAACACTTTTGGGGCATGGGATCGGTCTCATTCGATGCTCAGATATTGTCCACATAAAAAAAAGTGAAAATTGATTTTTTTACCCTTAGGTCCCATTCTCTATGCGCTGTCATATATTCAAAAAAATAAATGCCATAAAATATCCTTTTAACTTGCCAATATAGATTCCACACTTGATTTGAATTTTTATACTTTTTTTTGTTCTGAAAAAATACATCTAGATGGATCGGTCCCTTTCTCTATGCGCTATTACATATTCAAAAAAATAAATGCCATAAACTGTCCGTTTAATTTGCCAATAAAGATTCTACACTTGATTTGAATATTTATATTTTTTTTGTTCTGAAAAAATACCTCTAGATGGATCGGTCTATACATTTCTCCAAATTTTAAGTTGATTCTAAAAAAGAAACATCAGAAAGGTTTCAAAACCGAAGAATAAAAACTCTTCAATCATAAAAATCCATGATGTTGGTAGCATCTACTGTGTGGCCAAATGGCCCACTGTGCGTAACTTCCATTAAAGCCACCAATCAAAATTGCAACAACATATATCTACCACCGGGGTAGCCGCCGTAAAACACCAGCAACTAAAACAATAACTCACAACACAAATTACTAACGCTCATTTAACGCTTTTGTCTAAAGGCAATCTATACATACTCGCCACTCTATACATACATAAAAACACATACATACATATGTATGCATGTGAATATATACATGTCCGGATTTATCCAGGCAAACTGGCCGTACTGCCTGCCATACATCCACAATTCATGCGAATTGTGCACATAAATGTACAGTCCACATTTTATAAACACAATACAGCAGGAAAGCAACGAAACAAAAACAAAAATGAAAAAAGAAAAAACAAATGGCTTGACTTCAAACTTGCCATAGCCAAGGATTGCCATACAGGCCGGTCACATGCAGTCATTCAGCCAAACCGGCCACTGTGGCCAGCTAACTGCCAGTCTAACAATTTATGAGCCAGCAAAAAGCCCCTCCAGCCTTACGATTCAAATACACGCACACAGGCTCGCATATATGTACTCGTATATGTGTACTACTGACTACGAGGACTCTGAGTCCTGGGGACGAGTGTGTGCGTTTGAGCCAACTCGTATGTGGCCAGAAAACTTCATAGACACGGTAAGCCAATTGCAAAATTCGGTCTAACCATTATAGCAGGCCAGTTTAAATATATACATTTACTTTCAGGTATTGCCTGTGCATACATGTATGCTTGCTTGCCTGTATGCGTGTTAGTGTTGTTGGCGGCGGTCTGTCTAAGTTTTCTATTTGTATTGGCCATTTGCCGGTTTTACGTGGGCGAGCGTGTGAGTGGGTCATTTTTATATTGTCATGTTAACATGGCCGATCATTGAGATAAAAACTGCTCATCAGATTTCCAATTGAATGCATGGCGGTTTCGTGTTAAAATCTAGAGCGAAAAACTTTTGCCCATTTCGCCGGATGTCTGTGTGGGCGAGGGAGTAAGTGTTTGTGTGTGTGTGCGTGCATGGTCCTTATCTCTTGGCCAAGGTAATCGTACAATTTTGCATTTATGGATGCCACTAAAATTGTGATAATTGTGGTCGCCAGGCAGCGTTATTGGCCAGGTAATTAAAACAATTCAAATTTGACTTTTCGATTATGAGTGAAACAACGTTTTAGGATAGCCGTTGTTATTGTGGTTAAAGGCAACAACTTTAAAATATTCTGGTCTATCATGATGATACGTATATTTACAAAGCGTTATATATACGGGCAATTATGGCTTTTAGTTGTTTAAAGAGGCATATATGCTGACAAGATGAAATAAATATTTACCACAGATCTTTGCGTACCGATTATTATGGATGCAAGGGCATTGGTCTGGCGGAAAGTGGTTGATATTTTGAGGTTGGTAGGGTCTATAAGCGAAGGAACCACCCACACTCTGTGGGTATACAACTAAGCCTGAACTGTGTTGATTGCGAGCTCTTGTCCGATGTTTTGTCATACTCTCGATCATGTGATGGAAAGTTAAAATTGGTCCAACTGAAATGCACGATGTTAATCTAACGCGTGATCCATTTCAAGGATCCCTACTTTAAAAAAAAAAAAACACAGAAAATTCAAATTGATTGGGGAATGTTTATTATCATTTGAGAGAAAATGCTTTGGCATTTATTTTTTTGAAGATTATGTCTATCAAGTGTTGGCCGCGGCTGCGCCTCAGATGGTCCATTCGTTGAGTCCAATTTTCGATGACTTTCGACTGGTAACTAGCGAATGTCTAACGGTGTGATAACACACGATCTTGGTGGCCCATCGACCGGCCCAAAACGTGAAATTATCGGCTCACCGAAGTGTTCTCTCAATAAATCCATCGATTGATGCGATGTGTGGGAAGTGGCGCCGTCTTGTTGAAACCAAATGTCGCCGAGATCACGAGCTTCAATTTCAGGCATTAACTACTCGGTTGTCAAGGCCGATAACGGTCGCCATTGCCGGTTAAGTTCTCACCGGCATCACTTTTAAGAAAAATGGACCGATGATTCCACCGGCCCACAAACTACACCAAACCGTTGTTTTTTCTGGATGAAGTGGCAGCTCTTGAACCTCTTCTGGTTGCTTTTCGTCCCAAATGCGGCAATTTTGCTTGTTAACATACCCATTAAGCCAGAAATGGGCCTCATCGCTGAACAAAATTTGGCTCGCCGGATCTTCTTGGAACTTTTCAAGAGCCCATAGAGCATAGCGATGTCGCTTAGGAACGTCGGGCGGCTTCAGTTCTTGCACAAGCTGCATTTTGTACGCTTTAAATTTAAGATCTCGACGTAAAATGCGCCAAGTCATTCCATACGATAGTCGCCCGACGCTTGGGAACGTCGGGTGGCTTCAGTTCTTGCACAAGTCGCATTTTGTACGCTTTCAATTTAAGATCTCGACGTAAAGTGCGCCAAGTCATTGCATACGTCAGTCCGAGTTTCTGCGAACGGCTCCGAATCGACTCTCCACGGTCTTGGTGTATATTCTTAGCTACGGTCGCTACATTTTCTTCACTGCTTGCTGGACGTGGTCTATTCGCTCGAATATTATCTAATAAATGCTGGTTCTCAAGATGGATGGTGTTGCGAATAGTACGCTTAGTATGCCGATTATGTTGATTATAAGTTGAACGAAGTGCACGAAACACATTCCTCACAGAACGTGAATTATCGTAGTAAAGTTGAACGATTTATAAACGTTGTTCAGGCGCAAGTCTTTCCATGATGAAATGTCAAACAATACTAAACAGATGTCAAACAATAATAAACTAAATAAGAAAAATCAGTCGATTCCACGTCGTTCTCAGGAATTGGATATATCTCAAACAACACTGTGACGTATTTGCTAGAATACGTTGGCCCCCATCCTTTTAAGATCAAACTGACTCAAGAACTAAAGCTACTTGATCATTTTAAACGCCAAAACTTAACTCTGGCAAAGTTTCACGAAAATCAAGAATTTTATCGAAAACTCATTTTTATACGTATAGTTAAAGCTCATTTCTGGATGAGTAGTTTTGTCAATAAGCAAAAAATGCTTTATAGAACAAGGAACAAACCCACATGTGCTTCAAGAGACACAAAAACCTACTGTGTGGTTTGTTTGTCATGCTGGAGCTGTACGTAATTGGGCCGTATTTTTCGTCAATGAAAACAATCGTCATGTTACCGTCAATGCGGAGCGCTATCGTGCAATGTTAGAGAAATATTTTTGGCCACAACTGGATGAGATCGACATCGCCGATATGTGGTTTCAACAAGACGGTGCCACTAGCCACTCAGCAAGCGTAACAATCGATTAACCGAAAGGCAAATTCGGTGGACGTGTTATCTCGAAAAATGGCCCGTCGAATGGCCACCCAGTTCATGTGATTTAACGCAATTGGATTTCTTTTTATGAGGTCACATCAAGTCATTGATCAATGCCAACAAGCCAACAACTTTAAACGAGCTTAGAAACAACATCCAACGCGAAATTGCCAACGTTCGGGTCTAATTGTGGGCAAGAGTGGTGAAAATTGGGTCCAAAAAATAGATCGCTGTACACGGGCTCATGGTGGTCACATGACCGAAATCGAATTTCATTCTTAAAATGTAATATTTGCTCTGCACCTGGAATAAATTTGAACTCTATATCTTATATATAATGTGGTTTATTAATTTATAAAATTGTTATGTCCTTAATGCAAGACCCTGTATTTTTTTATTATGAGAGAAGGATCTATGACAATTATGTCTGAAACAAAATATCAGCCAAGTGCTCGCCACGGCTTCGGTGGCATAAATTTATCCGATGGTACATATTATAAATACTCAGTGACATAATAGAGGTTCAATGTCGTTACTGTTGAATTATCTCATCCTTTAGCTCTTGAATTGTGGCTGGCTTATCGATGTACACCCTTTCTTTCAAATAATCCCAAAAAACGAAGTTCAACGGTGTCAAATCACATGATCGTGGCGGCCAATAAACTTCGCAACAACTTGATATAACACAACCATGGGATTTTTGAGCAAAAGAGCGATTATTTCTTTGACTGTGTGGCAATTGACAACACCACATATCGTCCAGGTCCATATAATTAATTTTTGGCTGCAAGACATCCCTTATCATCTCGCTATAGCGAACACCATGCACAGGTCGAGGTTGATGGCTTTTATGCCAATTTTGTCCCGAGAACGAACTGGGAAAGCTTAAAGAGAAGTTTTTCTATTTTCTACAGACCCGGTTTGCTGAAATCTGCGCACAATTCTCCAGATTGTAAACACATTTGATCAAGTATGCTGACCAAAAAAATGGCAAAGTGCAGGAAATGCATTTGGATTTGAACGTCCATTTTCATAAATCGATTTAACAATATTAACGCGCTGCCCAATTGTTGAATTTGTCAAACACTGAAACAAAGAAAAGCCAAAATACGTTGGGCAAAAAAATTTGACGTTAAGGTTTGACTAACAAATAACATCGTGCATTATGATTGGACCACTTTTTATATATTCACTTTATATATTCACATCGTGCATTAGGGTTAAACCACATTTTATATACTAACTTATTTTATTCACATCGTGCATTGGGGTTTGACCACCCTTTATATATAAACTTTATTTATTCACACCGTGCACTATGATTGGACCACTTTTTATATATTCACTTTGTATATTTACATCGTGCATTATAGTTGGACCACACTTTATATATTCACTTGGTTGTTGTTGCATCAAAAATATATTCTGTTTTGAAAATCCTGTTACTCTAGTGGATCTGCTTCCATATCCAGGTAAAGAAAATGCGCTATTTCAACTAGATGCGTCCAAAAAGACCTGGGGATCAGCTGAGTGGTCTTGGCCGGGCAATTAAAAAGGTGCAATAAGTCATGCGGTCGCTGATGGCCGGCAGGACAAATGCCCGAAACGTTGCCATTATTTCGCGCCCAATAACGAATTGAGGCGGATCCACCATCTAGATCTCAGCTAAGTCAGAACCACGCGCTTCTGCCAAGGTAGCGTCTTTTATTTTGGTGAAATCTCCGGGGGGATGATCTCCTAGCACTTCATTCATACTATATCTAGATAGTTTGTCTGTGTTTTTATCGTTTAGACTTGCCTGATAGTTTCGATGATATAAAGGATGTAACGATGGACCTCTCTCTCTCTAGATCATGAAGATCGTACCTGATCTGCATGGGCGGAGGCATTCTGTCCATGAGATGGTGGTTGGGATGACTTCTGCGAAGACATCCAAGCAGATACTGCTTCTTGTTGTCTAACAAAAAATTGTGTCTGCTTACGGTAAGGACCTTAGTCTTCTCCAGTAGATGGCTCTTAGAAGACACAAGAAGACACCCTGTTGATGTTCTCAGAGCGGCATTCCGGCAGGTCTACGTTCGACGACCACACCTGTGCTGTGTACTTCGCTACAGACTGACCTTCGAGTATCGCTTTGCCAGAATGGGCTTATCAGGACAATTAAGCAGGTGCAGCACATCATGTGGTCCCTGATGGTAGGCGGGGCACACGTACGGAACTTTAGGAATTATTTCGAGCCCTTTTCGAATTGAGACGGCAGCACCATTTAAATATTCTCTTCAAGCTATTATAGACATCCTTATAGTCAATGATATACGGTACTTGTTGAATTGCTTCTAGAGGGTCATATCCGGTATCGAGGGTCTAATTTTGGATGACTCGTTCCCGAATTTCGACCGGTATAGCGTTAATGACACGCTTAATTTTGGTTTCCAAAACCTGAATCGTAGCTGGTTTATGAACATAGACTTGGATTTTCCGTAGCCCCAAAGAAAAAAAGACTAACGGTGTGATATCACAGGTTCTAGGCGGCCAACTCACAGATCCGAAACGTCAAATTAGCAGCTCTTCAAAATTACTTCTCAATTATTTGAGCAGGTGTAAGGCAAGTGGCACCTTCCGGTTGAAACCAACTGTTGTCAAGATTAACGTCATGTGGTCCCTGATGGTAGGCGGGACAAACGTACGGAACGTTAGGATCATTTCGAGCCCACTTCGAATTAAGACGGCAGCACCATTTAAATATTCTCTTATCAGGCTTTTATAGATATCCTTTTAGTCAAAGAAATACGGTACTTGTTGAATTGGTTCTAGAGGGTCATATCGAGGGTCCAATTTTGGATGACTCGTTCCCGAATTTCGACCGGTATAGCGTTAATGACACGCGTAATTTTGGCTTCCAAAACCTGAACCGCAGTTGGTTTATGAGCATAGACTTGGATTTTACGTAGCCCCAAAGAAAAAAAGACTAAAGGTGTGATATCACAGCATCTAGGCGGCCAACTCACCGGTCCGAAACGTCAAATAAGCAGCTCTTCAAAATTACTTCTGAATTGTTTGAGCAGGTGTATGGCAAGTGGCACCGTCCTGTTGAAACCAATGTCATGATTAAGGGCTTTCATTTCAGGTAGCAAAATGTCCATATGGAGTTCATGCTTAGCAGCCATGACGTGCGGTCGTACCGATTTTGCCGGTTGTGAATTGAACATTATTGTGAATCTTTCCAATCTAAAGTCATTGATTAAATCAGTATTTTGGCTACAAGTGTTTAGTAAAACTATAAAATATAAGAAATCGTTAGATTTCAACAAATAAACAGTATAATTTTTAATAAAATGAGTTTGAGCGCTGCTCCAAACTCTTCGTTATTAGAAATAAAAACACCAGAGAATGAAAGAAAAAGAAAAAATAGTGATACCATGGAAAGTACCAACAAACATTTGAGAAGTAATTATTATTCTCTTCTTGATAATGAAGATGACTTTCAATGTGACGAAATGTCACTGCAGAAATTTAAAAAACACGTGCAAGTGAACAACAACAAAACGCATCAAATAAACAGAGAGCCTCTCTCGCAAGAAGATAAATCTACAAACAAAGCGAAGTCTTTAGCTTCAGCAAGTAAACAACAATCACAACAATCAACACAACAGACAAACAGTCAAAACTCAAATCTAAATAATCAAAACAAAAAGTACCACCAATTCACATATTTGACATTGATTCCTCAGAATTGATAAATTTCATAACCGATTGTTTAAAAATTAATGAATTCAAAATTAAAGAATTTAAAAACGGAAACAAAATTACCTTATTTCTAAATACAATACCCAATTACGTGCGCGTAAAAGTACATTTACAAAAAACAAATACGAAATTCTTTACATTTACTCCAAAATGTGCAAAAGCGAAAACTTTCTTGCTTAAGGGGCTCCCAGCAAACACTAACATAGAAGAAATCGTAACCGAACTTAAGAAATTTGAAAATGAACACTTAGAGTTTATTAAAGTTAGTCAATTTACAACATCGTATTCAAAAAAGGAAGGATATAAACTTCCAATATTTGTAGTTCAAATACATCCCGAAAGTAATACAAAGTCACTTAGATCAATAAATGGATTAATGTATCGTTGTGTGAAATGGGAACCACTAAAAAAAGAGGAAATTCCACAATGTAGGAAATGCCAAGGCTTCTTTCATAGCGCATCTAACTGCTTCATGGAACAGAAATGTGTAAAATGTGATAAAACACACGAAGTCGGAAAATGCAGCATACCCAATGTAGACAAAAATGAACGCGACAGACTTTTCTGCGTCCTTTGTAAAAAGTATGGTCATCCTGCTTCCTACAAGGGCTGCGAGAAATATAAAGAGCTCCAGAAGAAAATGAAGAATAAACGGCAAGAATTATCACAGAACCGAAATCAACAATATTCGAAAGTAAATAGTAATATAAGCTATGCTAATGCTCTAAAATAAGACAACAATATGAATATAGATAATACTAGCAACCCACTTAACAATAATTTTTTCAACGATCTACAAATCTCAATTCAGAACTTATCCCATCAGATATTAAACTTTCAAAAACAATTACAGATACAAGCATCCAGGAGTGATGCACTATATTCACTGCTAGATTCTCAAGTGTAATGAGTTTTACTAGCAATCAAACAGAAATAGTGTCAAAAACTTTGAAAATCATGCATATCAACGTAAATTCAATAATTAGATTAAATAGAAGATATGATTTACAAAACTTTATAGGGGAACATAATCCAGATCTAGTACTTTTAAATGAAACTAAACTTAACCCAAAACATAAAGTTAACTTTGAAAATTATAAATTTATTAGAAAAGATAGATGTGGCAGTATAAGAGGAGGGGGTACTGGATTTCTAATAAAAAGGGATATAAAATTCAAAGAAGTACAAAATGAAATAATAAGTGCATTTAAGAGTCTCGAGACATGCATCATAAAAGTCCCTTTGATACCAGATAAATCTATGTATATTATATCGGTATATTATCCATCCGGAAATAATAATTTATACCTAAGAGATGAAATTCAACGCCTTTTCGAAGCTTTGAACCTAGATAATGAAAATAATTTCTATGTGATGGCAGGAGATTTGAACTGCAAACACATCAACTGGGGAAATCCAGTGAACAATACGAAGGGTATTGTACTTAATGATTGGATGTTGGACAATGAAATGCGGTTTAGGTGTAATCTATATGCTTCGACCTCTCCATCATATCCAAGATGTGGTTCCTATTTGGACCTATACATTGCAGATAGTAGGGTCTTTATTTACAGGGAAAATGAGTCAACTAACTGTTTGAAAACAATAGATTATGATAGCGATCATAGTGCCTTGCAGATAACACTCGCAAGAAATTCTCAAATGGAACCATTTAATTTTCTAAGAGAAACTTCAGATTCACAACTTAATTACAAAAGGACGAACTGGAACACTTTTTCCAAAGTTATTATTGACTCTATACATAGGGATTCATGTATACCAAATGATAGAAATCTCACAAATGCAGAAATCGATTTACATTTACATAGGCTTAGCAACATAATTACAGATGCAATTTCAAAAAGTGTACCAAAATACGACAATAAAGATCAGTTAAAATTTATTATTACCCCGATTATTAGGAAGTTGCAGTCTGAGAAAAGCAGAATGGTAACCACAATTAAAAAGCATAACAGACTGCAACGAATACTTAATGTTGACCAACTGTCTTATGTGAAAAATAGATTAAAGTTAGTGAGAAAACTTTTACATGATAACTTCACTATTTCTATCAATGAAACACTACGACGAAAATTAACACGATTAAGCCCAAAGAATCCTTCACATTTGTTCTCCGAAGCTAGGAAACAATTCCGAAGAAAATCTTCCAATGATCTAAATATAATTAAAATGTCACCAAATGATGTAGATCTTATTCGAAGGTCTGGAATTAACCCTCAGACGTTAGAAAGGGAGTCGGTCTCTAACAAGTATATCATAAGAAACAGTAATCATATACTTGACGTAACAGGAGCATACTTAGAATCAATATATTCGCACAAGGATATCGATACATCCAATAACACACATATGAATGTTAATGAAAGTTTCTCCTTGTTTTTGAGAACAAAAACAAGGCACGAGAACGATCAGACAAAACTGCTGTATTTTAACGGAAACAGAAAATCTAATAATTTGGACCCTCACGTTGCGAATAAATATTTTATTACACAAGAGGAGCTTTTATATATCTTTTCCAAGCTGAAAAGTAAACTATCCTCAGGTATTGACAATATACCAAATATTGTTCTAAGAAGACTACCAGTAACAATAATATTAGAATATCTAGCATTATTCAATTCACACTTTCCAGACTCGTGGAAAATAGCTAAGATTGTAATTATACCAAAAAAAGGCAAGGATAACACTGACCCAAACAATTTTAGGGCTATTTGTTTACTGCCGAATATAAGCAAAATCTTCGAAATGTGTACGAATAATGTTATAATTGACATCTGTAAAAGAGGAAAACATACGTGCGATAGGCAATTCGGCTTTAAATATAACACCTCCACTGTACATGCAATAAACTTACTTGTTTCGAATGTAAATTGGAATTTGAATCGCAATTATTATACTGGTGCATCTCTAATCGACTTCGAGAAGGCATTTGATAACGTATGGATACCTGCCTTAATCTACAAGTTAATGCAATGTAATTTCCCCATACATTTTGTTATTCTTCTTTACAAAATGATAAGTAATAAAGAGTTTGTTGTATGTAATAAAAATATAACGAGTTCACGGAGATATAGAGTGATAAATGGTCTACAGCAAGGAACTGTCAACGCTCCTATACTTTTTAACATATTCATTAATGAGTTAATAAATAAGGTTGATAATATAATAGGATTCGCAGATGATATCATAATTTACCACGCGGATAATAACATAGAAAAAATAAACAGGAACCTACAGAATGTTTTTAATTTTGTTGAAAAATACGCATCTGACTGGAATATGAGAATAAACATAGATAAATGTGAATCGATCCTCTTTCGCCCACCTGTGGGCAAATGTAACTACAATGTAAGAACGAATTGGAAAAAGTTCGGAATAAAATCACTATCAAATGATAAGCTAATACCTACAAAGGATGTAGTTAAATACCTAGGGATCCATCTGGATAAATTCCTATACTATGACCTTCATGTAAAGTTCCAATTAGAAAAGGCAAGAAAAGCGTTTCTTATCTATAAATCTATTTTCTTTTCAAACCATGTTCATAATGATGTAAAAATTTTAATGTATAAGCTACTGATTCGTCCAATCATAACTTATGGTTCCCCTATATGGTTCAATATTTCTCCTTCGTATATGGAAAAAATTCGTATATTCGAAAGAAAATGTTTAAGATCCTGTACCTCCCTATATAGATCGCCACAAAGTAACTACACGAAATATATTCCAAATAAGATATTATATAACTGTGCAAACATAAACAGAATAGATAACTTTATAATTAAGTTAATAAGAAACCATATTCTAAAATCTACAGAATGTAGCACAAATAATTTAATTATGGCGCCGTACTATGCAGACGAGCGATATATATTAGGTACATTAACATCTGGTTATGTTCCCCCGGAAGCCTTTTTATATTTGGATAAAAATGGTTATATGCAGAATGATCTGTGTATACCAATTTTTTACCACCTATATAGAAGGGCAAATAATAAAGCCTTCAATATAAACTCAGTTTCCAGCAATGAAATGAGATTTGACACGAGCTTACCAGACAAAGATCGTAATCAAAACAATAATAGTAAATATTGGTGGATTTATAACTAATTTTTTTTTCTCTTCCCTTTGTTTTTAATTTGTTAGACTCTATTTTTATATAATTAAAAAAATTAAATAAGTGACGTTTTTTTCGATTTTTCGTTACAACTTAAATATATACTTGTATCTAGGTTATGTATACATTATTATTTAAAATAATTCTACAAGAAACATTAGCCTAATCAATAATGTACTAGAGAGTCCTAATATGGACCAGTGTGTAATGTAAAAAAAAAACCTATATTAAATAATTACTTGTTTATTTGTACTTATTATAATACAAAATAAATCTAAATAAACGAAAAAAAAAAAGCAAAATGTCCATATCAGGGCGCGATATCTATCACCATTCACGATTACGTTCCAGCCATCATAATTTTTGAAAAAATATGGACCGATGATTTCACCAACCCATAAACCGCACCAAACCGTTTTTCTTTCTCTGGGTATAATGTGACCTCTTAAACCTTTTCTGGTTGGTCCTCGGCCCAAATGCAGCAACTTTGTTTATTGATATTGCCGTTGAGCCAGAAATGGGCCTTATGTCTGAACAAAATTTTGGTCGAAAACAGCGGATCGAGCTTTTGAAGAGCCAAAACATTGAAACGGCGATGAGCCGGAACATCGTTAGGCTTGAATTCCTACAAATGGCAAACAATACTAAAGGAAAAAATAAAGTTGTACACAACTCAGGCGTAATCTGCGAACAAAACCCCTATTGAAAAAATATCTCTAGATTGATCACCCGTTATTCATAATTTCTCATAGGCCTGTGTAATAAGAGGCCGCCTATTAAAAAAGACATACTTGCAAAACGCGTATACAAGGGATAACGTAACGTTGCTTTTAAATCAAATAATCACTTTTTTGGCCTTATATGGATAAGGGAACACGAAACAATACGATTAATTAGCTTTAACCTCTACGTCAGATAAGGACCCCTGTTATATTTCCCTACCATAGAAAGTAAAATTCCGTAACCTGATCTCTGTAATATTCTCCAGCCTCTAATGTAAACTTTAGCTATCTAATCGTAACCCACCGTATTCTCGGTATTCTCCGTCACAACATCCAAATCTCGACAGTGTTGCCCACATAATTAGGCACGCAAATTGCTGCCAACCTAATAATAATATACCATTAATAATTTATACCATTGAAATTAGAAGAAATTATCTTTACGGCACATAATATTTATAAAATTTCACCAGAATTCCATGCTGATTCCTCTAAAAATTTCCCCAATTTTCTTTAGTATACAGGCATCAGCTGAATGACTTGCGGGAATTTTCCCCGAATCTACTTCTAACAATATTGCGTAATCAACTTTTAAATTTTAAAGATGTGTGCTGTGAAATTTGCCAGCAATTTTCCGCGAAAATGCTTTTAGTGTTAATTAGGCTTAAATCAAAAATACACGTACACAAAAACACACACACACACTCACACATATACGCACTCACGCCGATGAGTATACACATACATAGCAGGGAGTACAAACAACAATAGTCAAAATGCTTGGAGGTACTCATAATAATAATAAATACTCGTATATGATGTTATAATTATCCAGATTCGACAAACATTAGACTGGGTCGAACTGAAAACCAAATATAAAACACTCTACGGACCATGTCCAAGGTTGACTTTGGGATACATTACACCACTGTGGTATACAGGGGACTCGTTTGTTCTGCATTTTTAACTCAACAAAAACTGGCCGAATTACGATTTGAAATTGCTCCGCAGCCACCATATAGTCCAGATTTCGCTCCTTCCGATTATTTCTTGTTTCCAAGTTTAAAAAAATTTCTCGGTGGCAAAAAATTTCCGTCCAATAACGAGGTTATTGCTGAAACTGAGGCAAATTTTGAAGGTCTTGAAAAATCTTATTTTTCGGATGGAATTAAAAAACTTGAAAAACGTTTGATGAAGTGTATTGAGTTGGAAGGAGATTATGTCGAAAAATAAATATTAATTCCAAAAAAACGGTTCTTTTTATGTTAGGCCAGTTACTTTTGCGGTCGCCCTCGTATATAGCAATTGTTTAGAGACTGTTTCCATAAAATAACTTATTTGATGCTAAAACGGTATAATTTAAAGTTTTTTAGAAGCAAAACTCCTTTTTGCTTTTAAACAAAAAAAAATTTCAAACATCTTTAAACTTTCTCAGAAATCAATGGTATCATTCCCCCACTGAACACCTTCACCGACCACTGCCTTTGACAATAACATTTATTTCTCTACAAATTCGTGTCACTCTAATACACATTTAGTCTATGTTTATGAATACTCGCATATTGGTACAGCATGGGGTGGTAAGTACGAGTACTACACAAACATATATAAAGGACGGCACAAAAACAACAACTTATAAAATTATGTAGGTTATTAAAATAGCAAAATTGGAAAGTGAAGCCGACAAAATTGAAAAGCAAAATTTCAATTATGCACAAAATTCCAATGAAGTATTGTAAATATTTTTCTTTTGCGCCACTGAACGAACTGAACTATGAATTTTTAAAGAACATCAAGGTTGAGTTCTGCAATATTGTAAGAAATTATGTTCGAAATTGAAAACAAATTAAGCCTTACATTAAAAGGTCCTTAATACAGTGAGCGAAATAAACATAGGTTCACATGAATATTGCAAGTTTTTTTAATGGTAGTTATATTTATTTTTTTGCGTAGTGTTGTGCTCTATAGATATTATTTATACCCGTAAAAAAAGAAAGGCCCTTTTTGATTGTGATCATGTAAACAAGAAAAATAAAATATACTCGTAGTTTAGCGTAAAATTGAGTGCGCGTGTCATTCAGAAGAAAATCTAATCTAATAAAATCGAGTTTTTGAATTCGCCATAGTGTACAGAGTGTTTTGCAAAATAAAAAACGTTGCCACAATAATTATTGACCTGAAACTTTGCACGTATACGAGGACATATCAATAATTCCGTAACTCTTCGAATAAAAACAGTTTTTTTTTGCAAAAAAAAGTTTTTGTTTCAACATAATCTCCTATTTTATCGACCACGAAAACTCCTATTTTAGAAAGGGCTACAAAATTTTGGAGAAAAGTTGGACTGAGCGTATTAGGGCGGGTCGATTTGTAGGGAGGCAAGCGAAAAGAAAAATCGTATTCTAGGGATCAAAATAAGATACTTTGTCCAAAGGAACCATACCACTAAAACGAATTCTGATGTCTAGTCTAGGGTAAAATTTTGAAAAAATTCCACTTTGAACCATTTCGAGTCCAAATCGAGTCCAAATGTATGACCGACTCCACTAACTTTAAAGGGCCGACCCACCTATGCCAGTGGCATGGGGGTTCTCCATTCAAATCACTGTTTTTGGCACATTACATGAACAAATCAGCGAAATGGCTATGTTTTCTTTTTTTTCACTTTAGAAATTAGTTTATTTAGAACACGTAAATGAAAAAATACATTTAACTTAGTAATAGAAATTAATTTATTAAGAACAAACGTAAATGAAAAAATACATTTAACTTAGTTATAGAAAATAAATTAAAAAAAATATTATTTGAAGTCTTTTTTGCTTTCAAGTATGAGTAAAAAGTCGGGACATCAGAATTCGTTTTAGAGGTTTCTTATTTTGATCCCTAGAATACGATTTTCCTTGTTCCTTTAGCGTTTTTTCTGGTTCCCTACAAATCGACTCGCCCTCAAACACTTAGTCCAAAGTCTCTCCAAATTGTTTAGCCCTTTAAAAAAATATTTTTAAAAGTTTATGGATTTTCGATTTCCATAAAATAGGCATTTGTTAGATCAATAATTTCCTCGTTGCAGCTGAATCTCTTTCCACCGAGCCATTTCTTTAGGTTTTGATATAGAAAATAGTCACTAGGCGGATAAGGTACCAATTCGTAACCCAATTTAAACAATTTTGATACAGCACACGTGTGCGCCCGAGCATTATTTTAAAGAAAATGCACTTTTTTCTTGGCAGGGCATTTACTTAATACACATTTTTAGCATACGGTTCGGAAAGTACTTAGCCTGTCAATGAAAGACAATAGTTAGTTTTTCAAAAATATTTTTATTTTTCAATATAATCTCCTGAAACTTCAATACACTTAGTCCAACGCTTATCCATCCCTTGATTAAAACAGTTTTCCTCAAGGTCTTTAAAATAGTGGTTTACAAAAAAAACGCTTGCCAGCAAGGAATTTTTTTAGATTTGGGAACAGGTAAAAGTCACTGGGAGCTAAATCAGGAGAATAAGGTGGGTGGTCAAGCAACTCGTACTTTAATTCGTTGATTTTAGGCGTTGTTAAAACACTCTTGTGCGCTGGTGCGTTGTCTTGATGAAAAATTAGGACGTTTTTCTCGAATTTGTACATTTAATTGATCTAAAAGGTTGCAATAGTACTCTGAATTAATTGTTTTACCCTTTTGCAGATAGTCAATCAATAAAATACCTTTGAAGTTCCAAAAAGCCGTTGCCATAACCTTACCAGCCGATTGAATTGTTTTTGCCTTCTTTGGGGCACTTCCTCCAGCTTCAGTCCATTGTTTAGATTGTTCTTTTATCTCTGGAGTATAGTGGTGGATCCATGTCACATCAACAGTTATGAGACGACGCTTAAAATCTATTTTATTTCGCTGAAAACGATCCAAACTAGCTTGAGAAATGCTCATTCGTATGCGTTTTTGGTCGACTGTTAACAAGTGTGGCACCCATCTTGCAGAAAGCGTTTTCATCTGTAGTTCTTCATGCAAAATTAAATGGACTCGATCATTTGAGATGCCCATGATATTAGCTACTTCACGCACTTTTATTCGTCGATCATTTAATACCATATCATGCACTTTGGCTACAATTTCTGTTGTTGTTGCTGTTTTTGGACGTCCACTACGTGGTTCATCTTCAATGCTTGTACGACCACGTTTAAATTCAGCAACCCAATTTTTTACTAATGCATATGAAGGAGCACTTTCACCTAACACATTCACCATATCATTATGAATTTCTTGTCCCGATAAACCTTTTTTATGTAAATATTTAATGACACCACGCGTTTCTAATTTTTCCATTGTAACAAAATCGCGGATGCGTCTTTTGTGAACACCTGTTTCTATATGAAGGAGTTGCCAGATCGAAACAAAATTTAACATGTGTTCATAGCAGAGATGGAAATTTCCAAAACACTTAACTTTTTTCTGTTTATACCGCGCTTTTTGTGCTAGGCTAAGAAGTTTCCGAACCGCCCTCGTAGTACGAGTATGTTAAGCTCGTTTGTTAATTACGGTCGTTTGCTTTAGCACATTGGACAAGAATTAACCGGCTTTAGACCTCTAGCAGCTAAATTTTTATAGAAGACAAGATTTTTACAAAATGGCAAAGTGACATTAATTTTTGTGGCTGCACCCTGCTTTTTTGGGTCCGTGACGACCTACCTCTGAAATAAATAAGAAAATTAGTCAACTTTGGCCTAATTTCTAAAATATACCAGATTATTCGTTTTTCGGTGTCAATATTCATTCCCAACTAGTCCTAAAATCCTTAGCTAAAATCTTCCTTTTCACACAACTCAAAACTGTTTACTAGATCAAAAGTTATACTTATAGACTTTTGCCCATTGGAAGTTGATACTGGCCCACTGTGCACCGCTCAGTAATAATTTACATAAATTAAATGGTCATTATTATTGCAATACACAGAGCAAAAAACAACAACAACAAGGAGAGCAAGAGGAAAAAAACATGTAAAAGAGGAAAAACAACATCAAAAATTAATGATATGCATTCAGAGATAACTCCGAATGCCGCCAAAAGAAAACTTGAAAGAAACAGCAAAAAAGAATGTGAAAAAAAATTCAAATTAAAATATTTAATGAATTCCATCTTGTCGTCCGTCGTCTTACTGGGCATGCTGGTTTATTGCTCAGTCAGCTCTTCTGGGCTTTATTGTTTTCTCGTCTCTGTTCGCTTTCGTTTATGAGGGATTGACGATTTTTCGTCGCTCTCTTGTCTTGTTGGCATTCCTTTAAGTAGTTTTTCGTTTCGCACTTTTGGTGCGAATGAATAAATTTCATTGGTGCGACGTGTCATGTATTCTTTTGATATGAATTTTGAAATTTTTATTAATTGAGTGCGGGCGGCATCATAATCAATATGTAAAATGCAGCAATTAACCACAATTTATTTGCTAAGTGTCATTTGTTTAGTGAGCTACGTTTTGAAAGGTTGTTGGAGCTCCTCGAGATCTTAAGGTACAAGGTTGGGCAATACCCGTAGTAGTCACCCTATTGGAAAACGCTATAACTTTTGTAGATGGCGCTCAATGTCAATTAGGTTTGGATACTTGAGAACTTAACAAATACTGAAAGCAAATCGATAAGCCATGAACCGGCTTACTAGAAGAACGCGGAATAATTGTTTCCATATTTTTGCTTAACAATTCATTGCAGATTTCCTGACCTTTCAACTCCAACTGAACAAAGAATGCTGCGTTTGGCCACTCGCCTTGAAGATTCTGGAACAACCTGAGATCTTCCCAGGGCTGGCAAACCCGGATCAGCTGTTGGAGAACATTGCTGCTGCTGGCCAAGATGTCAAAGAGGAGCCCGAAACATTGACTAGATGACGTGTCACGCAATTGCACAATAGCCGGCGGTCCCCATGCAGAATTTTGCTGCCAGATTTGAAGATGTTCCCTTACAAAAAGACTAGTAAAACCCGAGACTTTCCCAGGGATGGTCGTCCCCGGAGCAGCCGTTCTGGTAAGAATATTGCTGCTGTTGACCAAGATGTCGAAGAGGAGCCCGGTACATTGACCTGACAACGTGTCACGCAATTAGACATTAACCGGCAGTTTCTTTGCAAAATTTTGGTTTAAGATCTAAAGATGTTCTCTTACAAATAGACTAAGAAATCTTGAGATCGGACGACTATCCCCGGAACAGCCATACTGGAAGAATTTTGTTGCTGTTAACCAAGATGTCGAAGAAAAGTCCGGAACATTGACCAGACGACGTGCCACGCAATTGGGCATTAACCGGAATTACCGCAGAATTTTAGTGCAGGATTTGAAGATGTTCCCTTAAAAAGAGCAGGCAGTGCATCAGCTAGTACCCGTTGACCGCCAAAAGCGTCCAAACTACGCTGAAGACATACTAAATCTTAGTGAAGAGGTATACGATTTTTCATCGAAAATTATCATAAGCGAAAGGCTTTTTTGTATTTTAAAGGTTAGGGGAATACACAAAATAATTGTTGCTGGGGCATCAAAAGAACGCGTCTAAACTACGCTGAAGCCAACCTAAATCTCAACGAAGAGGTGGGCGATTTTTATCGAAAATGCTCATAAGCGATAGGGCTCATTTGCATTTTAAAGGTTACGCGAATAAAAACAAAATAATCGTTTTTGGGGTACTGACAATTCGTGTATCAGCCATGAAGAGCCATTAAACCCGCGTGCGTGGTGTGCTGTTTACGCTAGGGGATATGGAATTTTTTTTTGATAACGTCGCGGGCCAAACTTCTGCTATAGACGGCGCGCTCTCTACAGAGTCATAATTGCCGACTTTTTTCTTTCGCAATAGGATGAATTGGAACTAAAGACCATGTGGTTCCACCAACAGGACGCACATGCGCAAAACGTTGCAGCCACAGCCGGTTTTCTAAAGAAGGCATTTCCGGGTCGCTTAATCTTTCATTTTGGTGATTTGCACTGGCCGGCCAGATCACCAGATTTAACCCTTTAGATTTCTTTTTAGGGGTTTTTTTTAATTCGCGGGTTTACGTCTACCAGCCTCAGAGTCTTGAAACCCTTAAGGAATGCGAGAACCTGTTGCCCTAAGACCTGGCAAGAGTGATTGAAAATGCACGAAACGAGACCGTAGACGAGAAGTCATCATGGCAACACCCACTTGACCGATATAACTTTCTCAACTAAAGGTTATAAATTCTAATGCATAGGGTGATCCATCCAGAGGTATTTTTTCAGAACAAAAAAATAAAAAAATTCAAATCAAGTGGAATCTTTATTGGTAATTTGAAATGACATTTTATAGCATTTATTTTTTAAATATAATTTCCTTCAAATGTTGGCCGCATCTACGCCTCAGGGTTTCCATTCTGAGGGTCCAATTTTGGATGACTCGGTCGAGAACTTCGACTGGTATGGCTTTAATGGCACTCGTAATGTTGGCTTCCAAAAACTGAATCGTAGTTGGTTTGTCAGCATAGAATTTGGACTTTTCGTAACCCCAAAGAAAAATGTCTAAAGGTGTGATATCACTCGATCTAGGCGGCCAACTCACCTGTCCAAAACATGAACTTAGCTGCTTTTCGAAATGACCTCTCAAAAGATCCATTGTTTGAGCAGCTGTATGGCAAGTGGCATCGTGCTGTTAAAACCAAGTGTCGTCAAGATTACGGGCTTCAATTTCAGGTAGCATAAAGATCGATATCATGGAGCTATAGCGAGCACCATTCACGGTTACGTTCCGGCCATCATCATTTTTGAAAATAAATGCACCGATGATTCCACCAGCTTTTAAACCGCACCAAACCGTGTTTTTTCTGGGTATAATGGCACCTCTTGAACCTCTTCTTGTTGCTCTTCAGCCCACATGCGGCAATTTTGTTTATTGACTTTGCCGTTGTGCCTGAAATGGGCCTCATCACTGGACAAAATTTTGGTCGAAAACAGCGGAACTTCCCGTTTCTCACCGAACGCTCATTGTCATAATAGAGTTGCCAACGATTGAAGGTAATTATTTTGAAAAATAAATGCCATATTATGTCCTTTCAAATTACCAATAAAGATTCCACACTTGATTTGAATTTTTATATTTTTTTGTATTCTGAAAAAATACCTCTAGATGGATCACCCTATATTATACTGGGTGGAGTGCGGTAATTTGCCTTTTTGCACTTTGGCGTCACTGTTGGTCGAGGAGAGTGTGCGTGGCTGTCGGGAGATTTGTATTCGTTTGCTTTTCATCATGCCATCATGCATTAGACACTAGGAAGAGGTCATTTTGTGTTGAACCGTATTTTCCATGTGCACTCGATCATTGCAGTGCAGCGTGCTTTTCGTTTACGATTCCCATGCGGACGTATTCCTGGATGAGAATCAATTGTAAATTGGGTAACTCCATTGAGAACAGCAGGGAGTGTGTCATGTGTACGAAGCGGACCTGAGAGAAGGATTACAACACCACAAAACATAGAGAGATTTAGAGCAGCAGTACTGCGATCTACGCACTGCTCGGAAGCAATCACTTGCTCTTGGCATTGCCAGACTTGTACTCAGCCGGCTCTTGAGGCAATGCAATTAGAGGATACATGGTTCCTACAGGATGGTGCCACGGCACACACAGCGAGGGCTACCATGAATTGTTTAAGGCAAATGTTTTCTGGAAGGCTTATCTCTTTGAGGGGTGATGTGAATTGGTCGGCACGCTCACCAGACTTAGCTTAAGCTATTTGTTCCTTTGGAGTTATCGGAAGTCGAAGGTGTATATCAACCGTCCCAACATCTTGAAAGACCTAATTAACAATATTGAGGCTGAAATTGGCAGAATACCAGACGGCATGCTTGTTAGAGTGCATGAAAACTTCAGAAAACGTATGCAGCAGTGTGTGGATAGCGAAAGTCCACATTTGCTAGATAAATTGTTTGAAACCACGTAATTTAAAAATTCCCTTACTTTTCAATATAATTTAAGTATAAAATAAATTTTTCTAAGGGTAATAATTTTTTTATTTCATTCCCAAATAAGCTAATATACAAAATCCACCCTGTATAAAAAAATTGCACAAGCTGAAGCAAAGTTTTTCGCTTAAAATAAATGACAGGAAAAGAACATTGGGTGATTTATTTTGCCCCGCCTTGTCCAAAAGAAAACGGAAAATTTAAAACCTCATCTTTTCTGATAATCGATTTTCAGCTTTGGTTAACAATCACTAGGGACACTAGAAACAGAACATAAACGTCATTGAGTGACAGTGTTGCCACCTAAATCGAAAACTTATGGACAATGAAATTTGAAAAACTGTGTGCGATTGCGTGTGCCATCAACGATAAGTGAAGACCCTCCAACAATGACACCAGCAATCCTTTTTTTTCTCTTGCACAAACGATTTTTGTTTTATTAGCAGAATAAATGAAAGGCTAAGTATGCTCGCATCTCTACAGCTCAGCTCACAAATCTTTGTCACACACTGACTTGCACATAGAAACGCTGGCAAGTCCTTTTAAATGCCATTGTCACCATAAATCCCCAAGCAATTTCTGTGAATAGTTGGTGGGTGAAATGTTGGAAAAATAAACGGCCATGAATAGTCATAAAAATAATTCACTCGAAATGCTGAAAATTAGTCTTTAGTCCGGCAACTATTTTATATTCATATGAGTCGGTACAATAAAGGCTGGCAGTCAGAGATCCGTACACAGTTATATGTATTGTCCTGACATGTGTGAATGCTGGCTGGGGCAGGATGCTGGCAGGATGTGTTTTCCCCCTTTGAAAAAAAACCCCCAAACACTTTGTTTTGTTCCATTTCAAAAATAGAGAAAAACCCGATTGTCAGTTTTTCAAACCAAGTTTTACGAAATTTTTTATTGTTGACATGTTTCACAGCTACGAGGGTTGTTGTGGAAGGTTTAAGATAAAACTTAGGCGAAGTTTTTGATAAAAAAGAACTAAGCCCCTGATTAAGTAGGTTTTGGAATTGATTGTTGACATGCTTCCCTTATGCAGGAAATGCTGCAAATTCTAAGCTATTAGTAGTAACGGGTTATCAATCTAGAGGTATTTTTTCAAAATGGTTTTTTTTTACAGATTACACTTGAGTTGTGCAAAACTTTATTTTTTTCTTTTCAGTATTGTTTGCCATTTCATCATGGAAAGATGTACACCGCAACAATGTCTACCAAATTCAGTGTTTGGATCTCCAAAAGCTCGACTAAGATCCGCTGTTTTCGATCAAAATTTTTGGCTCAACGGTAACGTTAATAACAAAATTACCGCTTTTGGGCTGAAGAGAAAGCAAAAGGGGTTCAAGAGGTGCCATTATAACCAGAGAATCATCGGTCCATAGTTTTTCAAAAATGATGATGGCCGTAACTCGCTATTGTGCCTTGATAACGCACTTTTTGCTACCTGAAATGAAAGCTCGTAATCTTGACGAATTTGGTTTCAACAGGACGGTGCCACTTGTCAATCGCTGCTTAGACGTCCAGAAGAGGTTCAAAACGACCTTTCCAATGCTCGAAAGCAAGATGCTCGATAAAAGTCAGACCCGTAACAGGTCCGTTGGCTTGTAGCTAGCCCATATAAATTACCTCTTCAGTCTTGCCGCTATGCAGGGAACCTTTAATATGAGATCCATACGAGTATCATTTGGAGACCTGCTGTTATTTATCGGTCACTGTTTTCATTTAGTTCGAACAGAATGCATCCCACCCGCTCTAGAAGTCACATATTGGCCGTGTTCTATTGGCAACTCGCTTTAGAGGTCGCTAATGCAATAACTTTACACTGTTGTACAAACATACAAAAACAATTTTGTTTACAGCAGAATATAAACTGACATTTGACTAAAAATTCTGGATGCCGTATGTGGTGGGATATACATTCGCCGGAAGTCGGGAAGAAAGTTTTTCAAGAATAACCTTTAGCGAGTTTAAGCGCGTTCGGATATTACTCGCTTATTGCAATTCTTAAATAAGATTCTTTCGACACATTACATATTTTGAAATCAAACGCTTTATGATGCCTTAAGATAATCAGTTCTTTTTTTTTGACCAACATTCAGGGGTTTTCCCCTTTGCATGCGATGCATTGCATTGGTGAGTGGAAAGTAAGAGATTTCAAGGGGGAAAGAGGGAGTAATGTTTACTGTCATTTGACTTGAATTTCTGGATGCCGTAATTGGTGGGATATACATTCGCCGGAAGTCGATTCCACATACGAACAGTACAGGCGAAAAACGAATTCGATCTGTGTATAGTAGGGTGGAGTGAAAACATGCTTTTTTTATAATTTGAAAAAGTTAACCTTGGAAAGAGATGTAGTCTGGGGTCCTAAAGAGGGGAAAAATAAAGAAAAAAATTTAAAAAAAATTTTAGGGGTCGCGCCACTCCATAGAAATTTGGAAATTATCGCTATTTTGGCGTTGATTTTAGAAAAATCCTAAAAATTAACGACTTAACTTATTCGAAATTTAAAAGTGTGAGCTTGTTCAGTGCCCAAACAAAAGTATTTGAGGCAAATATGAGGATAATCGACTAATATTTGTAGCTTTGGTGGCGATTTCATTGTTCAGTCAATTTTCTGAAGAAGGGACGATTTGACTTATTTTACTTTTTGAAATTTTTGAACAATGAGAAAAAATTTTTTAAATTTTTTCATGCCCTTATTTCATTGTTTACGCTATTGCAAACATTTATTGACATAAAACTTTTTAGGATTTTTCTAAAATCAACGCCAAAATAGCGATAATTTCCAAATTTCTAGGGAGTGGCGCGACCCCTAAAATTTTTTTTAAATTTTTTTCTTTATTTTTCCCCTCATTAGGACCCCAGACTACATCTCTTTCCGAGGTTAACTTTTTTTTTTGAATTTCACTCCACCCTAGTGTATAGTGCGGCCAACCTGCCATTCGATAACAAATGTGTGTGAATTTCTGGTCGTTTATCCTTGCCGAACATCCTCACGTCAGGAATAAGACCACGAATGTCTGAAGAACACACACCATGGAAGCAGCGATAGAACAGCGACACACAACCCACTTTCCGACGATGCTCCAGGGAAACACTAGAGTTGGATACCCTACTGCCATCTAGCAGCACCATTGCCCTCCTTTGGACACGATCAAGTCGCGCCAAGGATGATTTTGGAGCACCTGCCCATATGTGGGAGTTGTATTCCATCTTTGGCCGGATGTAGGTTGTCTAGATATCGAAGAGATCAGAAGGAGTCAAATATTTCTTGCACCGCTTTAGAAAGCCTATACACTTGAGTGCTTCTTTCGACACTTCAAATACATGCCTCGCCCAACGAGCGTCACATTGTATTTTCATGCCCAGAACATCAAGAGCATCTGATTGTTCGAGATCCCTATCATCGATAGATAATAACGATACTAATGGGTCAATGAATCGCTTGTGGGACAACAAGCAGTACTGTGTCTTACGCTTATTAAAATCTACTCTATTCACTCGACCCCATTTGGAAATGGCCTGTAAATCCCGGCCAAGTGTCTCATCCATAATTCGCCTTTTGTCCTCAATATTTCGAAAACTCGGCCTATGGTCGAATGAATACGAATGACAGAGGTTGCGAAAGAGTAGATTGGATTCACGATCTGACCCAAAAGAGCGTCAATGAAAATAAGCAATAAAGAGGGAGAAAGGACAGAGCCCTGTGTTACACCTGCGGTCAACCTATTTTTATTGGATGAGAACCCATCTAAAACAACTCTTATAGTGCGATCTCTAAGAAAGCTCGATATAAATCGAGCAAAATTATAACCGACACTAAATGCTTTGATATGAGAGCACCGTGCCAGACTCTGTCAAAGGTCTTGGAGATATGCAGAGCCACGACCTTACTCTCACCAAAGTGATGGATGGACCGACTCCAACGCTCCGTTAAGAAAGTCATCAGGTCTCCCGTAGAGCGATTTCTATGGAAGCCATACTGCCTATCATTAAGTTGGTCGTTGGAGTCCAGATACCCCACAAGATGGTTGTTGACCATGCTCTCCATTAACTTAGAGAGCGCAGAGCAAATTGCGATGGGCCGATAATTCGCAGGATTATTGGCTTCACACTTTTAAGGGATTGGCTGGACGTTCGCAACCTTCCAACACGCTGGGAAGACAACTGCACGATAAGCAAGGTTGAAAAGGTTGCGTAATGGGCGGGCTAGCGTCAAAGACCACCTTTATAGGACAAGTGCCGAGATACCATCCGGACTAGGAGACTTACTTACATCGAGATTTGTCGATTAAGTCTGACCTTGCTGAAACTATAGTTAGAGGCTCAGAATCTTATAAATATCATAATGGACCCAAACCGAACTTAGCTTTCTAACTTGTTTTGTATTTGTTAGATAAAGTAATTCATGCCAGCTAAAGATTCTTTTATCCACAGCTCACTATTTTTTAATGCCCTCGTATAATTCTGCTTTTTTGTTTATCCCGACTTTTTATTGTTTGTGACATATTGCTGGAGACACAAATGTATCACAGTGACACTTTCATACACACACCAACAACAAAAGAAAACATTTGGCTCACACATACGTGCAATCCCACACACACACACCCACAGCCGAAGAGACATCTATTTGATTGATAAATTGCATAGTTTTGGGCGGCTGGCTGGCGTGTGGTGGTGGCTGGTGGTGTTGCTATTGGTGTTGGCGTCTGCTGGATAGGTAGGCCATGTTCTATTGTTCCTGGTGGTTTCCACACATCCCGACTTGCATAGACATTTTATTTGTCTGTTTTTTATGACATTTGTATTTGCTTTGTACCAGTATGAACATATTTTTATGTTAAAATGTATTTTTATTTCATGTCTATATTTTTGTTTTTCGTTTTCCTCCATTCGATCTGTCAAACCAAATTCCACAATAAAAGAGTGCCAAGTGAAATAGGTTTTTTTTTGGTAAATACAAAGGCATAGCTAGGACATCATTGGATTGAAATGTTTTTGAAAGGCTTTGTTGAGTGGCAGTGCGGAGGTGGGGTTCCTAATGACACAAGTAGTGGCAGTAGTAGGTCCTTTGTTTAGATCCATTTGTAATTTAAAGTGTTTCAAATTTTATAACATATTCAAAACTTTGTTGGAATTGTAGTCAATTTTGTTTTATTTGGGTTGTTTTTGTAAATATAAATCAGAGGGTTGTTTTTGTTTTGGTTTAGTTAATAATAATTTCCACTTTACATAGTTTTTGGATTTGCACTTTGACTTTCATGTCGCAATATTCTTTTTTTTACACAATTTGAAAGTACGAGTATTTAATTGGCATTGGTTGTCATTATTTTATAATTGCCTTTAAATCTAGCGAAGTTTATTTTATGATTTAGAAACTTTATAAAGAGTCAAGTAAAAAATATCTATATTCGGAAAGGAACAGCTACAGTACTGAAATGTTGGAAGACTGATCGCTCTTGAATGGATCTGTTTTTAGTGCGACTTTTAGAGCGACCGGGTTCCAAATCTAGAGCGACCTTCTAGTGGAGGCTGTATGAAAACCTTTAGCGTTTTGGGCACATGTTACGAGGGCTGCTATATATATTTCAGGCCTTTTAATAAAAATGCGAATATTTATCATCAAAAATAGTTTTATTGTTTTTCAAAGTATTCTCCAGCATGATTTAGACACTTTTGCATGTGCTCAAACCAATTGTCGCAGCAATTTTTCCACTCCGATTGAGACACCTCCAAAACATGGCTTTTGAATGCTTCAATAGCATCTCCTGGCGACGAAAATCGTTGACCACGCATTTTTTTCTTGATGTGTGGGAATAAAAAAGAAGTCATTGTTTGCCAAGTCAGGGCTGTACGGCAGATGACCCATCAATTCGACGTTTTGGCCGATCAAAAAGGCGCTGGTTTGAGCCGATGTGTGAGAACTCACATTGTCATGGTGCTCAATGATTCGTCTTCTCTTGTTCGTTTTTCGAATTTCACCGAAGACTTCAGGCAAACAAATTGTGGTGTTTAGACCGTCCTACGTTGCTCAAGCGGAACAGTTGACACATGAGCAGTTTTGACGAAGAAACAGTTTTTTCGAAGAGTTTTTTTTTCACGAACCCACACAGTTTTGGGCTCATACGCATAGATCCATGATTCGTCACCTGTAACGATCTTATAAATGTCATTTGAAGCACCGCGATCGTATTTTTTCAAAATTTCTTTGCTTCAATGGACACGAGCATTTTTTTGAGCGATTGTCAAATTGTGCGGCATCCAACGAGAAGAAACCTTTTTTACGGCCAGGTGTTCATGCAATATCGAATGTATGCTGGTGGAAGAAATGCCCAAGGATGCCTCTATCTCATGGAGGCATCCTTGGGCATATGCATTATCAGTTCACGCACGGCATCAATGTTCTCTGGCACAACGGCCGTTTTTGGACGATCTTCGTCTTTGAGCGACCGTCGACCACGATTGAATTCGTTAAACCAGTTTTTCACAGTGCTATAGGATGGTGCTCCATCGCCATACAAAGATTTACGTTCATCGAAGCACTCTTGTCGTGATAATCACGAGTTAATTCCACCTTTTTTCGCCAAATTGATTTTTTCAAGTCACTGTAAACATCACAAAAGATGGTCGTACGTCAAATCGTTCTGAGTACGTTTATGCTAAAAAATGTGAATCTTTCCAATGGAAATGTCAGTAAGCGCCAGGCAACACTTAGCGTTGCCTAGGCCAGAAATATATATATAGCAGTCCTCGTACCCAACAGTACTATGATCCTCTTCGAATATTGTCACCATGGTTGTGGTTTTTTCTGCATGTGCGTTCAATCGAAATCATTGCTGCTGTGTATGTCCAAGAGCATCCATCAACATCAACTCGTCAACGTTCTCAGGAAGTGAACATTTCTCGCACTTCTTTGAAAAGAATTCTACATAAAGACCTCAGTCTGAAGGCTTCCAAAGTTCAATTGGTCCTAGAACTAAAGCCTAATGACCATCCGATGCGTTTTCGCTTTGCCCAATAGGCTGAATATTTTTTGGCAGGAGATGAAGGATTTTACGGAAAAATCGCGTTTCATCACGGTGGCTATGTTTATAAGAAAAATTGCCACATATGGGTTTCAGAGAACCCACACGTGACTGCTGATAAGTCAATGCACCCACAATGAGTCACTGTTTGGTGTGGCTTCTGGGCTGGAGGTATCATAGGGCCATTTTTCTTCGAAAATGAGCAAGGAGCTGTCAAGGGTGAACGTTACCGCGCCATGCTCAATGCACTTTTGTTTCCAAAAATTCTAGAGAATAACATGGACGACGGGGCCACATTTCACTCAGACAACGCAACTGTCGATATTTTATGCACTGTTTTGGAAAATCGAATAGTTTGCCGCCTCGTAGCTGTGATTTGAGCCCTTGGGAATATTTTTTGTGGGATAAATGTTACGCAAAGCACTCAGACACAATTGAAGCGTTGAAATATGAAATCGAAATTGCCATTGAAGAGATTCGACCCGAAAATGTGCTGAAAAATTGCGTTAATCGGGCGAGGTACGACCCAGCCAGTTGTGGTAATCATATGATGATATTATGTTCCATTATCAAATGACAAAGTTTAAACTTTCCAATAAAACAAGAAATTTTCAACAATTATCAATACTTTTTATATAGCCGATTTAAATTTAAAATGTTAAATCAAAAATGGCAAAGTTCAAACTTTCCAATAAAACAAGAGTTTTTCAAAAATTATCAGTATTTCTTTTACAAACGATTTAAATTTAAAATGTTTAATCAACAATGACAAAGTTCAAACTTTCCAATAAAACAAGAAATTTTCAAAAATTATCAGTACTTTTATACAGCCGATTCGACAAATTTAAAATGTTAAATCGACCATCCTGTAAATGACACCCTACAACGCTGAGGTGTAAAAAAAGAATGATCTCCTTTGAAAGGATATGTTTTAAGTGCGACTTTAAGAGAAACAGGAGGCTGTCTGAAAACATTTACCGATATGGACACATACGAGTATTATTCAAAACTGGGGATGTTTTTTTTTTGGCGACAGGACCATAACTAGAGAGGGACCTTTCAGTTATTGGTCGCTCGAAAGGTGCTAGGCAAAAGTTATCAGAATCAAAAATAGTATGTGGCTTCTACAGCTGTGGGTTCTGAAATCGGGAGGGAAGTCTTTATTATATCAAAACATGGATTGATATATACTCGTACCATATTGGCTTCGTGTTCAAACACTACTATACTATACTACTACGAAAATAGCGTCGTTTCTGTTGCCTTAGAAAGCCATCACCTTACAATGGCTTCAGTTTGCCTATACTTGCCCATTATTCGCAGTTCGCGATGTACTTAGTGGGGACATAAATACTGTTACACACGTTTTATGCTGTAAAATAAAATGTACTGAATGTTTTTGGACCAAATACTTTTTAATATATTTATTGATAATTGATTTTTGGATACAATGAATCCAAAAAGGATCTACTTATTCGAAATGTCCGCCTTTTGCCTTTGCACACGCCTTAAGTCGCAGTGGCCAATCGCCAATAGCTGCACGAATCTCGTCCATTGGAAAATTGGCCACAGCTCGAACCAAAGCGGTCTTAAGGGATCCAATGTTGCGGTATCTTTTGTAATAAACCTTGTCCTCTAAAACCGTCCACAATTTGTAATCCAATGGGTTCAAATCTGGACTGCCTGAGGGCCATTCTTCAGAGGAAATGAACGCTGGCAAATTGTTTCGAAGCCAGGCCTGGGACGTTTTAGCCTTATGGGCCGGCGCAGAATCCTGCTGGAAAGTCCATGGCTGGTTTTGGAACAGGGAATTGTTAAGAGGCTTCACAACAGCTTCCAAAACGGTTTCTTGGTAAACTTTGGCCGATATTTTTACTCCTAGTTCGTAGAAATGCAAAAGACCAAAAGACGTTTGCAATTTTCAATCCTACTTTTTTCTAGCTGCAGTCAATAAATGTCCGGTACGTCGTTTGAAAGCCCCAAGTCCCGAGTCTTTTTTAATGATTCGACTCATGGACTTTTTCTATTCATCTCACGGGCCATGATTTTCTGTTTTCGGAGCGTATTTCTGTGAATTCTTGATTTAACGGCTTTGACGATATGCGGTGTTCGAACAGAGCGTGGGCGGCCCGACCGGTGGCGGTCTTTTACATCTCCAGCCTCCTCAAGCAGTATTATGCATCGGTATATGAAACCCTAGTGGCCGGAGCGTTTTGAAAATATTGCTTTTTTATTTCACACTTGAAAAGCGCTATTACAGCGATACGGTTCTCATTATCTGACCACTCCATGATGAAAGTTAAAAAAATTTTAAAATCCCGTTACAGACTAACGCTATTGAGGTTAGCTTTCAAACCCCATACGACATTAACGGGGTATGTTCAGTTCTACTATTTAAATGGGTGTGTTCAATGTTGTAACAGAATGTATGTCCCTACTAAGTACAGTACTTTTATTGTTAAAAGTCTTATAATTTTCGTTTAGGATTCTCGGCCATACACTGTATTAAAATAAGCTTATAAGCAAAAATAATTTCTAGACGTCTTTTTAACGACTATAATCCTGCACTCTCTTATGCGTATTACCTTTGGCGATTTTAAAACACTCTTGAAAGTCTTCTTCTTGACCAAGCCAAAAAATGACCGTTACTTTGAGAACATTTTTTTCGTTCTTACATTTGTTTTATTATCCTTTGTCCTGGGTAAATTGAATTTTTACCTTTTAACCTCATTTGAAGTTTAATTAAATTTTCCCTGTAACAACTTTTCACTTTCATCACAATAACGAGCAGCAAGTAGTCGGTAAATATGTAAGCAGCTGCCATCCACTGGCATACATACATGTGCATGAGAAGGAAAATTCAGGCTACGTGGGGAAAGGGAAGGACAATCTAATTTTCACTTCATTTTCTATTTTGTAGTTTAAATTAAATTTTGAAATCTTACATGATTGAAAACACGAGAGCAGGAGCGTGTGCTAGTGTGAGCAGAGTGTAATTTAATAAGTTTAAGTGTTGCTGAAGTAAAGTGTGTTAAATAAGTGTCAATGAGTCCGTTTCTCAGCTCGTTATTCGTTCGCCTCTTTGCTCTCTCACTTCTTTACTCCTCATATCCTTTGTTGGGGTTTTTTTCGTTTTTCTTTTCTTTTGACTTGACTATTACGCTCAATGATAGATGGGACTTTGGGTGCGACGCACACACACACACTCATACACATCAATAAAGTTGTTGGCCACAAAGCCACACTGTTGTAGCCCAAGACGGCTAAGTCCTTGATACCTTATATTTTGTCCCCCCAAACAAAAACTTTTCGTTGTTGTTGTTAGACACCGCTTGTCTACAAGACCCTTAGCAGCAGCCATTGAGTTAGAGAGGAAAGAGCCGGATGTTGTTCTTTCACACACACACACCTTTGTCACTCTTCCAGCATGTGTGTATGTGTAAGAGTGTAGTGGTAATTCAAGATTCTCTGGTGTTTGTCTGGAGTGGCGTTTGGCATTGGTGTTGGTGTTGGCGTTGTAGTGTTACTAGCCAATCACTTAAAGTTAACATGTCTAACACATGTAAACTTTATTAAGAGAATGAAAACTTAAGTGGACTTTATTATTTCTTTCGTTACGTTTCCTTTCTATTCTTGCCTCCTTTTTTTGCTTGCTTTTGTGTTGCTTGTACCTACTCCATTGAGTTTGTTATGTTGCCGATATCGTGATTACACATCGATAGGGGTGTAATGGTGGGAAAAGTTTAACACTTGATGGGAAATGACGTTAGTATGACACGAAACTGAATGTTAACCAGGGCGATCATACAACGTCGGAGGAAAAGTGTTAACAAAGATGACATTTGTTTATCGATTTCTGTGATACTAGATGGAATAAGCTTTGCTTAGCTTTCGTGAGATGGAGCCAGAAACCATCGTCAATGTGTTGGACAATTGTGTTTACAGGATGCGCTGCCGCAAATCCAGCAGTGCAAGATCGAAGTAATGCGAATATTTTATTAATAAGGAGGCTATCGAAAAAGGAAATCTCGAGATTAAGTCAGAAAACGCCCCTGTCTTTAGACAAATTGGGTGGACTGGCTGTACTACAATGAAGACTACTATGAAAGCTGTATCGTGCAAAAAAAATAACTGGAAACTGGACCACTTTGTCCATATAACGGGTGATCCATGCTGCAAATGAGCTTTTTAGATCTCGGCAGTGTCAATTGTCCTTTTAGATTAGCTTTTTACTTAGGGCAAATATCGAGTAAACCGCCCGTGAGATGAAAACGATTATAAAGGTGTTGGACAATTGGACTTAAAGGATACGCTGCCGCAAATCCACCAGTGCAAGCTTGAAGTAATGCGAATATTCTGTTAACAATTTATGCCCTTAAGGAAACTATTGAGAAAGTATTTTTTGAGTTTGAGCCAAAAAACCTCTCTATGCTCTAGAAAATTTGGGTTGACAGGATGAACAACGACGAAGCCAACAAAGAAGGCATCGTGTTTATTTTTGATTTAGCAAAAAAAGAAAACTTGAAACTGGACCACTATGTACATATAACGGGTGATCAATTTGGAGGTATTTTTTCAAAAGGTTTTTTTTTACAGATTACAAGTTTCAGTCTTGTTTATAATTTCCTTGTGAAAATACTTACACCGCGAAAACTACGGTTCGGTGAGGTGCGGTTTATGGACTGTGGAATCGTCGGTCCATATTATTTCAACGTTACCGTGAATGGTACTCGCTATCGCTATTGAAGCTCGTAATCTTGACAACATTTGGTTTCAACAGGATGTGCCACTTGCTCTACAGCTGCTCCAACAATTGATCTATTAGGAGGTCATTTCGAAGAGCAGTGAATTATACGTTTTGGACAAGTGATTTGACCGCCTAGATCGTGTGATATCACACCTTTAGACGTTTGTCATTGGGGCTACGTAAAGTTCAAGGTCTATGCTGACAAACCAGCTACGATTCAGGTTTTGGAAGACAAACTTGCGCGTATCATTTGCGCCATACCGGTCGAAATGCACGTAAGAGTTATCCAATGTTGGCCCTCAGAATGAAAACCCTGAAGCGTAGTTGCGGTCAAAACTTGAAGAAAATTATAACGCGCCATCCATTTCGAGGTTTTCAAATTGAATGGGGAATGTTAATTATCATTTGAAAGAAAATTCTTTGGCATTTATGTTTTGAAGATTATGTCTATCAAATGTTGGCCGCGGCTACGTCTCAGATGGTTCATCCGTTGAGTCCAATTTTCGATGACTCGTTCGAGCCTTTCGACTGCTAACTGACGAATGACACACGTGATGTTTTGCTTCAAGGCCTGAATCGAAACGGGTTTGTCCACATAAACTTTAGACTTTACATATCCCACAGGAAAACGTCTAACGGTTCTTGCACAAGCTGTATTTTGTATTTTTTCAATTTAAGTTCTCGACGTAAAATGCGTTAAGTCGCTCCATACGTCAGTCCCAGTTGCTGCAAACGGCGCCGAATCGACTCTCCACGGTCTTGATGTACCCCCTTCATCTACGGCTGCTACATTTTCTTCACTGCGTGCTGGACGTGGTCTATTCGGTCGAATATTATCCAATTAATGAATTGCGAATAGTACGCTCAGTAGGCCAATTATATTGACCATCAGTTGAACGAAGTGCCTTACAGAACGCGAATTTTCGTAATAAAGGTAAACGATTTGTAAACGTTGTTCAGGCGTAAGTATTTCCATGATGAAATGCCAAACAATACTAAACAAAAATAACATGACAGCATGACACGACTCACTCGTTATCTGTCAAAACACGCTATTGAAAAAAGTATCTTAACTTGGATCACCCATTATTAAAGACATAAATGGCATAAAATATCCTTTCGAGTGAACAAAAAAGATTCCACACTTGATTAGAATTTTTGTATTTTTTTATTTTGAAAGAAATATCTCTAGATTGATCACCCGTTACACAGTCACCCAGTCACAGTCTGTTATTTCTAGCATATAGAGGACTTTGTTAAGGGCTGCCGTCCAGAGATAGGTTCGAAAATCATTCCTTTTTACACAGACCTTGAAAAGCTTGTTATACTTCGAATGGAGTTTACTCGGCTTTGATAATTTAAACAAGAAAAACTTAATATAGACGATGCGGCAAGTGAAAGTTTATGTAAATCATCTACCTAGAGTAATAAAGTACATTTTAAAAATATGCCACCATCAACGAGAAATGCGCTCTCCAATTTAAGATTCCTTATAAGGACATCATTCATACAACCGCCTGATGTTATCACAGCCCACTGACATACCCAAAAGAAATAGATATGCCCACGTTCCCAAGCATAAATTCAAAATTCCTTCAAAACGCTACGCGCTACGTCTCCAGCATAATTTGTATTTATTCCCTTACACAGACATTATTTGGTTTTACCGTATATATCGTTTTAGCCCCAAAAGTACAGAGCAGCGGCAGCAACCTTTGGCGGAGAGAATGAGGAGGAATTGGTTTCCTTGCTAACGGATTTATGCCCGACTTATGCTTAACAAATAATAGTATTATTCGAACTCGAAGTTTTGCTTTTGTTGTAGCTAGTGTCGGTATAATCTTTTTGTTTTCATTTCAAGCAATTTCCCTACGGTATCCTTGTCTCTCGCGCTCTGTGTTTGTGTGTGTGAGTCGGCATATCCTTTGGCTATGTACTAGAGTGTGTGTGTGTGTGTGTGCGAGTATTTGTCTGTTTCTACGCTTTACTGGCAATATCTTGTTAGAAGGTTATAAGGACTGTTTTTGCTGTTTGTTTGTTTTGTTTTTGTGGCACTTTAAAGTGGGTCATTGTGGATGGAATCCAAAAACATTAGTGGCGCCATATTTTATTGCACAATTCTTGCGTTCAACCATCACTCCTTACCCCATGCACTCGTTGTCCTAGGCGCTTACGCGCTGCACCAGAGTGCAGCCATGTCGCACTATTTAAAGTTTTTCTACGGCTGCTCCTCCTGCGTTTGCATGCATATTTATGTTTGTTGGCCTCAAAATGAGTCAAAGCTCAGTATAAATCTTAAGCAAATAAAGTAAGAAACCAAAGCAGCAGCAGCAGTAGGAGCTCCTTGTAGGTAGCGCTGTGTGGAGGGCGTCGGGCCATGTTACACATTGTAAGAAAATTTTCCATTTCTTTTTTGTTTTTTTTAGCGATAAAGAAAAATAAATAAAAAGATAATTTTTTATTTATGAAGAGACTTTCGTTGGAAGAGCAACTAGATTAATGTGCTGCAAACAAGATGACCTAGAAGTAGGCAATAGTTTTGTAAAAACAATAACTGTGCCTAAAAGCCTTAAAGTATGCAAATATTTCAATTTATGCTTTTATTTTTAATTGAGAGCCTTTTCTGGAAATGTTAACGCTATACGAGGACTTCTACTTATATATGTGACGCGCAAAATAAAAAGTGACCTAAGGTTAAAAATCAGTTTTGTTCAGGAGAGCCATCTTAAAGATTAGGTCCCTTTCTATTTGCGCTTAGAATCGTCGACTTCACTGTCATAAAACGCGCATATCTCTGGGAGGGAACACTTTTGGGGCAAGGTATCAGGATCGGTCTCATTCGATGCTCAGATGTTGTTCACATCAAAAACAAAAGTGAAAAGTTGATGAAAAGTTTTGTTCAGGAGAGCCATTTTAAAGATAAGGTCCCTTTCTATTTACGCTTAGAATCGTCGTCTTCACTTTCATAAAACGCGCATATCTCTGGGAGGGAACACTTTTGGGGCATGGGATCGGTCTCATTCGATGCTTAGCTGTTGTCCACATTAAAAAAAGAAAAAAAATGAAAATGGATTTAGGTCCCTTTCTCTATGCGCTGTCACCTATATATTTCTAGCCTAATAATGAAAATGCGAATATTTATCACCAAAAATGATTTAATTGTTTTCCAAAGTATTCTCCAGCATGATTTATACACTTTTTCATGCGCTCAAACCAATTGTCGAAGCACTTTTTCCACTCCGATTGAGACACCTCCAAAACATGCCTTTTGAACGCTTCAACAGCATCTTCTGGCGACGCAAATCGTTGACTACGCATTTTTTTCTTGATGTGCGGGAATAAAAAGACGTCATTGGGTGCTAAGTCAGGGTTGTAGCGCGGATGACCCATCAATTCGACGTTTTGGCCGGTCAAAAAGGCTCTGGTTTGAGCCGATGTGTGAGAGCTCACATGATCATGTTGCACAATTATTCGTCTTCTCTTTTTCGTTTTTCGAATTTCTCAAAAGACTTCAGGCAAACAAATTGTGGTCTACCACTCAGAATCGACCCTTCTACGTTGCTCGAGCGGGACAGTCGCCAAATGACTAGTTTTGCCGAAGAAACAGGTGACTATTTGCTTCGAAGTGCTTCTTCCACGAACAACTTTCGTTGGATTTGGCACGTTTTCGAAGACACACACGGTCGATTGCTGTTTTGTTACGGGCTCATGCGCATAGATCCATGATTCGTCGCCTGTGGCGATCTTATAAACGTCTTTTGAAGCACTGCGATCGTATTTGTTCAAAATTTCTTTGCCCCAATCGACACGAGGCATTTTTTGAGCGATTGTCAAATTGTTTGGGGTCCAGCGAGAACAAACCTTTTTTACGGCCAGGTGTTCATGCAATATCGAATCTATGCTGGTGGAAGAAATTCCCAAGGATGCCTCTATCTCACGCTATGACACATGACGATCTTGATCGAAAGTTGTGAAAAATGATCGCACGAAAATTTTCACGAGTTAATACCATTTTTTTCCAAATTGATTTATTCAAGTCACGGTAAACAACACAAATGATGATCGTACGTCAAGACGTTCTAAGTATGTTTATGCTAAAAATGTCAACTTTCCAATGAAAATGTCAGATGGCGCCAGGCAATATTTAGTGTTGCCTAGGCCAGAAATATATAAAGCAACCGTGGGTGCAGTGCTTTCAACCGAGGGAATATATCCATTAAAGTGGATAGAAAACCCTTCATAGAAATATGGGAGGATATTATAGATCATCGTAAAAGTATACATTAAATAATTACACCCTTCATCGCAGGATGAAGGGATATTAAAGATTGTCGTTGAATTCTAAGACGAACTAGCCATATCCGACCGTCCATCGGTTGTTAGGACGATAGTGGTCAAACGAATTAAACTAGGACCTTAAAGTGTTCCACCATTTACTACAAATATTTTAAAACGGAAAATTGTCAAACTCAGCGTAGTTTCCCCCTTTAAAGGACTAAAGCTATACCGGAAAAAGGACAATTTGTTTAGTAGTTGCTTAACAGTGGTGGGATAAAATTTAGTCCGAGCGAACTAAAAGGCATTTTTACTTGTTCAGACTATAAAAGGCTAAGAATACTTTCGGGTTATTTTTAAGGACTTTAAAAAAGAATAAAAAGAATAAATACATTTGTTGATATAACCTAATCTGTGGTGCAATCTAATGTCCTGAATAATTTGAGGCTGTTTATATATTTTCCATCGTCGAACAAAGCTAAGAACAAAGCCATGCCTCTCCGAGGGTAGCAAGGTAAAGGCGGCAGCATTGAAGATGGGTGGTTTAAGTTCGACAGAGACTAGATCGGTTATGAGCAACTAAGTAGACTTTGAAAAAATATAATTTTATTTGCGGTATTTTTGGTGGCTCTCCCTTCTGAAAGCAACGATTTTAATGAAATATTCGGCCAGACTAAATATTATATACCCTCCTTCTTGAATTGAAATGGCCCATTCCTGGGGTCCATCAGCCCAACCTACCTGGGCCTCATCACTGAACAAAATTTTGGTCGAAAACAGCAGATCTTCCCGTTTCTCACCAAACGCTTATTTCCATAATAGAGATGACAGACAACATTTGAAGGTAATTATTTTCAAGAAATAAATGCCATAAAATGTCCTTTCAAATTACCAATAAATATTCCACACTTGATTTGAATTTTTTTATATTTTTTGTTCTGAAAAAATACCTCTAGATGGATCACCCTATACTTCCGATGACGATATATTCAATCCGATTATTTATGAAACATGCAAACTTAAAGAAATGGAAACATGATTAAAAGCCGAGAAAGCACATCGAACTAGGCAGGTAGAAAGGAGGCCACAAAATGCACTTTACTAGAAGGTTTTATATCAGCAATTCTTAGAAAAATTTGGATGATGAATCACATTCTGAAATATTTCAGCGAGAAAGGTATCAAAAAGGGTTGAATTTGCCAACTAGGAAACAAAGGAGAATTTCTGTATTGAATTAAAGAAATTAATGGCCAGACTTTATGATATTTAGGGATAAAGGGATATGGGACTATCCGTGACATGGGGCAAGGACATGGTCACACCGTGAATCCAATCTACTCTTTCGCAGATGATAGTAACCTCTACCATTCATATTTATTCGACCGTAGGACGAGCCTTCAAGATATTGAAGACAAAAGGCGTATTATGGATGAGACACTTGGCCGGGATCTACTGGCCATTTCCGAATGGGGTCGAGTGAATAGAGTAGATTTCAATGCACGTAAGACACAGTGCTGCTTGTTGTCTCACAAGCGATTCGCTGACCCAACAATATCGTCAATTTCTATCGATGGTACGGATATTGAACAATCAGAAGGTCTTGATGTTCTAGGCATGAAAATACAATGTGACGCTCGTTGGGCGAGACATGTATTCGAAAGAAGCACTCAAGTGCATAGGCTTCTTAAAGCGGTGCAAGAAATATGTCACTCCTTCTGATATTTTCAATATCTATACAACTTATATCAGGCCAAAGATGAAATACAACTCCCATATATGGGCAGGTGCTACAAAATCATCCTTGGAGCTACTTGACCGTGTTCAAAGGAGAGCGATGGTGCTGATAGGTGACAGTAGGGTATCCAACTCTATTGTTTCCCTTGAGCATCGTCGGAATGTGGGTTACGTGACGCTGTTCTATCGTTACTTTCATGGTGTGCGTTCATCAGACATCCGTCGCCTTATTCCTGACGTGAGGATGTTCGGCAGGGATACGCGACTTTCTAGGAATTCACACCCCTTTGTTAGCGATTGGCCAGTTGAATGCACTATACACTACAGATCAAATTCGTTTTTCGCTCGTACAGTCCGTATGTGGAAACGACTTCCGGCAAATGTATTTCCCACTAATTGCGACATCCAGAAGTTCAAGGCAAGCGTCAATAATCATTACTCCCTCTTTCCCCCTTCCGATCCTTTACTTTCCACTCGCCAACGCAATGCACCGCATGTATAGGGGCATCCCCTGAGTGTTAGTTATTTAAAAAAAAAACAGAATACCTTACCTTCGATACCCTTCAGTTCGGTTGGAGGAAACAATCACAGCTGTAGCTGCTGCTATACAAAAAAAATCCAAGAGTTTCGACAGAAGCTTATCTGCTCAAATGGGTATAAGCAGCTCAAATGGGTATAAGCAGACAGTCATTGCAGTCAATTATGCACAACGATTTGGACTTATTCCCATATAAAATTCAAATGGCCAACAAACTGAACGCAACAGACTTCCCGATTCGCTTCGCATTTTTCCATAAGATGCTTCTAATGGTGGAAGAGAACGAAAACATGTTGAACTGTCGTTTTATGTCTGAAGAGGCCCATTTCGGCAACATAAACAAACAAAATTGTCGAATATGGAGTGCTTGCAACCCACAGATAATCCATGAGACATAATCGCATCCATTTCGTGTCACAGTGTGATGTGCAGTTTCATCACGCTGCATTGTCGGACCCTACTTCTTCGAAGACAACGGTCATACCGTTACGGTTACTGGAGACCATTGCTGGAGCATGTCGAGAGGGAGTTTTTCTATCCGCCGAATGAGAATTTCTTTCAACTCTGTGTGGTTTCAGCAAGATGGTGCAACTCCTCACATAGCCCAGCCTGTTTTGACAGAATTGCGACTAAAATTTCGCAATTAGCTGATATCCAGAAACTCCACATTCCTACGGTCCCCCAGGTCGCCAGAAACGGGTCGCATTTCAAACAGGAAGTCTAGAGAGCGAAACCAACAAATTTAAATGCACTTAAGCAATCCATTTGGAAAACAATTGCGGCTATTCCTGTCTCAACTCTCCAAGTAGTAATGAACAACTTTTTGGTAAGATGCCGCACATGCATCAACAAGCAGGGAGGGGGGCATTTAAATTCTCTTATTTTTAAAACTAATTAAGCTATATTTAATAAAATTGAATGAGCTTTAACATGAATAAAAGAAAAATCAATTCCATAAAAAGTTTTTTGAATTTCTCAATGTAGCAATATTCATCAGCCACCCTGTATATCGGCATAGGTACAATTTGTTGCAGTTTTACTTCTTTAGAATAGAACGGGTAAAGAATATTTTCAGGTTGCTTTAAAGGTACTCGTATTTGAAAAGAAATTTTGTGACTACAGACATTTGGCAAGGAGATGCTACTAAGGAGTAATCTAAAGTCTTGGTTTATTTGAAGCCTGATTAATTTGAAGCAAGGTTAAAGTTTACTAGTATTTAAGTTAGGTGGCTGACAGAGACTGGTCTTGATGTTCTGAAATGGTTGGCACCGAAAATGGTGTTATTGGTTAACAGAAACTGAGGAAAAGTAACTTTAGTTTCGGTTTTATAGTGGCAAACACAGAGTGCTATGACATCTTTGGGCTCCTTGCGTCCATGAGTCCGACCCTAATCTCAGCGCAATTTTTAAAATAAAACCATATTCGCCTTCTTAATAAAATTTAGTTTAGTAAGAAACTTCAATACACTTAGTCCAACGCTTATCTAGCAATTCTATCCCTTGATTAAAATAGTTTTCCTCAAGGTCTTCAAAATAGTGGTTTACAACTGTAATTGCATCTTCATTTGAGTTAAAACGCTTGCCAGCAAGGATTTTTTTTAGATTTGGGAACAGATAAAAGTCACTGGGAGCTAAATCAGGAGAATAAGGTGGGTGGTTAAGCAACTCGTACTGTAATTCGTTGATTTTAGCCATTGTTAAAACACTCTTGTGCGCTGGTGCGTTGTCTTGATGAAAAATTATTTTTTTGTGTTGTAAGCCAGGACGTTTTTCTCGAATTTGTACATTTAATTGATCTAAAAGGTTGCAATAGTACTCTGAATTTATTGTTTTACCCTTTTGCAGATAGTCAATTAATAAAATACCTTTGAAATTCCAAAACACCGTTGCCATATCCTTACCAGCCGATTGAATTGTTTTTGCCTTCTTTGAGGCACTTCCTCCAGCTTCAGTCCATTGTTTGGATTGTTCTTTGGCTCTGGAGTATAGTGAGTGGTGGATCCATGTCTCATCCACAGTTATGAAACGACGCTTAAAATCCATTTTATTTCGCTGAAAACGAAACAAGCTTGAGAAATGTTCATTATTTAATGACACCACGCGTTTCTAATTTTTCCATTGTAAAAATATCGCGGATGCGTCTTTTGTGAACACCTGTTTCTATATGAAGGAGTTGCCGGATCAAAAACACTTAACTTTTTCTGTTTATATCGCGCTTTTTTGTGCTAGGCTTAGAAGTTTCCAAGCCGCCCTCATATACGGGACAAAACATGATACTACGGGCCCCTATGCCCATATTTATTAAATCCACGTTTTGGTAAAACAGGCCCTTTGTTCCATTTTTTACTACGTTTCAATAAATAGTTCCCATTTCAACCATTGTTCGTCCAAACACATACAATCAACATACCAAAGGGTTTTCTACGCCGATACTGCAATAAAATGTGCCTTTTCTAATTTTTTTCATATGTTTCAATGATTTTTGGACAAGCGGTTAAAAAATAAAAGCAGCGTTAAGAAAAAAAGCTTCAGTGTGCCCGGGTAAAAGACTACAAGATTTGTATACCCTTTGACTATATACTTAATTTGTTATGGTCCTTTTAGAGGCCTTTAGTTTAAGCCAGCCCTAACGGGCGGGTAAACAAGCTCACCTCAACCTAATATAATTCCTCGATCCTAGACAGTTATGGCTGGGATTCTATGGTTCTTTTAACAGGGCTGTTTAAGTCCCATGAATTGAAATTTTCAGCCCTCTGGGACTAAGTCCTTTAAATGCATTATCTATAATCCAATTGATTCGAAACAATTTGATTAACCAGCCTTCGATATCGTTGTAACACTGCCTTTTCATAGGTCTTCTGACCTTATGGAATGCCCCCTTAATTTTATATTAAAACAATAACGAAACGGAAAGCAAAAAAAAAGAAATTTAACGAGAACTTCGAATTTGAACAACCAATTCTTTTAATTAAATCTCAACAATGCAATTTGGAACTTTTTGCACAACCACCCAACCCCTTCCTTAAAATATTTGAACTTATTTCCTCTCTTTTTGCCCAAAAAAAAAGAAGAGAAAATTTTAAACTTTTAGTGTTCATTTCCGGTTCCGTTTTTTGTTCACTCTTTTCGCAGGAAACGGTTGGCACACTCACATGCACCGTTGACACATTTGAATACAAGTCATGTGAGTGAGCGTACGTGTGTGAGTGTGCCTGTATGAGTATGTGACTGGAAATGGGAAAATTACAAATTGAATTAGTTGAGTTCCACACTCGCTTGTTTCGGTGTTGTTGTATTTTTTATTATTTCTGCTGCCGGTCCAATTGTAATCGTATTTGTTAAACTCTGAGGGGAGGCCAAAAACAAAAAGCCAAACATATTTCGGTAACAGGACAAAACTAATTTAAAAATTGTTTTATAACACATTTGCAACACACTCACACGCACACACACACACAAAATGGCATTTAGTTTTTCAAATGAAATTTTAATGAAACATTCTTTTCGTTTCGTTTTTTTTCGTAGTGAGTCTCTTTTTTAGGATGTGAATGTCAAAAAGGAAGTTAGGGTTGGAGGCGAGGGCCCATCACTGCCCTCCCCTATGTTGAGGTTTTGATGCCAACAAATAACCCAACCTTTACGAAGTGGTCATTAGGGCTGTCTGCCAACGGAAAGAGCTGTGGTTGTGTGTCGGAGACGGACAGACGCTGGCAGTGGCAGGGCAGGCGATGAGGCTTAATTGTCATTAAAACGCTTTACAGGTTTCCGTTTCCTTCTTACTACCCAAGGCACACGAACTAAGAACAACACAACATCACACACATGCACACCAACACACACACAGAAACAAACACGTGGTGTTTTCAAAACAGACAGGTAAATTTTGTTTGGTTTTGTTAGTTTGAAATGGGGTTTTGCAGTTGTTGGCTTGTAATTTTTTCAGTTCGTTATTTTTTTAGTTTGCGAAACACATTACAAACATATGTTACATCAAAGTGTCAGAAAAAGTACACACACACACGCATTCGTAGATGTGTGAATGTTTCGAAAGTATTTCCCTTCTTAGGAGTAGGATAATCAAATGCATTAGATTTGTTTAAAGTTTAATATGTGTACGTGTGTAAGAGTTTAAAACCTCTTTTTTTTGTGGGTTTAGGCCATCAGGTCTCAGGTAATGACAGACATGCTTAGAGGAACTTGGGTAAAAGTTTACGAAACCGTACTAACATAAGCCGACTGCCAAAAATTTCGGCATTTTTGCTCAAGGATTTCCTGTAGATGACAGAAAACTGAAAGGAGATTTAGTTGAAAAAAGACTACACGATTTGACAGACTACAAGATTTGTATATCCTTTACCGTTGAGTGGACTGGATACTTAATTTGTTATTCCATTTGCAACGCCTCGAAATATTGCACAGAGATCCTTTAAAATAATATTTTAGTTTGTCGTTAAAAGTTATAACTATTATTCCCTTCCGTCAGACCGACCGTGTGTATTATATGCGGTTAAAGGAAACGAAATATCCAAGGTCCCTGAAATTTTGCATGACGATGGCTAATGGCCATAAGCTGTTTATGATTCCAAAGAGGCGAAATCGGCCCAGAGAGAAAAATTAAAAGTTCATCGACAAAAATATCTTTTTTATTACAGTCAAACCTGGATAAGTTGGAACGCCAGGGACCGCCTGTTTTTCCCACTTAAAGAGGTTTCCTACTTATCCAGGTGATTTGATTTGTATCCCACTTAAAGAGGTAAAGCATGTTATTTTTAGGAATAGGCAGTTTGAATAAGTTATATTCTTAAATTCAGTTTCCTGAATGTAACAACTCAAATTGTATTTTTTACCAATTGCTCGCAATATTGCTCCAGGGTTGTCAGTTTTTCTGGGCCTATGTCGCCAAATTTGTGGTCTAAACTGCCCCACACAAATAACCAAACTATAACCTTATTGACAATATTGCCAATATAAATGCCTCTCTATCCTATTATGGAAGGTATACAAATACTCACAGTTATACAATCGGAAAAGAGCGGAAATATAGAAAATACCGACTATTTTTGCATGCATAAAGACCTTTAAAAGTTAAATAAAGGTCTTTATGCAAATAAAGGTCTTTATAAAAGCAGTGTGCAGCCACAAAAATCAATGTCACTTTGCCATTTTGTTTAAAACTTGCCCTAAGAAGAGCGCAATTTTTAAATTTTAAATAAAACACAGATATTTAAGAAAAAATCGTGAAACTTTATTATATCGTAAAGTAGACAGAATGAGGTTATGTATGGAACAATATATCGTGCAGATGGCCGCCGCGGCTTTGCTGGCATGCACGCGATCTTTTAATGAAATTTTCAATGACCGTTTTGCATGAATGCTGCGGTATTTCATTAATGCAGCGTCCAATTTCGCCTTTTAAGGCTTGAGTCGTCGTCGGCTTATTCGCGTAAACCATCGACTTCAAAAAACCCCAAAGAAAAAAATCTAATGGTGTTAAATCGCACGATCTAGACGGCCAATTCTGATCTCCAAAACGCGAAATAACACGACCGGGAAATGACTGATCCAGCAATTGAATTGTTTCTCTGGCTGTATGACATGTGGCGCCGTCTTGTTGGAACCACATGCCCTCCACATTCATTTCTTCAATTCTAGGCAAGAAAAAACTAGTTATCATTTCACGATACCAAACACCATTGACTGTTTGCGCTTGACCTGCCTCATTTTCATAAAAAAAAGGTCCAATGATTCCTCCAGCCCAAAAACCACACCACACAGTGACACGTTGAGGATGCATTTGCTTCTCGTGAATCACTCGAGGATTTTCCGCACCCCAAATGCAACAATTCTGCCTATTGACGAAGCCATCAAGATGAAAATGGGCCTCGTCACTGAAGATGATTTTATCGGCAAAATCAGCATTTTCATGTTGTCTCTCCAATACCCAATTAACGAACTCCCTTTCGTGTAGCGCTCCATTTTTACTAACCTCGTACCTTCTACTAACAAACAATAACAATTGTTCAAATGTCAAACAATGACACTTCGAATGTTGCCAGATTTAAAAATTGCATTATTCTTGGGACACCCTTAGGAGCAATAGGTCTTGAGCCGGTTAATCCCTGCTCAATGTGTGAAAGCAACAGACCGGAAAAAAACAAACAAGCTAAACTTAAGGCCGTTTCCATAAAATCCGCCAGGATAATAGCCAAATCCTCAAAATATAAGTCGCCAAAAGTCTTTGATCTCACCATATTTGGCGTGAAATTGCCACAGCCCATTACCAGCAACCATATCCCCCAATATTGACTGGGTTACTACAATGAAACCGATGGTAAAAGATATAAAAGCTTCGGCCAGCCAAACTTTAAAATTGTCCAATTGCTTCTTTTTTCATCAGTTCATACGATTTTGTACTTCCTATAGCTATGGTAATAAAGGGTGGTTAAATTTTAAGGGCCAATGTTGAATGTGAACCACACCTAAACGTCAATTTTTTTCTGCATTTCATTTGATATTTCTTAATTTCAGACTTAGTCAATTTGAAAAATCGAAAGATATACAAGCGAGCCACGGGTTAAAGTTATTCAGGCTTATTATGAAAATGAAAAATCAAATTTCGAAGAAAATCATCTTCAGTGATGAGGCACATTTTCACCTCAGTGGATTCGTCAACAAGCAGAATTGCCGCATTTGGCCGAATGATAATCTAAGAGTGATTGACGAAAAAACAATTCACCCACAAAGAGTGACTGTTTGGTGCGTGTTATGGGCTGGCGGCATCATCGGGCCATATTTTTCCCAAAATAAGGTTGGTCAGGCAGTTACTGTAAATGGTGTTCGCTATCGTGAGATGATAACGAACTTTTTATGGCCCGAATTGGAAGATATGGATGTGGACGAAATGAGGTTTCAACTGGACGGTGGCACTTGCCACACAGCTAACGAAACAATGGCTCTTTTGCGCGACAAATTCAATGGCTGTGTTATCTCACGTCGTGGCGATGTTAATTGGCCGCCAAGATTATGTGATTTGAGACCGTTGGACTTCCTTATTCGGGGTTATTTGAAAGAAAAGTTGTACGTCGATAAACCAGCAACAATTTAAGAGCTAAAGAATGACATAATTCGGCACATTAACGGCATAGAACCTCAATTATGCCTCAGCGTCATCGAAAATTTGGACCATCGGATGGCGGTGTGCCGCCGAGGTCGCGGTGGCCATTTGGCCGATATTTTGTTTCATACATAATACCAATACTAGCATAATAAAAAGAAATGACAGTAGTTTTCTAAAAAATTTGTATTTTATTCAAAATCAACATCGGCCCTTAAAATGTAGGCACCCTTTAGTTGCTTTAGTAAGTAAGGGTAATAAATCTAGAGGTTTTTATTTTAATAGTGCTTTTTTCACAGATTACGCGTATGTTGTGTTAGACTTTCTATATTTTTTTCAGTATTGTTTGCCATTTCATCATAGAAAGATTTACCCCGCAACAATGTCTCCAAACTGTGCAGTATAGGAACAGAGTGATGGACGGACAAATTTTTATGAAAGATAAGCAGGACGTGGAGATTGAGAAAGATGTAGTTTGATATAAGGGACCATATTTCTTGAAGTTCTCTGGAAAGTCTACAAATTGTTAATTACAGTATAGGTATGTGATGGATAGAGAAACAGTGGTCAAACGTACTGGAGAACGTACTGGAGACGTACTTTTACTGTTTGTTATTGACAATCCCTAGACTTCCCAGAGAACTTCAAGAAATAGGGACCCTAAAATGAAAATACATCTTTCTCAATCTCTAAGTTCTGATTATCTTCCATAAAAATCATCCATCATTCTGTTTCTATACTTCCTGGCGGTCTCCAAACTCAAGTGGTATCCCTAATTATGTCCATCCGTCCTTCAGTTTCTCTTGTCCGCAAAACTACAGAAAATAGTGAATGAAAGAGGTAGGTGGACACCATTTTAGTGAGAGACAAGCTATGTACTGCCGAGGACTATGTAATGAATGTAAAAGTAATGTAAAAGCTTATCTTAATAAACTCCCTCTAGGACAGTGTCACTGTACCGATTCATTGTTGACTTTGTGAGAAGTACTACTGGCGAATTGTAAACAGTCAATGATCTCTGCTGTAGACACTTATCACATGTCCACCGGAACATTGTAATCTTGGAACTATTGTTTAGATGGTTCTCATGGAATCACTTGGCAATATTGGAACTAGTTATTCACTACAACATTTTCGTAATTGTTGTCAACTGTTTTGGAACTTTTCACTACCCACGCTATTGTCGATGATCTAGGTATTTTGTTTTATGAGGAGTTATTGGACTGTGGAATCAGAAGTAGATTTTAATAAAAAGAATTAAAGGCAAAAAGTAAAGACTCCCCCATAACAATGTGACCCAGGCTTCCTACAGGGATTGAATTATTCCAGGAAGCATGGCGTTGACACCAGCCTATTCCCAATTACCATTAAGTAAAATATGAATTTAAGTGAAATCATTAGTATAATAGGGGTACTAAGTCAAATGGTATCATGGCAGAAAAAAATGCAAACCTTAAGAAAGTGGAAATGAGTGTTCGGTGAGAAACATTGTTCGACCAAAATTTTGTTTAGCGACGAAGCCCATTTCTACCTCAACGGCAACGTCAATGAACAAAATTGCCGCATTTGGGCTGCAAGAGACAAAATTGCATCCGCCAAAAAATACTGAGTGGTGCAGTTTTCATGCCGGAGGTGTGATTTGGCCGTACTTTTTTGTCGATGAAAATAATCGTCATGTTACCGCCAATGGGGAGCGCTATCGTGCCATATTAGAAAATTATTTTTGACCAGAATTGGATGACCTTAACATACTAGCCACACAGCACGCGTTACACTTGATTTACTGAAAGGCAAATTCGGTGAACGTGCTATCACGAGAAATGGTCTAGTCAAATGGCCACCTCGTTCATGCGATTTAGTGCCATTGGATTTCTTTTTATGGGGCCAAGCCAACAACTTTAGACGAGCTCTGAGAGAACTTCCAACGCGAAATTGCCAATGTTCCGGTCGAAATGTTTGCAAGAGTGGTGGAAAATTGGATTCAAAGCATAGATCGCTGTACACGGGCGTATGAGCGAAATCGAATTTCATTCTTAAAATGTAACATTTGCACTTAATTTGAACTCTTAAATACTCTGTGTGTTATTAATATATAAAATTGCTATGTCCTTAATAACATTTAAATAAGTCATACGACAAACATTTTAAATCCCATATTCAATTTATTGTTTTGATCAGTTCCTTCCAAAGAAATTATCTTCAGCAGGCCTACTAGGTGAGCACCGAAGAGAAGAAATGTGTACAGGCCAACCTTGCCAATAAATTTCTATGTAAACTTTTGAAGGTAGAGCCTCCTGATTGCCTTTAAAGGCATGTAAATGACATATTTTTCAAGCAGTGAATATGTAGCGTGAGAAACTCAAATCGAATTGGGGTCATTGTATTTGAAAACAGTAGCAGTGCAGTTACCGAAATTGATTTAAACTAATTGCCCATATGGATCAATTATGTTCACAACTTAAGCGAATTTAATAACAAGTTATGTGGGTTCTCATCTACACTGGAACAGAGTCATTTGTGTGGGAGGTACCAGAAGGGGCTTGACTACTTATATAAATCCAATTTAGTGTTAGCATGCTAACATTTTAACTGTAGTTTAAACTATTGTTTAGTCAGATCGTATTAATTGTGTCAAACATATTACAAGAATATTAAAAATGGTAATTTTGTGTTGGAACACCTCAAGAATTCTGGCAATATGGCATATTTTCAATTCCATAACTACCCAGTAACCAAATTTGCCGACAATGTCTGATATCAGACAATTCTGAGAATTCTTACCGAAATCGTTACAAATTTTGTTCGATTTGTCTGAGGATTTTTTATTTATTATGTTAAGAATGTCTGTTAGACATGTCTGTGGGATTTGTATTGATTTTTTGTTCAGACTTCTCTTATCGAACTCGCAACTAATTCTAAACAATTTATCTGAGGTAGTCTATTCGTTTAAAATTTTTGTTATTTGCTTCATATACTTGTGTTCAGACATGTCGGTACTAATTCTGAACGAACTCTTAACTGTTTGTCTGAGGTATTTTTATATTTCATATTCTGAACGATTGGTTAGCTTAGCTGTGCGTTCGGAGGAAAACTCTACTGCCGGCAGTTCTCGTTAAATGCAAAACCGGTTGCCCTTGAGTGTATAGCCACTAAACATAGTTTCAGCACAATTATTACTTGCGAAACTGCAGACACCCCTGCTTATAACTTAAAGTCTTTCCGAACGCTTTTTGAAAATGTTTTACATTTTTTTGTTGAACAAAAATATTATCTTCTTTTTGAATGTTTACATTCAGAATTTACCATGGCATAAGCTCAGAATTCGTTCAGAATTCGGTTCAAAATGTCGGTAAAAACATTAGAATTTATTTAGACTTAATGCCAGAATTCTGACCGAAGTTGTTCAGAATTAGTTCAGAATTCGATTCGGAAATCGAAATTTCCTTTCGAATTTCCCAAGACTACAGTTTAGAATTCGGCCAGAAATCGGTTCGAAATGTCGGCAAAACATCAGAATTCCCTCAGAGAAGTAGTTCAGAATTCGTGTCAACCTTCTCATATATTTTTCGTTAGAACTCGCTAAGAATTCTGATCCGAAATCGGAACATTTTGCCGATTGTCGTAAAGAATTCTGACCGAATTCTGAAGGTTTGGTGTGCTGGGTAGTTTTGAAAGTATTTTTATACATTTAAAAATCGATTTGTCACTCCTTTCGAGAGTTATCGTGCGAAACAGCCGCTTAGACAGACCAACGGACGAGGCTGAAACGACTTAAAAATTTATGAAACGGATTTGGTCAAAAAAAATGTATGGTCTAAAATGTTTTTTTCGATGCATTACACGTTTTGTCCGTACCAAATGATATGTACCTTTTTATCCAGTAGGGTAAGAGCACACTAAATCAAATTTCGTCAAGAATTACAATTAGAAAACCAGGCATTTTAGGTTTTTTTCAAAACCGACTTCAGGTATTTTTTTAGTAAAATATAAGCATTCTGGTTTTAGCCGGAATTTGGCCTAAGAATGGATCATATTTTTCCAATTGGAAGTGATCCCACTTGTAGACTCTCAGAATGCATTACAATCACTTGTTATGAATATAGGTATGCTATACCTTCATATTACAGTAGGGGTATTACAGGTTTGTGCAGAGGGTTGATGAAAAAAATGTGATGTGGACTTAACACTTGCTTTCCTATAGTAGTAGTAACTAAACCTTGATAACTATAAAATACTCGATACGAAAAACGCTACGCAGACGTCATTTGCCAACAAAAGGTCTCTGACTTCAAGCAGAGAAAAAATATGGTCACTGAATGCTCATGACAACAATAACATGTTCTTCACAATAAAAGCATGTTCGTCGCAACCATAGCATTGTTTTTTGAATTTTATTTTGACAATAGTATGATTATGATACTGTCAACTGGTTCTCGTTTATTTAAAATCTGCCTGCACACGTTCGTTACTTGGATGGTGAAGTAGTATTCACTCCCTGCAGTCACCTCAGTTTTTTTTTATTCAACTGCCTTTTGAATACATTTTTGGTTTCTTGAATGAAATGTTCAATAGAAACATGGTATCAAATCTGGCTATAAACTAATTGTAATGTAATTTGAAATATCTAGCTAAATAAAAGTCTCTATTGTTGAATATCAACATAACCCAACACTTACGAGGGTGACAGCAAAACTAACTGGCCTGGCACATTTTCTGTTTTACTAGAAACTTTTTGTTTTTTAAAGCAATCTTTAATAAGCCATCTGTCAAAATTTTCTTTGTTACAGGTGATTGAAGTAAACAAGTTTTATAATTTTTGAAAAATGGAAAATAAAGAGTTTCGTGCGGTAAAAAATTCTCGGTGGCAAAACATTTTCGTCCAATAGCGAGGTTATTGCTGAAACTGAGGCATATTTTAAAGGTCTTGAAAAATCTTATTTTTTGGATGGAATTAAAAAACATGAAAAACGTTTGATAAAGTGTATTGAGTTGGAAGGAGAGTATGTTGAAAAATAAATAATAATAATTCCAAAAAAAAAGCGGTTCTTTTTATGTTAGGCCAGTTACTTTTGCGGTCGCCCTCGTATAAATAATTTTGGGGCCCATAGTATGGTTGACTGGAATCATACTATGGTTGTAGAAATCATAACACGGAAATGAGGATCATACTATGGTTGTATGTGAAACATACTATGGTTGTGAGGATCATAATATTGTTGTGGGGATAATATTATGGTTGAGTGTGAATCATACTATGGTTGTGGAGATCATACTCTGGTTGTATGTGAAACAAACTATGGTTGTGAGGATCATAATATTGTTGTGGGGATCATAGTATGGTTGAGTGTGAATCATACTATGGTTGTGGAGATCATACTTTGGTTGTATGTGAATCATACTATTGTTGTGAGAATCATTATATTGTAGTGCCACAACCATATACCTAACAATAGTATGATCCTCTTCGAATATTGTCACTCCAACCATACTTTTTTTCTGCGAGTTGATAATGATTGGATACTTTATGCAGTATTTAAAACATAAAAAAAAATACTTACACTCTATTTGTTTACATCCAAAGTTATGTTTTGTCACTTACCTTAAAAATGCAAGTGGTTATCTGAGGCCTCTGTTGTTGGTCTGAGCAATTTTTTTTATAATAGAAAAAAAATCCGCAAATTCCGCTGGACTGTCCTCTTTTTCTGCTGTATTGCCTAGAACAATGTGAAAATGCGCACGAACGAGCATAACTTCTTCTTTCCGCATCATATTTATTTCGCCCTTATTTCTGTAAAAAAACAAACACACACACACACATTATAATAATATTAGATTTTTGGTTTATGTTTATTTGTTTAATAAATTTATTTATGCTTATTCGAAACTTATGCAAAAAACCAAAAAAAAAACGAAAAACAACTGCTCAACTAGAAGAACATAAGCCTCTGGCTGAGTGTGTGAGTAATGCGTGTACATACGGTACCCAGGCACTAGAGTAATATGCACACGCACGAGTATATAGGGTGGGCCAAATACAAGTTTCTTTTTAAAAGTGCTATAAAATTATAAAAATTACTTAGAATAATGACGTTTTAAGTAAAAAAGCTTTACCATTAGAACTTCTTTCAAGTAGCTACTGCGCAGTAGCGCATTATCTCACTCCAATTTTCCAAGAGCTTGTTAAGGGTAAAGTACTTGACACGTTTCGGGGTTGTTAACAGACCATTGACCTTTATAGGATTCACACAAAGGTCCGAATTGGTTAAATCGCAGCTCCGATATGTTCAATTGACATCGCCACGACGGGTGATAACACGATTTGAAAACTTTGTGAGCAGAAGATTGCACCATTCTGCATAAACCAGAGGTCGTCCTAGTTTAGGTCTTCAATTTCAGAAAAAACTGGCACGAAAAAACTGGCTGCTATATGTATTTCTGGCCTAATAATAAAAATGCAAATATTTATCATCAAAAATGGTTTTATTGTTTTTCAAAGTATTCTCCAGCATGATTTATACACTTTTGCATGCGCTCAAACCAATTGTCGAAGCACTTTTTCCACTTTGATTGAGTCACCTCCAAAACATGGTTTTTGAACGCTTCAACAGCATCTTCTGGCTACGAAAATCGTTGACCAAGCATATTTTTCTTGGTGTGCGGGAATAAAAATGAATCATTGGGTGCCAAGTCAGGGCTGTACGGCGAATGAATTATCAATTCGACGTTTTAGCCGGTCAAAAAACGCTGGTTTAAGCCGATGTGTGAGAGCTCGTATTGTCATGGTGCACAATTATTCCTCATCTCTTGTTCGTTTTTCGAATTGCTCCGAAGACTTCAGGCTAACAAATTATGGTTTACCACTCAGAATTGACCGTCCTACGTTGCTCAAGCGGAACAGTCGCCACACGAACAGTTTTGCCGAAGAAACAGGAGACCATTTGCCGCGAAGTGCATCTTCCAAGAACAACTTTTGTTGGATTTGGCTCGTCTTCGAAGACCCACACGGTCGATTGCTGTTTTGTATCGGGCTCATACGCATAGATCCACGATTCGTCAACTGTGACGATCTTAAAAACGTCTTTTGAAGCACCGAGATTGTATTTCTTAAAATTTCTTTGCACCAATCGACACGAGCATTTTTTTTTGAGAGATTGTCAAATTGTGGGGTCCCAACGAGAACAAACCTTTTTTAAGGCCAGGTGTGTATGCAATATCGAATGTATTCCGGTGGAAGAAATGCCCAAGGATGCCTCTATCTCAGGGTATGTCACATGACGATCTTGCATTATCAGTTCACGCAGGGCATCAATGTTCACTGGCGCAACGGCTTTTTTTGCAAGACCATCACGACCTTCGTCTTAGAGCCAGCGTCGGCCACGATTGAATTCATTAAACCAGTTTTTCACAGGGCTAAAGGATAGTGCTTCATCGCCATACAACGATTTAAGTTCACCGATGCACTCTTTTCGTGATAATCCACGTCGAAAGTTGTGAAAAATTATCGCACGAAAATGTTCACGAGTTAATTACATTTTTTTTTGCCAAATTGATTTTTTTCAAGTCTTTCTAAACAACACAAATGATGGTCGTACGTCAAAACGTTCTGAGTACGTTTATGCTAAAACATGTCAAACTTTCAAATGGAAATGTCAGATGGCTCCAGGCAACACTAAGTTTTGCCTAGGCCAAAAATATATAAAGCAGCCATCGTATAACAAGGTTTGTAACTCCTACAGTTGACCGAAATGTTGTTCCCAGCCACATTTTCAAAGAAATATGGTCCAGTGATGCCACCACTTTACAATCCGCACCATACTGTTACTGTCTGTGGATGCACTGACTTATTGACAGTTACGTGCGGGTTTTCCAGATGCGGCAGTTTTGTTTGTTACATAGTCGCCGAGTTAAGAAGCCGTTTCGTCAGAAAAGATGATTTCCATACCAAGCGAGGCTATAAGGAAGCGTAAAGTAACTCATTTTGTTTTGCGGAGCTATGATACTGACTTTCTTTCGGACTTCAAGCGGTAAACAACTGTCAGTGTCAATATAACCAATGATTAAAAACGAAACTTGTCTTTGGCCCACCCTTTATGTGTGAGTGTTTATGGGAGTGTGCGGGGGGTGAATGAGAGTGCATGTGTTTATAATAGAAAATATTTGCTCTTCTATATCGTATTATTGTTATTTAAAATTGTTGTTTATTTTCATTATCATTTTTAGCGGATTTGCGATTTGTCGGTGTACATATGCGCGCGCGAAAATATGAAAAGCGAAAGCCGGGCCACAAAAAAAATATATGATATTTACGTCATAAACGAAACCATACCACAATGAAAAAAAATCAAAAATAACACATACTCATAGAGCGAAAAACAGTCTAACACTGTGGAAAACAAACAACACATACATATGCAAATACACAGTAGATTTGTGTGTATGCAGACATGGTATGCATGTCTATGAGGGTATTTAAATTCAAATTTACACTTTTATATTTTCGCGCTCACACACTCAAATTATAGGATGTGGTAATAGAAATTGTATTGAAACGAATGGCATATCGATATATACGAGTACTTGTACATATGCTATGTACTAGGGTGGAGTGTATAGGTATAAGAAAAAAAATATAACCCACTTGCTGAATTTCCTCAACATCACTTTAAAGAACAAACGGGGAACTTTCTTCAATAAGCGGGCTATACAACATATAATTCATATTACCATTGAAAGGCTATTTCACATTTAAGAAAATATTTTACTTGGCTAAGAGATTAAACTCTTGATAGTTAAGTCGCCGGTATTTATGAGGTGGACAACCCGATGCAGAATATATAGAGATACTTTCTTCAATAGCCTTTTGTTAACAGATCACGTGTGAGTCGTGTCATGCTGTCATGTTATTTATGTTAAGTACGAGGGCGGTTCGGAAAGTTCTTAGCCTATCAATGAAAGAGAATAGTAAGTTTTTCAAAAATATTTTTATTTTTCAATATAATCTCCTGAAACTTCAATACACTTAGTCCAACGCTTATCTAGCCAATCTATCCCTTGATTAAAATAGTTTTCCTCAAGGTCTTCAAAATAGTGGTTTACAACTGTAATTGCATCTTCATTTGAAGTAAAACCCTTACCCGCAAGGAATTTTTTTAGATTTGGGAACAGGTAAAAGTCACTGACAGCAAATCAGGAGAATAAGGTGGGTGGTCAAGCAACTCGTACTTTAATTCGTTGATTTTAGCCATTGCTAAACCACTCTTGTGCGCTGGTGCGTTGTCTTGATGAAAAATTATTTTTTTGTGTTGTAAGCCAGGACGTTTTTCTCGAATTTGTACATTTAATTGATCTAAAAAGTTGCAATAGTACTCTGAATTTATTGTTTTACCCTTTTGCAGATAGTCAATCAATAAAATACCTTTAAAGTCCCAAAAAACCGTTGCCATAACCTTACCAGCCGATTGAATTGTTTTTGCCTTTGGGGCACTTCCTCCAGCTCCAGTCCATCTTTTGTCTCTAGAGTATAGTGGTGGATCCATGCCTCATCAACAGTTATGAAACGACGCTTAAAATCCATTTTATTTCGCTGAAAATGATCCAAACAAGCTTGAGAAATGTTCATTCTTATGCGTTTTTGGTCGACTGTTAACAAGTGCGGCACCCATCTTGCAGAAAGCTTTTTCATCTGTAGTTCTTCATGCAAAATTAAATGGACTCGATCATTTGAGATGCCCATGATATTAGCTATTTCACGCACTTTTATTCGTCGATCATTTAATGCCTGTTTTTGGACGTCCACCACGTGGTTCATCTTCAATGCTTGTACGACCACGTTTAAATTCAGCAACCCAATTTTTTACTGTTGCATATGAAGGAGCACTTTCACCTAACACATTCACCATATCATTATGAATTTCTTGTCCCGATAAACCTTTTTATGTAAATATTTAATGACACCACGCACTTCTAATTTTTCCATTGTAAAAAAATCGCGGATGCGTCTTTTGTGAACACATGTTTCTATATGAAGGAGTTGCCAGATCGAAACAAAATTTAACATGTTCATAGCAGAGATGGAAGTTTCCAAAACACTTAACTTTTTTCTGTTTATACCGCCCTCGTATTGTTTGGCATTTTATCATGGAAAGACTTACACCTATGCACTTCGTTCAACTTATGGTCAACATAATCGGCCGACATTTCTGGGTAAAATGGACCTTTAGTCTTGACGGTTGACGGTGGACGCTTGATTCTGCAAACTGCAGAAGTCAACCGTCAAACTGTAGTTATCTCCCTCTAACACATGCAAAATGCAACCTGAACTGAAATAGCTCATTACCTACCGTCAACCGTCCACCGTCAAGACTAAATGGACCTTTAGTCTTGACGGTGGACGGTTGATTCTGCAAACTGCAGAAGTCAACCGCCAAACTGTAGTTATCTCCCACTAACACATGCAAAATGCAACCTCAACTGAAATAGCTGATTACCTACCGTCAAGACTTATTGGTCCTTAAGGCTCTATGGTGTGTTGCTCTATGATAACGATTGACCCACGACGGTTTTGATAACTTCTGGCAGCATAACAGCGGCTGTACGCATTACACCTCACCGCTGGTCTAGAGACACTTATCCACATATACTTCTGAGTCTACTGTAGGCAATTTTATAACTCCATTGATCATGCAACGATTTTAGCGAGCCTGTAACAATAAACACTAGAAGTAGGCTACATATTATCAACCGCAAATCCACAACGCATGTGAGTATTCCTGATGGGCATACTAGCATGGACGCACCAATGGATCTGAACTACACAGAAATGTGGTTTTCGGAATCCATCTAAAATCCTCTAGACTATAAGTTAATTGTATTGTTTTTCAGCAAAGTTATGACTTTCGGTGTTAAATAGGTAGCTGGGACGAAACGATATAACTGTTTATGGTTCCAATGTATACTCTAATCTAGGCAACCATCAAATCTCTGGAATCTAAAGACCTGCAACCAAAAACTGTCTAGTTCAGGACAATTCCACGGAATAATAGGACAGAGAAGCTCCATAGGCAAGTGCACGCAGAAAAAAGTATGGTTGTGGTGACAATATTCAAAGAGGATAATACTATTGTTGTGTATATGGTTGTGGTACAACAATATTATGATCTTCACAACAATAGTATGATTCAAATACAACCATACTATGATCCTCACAACAAAAGTATGATTCACACACAACCATACTATGATCCCCACATCCATAGTATGATTCAAACTCAACCATACTATGATCTCCACAACCATATTATGATCCTCGCAACCAAAGTATGTTTCGCATACAACCATAGTATTATTCTCACAACCATAGTATGATTCACATGCAACCATGTTATGATCCCTACAACCATAGTATGATCACACATTATTATACTATGATCACCAATAAAATTTATTAGAATTGGGTTAAGTTGTCAACAATAGATTTGAGTTATGAAAATTATTTAAAAATACATTAAATTCAAAATAATAGGAGTGATTTATTTAACAGTAGAAAAAATCAATTTAAAAAAACGTAATTTCCCTATAAAAAATATTATTATTGCATTAGATCCGTAACAATAACATTGTTCTAAAAAGCATATTCAAAAGAAGAAAAATTACAATCATACAATATGATTGCCGTTATTATATTATTGTTAACATAAAACGCAATTAACAATTATTGTTACATTTCAACAATATAAATATTGCGACAACCGTACTATTGTCAAAATTAAATTCAGTAAACAATGCTATGGTTGCCACGACCATACTTTTATTGCGGAGAACAAACTATCATTACCGTGACCATATAGTAACCATGTTTTTTCTCTGCGTGTGGGTACTGCCAGACAGACGAAAGATAGGCTAATCTCAGGGCACCACCAAAATCCTTCGAAATCCATAATATCAACCTCTAGGGTCGATATCTCAACGTTAGTAGCCTTGATCATAGGACACTGACGACTTATTTAGAAGCTATGGGATCGACGTGGAACATAAGGAACACGTCACATGCTCGTATACGCCACTGTGTCTCAGAAGGTTTACATTCTATAAGCCTCCCCTCTGATACTCAGAGCACAAACAATTGTATTCTTAGAGGATTGTCGTGCCGTAGGAATAGTGTGTCTGCGGTTTTCTGAACACCGACATTCAAAGACGCGTTTAGAAAAAAGTTTTTTAAAACTAAAAAAACGGCATTAACCTATCTTCCGGTTTTACCCTTTTGCCTAAGAATGGCAATTATTTTACAAATCAGATGTAAAGTACTTGTACCCTGGAACAGCTGCAAATTTATCCAGATTTTAGAAATAAAGTCATATTTTTTTGTTTTTGGTACCCATAAGTCCATGTTAAAATTGATCAGACTTTCGGACATATGGACCGTCAGCCAAGTTAAGCCAAAACGGAAAAATAATTAAATTTGCATGCCAAGTATCTGAAAATTCTTTTTTTTTACCCCCAGGCAATCTTTACCGGGATTGTATTAAAAAGTAGGCCCATATGACTCAAATCAGTCAAAAATTAGTTGTGTGTCAATCGAAAAATACCATATCAAATTTGATTGAAATCGGAATTAAAATGGATGTTCTAGAGCGGTTGTATAAGTATATTACATGGGGAGAGATCTTTGCACTGGTGCTATATCGAAACGTGGACCGGTATGACACAGTTTTTCAGAACAGCTGCAAATTTATCCAGATTTTAGAAATAAAGTCATATTTTTTTGTTTTTGGTACCCATAAGTCCATGTTAAAATTGATCAGACTTTCGGACATATGGACCGTCAGCCAAGTTAAGCCAAAACGGAAAAATAATTAAATTTGCATGCCAAGTATCTGAAAATTCTTTTTTTTTACCCCCAGGCAATCTTTACCGGGATTGTATTAAAAAGTAGGCCCATATGACTCAAATCAGTCAAAAATTAGTTGTGTGTCAATCGAAAAATACCATATCAAATTTGATTGAAATCGGAATTAAAATGGATGTTCTAGAGCGGTTGTATAAGTATATTACATGGGGAGAGATCTTTGCACTGGTGCTATATCGAAACGTGGACCGGTATGACACAGTTTTTCAGAGCTGAGAACTGATTCACCGTAATGAACTGTAGCGAATTTCATCAATATTGAAACTATGTGGCTTCCAGAGCTAAAGGCATAAATCGGTTGAACTTATGTGTTGGAGCTATATTTAATTTTTGACTGATTTTCATAAAAGTCAACAAAAAGCTTACTTTTGAAAATTTCCTAAAGATCGGACAACAACCTGTAGTTTGAAAAAAAGCTTTAGAAGGACAGCAGACGGACGGACGGATAGATATCCTAAAAACGAATCAATAGGTGATGCTGAGTCAAGCGGTACACTTGAAGATGGGCCTAGTTAAATATTTCCTACTTCAATATTTTGAATTTCCTTTGCTGTTTTATACAGCACCCAAAAACCCGAAAAACGGAAAAGCCGACACCAAAAAATCGGGTAAACCGACATATTGTATTTTGGCAATTTTTAAGAAACCCACTTTAGGGCTTGGACATAAATTCGGAAATGTCAATTACGTTTGTGTACATCCTAAGTAGGAGTTTATTTGTTAGGGAGTGACACAAATTCCGAACTACGTTTTTAGCCAAGCAAGCACGAACCCAACTGGTAGCAGCCACAATTCTCTAGGACTACGAGGGCGGTTCGGAAACTTAGCCTAGCACAAAAAGCGCGGTATAAACAGAAAAAAGTTAAGTGTTTTGGAAACTTCCATCTCTGCTATGAACACATGTTAAATTTTGTTTCGATCTGGCAACCCCTTCATATAGAAACAGGTGTTCACAAAAGACGCATTCGCGATTTTTTTACAATGGAAAAATTAGAAATGCGTGGTGTCATTAAATATTTACATAAAAAAGGTTTATCGGGACAAGAAATTCATAATGATATGGTGAATGTGTTAGGTGAAAGTGCTCCTTCATATGCAACAGTAAAAAATTGGGTTGCTGAATTTAAACGTGGTCGTACAAGCAATCAAGATGAACCACGTAGTGGACGTCCAAAAACAGCAACAACAACAGAAATTGTAGCCAAAGTGCATGATATGGTATTAAATGATCGAAGAATAAAAGTGCGTGAAATAGCTAATATCATGGGCATCTCAAATGATCGAGTCCATTTAATTTTGCATGAAGAACTACAGATGAAAAAGCTTTCTGCAAGATGGGTGCCGGACTTGTTAACAGTCGACCAAAAAAGCATAAGATTGAACATTTCTCAAGCTTGTTTGGATCGTTTTCAGCGAAATAAAATGGATTTTAAGCGTCGTTTCGTAACTGTTGATGAGACATGGATCTACCACTATACTCCAGAGACAAAATAACAATCCAAACAATGGACTGAAGCTGGAGGAAGTGCCCCAAAGAAGGCAAAAACAATTCAATCGGCTGGTAAGGTTATGGCAACGGTTTTTTGGGACTTCAAAGGTATTTTATCGATTGACTATCTGCAAAAGGGTAAAACAATAAATTCAGAGTACTATTGCAACCTTTTAGATCAATTAAATTTACAAATTCGAGAAAAACGTCCTGGCTTACAACACAAAAAATAATTTTGTATCAAGACAACGCACCAGCGCACAAGAGTGTTTTAACAATGGCTAAAATCAACGAATTAAAGTACGAGTTGCTTGACCACCCACCTTATTCTCCTGATTTAGCTCCCAGTGACTTTTACCTGTTCCCAAATCTAAAAAAAATCCTTGCTGGCAAGCGTTTTACCTCAAATGAAGATGCAATAACAGTTGTAAACCACTATTTTGAAGACCTTGAGGAAAACTATTTTAATCAAGGGATAGAATTGCTAGATAAGCGTTGGACTAAGTGTATTGAAGTTTCAGGAGATTATATTGAAAAATAAAAATATTTTTGAAAATCTAACTATTCTCTTTCATTGATAGGCTAAGAACTTTCCGAACCGCCCTCGTAAGTATAGGGTGATCAATCTATAGGTACTTTTTTCAATAGGGTTTTATCATAGATTACGCTTGAGCTGTGTTAAACATTTTTTCTTCATTTCAGTATTGTTTGCCAGTTCCTCACCAAAGAATTACACCACGCAAACCACGGTTTGGTGCGGTTTACGGGCTGGTGGAGTCATCGGTCCATGTTTTTTCAAATTTGTAACGTGTGATCAATCTAGTGGTATTTTTTTAAATAGGTTTTTTTCACAAATTACGCATGAGTTGTGTTAAACTTTATTTTTTTCTTTTTAGTTTTGTTTGCCATTTCATTATAGAAAGACTTACAACGTGAAAACCATGGTTTTCGAGCATTTCTAAAGGTATGACGAGTCTTAAAAAGTTGGACCCCTCAGAATGGACACCTTGAGGCGCAGTGGCGGCCAACATCTGCAGGAAATAATATTCCATAAACAATAAAGATTTCACACTTATTTTGAAATTTTGTATGTTTTCTTTGAAAAAAAAATCTTTACTTATACATTGATTGCCTTATACTTTAAGAAATGGACAGCCACATCTAACTATCATTTCCCCTAGTGTCACTTAGGCAGTTTTTCCAGTTGCTGAGCTAAAATAACTAGTAACATTAGCAGTGAAATCTTTTCACCATTTACATCAACGTTCAAATGTTTTTAAATAGTATAACCTTTTTTATTATGTGACCTTGAATAGTTTGCCAAATTTTGCTTAACTCGTAGAAGAATTGGAGATGTGCTATACTTCCAGCCTCTCGATCCAACCTAATGTTCCCCTTGAATATCAATCGAATGCGTATAGGCGTAAATTGTTATTATTATATGATATTTGATATTGATAAAATTTAAACGAAGGGTATTTTAACAAAATAACCCATGATTTTAAAACAGCATTGGAATACTGTCACAGTAATACGTGAAATTGAAATCGTTAAACAACATTCGAGTGTGTTAATAGGGATAAGCATAAAAGCTTATTTTTTGGAATTGAAAAACTAATAAAGGGTGTTTTTTATTGAAGTATAGAACTTCGAATTGAAATAAAACACAAGAAAATCGTTTTAATGTCCATCAATTTGGCTTTATTGGAAGGATAATTTTATGCCATTAATGTTTAAATATGATTTCGGGCATGTGGCCGCCGCGGCTGGCTCGAATAAAGCCAATTCTACAGGTCCAATTTTCAACCACTTTTTCGAGCATATGGGGCCGTATGTTGGCAATAACGCCACGAATGTTGGCTTCCAAGTCCCCTAACGTTTCTGGTTTGTTGGCGTAGACGAGCGACTTCACATATCCCCAAAGAAAATAATCCAATGGTGTCAAATCACACGATCTTGGTGGCCAATTGACAGGTCCATTCCGCGAAATTATGCGCTCATCGAATGTTTCCTTCAATAATTCGATTGTGACGTGCGCTGTGTGGCATGTAGCGCCGTCTTGTTGGAACCACAACTCATCCACATTCATGCCATCCAATTCGGGAACAAAATAGTCGGTTATCATGGCTCTATACCGGTCTCCATTAACGGTAACTGACTCTCCAGCATTATTTCGGAAGAAGTATGGCCCAATGACTCCACCAGCCCATAGAGCACACCAAACAGTCAGTTTTTGTGGATGTAATGGCGTCTCAAGGGTCTCATGTGGATTCTCTTTACTCCAAATGCGGCAATTTTACTTTTGACGTAGCCATTCAACCAAAAATGAGCCTCATCACTGAACAAAATTTTGTGATGAAAATCAGCATCGAGATGAATCTCATTTTCGGCCCATTTTGCAAGCGTTGTTCTTTTGTCAACCTGTTCATGATGAAATGGCAAACCAAACTAAATATTAATCACTTGACAGCTGACAAAATGGCCGCCAGTTAAAAAAGTGATGCCAACTTAAAGTTCTATACCCCAATAAAAAACACCCTTTAGTATACTGCAGATTTTTCTCACATTATAAAGAAAGTGCTCAGCTGAAGCATACACTTATTTGCTCGCATGATATAAAGGGTGGTTAAAATTTAAAGGCCGAGGTTGTATATGAACCACACTAAAACTTCAAGTTTTTTTCTGCATTTCATTTGATATTTCTCAATTTCAGACTAACTCAATTTGAACCATTGAAAGAAACACAAGCGAGGAACGCTTTCTGAGAATGGGCGTTCAAATCAAAATGCACTTCATGATTTTTTCGGTCAATTTAATCGCCCAAATGTGCGTACAATCCAAATGTGCGTACACTTTACTTTCTTTCGAAAAATTCGGCGAAAACATTTTCAATTATTGAGTTTGGATCATTTAATTTATAAATTCTTCAACATGTTGCAACAAATAAGTTTTTAGATGATTCTTAAATGTGGAAATTCTGTTCATAGTCTTCAAATCATTTGGTAATTTATTAAATTCATTACAGCCCATATATTCAATTCTCTGTTTTGTAAGCTCAAGCCTATACCTGGCTACCCTCAAGTTTGTGTTATTTCTGGTATTTAATGAACTTTGGTTTATGGCAAAAGAAATTGTATGATGTCCAATGTTGTGAACACATCTAAATACATACAATAAAAGCTACATTTTATAGATTCCATAAAGAGGTAACACCGATGGAAATATATTCTTGTATAAAGATATAGTAGAATATGTTAACGGAAGATTCGCAACAGTTTTTAACGCTCTATTTTGGAACCTGAACAGAGATTGGAACTCGGCACTTTTTTTTGTAACCGTACAGTAAAGCTAAGTAATTTAGGTTACTCTGTACTAATGCTTGGTAAATCAAAAATTTGGTTTCATAATTGAATTTATTCTTAAACTTATAAAGGGTGTCCCAAGAAGAACGCAATTTTAAAATCTGGCTACATTCGAAGTGTCATTGTTTGACATTTGAACAATTGTTATTGTTTGTTAGTAGAAGGTACGAGGTTAGTAAAAATGGAGCGCTACACGAATGAACAACGCATTCTCATTGTGAAATTGTTTTACCAAAATGGTGAAAGTTTTGCGGCTACAGTTCGCAAATTGCGATCAATTTGGGGTCACAATAATGCTCCAAAAGAGTCAACTGTAAAGAGATTAATGGATAAATTTGCCGAAATTGGGTCTGTTAGTGATGTAAAGACAACAACGCGCCATCGACCAGGTCGATCGACCGAAAATGTCGCAGCTGTACGTGATGATGTCGCTCAAACTCCATCCACCTCAATTCGACACCGAGCTCAGCAAATTGGTGTCTCCAAAAATTCAATTGACTCAGGAACTGCAGCCAGCTGACCATGGACAGCGAAGGGAGTTCGTTAATTGGGTATTGGAGAGACAACATGAAAATGCTGATTTTGCCGATAAAATCATCTTCAGTGACGAGGCCCATTTTCATCTTGATGGCTTCGTCAATAGGCAGAATTGTCGCATTTGGGGTGCGGAAAATCCTCGAGTGATTCACGAGAAGCAAATGCATCCTCAACGTGTCACTGTGTGGTGTGGTTTTTGGGCTTGAGGAATCATTGGACCTTTTTTTATGAAAATGAGGCAGGTCAAGCGCAAACAGTCAATGGTGTTTGGTATCGTGAAATGATAACCAGTTTTTTCTTGCCTAGAATTGAAGAAATGAATGTGGAGGGCATGTGGTTCCAACAAGACGGCGCCACATGTCATACAGCCAGAGAAACAATTCAATTGCTGCATCAGTCATTTCCCGGTCGTGTTATTTCGCGTTTTGGAGATCAGAATTGGCCGTCTAGATCGTGCGATTTAACACCATTAGATTTTTTTCTTTGGGGTTTTTTGAAGTCGATGGTTTACGCGAATAAGCCGACGACGACTCAAGCCTTAAAAGACGAAATTGGACGCTGCATTAATGAAATACCGCAGCATTCATGCAAAACGGTCATTGAAAATTTCATTAAAAGATCGCGTGCATGCCAGCAAAGCCGCGGCGGCCATCTGCACGATATATTGTTCCATACATAACCTCATTCTGTCTACTTTACGATATAATAAAGTTTCACGATTTTTTCTTAAATATCGGTGTTTTATTTAAAATTTAAAAATTGCGCTCTTCTTAGGACACCCTTTATAAGACTCCTACAGCTCGAGATAATTTGGTTTTCAATTGCTGAATATGTAGTTCCCAGGAGAGATTGCTCTGTATTTGCAATCCCAAGTACTTTAAAGAATGAACTTTCCTTACCATCAATTTATATGGCAAAGGAATTCCTGTGGTCAATATGGGGTTTAAAACTTGCATTTACACGTTTACAAGGTGCAATTGATTCAAGAACTAAAGCCTGTTAGCCATTCCAAACGACGTCAATGGTCAGAATGGTGGCAAGAAATGGCAACAGTCGATGATCGGCCCTTAAAATGTAAGCTTATTTTTTATATACCAGAGACTAGATAAGGAAAAAACATAACTTAAGTAACGTTTAGGAAATTTTATGAAACTTTTCCAAAAATATACCCTTCCACTTTCTAGGTAAAAAAAAATACAAAACAAAAGGTGTCTTCTTTCTCTTAGAGATCACAAGGACACCTATATGCATCCATACTGTTTCAGGTATACGAGTACCTAAAGTCCTTTTATTGTCATATATTGTCTTTTGCCTCATAATTAATCACTGGCTTCTTCTATAGATTCCTACAAACGTAATGTATTCATCAGTTATCAATTATTTTTTTTGAATATTGAATTAACGAACAATAAAAACTGTGATAAAAACCCACTCACACATACATACGTGTATTCATACACACACGCACACGAACACTGTCGCACCGCCACTTCCGGTTGTGTCATTTATCATGTATTGATAAAATTGAAGAAACAACAAAAGTGAGAAACAAAATGAATACTGAGCCTTTTATTATACTCGTACGAAGGATGAATTCATTCAAATGACAATACCCATACACACACACACATACAGTCTCTTACACATATCGCTAACAAAGGACATCAGAATGAAGGAGATTACTCTGTTGTACGTCGTATGTATTTCTAGATAATATAATAAATTAATGTCACATCTGATTTCTTCCATAGAAACTCATCAGAAGCATCATCACCATCATCAGCGGCATACAATGGTTTTGTCTTTCCTCTTTTTTTTCGCCGTGTGGGACTATAATGGTGTAAATATCAGGAGAAATCTATTAAAGCCATTAAGAGCTATAAATGAGTTCTAATGAAGTCACCGCAACTGGGAGTTTATTTCCGTTTTTGTTTTGTTTTTGCAAAACAGTCGTGTGTCTAAGAGTATTTGGGCGCGAGAAGCTTCTATCTCTTCTTCCGTTCAAAGCATTAAGGGCACATATTCGATCAGATCTCAGACTGAGGACGAATAGTTGTTCTAAGGCCTCATTGTTAAGGCTAATATCATGGCTAGCATCTTTATATAAGTAAAGATCTTGTCTGTCGTGGTATGTTAAGAAGTGAGCGTTACTCTGGCGCAACGGAATAATTTTATAGTCCAGATAGTCACGTAAATTCAAGCAGTCTTGTGAGTAAGATTTATACAGGGTGATTCATCTAGACGTATTTTTTCAGAACAAAAAAATATAAAAAATCAAATCAAATGTGGAGTCTTTATTGGTAATTTGAAAGGACATATTATGAAATTTATTTTTTGAAAATATTTACTTCAAATGTTGGCAACTGTATTATGGAAATGAGCGTTCGGTGAGAAACGGGAAGATCCGCTGTTTTCGACCGAAATTTCGTTCTGGCTAAACGGCAAAGTCAATAAACAAAACCTTCAATTGTCCGGCCAAGCCCACTCAGCTGACCCCCAGGTCTCTGTGGACGCATCCAGTTCAAATGACTCGTTTCCTCCACCAGGATATCGAAGCAGATCCTCCATAGACGAACAAGATTTCAAAATAAATATATTGTTGTTACAACAACAACAACAAAATTACCGCATTTGGGCTGACGAGCAACAAGAAGAGCTTCAAGAGGTGCCATTATACCCAGAGAAAACCATGGTTTGGTGCGGTTTATAAGCTGGTGGAATTATCGGTGCATATATTTTCAAAAATGATGATGGCCGGGACGTAACCGTGAATGGTGCTCGCTATCGCGCTATGATATCGATCTTTATGCTACCTGAAATTGAAGCCCGTCATCTTGACGACACTTGGTTTCAATTGGACGGTGCCACTTGCCGTACAGCTGCTCAAACAAAGACTCTATTGAGAGGTCATTTCGAAAAGCAGCTAATTTCACGTTTTGGACAGGTGAGTTGGCCGCCTAGATCGAGTGTTATCAGATCTTTAGCCTTTTTTCTTTGGGGTTACGTAAAGTCCAAAGTCTATGCTGACAAACCAGCTACGATTCGGGTATTGGAAGCAACATTACGCATGTCATTAAAGCTATACCGGTCGAAATGCTCGAACGAGTCATCCAAAATTTTACCATCAGAATGGAAATCCTGAGGCGTAGTTGCGGCCAACATTTGAAGGAAATTATATGTGACGCGCAAAATAGAAAGGGACCTAAGGGTAAGAACCAGTCTTGTTCAGGAGAGCCATTTAAAAGATTTAAATACGTGTATCTTTGGTGTACCATCACTTTCATAAAACGCGCATATCTCTGGGAGGGAACACTTTTGGGGCATGGGATCGGTCTCATTCGATGCTCAGATGATGTCCACATCAAAAAAAAGTGAAAATTGATTTTTTTTTACCCTTAGGTCCTTTTCTCTATGCGCTGTCACATATTCAAAAAATAAATGCCATAAAATGTCCTTTCGAATGAACAACAAAGATTCCAAACCTGATTTGAATTTTTGTGTTTTGAAAAAAATACCTTTAGACTGATCACCCGATATATATCGTTATATATCGGTCTATTATTTTGGCTACAAATGTACCACGGCCACTTTTCGTCCAGGATTTGTTTCGATCCCTGCCTTTAATACGTATATAAGTACATATATAATGTAATATGTATAGCTTATATCATCGTAATATCTCTAATATTTCATGAGACAAAGGTCTTCTATGTCCAGAATTGTTTGCGCGTTGCCACATCTAATGGTCCAACAAGCTGGCCAAACGAAATTTAATACGAAAATTTCGTAACGATTATAGTGAATAGTGTTGATATATACTTATAAACCGAAAAGCTCTAAAATTTAACCTCAATCCCTATGTGAGGAAATTTTTAAACTCGACGGATTTTTAATTCGAACCGTTTCAACGCATCTACGATGATGCAAAAAAAATTCTGCAAAATTTGCAAATTTTCAATTAACAAGGTTAAATAGTGCGACCTTGTATATACTTCTTTGAAAACTCGATAATAGCTAGATTATCTTACATGATTATGACGATTTAGAATATATATACTAAGTTGGGCCACCGATTACCACTTCGATGTGTTAAAACGGAATGACAAAGTGAATATGCTCGTCATCCTATAATAAAATGGGGTTTACCAAAACTCCAGTCCGAACAGAAATTGCTTGATTAGTTTCCTTTTTCTTTATATAAGTCTGACATTTGTAGAAGTTAAAAAGCGGGGCGCTTTTTAACTGTCACGGCCCTGCTGAACCTAAGTCTTAATTTTCATATCGATTTTTGTGATTTTGAGGTATTGTATCTCAAATTTCTAAAATCATAAAAATTTTCTCTACCTACTTTTTATAATGGCGATTTCGGCAAACTTTTGATGTCTTCTTTTTTGATAATGCTTGACATAATTAAAAGGTGTCTTCTTTCGCCTAGAGATCACAATGCTTGACATAATTAAAAGGTGTCTTCTTTCGCCTAGAGATCACAAGAACACCCTTACACATCCACAATTTTTCAGTAAAATAACTCAAAATTTTTGTGGTTTTGAGGTATTTTATCTCAAGTTTCTAAAATCATTAAAATTTTCAATACCTACTATTGCTAATGGCGATTTCGACAAACTTTTGAAGTCTTCTTGACATAATTAATTTTTGCAAAGTTGACTCGAGGCCACTAAAAAATATTTTGCTAGCCCGACAAAAGATCAATCTTGCCCAGGTATACCGACAATTAATTTCCAATTGAATGGAATACGCCCAAGCCAATAAAACGCAGTAAAGAATTTACGCACTCAAATTGAATTAAAAACAATTGAAGTACTTACCTTGAATCTGGACTATCAATAAATGTTATTTCCATTGACCTCTAGACTTAGTTTATCTAATGGCATATTTTTATTGCCGATCACCATCCACAACAATCAGCCTACTTAATACAATTTTCCAGAATTAATCACTTCCAGTAACCATTTTATGTTTTTAATAATTTTCTATGCACTTCTTTTTTATTTTTTTATTTTTCAAGCTCGAAACTCTTCTTGTATAGATCACAGCGTATTGCGACGTAAAATATTGGCAAAGTAAATGTCAACAAACACAATTTGGCTTTGCAGAAAAACAGCTGTACTTAACTCCCACACAAACAAACAGGGCTGCACTGGTGGACGGCAGAAATGAAGCACACTTCGAAGGCGTTTCGATACAACTGGCGCCGCTCAACTTTCTTACTTTTGGCGTCACCGGCAATAGCGGCGTTATTGGATCATTCGTTTACATTTACAAACGCAATCTGTTAGCTTGAGAAATCTATTACAATTAATATAATAATTTCGTTGAAAAGTCAACCGAAATCCGTTTGAAGGGGATTTCGTTTGTATATACGAGGAAAGGGTTATGCCTAATTAGCATATAAAGTTAAAATTTATCAAATGCCGTCTTCAACTCTATTATAATTTGTATGGAAATTAAGTCTGATAAAAATTAAATCCAGAGGACTTAATTTTTTTTTTCTTTCTCTTTAGTTGTTTATTTTATTTAATTCAAGTTTATATAGTTACCATGAATAAACGAAAAGGTTTTAATTATATAATATTACAATACATAACCCTTAATCGGGAACTAAAATACACTTAATGTTGGTTTCTACCAAAAATACTTTTTAGATAATTATTTATTTTTGCTACATTGTATTATATAATAGCTGTAATCTGTTAAATTATGCAATGACAAATTTTAAAAATCATTACTTTCTTATTTAGATATGATAAAAAGGGTGGTCAAGGTTGATAAAAATAAAAAAAGGTTATTAACTTATATTTCAACCACCAAACTATATTTGTGTTTATTTTAATCCAGAGGACTTCATTTGTTAATGCGAATGCGGTATAAACTTTTATAATAAATGACGATGGGAGGATATTGCCACGCGATTTCGTTTAATACGTTTGTGTAGGAGGTACAGCATGGGCGTGTCTGAGACTCAGAATGTTGGTCAAGCAGTATGATTTATAATCCATTTTTAATAACTTCTTTTCAACTGAATCTTATGAATAGTATTAAATTTCTTATATGAATACACCAAAAGAAGGCGGAATTGTGCATTGGCACTGGAGGTGTCAGAATGGGGCATGTCTCCACTCTTTTTGGGTGAGCGTATAAAGCCGTTAACTGAAGATTAAATGGTTCACAGTTTAAGCAAATTTCTTGCACAAGGAATATAGTTATGTGGGTTCTAATTCCCACTGAAATATTGTCGTTTGTGTGGGAAGTACCTTAAGCTGAATAGCTAAGAATTTAGTTATTTTTTATCAAGTCAAACTAATTACTTCATTCTTAGGTATTGATTTCAGTATTTATTATGACAAGAATACCAAAAGTGGACGTAATGGTACATTTGTGTGGGAGTTCTAGGATGGACCGTGACGACTACTCCTTTATATTAAAGTACAAAGCCGTTATAAACATTTGGGAGGGTTCTAAAATGTTATTCATTAAAACAGAAGTACATAGTAGGGACCTAAATACTGTTAAACACGTTTTATGCTGTAAAATAAAAAGTACAGAATGTTTTTGGATCAAATATTTTTTATTATATTTATTGATGTATATTGTATCCAAAAGCCTTTTGCCTTTACACACGCCTTAAGTCGCACTGGCCAATCGTCATTAGCTGCACGAACCTCGTTTATTGGAAAATTGGTTACAGCTCGAACCAAAGCAGTCTTAAGAGATCCTATGCTGGGGTATCTTTTGTGAAAAACCTTGTCCTCTAAAACCGTGCACAATTTGTAATCCAATGGGTTCAATTCTGGACTGCCTGAGGGTCAGAGGAAATGAACGCTGGCAAATTGTTTCGCAGCCAGGCCTGGGACGTTTTAGCCTTATGGGCTGGCGCAGAATCCTGCTGGAAAGTCCATGGCTTCACCACAGCTTCCAAAACGGTTTCTTGGTAAACTTTGGACGATGTTTTGACTTCTTGTTCGCAGAAATGCAGGTCAGTGACCCCATGGTAAGAGACACTCCGCCAAACCATGACTGAAGCTGGGTGATGACCCTTTTCCACCCTTGGAATCAGTTCAGATGGTTCCTTAGATGACCGCGCATACACTCTATCATTAAGCTTGTTAAATTTTTCCTGAACGGTAAAACTTTTTTCATCGGCGAACAAAATTTTTCTGTGCAAGTTATCAGCATTCTTGATCAAAAGACGTTTCCATTTTTCAATCCTATTTTTTTAAAGGTTCTCATTATCTGACCACTTCATGATGAAAGTTGAAACAATTTTAAAATCCCGTTACTGACTATCACTATTGAGGTAAGCTTTCAAAACCCATATGACATTAACGGGATATGTTCAGTTGTATTATTGAAATGGGTGTGTTCAATTTTGTAACAGTATTTATGTCCCTACTAAGTATATGTGACAGCGCATAGAGAAAGGGATCTAATTGTAATTTTTTTTTTTTTTTTTTTGATGTGGACAACATCTGAGCATCGAATGAGACCGATCCCATGCACCAAAAGTGCTCCCTACCAGAGATATGCGCGTTTTATGAAAGTGATGGTACACCAAAGATACACGTATTTAAATCTTTAAAGTGCCTCTCTTGAACAAAACTGGTTTTTACCCTTAGGTCCCATTCTATTTTGCGCTTCACATATACTTATAAACTGTACTGTTTGAGTGGGAGGTACCAGAAGGTGCGTGGATAGGAATCTAATTAGTTGTCACTAAGTTAAGCTTATAACCCTATTCAAAAGTATCGACATTAGGTTAGACCGGGAGGTGCCAGAAATGGCCATTTTCAAGCCCATAAACAGTTTTAAAAAAATATAAGGTCATGCAAAATTTTTAACAGATTGGAAGCTGCTTTCGGATATCCTGCGACCCAGCCCCACAAACGGTATGACTCAAATGACTATTAAAGACATGAAGCGGATTTGGTCAAGGCTCTAAAATGCTATTTTCAATGAATTACATTTTTGTCAGTACCAAATAATATATACGATCTTTCGCAGTAGAGTGAGGGTATAAAAAAGATCACAATTTCATTTTATAGTGTAAAAATAATCAATTAACGCTAATTAGGTTTCGGTTTATCATTGATTTATTTGTAAGAGTAAAAATTGCACTAATTTAATGAGCACGATTGATTTCATATGGATACATCGGCTGGCTTCGCCGTTATCGCAATTTTTCAATACACTAACGTATGTTTTGCTCGATATTCGCTAAAGGACCTAAATCATTGATGAATTGTTTGGTAAGCAGTGGAAGGCAGTAAAAAAACCTAGCATCGTCGACATGGTTATTATGCGATTTTCCAACTTGGCGAACAACCGAACTATAGCGTCGAAAGCCTTGTGTCATCGCTCTCAAAAGATCTTCAAATTCTACGAATATAATCTCCGTTTGTCAGCCAAAATGGCTTTTCATTAGATTTCTAGAAAAATCCTTTTTGAATGGGTCTTGGATTAAGCAAGTCACAGATCAAAGAGCTTTTTGCATCGCCATTGTGATCACTCTACTGTCTCACCGAAGTCGCGTTGCAATATCCTTTCATCATAATTTATTATTAAAGGTGATTGCATGTACAAACTGGGTCGTCTGGTTTTTTTCGCACTTCAGAATTCAGTTCCCACACAAATTGTAGTCGATTTTAAGACGAAATTTAATGAAGTTCCATTCCAATTGAATGTTTAAGTATATGACGAGTAAGGCATTACCTGTTTCTTACATATACAAGCAAAATCTCATTCAAACAGATTTTGGTTGACATTTCAGCGAAATCGCCATACAAATGGTAATTTTTTTCAATTCCAAATCATCTGTATTTCATCTGTAAATGTGAAAGAGTGGTTATTTAACTCAAATGGTTTAAAAACCCCGACTTTTCCAATAACATCAAAAGTAAAAGTGTCTATTGGTGAGCGCCGCCAAATTGTATCGAAACGCCTTCAAAGTGTGCATTACATTCTGCCGTCCACAAATACAATCCTGTGTGTTTATGTGGGAGTTAAGAACAGCTGTTTTTCTGCAGTGCAAAACTGTTTGTTTACATTTACTTGCACAAATTTTTAAGTCGCAATACGCTTTGATCTAGTTTCTAGAAGAGTTTTGGGCTTGAAAAACAATTTGCACGAGTGCCTAGAAAACAAATTATAAAAAATAGTGCTTAATAGAATGAATTGATACTGAAAAATTCCAATTGAATTAAGAAGAAGACTGCTTGTGGTGGATTGCGATCGCTTATGAAAATATTCCATTGGATTAACCAGAACTACTCGTAAAGGTCAAAGGAAATAACATACATATATTGACACTACAACTACAAGGTAAGTACTTCAATTTTATTTAATAAAATTTTGCTACGTAAATACTTTTAGTGGGTTTTATTGTGAGACCTCGAGCTTGAAAAGAGTTTTATTTCTTAGATATTAAATAAATAGGTCGAAAAACACCAAAAATCAAAAGTCTTGGTTGTATTCTATACCATTAGAATCCTGGACAAGGTTGTCGCGTTATTATTGCGCTAATTACATATTTTTTATTGGCCCCGTGACAGCTTTGGAAAAAATTAATTTTGTCAATTATTGGCAGCGAAACAAAAAAAAAAGATATCCAAAGTTTGCAGAAATCGTCATGAGTATGAGAAGTTAGTAAATCATTTCAATGATTTCAGAAAGTTAAGAAGAAAATCCACCAAAATTAAAAAAATCAACATGAAAATTGGGTCTGAGGTTTATCAGGGCCGCTGTTTCTTAAAAAAGCTAGCCGAACTAGAATAATTTTAGGATCGTATAAAACGAAATGAAATGAAACGAATTTCTTTTCAGGTACGAGTATGCAGCAGATTCATTCTGTCGTTCCGTTTGCAGCACTCCAAAATACTACTCGGAGACCCCATAAAATTTGTATATTCTCAATCGTTGTAAAATTCTTAGATAATCTAGAAATATAAATTTACCTTTCTATGAAAAGCAAACAACAGGTTGCTCTATTGAAGCTATAGGTGGTCAATGGGAAAACATTTTCCCCTCTCAAAGGCAGAGTCAACCTCTTGAAAAATCAATTTGTAGTATTTATACTCTACACCATTCTGTGGAACTGGCTATTATAAGTTAGTTTCATAGCAAATGTTTGTAACTTCAAAACAATATTTGAAATAGACCCAACCTTAAGTTTACCGATCGATGTTAAATCGCCAGCTGCTTCCATTGAACGATGTATGTCTGCCCGTCCGTCCGTCCATCTGAACCTTTTAAATAACTACAGGTCGCAATTGTTGTCCGATTTTCATGAAATTCGACAAAAGTATGTTTATTGAAAATAAAGAAAATCGTTTAAGATTTAGATATGGATCACATATATACTTAAGTTTATCCGATTTTTATATCCAATCATACGATAGACCTTATATTTACTTTGTCATTCCGTTTGCAACACCCCAAAATACTGGACGGAAAACCCATAATGTGTATATAAATCTTAAAATTCTAAGGTGATCTAGTCATGTCCGTCATGTCATACCGTCTGACTATCTGTTAAAAGTAAACTATATTATCGCACTAGTAAGGCTAAGTAAATGATATTTTGCAGAAAAATGTGTTGATAAAGTGAGGCATTTGTTCTTGAAAATGTTCCAAATCGGTCAACAGGACTAGGTCAACTTCTGGAAAATGCAGCAGCCCTGAACTTAAAAAAACAATATCTAAATAACCTTAAGTATCTCTAACAACGATGATATTTGGAATATTGCCATAGATCAAAACCCAAGTAATGGACCGATCGTTGCGAAATTTTAACAGAGTGAAATCAATGGCTAGGAAATTTTAACAACTATATTCTGGTACACTGGACAAGGGGGAGTGACAACGCCTTCACAACCCTGAACGTTGAAAGGCTGTATCTGGTAAACTAATACCAATATGACGGTAGTAGTTGGAACACACAGAGAACAGATTTATTGCCACTCACGACTGAATGATCGGTCATACCAATGAAACGCGTAACAATAATTTAATTGCCAGAAGTGGTGGTTGTGGAAACCATTAGTTCAGCAAACATTTTATTGCTGTAACCAAGTCATGATAATGACTTCATCATAACCAAAAATGGGTTGTTTAATGGTATTTTTTCAAAAATAAAATAGCTCGAAGGCGCTCTGCTCAGCTGCAAATGTCTAAAGGGTCTTTACACATAACACGCAGAGATAAGACATGGTTACTATATGGTCACGGCAACAATAGTATGTTCTCTGCAGTAAAAGTATGGTCGTCGCAACCATAGTATTGTTTTTTGAATTTCATTTTGACAATAGTATGATTGCGGCAATATTAATATTGTTGAAATGTAACAATAGTATTGTTGCCAAATTTAAAAATGAAAATATGGTTGTAGCAACAATATAAATATGGTTGGTGGGACAAAAGTATTGTTTTCATGGGTATTGTGTTAACAATAACATGATTACGACAAAATTACCGACAAAACCTTAATTTTTTCATTAATTTGACAATGTTATTTTTTCGAATCTATCCCAATAATAGTAATAATAATTAATTTTTTCAAAAAAAAACTAGGGATTAGTATAACTAAAATATTTTTAAAAAATGTTTTTTTTACTGTTAAATAAATCACTCCTATTATTACATAACTTACTTAATAAAATTCTTTATTGTTGAATAACAACGTAATCCAGTCTTTACAAAAAATTTTGGGGATCATAGTATGGTTGGGCGTAAGTCATACTATGGTTGTACGTTTAACATACTATGGTTATGAGGATCATAATATGGTTGTGGGGATCATAGTATGGTTGTATGTGAATAATTCTATTGTTGCGAGGACCATAATATTGTTATGGGGATCATAGTATGGTTGTGTGTGAACAATACTATTGTTGTGATGACCATAATATTGTTGTGACACAACCATATAACCAACAATAGTATGATGCTCTTCGAATATTGTTACCCAAACCATACTTTTATTCTGCGTGAATATTAATGAGAAATTTACATCTTTTTCCATACAAAGTGCACTTAGTGCAACACTTAAAGCCCGGGGATCCCCAATCACTGATTTTAAGCCAATCGATAAAGCAAATTTTTCCCAGCTAAAATCAGCAATCATCTCATCCACTTTTTCTCGCCATGACTCTGCTTATGAGTACTTTAGGTCTTCACTTATTGCACTATTATAGCTATTAAGGCTTCATTTTTTTCATTGAACAAGTGTGGTAAGTGGATTTTTAGACCCAAAAAATATTTTTTGAACGTTCAAATACATGGTATGTTGCACCGATATTAGAGTTTTAATAACTGAAAATAAGAGAGCGCCAACTAACATTCAGTTGTAATGATGAAATACTCTAGGTACAATGTAAGCTTAAACATTAAGTTGGCAAAAAATTCGGTTGTGGAAACGAATCAGTTCTTTATGAGTGGGAACGCAAATTAGAGCAAATTTTGCTACGGATGCAAATAAAGATTTTTGAAGTTTAAGGGTCGTAGGCAGGGACCGAAAGGCCCTAAAAAGGGCCATTTGATTTTCGTCACGTCGAATTTGTTCCGTTCTTGTTTTCCGCAGTTTATGCCCTCCAATATTAGAGAATTATTTACGGTAAGATTGTCCCTCAAACATACTAGTCTTGTTAGTCTATAAAATCTATTGATACTTCAACTATTACAGCCTTCCATATGAGATCATTCCCTCTTATTTTTCAATCTTATTTCTATTTAGCTCCAGCCTGACGCATGAACCTAAAAAAATCATTTGCTTTTCGGCTGGCCGAACTTAAAGATGGACTTGTTTCCCGCAGTTTATGTCCACCAATATCAGTCAAATATTTATGGTGAAATTGTTCCTAAAACGCACTAGTTTTCTTAAACTGTAGAAGCTTCTAATGAAACAACCATAACTGCTTGCCATATAAGAATATTCGCCTCCTTATTCTTCAATCTCATTTCCCTTTAACCTCAGCTATGTTTTAAATCTTCATAAAAGTTTAACTGCAAAAATCATCGTTACAATCCCTAGAATACACACAATTAATTTTCCCCTAAATAATTACAAAATTGAAAATTACTACTCTTGTTCTCGATAAAGCTGAAATGCTGCCTATTTTTCGCCTCACGCCTAAACGTGAACCAACAGCATATTCTAAAGGCAAAATGACGCCTGAAAACGTATTTAAGCATTCAGTCGGTATTTAGCATTAAGACACCTTTTGCTTGAACAATTTCCGAAAATGTCTTTAATGAAGTCCTTTAAATGCTCTCACATTCATGAATTCATGGTGAACTACGTGTCATTACAGCTTAACAGTAGACCAGAATAACCACTATTCACTTACAGCAGCCACCCCTCCCCGTCCCTTAATGCAATAGACCGACAGCAACGCCAAGCAACCAACCAACCTGTGCAACAGATATTATAACATTAATGCGTATGAATGTGCGTTTACAGTGGTGTGAACGATAATAGCAAACCTTAAGTAGGACAAAGCTAAGCTGATACCTGGGGACCAATTAAATTGGGTAGTGCCAAAATTTATAAACCCTCACATAGATAAATAATTAGTTGCAAATCGGCAAGAACTACTAAAATTCCGTTGCAAAAAAAGAATTGCGTTAGCAATCACTAAATGTTTATAATTGTAATGGATATTTGGTTCGAAATTCCATACAAGATGATAAATATCAATCATCGTATTGTAGACGCAACTAATTGATCGGTCATATCACAGAAACGCATAGAATGTATTAAGTTGCCATAACTCTGCTGGTGGCAAGCCAATATTTTGCTGTTGTAATCAAAAATTGGTAATGATATATAAAATTTGATCATAACCAAAAGCGAAAATAATCCAAGTATTACTGGTCTAAGCTAATCTTTTAATTTAATTTTTTTAGTAAAAATTTTACATCATCTTTTCCTATCGACTTGATCGTCCCTTTGTTTCGACACTTCAAGTACAGGGTACGGCTAAAGTAACTATAGGATTTGTTTTTTAAATAACTATTGAATGGAATGAAAAAAAACAAAAAAAATATGATAAAAAGAAAGTTTATTTTATGTTATTTTTTTTACATTAATTATGAAAAATAATATCAGTTAAATGAGAACCGTTTTCTTTAACGCATAAATGTGCTCTTTTTATGGCATTTTCCATAACTTTGTTGAGTGTTTCTTGTGGTATACGATCAATTTCTTCTTGAATGTTGTCCTTTAGTTGCTGCAAGGTTTGGGGCTTATTCACATAAACTTTGTCTTTGAGATAGCCCCACAAGAAAAAATCCGGTGGAGTCAAATCTGGCGGTCGTGGAGGCCATCTCAAATCGCCGTTTTTAGAAATTATCCGATTTGGAAATTGTTGTCTTAATAAGTCCATCGTTGCACGGGCTGTATGAGCTGTTGCACCATCTTGTTGAAACCATATATTGGCGTTTGGTGGCAGTTGCGGAAATAAAAAATTTTGTAGCATTACTCTGTAACGTTCTCCATTTATTGTTTCACATACACCTTGGTCGTTTTCAAAAAAAAGGACCGTAAACTTTTTGGGTGGTAATGCCACACCAAACGGTAACACGAATTGCGTGTAAAGATTTCTGATGAAGATTTTTGGGATTTTGGGATCCCCAAAATCTGTTGTTTTGTTTATTTACGAAACCGTTCAAGTGAAAATGCGCTTCGTCGGTCATCATTAAATTTGACAAAAAATTTTCATTTTGATCAACGAGATTTAAAACTGCTCTAGCATATTCCAAGCGCAATACGAAGTCCTCAGGATTTAGTTTTTGGACTAGTTGGATTTTGTAAGGGAAGAGGTGCAAATCGTGTTTTAAAATTCGCCGAAGAGTGCGGTCAGAAAGCTGCAACTGGGATGATCGTCTTCTTGTTGATGTCTCCGGATTTTCTTCGACGCTCTGTCGCACAGCATCAATATTTTCGGCCGATCTGCCAGTTCGAGGTCTGCCCGTACGTCTTGAATCTCCGACAGTCCCATATTCAGCAAAATTATTCACCAACGAACGAATGGTTGGACCCGTTGGAGCAGTTCTTACACCATAAAATCTTCTGTATGCACGTTGAGTAATTATCGAACGATGATTTTCAATGAATAGAAAAACAATCTTAGTTCTTTGCGCAATTGTATAGCGTTCCATTTTTAAATATTCTCCCAAGTTTAATTTCTGAAATAGGAAAAAAGAAAAAGTTAAATACTCGCAAGCAAAGAAGTTACAATTGTTTTACATCATATAGTAACTTTAGCCGCACCCTGTATTTAAGAAAAAACTTTTTTGCATCTACTGAAAATTTAAAATGTGGTAAAAGTCCACAGTCCTCATCCAAATGGAAACTGAATTTAAGAATATAACTTATTCAAACTGCCTATTTCCAAACATACTTAGTAGGGACATAAATATTGTTACACACGTTTTATGCTGTAAAATAAAAAGTACTGAATGTTTTTGGACCAAATATTTTTTAAATATATTTATTGATGTATATTCTATCCAAAACGAATTTACTTATTCGAAATGTCCACCTTTTGCCTTTACACACGCCTTAAGTCGCACTGGCCAATCTTTAATAGCTGCGCGAACCTCGTTCATTGGAAAATTGGCCACAGCTTGAACCAAAGCAGGCTTAAGAGATCCAATGTTGGGGTATCTTTTGTGACAAACCTTGTCCTCTAAAACCGTCCACAATTTGTAATCCAATAGGTTCAAATCTGGACTGCCTGAGGGCCATTCTTCAGAGGAAATGAACGCTGGCAAATTGTTTCGAAGCCAGGCCTGGGACGTTTTAGCCTTATGGGTCGGCGCAGAATCCTGCTGGAAAGTCCATGGCTGGTTTTGGAACAGGGAATTGTTAAGAGGCTTCCCAACAGCTTCCAAAACGGTTACTTGGTAAACTTTGGCCGATGTTTTGACTCCTTGTTCGCAGAAATGCGGGTAAGTGACCCCATCGTAAGACACACCCCACCAAACCATGACTAAAGCTGGGTGATGACCCTATTCCACCCTTGGGATCCGTTCAGATGCTTCCTTAGATGACCGCGCATACACTCTGTCATTTTGCTTGTTAAATTTTTCCTGAACGGTAACATTTTTTTCATCGGTGAACAACATTTTTCTGTGCAAGTTATCAGCGTGCTTCACCGAAAGACGTTTGCATTGTTCAATCCTATTTTTTTTAAGGTGCAGTCAATAAATGTCCGGTACGTCGTTTGAAAGCCCCAAGTCCCAGTCTTTTTTAATGATTCGACTCATAGACTTTTGCGTGATATTCATCTCACGGGCCATGATGTTTTCGGAGCGGATTTCTGTGAATTCTTGATTAACGGCTTTGATGACATGTGGTGTTCGAGCAGAGCTTGGGCGGCCCGACCGGTGGCGTCTTTTACAACTCCAGTCTCCTCAAACAGTTTTATGCATCGGTAGATGAACATGCGGCTAGTCCCTAGTGGCCGGAGCGTTTTGAAAATATCGCTTTTTTCATTTCACACTTGAAAAGCGCTATTACAGCGATACGGTTCTCATTATCTGACCACTCTATGATGAAAGTTGAAACAATTTTAAAATCCCGTTACAGACTAGCGCTATTGAGGTTAGCTTTCAAAACCCATATGACATTAACGGGGTTCAGTTCTACTATTGAAATGGGTTGTTCAATGTTGTAACAGTATTTATGTCCCTAATAAATTGATCGTCTAAAATAATATCAGAATCTCTTCTAGATAACAACACTCTTTTCATGTTTTTTTTAAAAACATTAATTTTTTTAAATAAATGTAATGAATATAAATGTTCAGAATGGAAACTAAAATCGAGATTTGAAATAAATATTTTTTCATGTGTTTATTTATATAAACTACGAATTAATAAAATATATATTTTTTTTATCACATCTGTAGCCAAGTCGTCAAGCTTTCATTTAAGGTACTTTGTGGCACATTAAACCTTTAGAAGTCGATATTTTTAGGTTTAAAATTCAACTTTACTTCGCTTAAACAATTTCTTATTAAGCTTTATCTTGAACATTTTTTACACTTTAAAACAAAATTTGAATTTTGATGCATAAAATCGCTAACAAACTTTATTATATTCGAAAGTAAAAACCTAGTTTTAAAAAACCTGCTCATAATTCAAATTCTAACAGAATAAATATTTTCAAATCGTTAAATATAAAAATTTAGTTAAAAAAACGTTCATTTCGGTCATATAACAGAAAACATTCAATGATAATATAAGTTGGTCGAGGTAACAAATGCTTGTGGCAATGGCAACCGAATTCAAAAAGTACCTATAGCCAATAATCGATAATAACAACCAATACATGGGCAACATTAGTTCCTATAATCATCCTTATTAGTTAAGGAAACCAATTTATTGTCTCTTCAATCAATTGCAGAGAAAAATTGCAGTGTATCCAATCAACATTCGGCTGTAGCGATGGAAAACATGGATAGTACGTGCAACTAACAACATTTGTTTGTGGCAACAAATCTGTTTTCTGTGTGCTCTCTTTAAAGCTTTTCATGCAGTATAGAGTAGCAAAATAAAAGTTTCCTCGGCCCAGAGAAAATAATAAGCGCCGTCCTTTTGAAAATTCACTAAACTAAATTCACAGCGAACTAAACGAGAGTTGGTTACTACAACTAATTTAACTCTTGTCACCTCCAATTAATGGTACCAAACCAATATGTACTTCATAGTTGGTTGGTTGTCAACCAATAGTTTTACTGAATTCGACTTATTGGTTGTAAGATCCTTAATATTATTGTGCCTACCATCTTATATTGAATCACGTTACCATCAATACCATGGAATGTTGGTAATTGCAACAGAAAGTATGTGTATTTAACCAAATATTTTTAGTTCGTACCGATTTCCAACTGATTATTTTGTTTCTGTGTTTATTCGATAAATACTTGGGGACAGTGACGCGGAGTTTACTTAGTTGAAGGGTGGTTTAGGTTATTATACTCGTATAGTTCAGTCTGCATAACTTCAGCCTTTTTTATTTCCCAATTATAGAGGTGCTATTTAATTGTTCACTAATGTCCAACAGCCTTAAGTCTAACGCAATTTACCAACAAAAACCTCACCTTTTACTCTATTAGGGTTTCATTATTACAAACAATTTGTGTATAGAAATGTGTGTAAGTGTGTGTGCGAGTGTATTTGGCTAAGTGCAGTTCCTGTTTTTCAAGGTGTGTGTGTGTGTGTATGTGTGCGAGTACCGGTAGTGCTGTCAATTGGTATGTGTGTATGTGCAGTGGCTGAGCCATAGATACTTATGCTAGTTAGATGTTATGTTAGATTTGCATATTAAATTATATTCTCGAGCAAGTAAAGGAAAATGTTAAACGTTATCTAATTATGCCTTTGATGATGTTAATGATAATGATGATGACGGCGACGATGACGATGACAACGACGAAAGCCATGACGACGCTGACTACCATGATGATGATAATGATGCTGATGAGATGGACGGACGGACGAACAGACAGACATTCCAAACAGACCGAGATGAGTATTTGTTGTTTGTTTGCTGAGTTTGCTACTGGTGATGCTGTTGTTTGTTGTTGACATTACATACATACACCCATACACACATACACACACACGAACACCCCAATTTGATGAAGGATTTTCTCTGAAATATATGTATGTATATGTGTGTATTTATGTACATTACGTTTGTACATTATTATGCAAAGTACGATCAACTGGCATGTAAAGTATGTTTAGATACACACGCTTAAACATATGCTTATATGTATGTGTGCCAGTAAATATATGTGTATGAATTTTAATACAAATATTTCATACACATGTACGAGCAACGTCTATGTTTGCGTTCATGTCTTTCATATTTGTTTAGATCCAAAATACATTATATTAATGTAATTTCTTCGTGGGCTTAATGGATTGAATTAATGCTTAATTTTAAAATGAAATTCTGAAGTTTTTGACGAAAGCGTTCGCTGTCTCTAACTCGTTGTGGAATCTATAAAAGAGAGGTTGCAACTTGGAGGTTAAACGCATATTAAAGCAGCTGATTTATTTTTATTGTTCATAAAAAACACACAGTGCTTATGTCTGTCTATACAATTTATATAAAAAGCATCCATCGTTTTCTTTAATCATTAATTTTAAAAAATACAATACCCTCTTTACGATTTTAAGTACAGGGTGGTTTAAATCCAAGTTTTTTTTTTAAAAATATCTAAGGAATTAAAAAAATACATTCGCATAACATCGATCCTTTACGGTCCTTCCACCATAACAGTCAAACGGCTTCAAAATGCAGCTCCAATCGACATCGTCTCAAACGGCTGATAACACCATTACAGACCTTGGCGGCATCCTGCAGAACACAATGATGGTAAAAGTCCATATCTTCAATTGCCGCCTTAAAAATGGCATATCGTAGCGCTCATTGTTATTCGAAATCACGTTTCAGAAGCATTTAAAAAAGTAACAAGAACCAAACTAAAAACCAATAGCGAAGCCCACAGTCGTGGTTCTATAAATGGTTTTTACATATCAAGATGACTTTGTTCCGGATTCGCCCGAAGCCGGTGCATGAAATGTTGAGCTGCTGCGATCGATAGCGAGTCGATGTTATACTTATAGAATTGAGGGTCTCACTCTCGACTATAACCGACTCATTCTCGTCAGTGTCATCCGTAAGACAAAGGGGGTTCTCATATTGTCCACTAGCCTGTTTCACAAACCTCAATAAATGAACTCTTGAGGCTACACAGCAGAGGTGATTAAATACTGTACGAAATTTAACTGAGATCGAAAGTATGGGTTTTCTAAAGGAGCTTTAGCTAAAATCTGGATGGATCTTTGTTTAGGGGAAATATCACAAAATATAGCAATGGTCGACCTATACGAACTATTTAAAATTTCATGAAGATAGAAAACTTAAATTCATTAAACAGAGAATAAAATGTGACACTTAAAATCGGTAGGACTTACAATCGAAGGACCTAACACTGAAAATAACTTCTGAAAAAATCTTCTGTAATGTCAATTGTTTTTTTAACTTGGACCAAGAGAATATTTACATCGAAATTAGTTAAGATCGGACAACATATGCGATATATGGGACGCAGAACTGATGGATGGAAGTACGGCCGAAAGGCAGGAAGGTTGGGCGCACGAATAAGCGGTTCATGTTCGGAAGGACGAAAAGTTGGACGGAGGAAAGAACGGACGGAGCATCGGGCAGAAGGGCAAAATAAAAAGGAACACGAAAGAACCAACGGACAGAAAGAGGTGCGGAAGGACGTACTGATGAAAGGAAGGGTGAAAGAAGACGAACCGAGGTAAGTGATGTAGAACGGACCAAAGCTTTTGCAGAAGGATGGATGGAGGTACAAATAAAGGAATGGTCGTACGAACAGACTGGTAGAGGTAGCCGAAAGGACGAAAGGGCGAATGGACAAAGGAATGACAGACGGAAGAACAGGTACAAGGACGGAATGGATGGAAGGCGGACGTAAGAACGGACGAACGGAAGCACGAAAGGAAGTATAAATGGATGGACTAATGGAAGGACGAACCAAAGGAAGGGCGGACGGAAAAACAGACGGACGGCCGTAAGCAAGAAAGGAAAGGATGACGGGCAGAAGAAAGGACGAATCGAAGGAAAGACGAAGAACGGAAGGACAAAGGAATGACAGACGGAAGAACAGGTACAAGGACGGAGTGGATGGAATAACGGACGGAAGGAAGAGCTGACGGACATAAGGACCAGTTAAATGATGAACGGAAGAACGAAAGAAATTATGGACAGAACACCGGACGGACGGGAGATCGATGGATGGAAGGCGGACGTAAAAACGGACGGACGTAAGCACGAAAGGAAGTATAAATGGATGGACTAATGGAAGGACGAACAAAAGGAAGGGCGGACGGAAAAACAGACGGACGGCCGTAAGCAAAAAAGGAAAGGATGACGGACAGAAGGACGGATGAAAGGACAGACAAAAGGAAGGGCGGACGGGCAGAAGGAAGGACGAATAGAAGGAAAGACGTTCGAAAGGGCGAAGAAAGGCACGGAAGCAAGGGCAGACAGAAAGAAGGATGAATGAAAGGACGGACGCAATATCGGTCGGTTGGCAGACGAAAAAACATACAGATGGACGAATAAAAGAGTGGAAGGAAAAAAGTGCGGTCGGAAAGACGAATAAAAGGACGCACTAAAGGAAGGGCAGAAATACGGACGCAAGAAAGGACTGACGCACAGCGTTCGAGTGTTTTACATGTTCTCGTTGTGATAGTTTCAATAATGGTGCGCCATAGCAACACGAGCCAATACCAAGCGATGACCAGCGCCCCTTAAAGCCATTCCTGCGGGTACCCATTTGAAGGATGCTATATGGACACATCTTCCCCCTTTGTCAGGGACCGAGGCCTATCTACAACCGTTGATGATCTATGGCTCACATCACCCGAATGCAATGACGGACGGAAGAACGGACAGAAGAAAGGACAGAACAACAGACGGACGAAAGAACGGGTGGATGGAAAGCGGGCGTAAGAAAGGACGCAAGCACCAAAGGAAGAGCGGAGGGACAGAAGGAGGGTTGGAAAGACGAACGGAAGGAGGACGGACGATAGCCTGAAGGAAGGGATGACGGACAGATGGACAAATAGAAGAATAGAACAGAAGAAAGGTTGGAAAGACGAACGGAAGGAGGACGGACGACAGCCTGAAGGAAGGGATGACGGACAGATGGACAAATAGAAGGATGGACAATAGATAGGGCAAATGGAATTACGGACGGACGAAGGAAGGAAGGAAGGACCAACGGAATTACTAATGTAAGATCAAACAGACAGAAGGTCAGATGGAAGGACTGACCAAATACGGTCCGAAGGCGTACGGATGGACGTAAAGAAGGGCAGAAGGACGGAAGGAAGATCGGACGGACAGATGGATGAATGGATAAAAGGCGGAAGGACGGACGGTAAGAAGGTCGCTCGAAAGGACGAATGGAAGGACGGACGAAGGAATGGCGGACGAAAGGAAGCCAGAAGGACGGATGCAAGAACGGACGGACGAAAGCACCGAAAGAAGGGATGACAGCCAGAAGCACTAATTGATTAACGGAAGGGTGGACGGACAAAAATAAGGATGGAATATCGGACACAAGCAGAAACAGAATGGAACAGACAGAAGGAAGAAAGAAAGAGTAAAGAAGAATGGAAGAATAGTCGGAAGGCGGACGGGCAAAAGGAAGGAAGGACGTACATATGGAATGGCAGCAGGAATAATGAAAGAACGGGCGGTAGGCGGACGGACAGAAGAACGGAGGCAAGGACATGTGCAAGGACGAATGCAAGAACGGCTGGAAGGCGGACGGACAGACGGACGGATTTAGATATCGACATACGCAAGGAAGAACGGATGGTATAATTATCAGATGCCTTCACATACTTGTTATTTGCTTTTTACTGAGTCAAAAAATTTTGTTTGAATTCCAGTTCATTAAAAGATATATTCCGTTTGCAAATTATCGACATATTGATCGGAGACCCTATAAATTAAAGTCATTAATGATCTTGGTAAGATTCTAAGTTGATATCGTCAAGGCCGTCCGTCTGTGTTTTTGTTGAAATCACGATAGGCTTACTTACTTACTTAAGTCCCACAACATCCTATTGGGGAACAAGGGGAAACTTCTCTCAAATCAACGAGCTGTGCACGATATAATTCGGATACTCACTGACCAGGACCTACGCCGAAATAATGCATTTTATAGAGAAGTTTCTACTTGGCTTACAGATAAATCTCCTACTCGTAAAGTCGCCGGCATTTATGAGGTGGAAAACCACTACAGGAAGCTGTTAGATGTTTTTTCCCAGGGTTGAAAATGGGTTACTGGCATGCTAGTCACGAATACTAACATCATACAACGGCGTTCCATCACGAGAGATGTCAAATGAATTACGCTTAAACACTGAAATTTTTGCATGACAATGCCTTATGACTCCCTTTAGGAATTAAATGTTATTTGGATTTTTTGTATTTGATTAAAAAATCATTCTTATTGTGGAGGAATCACGGCTTCAATAGAGACTGTTAGTTGGAGCGCACTCAATACATTAAAAAGGACAGCCAGCGATCTATAGTCTAAAGTATGAATATATGGATACGCAAATTATGTCGCTACGAATTCAAATTTAAAGTAGTTTTGAAGAAGCATAAAAAATTAAAACGCTTTAGTTCTACATGATGATCAATCTAGAGGTATTTTTTCAGAGCTAAACAAACGAGCTAAACAACAAAAAAATATATAAAAATTCAAATCAAGTGTGGAATCGTTATTGGTAATTTGAAAGGACATTTTATGGCATTTATTTTTTGAATATAATTTCCTTTAAATGTTGGCCGCAACTACGCCTCAAGGTTTCTATTCTGAGGGTCCAATTTTGGATGATTCGTACGAGCATTTCGACCGGTATGGCTTTAATGACACGCGTAATGTTGGCTTCCAAAACCTGAATCGAAGCTGGCTTGTCAGCATAGACTTTGGACTTTACGTAACCCCAAAGAAAAATGTCTAAAGGTGTGATATTAGTCGATCTAGTCGGCCAACTCAGATGTCCAAAACGTGAAATTAGCTGCTTTTCGAAATAGATCCATTGTTTGAGCAGCGGTATGGCAAGTGGCGCCGTCCTGTTGAAACCAAGTGTCGTCAAGATTACGGGTTTATATTTCAGGAAGCATAAAGATCGATATCATGGCGCGATAGCGAGCACCATTCACGGTTACGTTCCTTCCATCATCCATTTTGAAAAATATGCACCGATGATTCCACCAGCTTATAAACCGCACCAAACCGTGGTTTTCTCTGGGTATACGTAATGGCACCTCTTGAACCTCTTCTTGTTGCTCTTCAGCCCAAATGCGGCAAGTTTGTTTATTGACTGTGCCGTTGGCCAGAAATGGTCCTCATCACTGAACAAAATATTGGTCGAAAACATCAGATCTTCCCGTTTCTCACCTAACGCTCATTTCCATAATACAGTTGCCAACATTTCAAGGTGATTATTTTCAACAAAAAAAATGCCATAAAATGTCCTATCAAATTACCAATAAAGATTCCACACTTGATTTGAATTTTTATATATTTTTTTGCACATTGAACAGGGATTAACCGGCTCAAGACCTCTTGCTTCTATATTTAAATAGAAGACAAGTTTTTAACAAAACGGCAAAGTGGCATTGACTTTCGTGGCTGCACACTGCTTTTATCATGATTTCGGGTCCGTGACAATCCTCTTCAGAAAGCTTTGCTGCAATTGTTGAAAGTTAAACCGAACTCTTTAGGGCTAGGCTCTCCCCAAACGAATGAGAACTACTGTTGTAAACCTTACTTTTCAAGTTTTCTTTACACAGTTGCCCACGAAAATGCAACTCACTTTTGCCGCCTTTGTTCTGAAAAAATACCTCTAGATAGATCACCCTGTAGTAACAGTCATTGGGCGAACTTAATGACGTATGTTTTTGTTTATTAACGACTGGAAAAATTTCACTAGGTTATTCCTTGACTCGTTTCCATCACTTCATGACTATGTCATGTCATGACCATGCCCGAAGATGCAAGGTGTGAAATGGCAGTGGTTTACTACTAGGGCATTTTTTTCTCTAAGAAGATATCCCTACCGCTTACCTTTCCAAAATTAGCTCAACAAAACGCAGAAGTCCTACCGTTTCAAAGTTATGACTATTTGATTAAAAAAAAATTAGAGCGTTTTTTTCGCTTCCAAAAAAATAGTTGCATTTCAGTCAAATATTCATAGTTTTGGAACGGTACGACCTCTGTGCTTCGTTTAGGTAATTTTGGAAAGGTAAGAGGCAGGGATATATTTAAAGTGAAAAAGAAACAAAAATACGACCACTGGTTTAGAACTTACCAATTTTACCCTAATACCATCCGACCAGCAATCCAAAAATGTTTACACCGCTGCCATTTCGCCCCCTTGCATTATTGGGCATGGTCGTGATGGCCATATTTTCATGATATGAGCCGAGGAATGTGCTGCTGAAATTTGTCCAGTCGTGAATGAATCACCCTGTAAAGTACGATTTTAAAAAAAAAAAGAAAAAATTAAAACTTCGAGTTAAAAAATTGAGGGTTTTCAATCTTTAGATAGTTCTTCCTAGTGTTGGGTGTAGTTGACAAGTCGTTCCTCCCATGATTCATATCCCTTATTTTATATCTTCGCATCTTCCAAAAGAATCAAAATGTGTTCTTCACCGATTTCTTCCTAAATAATCCACTTTGCTGCTGGTTTGAAGGATCAAATCCATGCTGCTGAAATAGAAAAGGTTTGAAAAAATTAAATTCTCCAGTTTCTGTGGAATCAATTCTCTTTTATTAAATTTATGTTATGTGGTTTTAACACCTATTCCACCTAGAAAATGCGCTGAAAATGCCTTTTACGTTTTTTTGCAAGGGAAGGAAATACAATAAAAATGTATAGAAAGTTATTTAACTGCCAAAATCACTTGAAAACATTTGCATACTTTCAGGGTTTTTTGCCATTGCATATGAACGTGGGCATGTGTCTATGGGTTCGTGTGTGTGTGGGCATACATGCATATGTATGCGCATAATATAAATAAAACCATATTTAATACCATAGGCAGAGACAGAGTGTGTTAATGTATGGGTGGCTATAAGTGTGTGAGGATTTTTTTCACCCCCTGCATACATTTGAATTTATCTGTGAATGTGTGTTAAGTATTGGCTTTTCAAGATGAGTGTGGATGATGTCTCGACTTTGTTTGTTTTTTTCCCCGTCGATTTAAATGTACCTTGGAATAAATTTGTTTAAACCAGCGCTGCGACATAGAGCAAGCGAGAGAGTGTTTTGCAGCACGATGAATGCCATCAAAGAATGCCAGACAAATTCAGGTCAAATTTAATAAAAATTTATGTGGTTCTGCGGTGAAAAAGAAAAACATAAACACAACAACGTAAAGGACATTGCTTTTCCATATACCCACACGCTAAAGTTAAAGTCCTGCAATTTACATTTGATTAATATGCCTGACCTTTACATCTTTAACATTTAAAGGAGAGCAACAGAGACATTCGAGCCTGCCAGCCTACGCAAATGATGATTTCTGTAAGCTGTAGGGCCATAAATATCCTTGTGAAGAGACTGAGTTGTCATACGGCGACAAAGTTTATCGCAAACATCGATTTGGCAGACAAGAAATCCGTAAGTAATTGAAGCTTTGCTGCTGCCAGCCAGACGGGAGGGAGGGAAAATTGATACGTTGAGCATAAGTACGAGTAAGTGTAACATAAAATGACATGACAACAGTTTCTCAAGATCAAGAACATGGACCCAGTACTTGCCCAGTCCACCGAGAGAACGAACGAGAGAGATGGTCATTGTCAATTGACAGGACAATGAAGGACAATTAAGCCGGAGGGATACCTTAAAAAGCCGACATTTCTTTGGTTGTATTTTTATGCCATACGTATTCCATTGAATATGCATATAGAGCAGGCATGATGAGAACACCAGCAAATAACGTTGATTGGATGCGATAAACAAAAACTTTACGAGATGACAATGCTCTCAGAAGGCCAAGGTGATAGGTACCAATACAGGACAGGTGGATTAAATATATTGGCACATTTCATACTCAGGAGGAAAATAAGAGGCTGAGATTCTCCAAAGACATTGCCACATCCCCTTTAATATTGCCTTAAATCTTAAACGTCCACGTCCATTTCTATATTGCTTTAAATCTTAAATAGAGAAGAGAAATAGTTTTGTATACTTAAGGATGCAAAGTTAGTAAAACTGAAATTTAATTAATGCAGAGACTATGAGGTACCCTACATCAATTTTCTATTTAGAAGATTTCACAAATCAGTCTGGTGTTTAAGCATTATAGGTTTTACTATTTGGCTTTTAGAATTGAAGGGAAATAATTCATGGACATAGGCCGATATAGTACAATTTCATCAGAGCGTGATCGAATTTAAAAAGAATCCCGTAGAACGGCATGACCTATATCGAATAGGACCTTTTTACGGCAAAAATAAAATGGTGCGTTCTAAAAACACAAAATTCAAGTACGAGTACAACTTTCTTTGAAAAATCAGGATAATTTAGAGCTGTTGAAGGACACCATTACTTTACTTCTGCTTCTGAAAATAATTTGCATACATAGGCAAAAGGCTAATACCGGAGTGTCGGCTAATATTGAAGGGAAATATTTCATGGACATAGACCGATAAAGTACAATTTCATCAGAGCGAGATCGAATTTGAAAAGAAGCCCGTAGAACGGCATGACCTCAGATCGCATTGGACCTTTCTACGGCAAAAATGAAATGGTGGGTTCTAAAAACACAAAATTCAAATACGACTACAACTTTCTTTTAAAAATTTGGGTAATTTGGAGCTATTCAAGGGCATCATTATTTTACTTCTGATTCTGAAAATAATTTGCATTCATAGACAAAAGGCTAACATCGGCTATTGCCGGTTTTTTACTTTTAAAAAAGCCCAACAGTCGGTTTTTCCAAAACAAAGGTTTGACATAAACCCAAAACGCGGTTTTCTAAAAACGCCGGGATTTGGACACTCTAATTATAGGTCAGTTTTAACGCAACATGTCAAATTTAAAATGAGGCTTTTAAAGTGGCTGGGAGACCTGCTTATTAGGGCTGTTCACGACATAATTGAAAAAATATATTTTGTCAGAATTTATTGCATAGTACGAGAGTTGCTATATATAATTTGGGCCTATCCAACACTAAGTGTTGCCTGGCGCCATCTGACATTTCCATTGGAAAGTTTGACATTTTTAAGCATAAACGTACTCAGAACGTTTTGACGTACGACCATCATTTGTGTTGTTTAGAGTGACTTGAAAAAATTAATTTGGCAAAGAAATGGAATTAACTCGTGAACATTTTCGTGCGATTATTTTTCACAACTTTCGACGTGGACTATAAGGACAAGAGTGCATCGATGAACTTAAATCTTTGTATGGCGATAAAGCACCATCCTCTAGCACTGTAAATAAATGGTTTAATGAATTCAATCGTGGCCGACGCTCGCTCAAAGACGAAGGTCGTCCAAAAATGGCCGTTGTGCCAGAGAACATTGATGCCATGCCTGAAATGATAATGCAAGATCGTCATGTGACATACCGTGAGATAGAGGCATCCTTGGGCATTTCTTCCACCAGCAAACATTCGATATTGCATGAACAACTGGCCGTAAAAGAGGTTTGTTCTCGTTGGACCCCGCACTAATTACTCGTAGTATGGACATAAATACTGTTACACACGTTTTATGCTGTAAAATAAAAAGTACTGAATGTTTTTGGACCAAAGATTTTTAATATATTTATTGATGTATTGTATCCAAAAAGAATCTACTTATTCGAAATTTCCGCCTTTTGCCTTTACACACGCCTTTAGTCGCACTGGCCAATCGTCAGTAGCTGCACGAACCTCGCCCTTTGGAAAATTGGCCACAGCTCGAACCAAAGCAGTCTTAAGAGATCCAATGTTGGGGTATCATTTGTGACAATCCTTGTCCTCTAAAAGCGTCACAATTTGTAATCCAATGGGCTCAATTCTGGACTGCCTGAGGGCCATTCTTCAGAGGAAATGAACGCTGGAAAATTGTTTGGAAGCCAGGCCTGGAACGTTTTAGTCCTATGGGCCGGCGCAGAATCCTGCTGGAAAGTCCTTGGCTGGTTTTGGACAGGAAATTGTTAAGAGGCTTCACAACAGCTTCCAAAACGGTTTCTTGGTAAACTTTGGCCGATGTTTTGGCTCCTTGTTCGCAGAAATGCAGGTCAGTGACCACATCGTAAGACACACCCCACCAAACCATGACTGTAGCTTGGTGATGACCCTTTTCCACCCTTGGGATCAGTTCAGATGCTTCCTTAGATGACCGCGCATACACTCTATCATTTTGCTTGTTAAATTTTTCTGAACGGTAAAATTTTTTTCATCGGTGAACAAAATTTTTCTGTGCGAGTTATCAGCGTGCTTCACCAAAAGACGTTTGCATTTTCAATCCTGTTCTTTTTTTAAAACTGCAGTCAATAAATGTACGGTACGTCGTTTAAAAGTCCCAAGTCCCAAGTTGGGGCCACATCTTAGCCTCAGAGTGTCCATTCTGAGGGTCCACTTTTGGATGACTCGTTCGAGAATTTTGACACACACAGCAGTTTTCGCAGTGTAAGTCTTACCATGCTAAAATGGCAAACAATAGTGAAAAGAAAAAAAATACAGTAAAACACAATTCACGCGTAATCTACACGCAGAAAAAAGTATGGTTGGGGTGACAATATCCGAAGCGGATCATACTATTGTTGGGTATATGGTTGAGGCACAACAATATTATGATCCTCACAACCATAGTATTTTTCTTATACAACCATAGTATGATCCTCACAACCATAGTGCGATTCAAGCATAGTATAATGCAATCAACCATACTATGATCGCCAAAATTATTTATTAGAATTGGTAGTTGTTATTCAAAAATATATTTTTAACAAGCAAGTAATTTTCAATTGCATTACATTTAGTTCATGGACAGGTTTGGGGCCATTTTTTTTATTGAACATTTCATTCAAGAAACAAAAACATATATTCCAACAGCTGTCGAAAATACTTTTAGTTGCCAGCAGAGTGAATGAAACTTCACCATCCGTAGACACCAAGTAGCGAATGTGATTAAACCACGATCAATGGCTGTATACTTAAGTGCAGGCAGATTTTAAATAAACGAGAACCAATCGGAATTAGAGTATTTCACCGAACAAAGTAAACACAATTAAAATCTCTCGAACTACCTTCCGATAGTTGTTGTTTTTTTGGACAACAACCATTCACTGTATCGTGTGTATATGTTTTTTTTTGTATGCTCTAAAAAAACCTGTTTTGTTTTGTTCATAGTCGCAACCATACTGCATGATTGCCGTAATCATATTATTGTTAACGTAAATTTTAAACAATAATTCTTTTGTTGCATCAACCAGGTTTATATGATTCCTACAACCATATTGTCATTTCTAAATTTGACAATAATACTATTGTTACATTTACACAATAGTAATATTGTCGCAATCATACTGTTGTGAAAATGAAATTCAAAAAACAATACTATGGTTGCGACGAACATGCTTTTATTGTAGAGAACATATAATTGTTGCGGTAACCATAGTGTAACCATATCTTTTTTCTGCGTGTAATCTAACAAACCATAACCGCACCAAAGAGTGGTTTTCACGGTGTACGAGTCTCGTAAGTCTTTCCATGATGAAATGGCAAATAATACTGAAAAGAAACAAAAATAAAGTTTAACACAACTAACTCGTAATATGTGAATTGGTCACCCTATATTAGATTGCTCACCCTATATTATAACTAATTATTTATATAGGGTGATCCATCTAGAGGTATTTTTTCAAATTAAAAAAATATAAAAATTCAAATCAAGTGTGGAATCTTTATTGGTAATTTGAAAGGACATTTTATGGCATTTATATTTTGAAAATAATTACCTTCAAATGTTGCCAACTGTATTATGGAAATGAGCGTTCGGTGGAAAACGGGAAGATCCGCTGTTTTCGACCAAAATTTTGTTCAGTGATGGGGCCCATTTCTGGCTCAACGGCAAAGTCAATAAACAAAATTGCCGCATTTGGGCTGAAGAGCAACAAGAAGAGGTTCAAGAGGTGCAATTATACCCAGAGAAAACCACGGTTTGTTGCGGTTTATAAGCTGGTGGAATCATCGGTGCATATTTTTTCAAAAATGATGATGGCCGGAACGTAACCGTCAATGGTGCTTGCTATCGCGCCATGATATCGATCTTTATGCTAGCTGAAATTGAAGCCCGTATTCTTGACGACACTTGGTTTCAACAGGACGGTGACACTTGCCATACAGCTGCTCACACAATGGATCTATTGAGAGGTCATTTCGAAAAGCAGCTAATTTCACGTTTTGGACCGTTGAGTTGGCCGCCTAGATCGTGTGATATCACACCTTTAAACATTTTTCTTTGGGGTTACGTAAAGTCTAATGTGACGAACCAGCTGCGATTCAGGTTTTGGAAGCCAACACTACGCGTATCATTAAAGCCATACCGGTCGAAATGCTCGAACAAGTCATCCAAAATTGGACCCTCAGAATGAAACCCTGAGGCGTAGTTGTGGCCAACATTTGAAGGAAATTATATTCAAAAAAGAAATGCCATTAAATGTCTTATTAAATTACCAATAAAGATTCCACAATTGATTTGAAATTTTATATTTTTTTGTTCTGAAAAAATACCTCTAGATGGATTACCCTATACTCAATGTCAAGGACTTGATCACCAGCATTGGCTCCGGTGTTGGCGCTGGTGCTCCCGCTGCAGCTGCTGCCGGTGGAGAAACTTCACCAGATGAAGGAGGAAGAACCCGATGAATCTGGCGATGATATGGGCTTCGCTTTCTTCGACTAAATCGACAAATGTTTGTTTTTATCCCACTCCCACAACATCCCTTTAAGGGACATGGGGGAACTTCTCTCACACCAGTGAGCTGTGTACCATTCAATTCTTATACTCACAGACCGGGTCCTACTGTTTAACACCGGCTTCAAACGGCTAATGCATTTTATAGAGAAATTTTTACCATGGCTTAGAGATAAATCTCTTACTCGGTAATCGTTGGCATTTAAGAGGTGGAAACCCTACATTGTTAGATGTTTTTACCAGACCTAGGTTTACTAGCATGGTAGCATGATACTGCGAGCACGGCGGCTCTCGGCGTTTGACCCTTATCTCTTTCAAAACTTCGATATTTAGTTTTACTTCAGTTCGACCTTTGTTTAAAAACTTTTTAGAATTGCTTGAGAAGTTTTTTTTTCCCAAAAATTGTCCGAATTCCTCTAATTTATGTTTGTGTTTTTTTACTCGTAGTACCAAAAATATGGTCTCTTCTTACGCCTTGTATATGTACCCATTAGCTGGAAGATAGCCTGCTAGCCTCCAGGACAATAAATTTCTCAAAGCGCAACATTAGCTTTGACACCCGATTAGAGGGAGCATAAGCGTATGCTCATAAATAATCTTTTTGCCAGCTACTCAAAAGACCTGTAAACAAAAGACGCCCCGCCTCCCTCGACAAGCATACGGCTATTGTTAACTGATTAGCGATTTTGCAAATTTCCCTTCCGATAGGATTCCATTTTGCAGCGTCAACAAGAAGACAGGCAGTATATCATAAATTTCACTTTTGGTCCTTCTCATCCTTTTTCGGGTGTTGTTGGCGCTGATGGTGGGGATGGATGTAAAAACACTTTCTTCGCAGTGAAACCCTCGACTCCAAACGGCGAGCGCCATTGTTTAGCCGAGGTGTACGCCAGTTGGGAGGGAATTGGGGGATGGGGGCTGGTGGGGTGCGCGGTTACTAACAGCAGCGGCTGTCTGTTGCCGTTCGGTATTTGTGTCAGACTTACTATTGTTATAATTCCATTGAATCTGTTGGCGATATTTGTTGCCTCAGCTTTCGCTTGCTTTATCGGAGCCTGGGGGATTAAAGCCACAATGTATAATAAACTCTATACTAAACAACAACAACATCAATGGGGGCTAACAAAGCAACAACAACAATACCTACTTTATAACGGCAAGTGGAGCTGTGTGTTAGAAGGACCCCCCTCCTCCACCCCTGCACACCCTGATCCCATGGAGGCTGATCCTTGATGGCATTTTGGCTGGCTGGCTGAATGGCGGGTGGAGGTGGAGCAGCAGCAGCTTATAAGAAATAGAATATTAATGATTTTGGCATTGTTGTCAGAGCAGAATTGTGTTGTTTGTCGATATTGTCAACACTTCTTTGATAAGGATTTGTTGTGTTGTTTTGCTTGCGTGTGGATGTGTGTGTGTGTGGGTGTTTTTGTTTGTTTGTGTGATGTTTGGCTGTGGCCCGATAACAAAGCGAACACTGTGTCGTTTTGTGAAAACAACGGCAACGGCATAAAGGGCGGATAATTTATTGATTAGAGCCAAGGAATTTAGAGTTGGAACACTGTGTGTTTATTCTTCTTCTCTTTGTCCTTCATAAGGAATGAAAGCATTTGTTTTCAATAAGCGTCGCTAGAGTTCAAATGATTTGTATTCGGTTCACGAAAAAATTTAAAGTCAATTTGGTTGCTGTTGCCTAAGGATTTGCAAGGACTCTGTATTTATGAGGTATTATACTGAAGTAAAGACTACTTGAAAATGTCCAGTTAAAGACGGACAGTGGAAGTGTGGAAGAGAGCCACATTAATTGGAAATACGTGCCGTTCTAAAGGATCACTGTCATTTTCACGTTAGAACAATAGCAATACCTTGAGATACCGCCAGTATAAAAGATCATCTAGATCCTAGCTAAACAAAATTGGCTGATCCTTTATATTTTCGTAACAGCTAAACTGATTTCAATAAACTTTAGAGGTAGTTTGAGAATAGGCCTGATATGATTTGCTTATAAACTTCTGCCAGGCTTGAAATTGGAGCATCCAAAAAAACAGGGTTTTCAAAAAACTGGCATTGCCTGTTTTTTTTAAACCGTGTTTTAAAACCCAGCTCTAGCATTTTTTTTAAGTAATAACTCGGGATTTACCGCTATATCGGTTTAGGCCTTTTTCCAAGGAAAGGGAATTATAGGGTGATCCATCTAGAGGTATTTTTCAGAACAAAAAAAGTATAAAAATATCAAATCAAGTGTGGAATCTTTATTGGTAATTTGAAAGAACATTTTATGGTATTTATTTTTTGAATTTTTTTATATTTTATATATTTTTATATATTTTTATTTATTCTGAAAAAATACTTCTAGATGGATCAACCTATATTTTCACAATCAGAAGTAAAGTAATTTTCTCCATTTTTGGGTTCTAGAACGCAATAAAAATACTTGCTGCGAATAGAGGTTTGTTTTTCATTTAAAAATAGGCAAGTAAAAAAGCTTGAGTCCGGCATAAACGATATTATTACATCTATCAATTTTGTATTTGAAGAATAGACAATTATAAACAGGGTTTTGAACCTCTTGAACGGGCTCCAAATTTACTTAGTTTAAAAAATAAGGTTATAATTAGTAGGGACATAAATACTGTTACAACATTGATCATGCCCATTTCAATAGTAGAACTGAATGTTAATGTCCTATGGGTTTTGAAAGCTAACCTCAATAGCGTTAGTCTGTAACGGGATTTGAAAATTGTTTCAACTTTCATCATAGAGTGGTCAGATAATCAGAACCGTATCGCTGTACTTATAACAACAACAAAAACGTTTCTAGGGTACTGACAATTTGTGTATCTGCCATGAAGAGCCATTAAACCCGCTTGAAGAGTCTGCGTGGTGTGCTTTTTGCGCTGGAGGAGTCTTGGACGATGGCTTTACAGAGCCATGATTACCAGTTTTTTGTTCTCAAGATGACAAATTGGGACTAAAGAACGTGTGGTTCCAAAAGGACTCACATACGCAAAACGTTGCATTCTTCTGCAGCCACAAGCGGTATTCTAAAGAAGGCATTTTCGGGTCTTTCATTTCATTTTGTTGATTTGCACTGGTCGGCCAGATCACCAGATTTAAACCTTTAGATTTCGTTTTAGGGTTTTTTTAATTCGCGGGTTTACGTCTATAAGCCTTGGAGTCCAAGACCTTATTAACCATATGGAGAAACCCCAAAGGAATGCGAGAATCTGTTGCCCGAAGCCCGAAGTGATTGAAAATGCATGAAACGAGACCGTATACGAGTACTCATCAACTCTAGCGACGCCCACTTGGCCGATATCATATTCTCAACTTGAAGTTATAAATTCTAATGTATTATACAGGGTGGAGCGCGGTTATTTGTTTTTTTCACTTTGGCGGTACTGTTGGTCGAAGAGAGTGGAGAGTGGGCGTGGCTTATAGTGGCTGACGGAAGATTTGTATTGGTCTGCCTCTCTGTTGCCATCCGCGTCCAAGAAGTTCCGACTTTTTCGAGCCAAATTTGTTCAGCGATGAGGCCTATTTCTGGCTCAATGGGTTGTAAACAAGCAAAATTGCCGCATTTGGGACGAAGAGCAACTAGAAGAGGTTCAAGAGCTGCCACTTCATCAAAAAAAATGGTTTGGTGTGGTTTGTGGGCCGGTGGAATCATCGGTCCATATTTCTTCAAAAATGACTCCGGTGAGAACGTAACCACCAATGGCGACCGTTATTGTGCCATGATAGTCGACTATTTGATGCCTAAAATTGAAGCTCATGATCTCGGCGACATTTGGTTTCAACAAGAAGGCGCCCCTTCCCTCACATCACATCAATAAATGGGTTTATTAAGAGAACACTGCGGTGAGCAGATTATTTGACGTATTGGGCCGGTCGATTGGACAGCAAGATCGTGTGATATCACACCGTTAGACTTTTTCCTGTGGGGATATGTAAAGTCTAAAGCGGTCAAATCCGCTTCGATTCAGGCCTTGGTGCAAAACATCACGCGTGTCATTCGCCAGTTTCCATTCGAGTCATCGAAAATTTGACTCAACGGATGGACCATCTGAGACGTGGTCGCGGCCAACATTTGATAGACATAATCTTCAAAACATAAATGCCAAAGAATGTTCTTTCAAATGATAATAAACATTCAAATAAAATTGAATGGGGAACAATTTGAGTTTTCTGTGTTTTTTTCTTTAAAAAAGTAGGGAACCTCGAAATGGATCACGCGTTATACGCTTGTAAACACCTGCCAGACTTGAAATACGGCAACGCTATTTCCATACGACTAATTTCCGACCACCAAAACTAATTTTCCACTATATGCTAATTTGTTGACGAGACTTTGTATATGCACACACTAAATACCTGTAATTAAGTTGGTAAAGAAAAAAGAACATTGAGTATAGCCACTACAAGAAAAAGCACAACCTGTTGCCTGATTAAGTAAGTGTGGCTCAAAACAGCAGTTCTCCCCTTTGTCGTGGAATATTTCCACATACACCCAAAAAAAAAAACCATATCAAAGCAAAAGGTCGTTCCATAGCTGGGGACACAACAGAAAACTCCCCGCATAGCAGCCATACACCATGAGCGAACACTTTAATTAGTTGCTAGATGTAGCTACACAACCGCATACACACACACACGTACACACACTTCAGTTCTGAATACCGCTAAAACCACTTATATCTACAAAATATTAACATAAACATTTAACAGCAAAACGCGTTAACAAATTGCATTTAATTGCCATAGCTCGGAGTACACAGCAACAACAACTCACGCACACATCCATGTATGCATGCAAACATTCATAAATACTAGGACAACTGAATGAAAGTAAATGCACGTAGTACGAGTACATCCACATAAAATTTTTACTCTTTCCTCTCTCGCTCACACTCACACACCAACACTCATTTAGTTGGAGGTAAGTTGTGCTGTAAATTGTTTATTGGCACGCAGCGTGATATTTGGCATAAAAACACGCACACAAGCTCACTGAAACACCGTCATCATCCATACATAGCACGTTTGTATGTGTTTTTAAGGCTGCGGGACTGCAAGGAAACTCACACACACAGAGCCAGCAACCTACACCCTGTTGAACTCCACCACTCTGACGATCACCTTGCCTTTACCACCTCTACACTCCCACGCACACCTTCAAACTTTCGTTTGCAAGAAAACACCCACGTATGAGTTTATTTGCGCTTAATATGAGTTCATCAGCGTTTGGAGGCGTCGTATACGTGCGTTTGTATTGGTGTGAGGGTTTCAACTTGGCACAGTTGGCACATCTTTTGTGAAGAATTTAGGGCATCGGTTAAACAGAAATAAAATTAAATTTCGCGAAGGTCTAGCCGAAGTTCTCCTGAATTTTAATCTAAAAAATATTTTCAGATTAAAGTAGGAAAGCTTTCTAGGAACCTCGTTATTTTGAAAAATACTAGGAGGTTTACTCCCTTCGTTAGAGGAAATAATTACCAATGTCTTTTTGTCCTGCCATGTGTCTGCTGACAGTACGACAGAGATCAAAAAAATCGATGTAGGAGTCTGCATTTGCATTTTGATGGCTTATGGCCATACGGTGTTTTGGATTGTTTTCGGAAGAAATCGACCCAGGGGGAAAAAAGTTGTCCTTAAAGAGACAAAAGAAATTTTAGCTCTGAACTTTAAAAGACCATATCCCGTGAACTGATGACGTTAGTCGTGTTTTGGATTGTTTTCGGGTGAAATCGGCCCAGGGGGGGAAAAGTTGTGCTTTAAGAGACTAAAATTATTTTAGCTCTGAACTTTAAAAAACCATATACCGTGAACTGATGACGTTAGTCGTTGGTATATTTGATTTTAATATTTAACCAAAATCATGGAGGGTTTATACGAAGGCCTAATAATAAAAATGCGAATATTTATCATCAAAAAAGGTTTCATTGTTTTCAAAGTATTTTCCAGCATGATTTATACATTTTTGCATGCGCTCAAACCAATTGTCGAAGCACTTTTTCTATTCTGATTGAGACACCTCCAAAACATGGGTTTTGAAGGCTTCAACAGCATCTTTTGGCGACAAAAATCGTTGAGCACGCATTTTTGTCTAGATGTGCGGGAATAAAAAGAAGTCATTGGGTGCCAAGTCAGAGCTGTGCGGCGGATGACCCATCAGTTCGACGTTTTGGCCGGTCAAAGAGGCGCTGGTTTGAGCAGATGTGTGAGAGCTCGCATTGTCATGGTCCACAATGATTTGCCTTCTCTTGTTCGTTTTTCGAATTTTTCCGAAGACTTCAGCCAAACAAATTGTGGTGTACTACTTAGAATTAACCATCCTACGTTACTCAAGCGAAACATTCGCCATATGACCAGTTTTGCCGAAGAAACAGGGGACCATTTGCTTCTAAGTGCTTCTTCTACCAACAACTTTCGTTAGATTTGGCTCGTCTTCGAAAACCCACACTGTGGATTGCTGTTTTGTTTCGGGCTCATACGCATAGATCCATGATTCGTCACCTGTGACGATCTTATAAACGCCTTTTGAGGCACTGCGATCGTATTTTTTTAAAATTTCTTTGCACCAATCGACACGAGCCTTTTTTGAGCGATTGTCGAATTGTGTGGGATCCAACGAGAACAAACTTTTTTATGGCCAGGTGTTTATGCAATATCGAATGTACGCTGGTGGAAGAAATGCCCAAGGATGCCTATATCTCAGGGTATGTCACATGACGATCTTGTATTATCAGTTCACGCACGGCATCAATGTTCTCTGGCACAACGGCCGTTTTTGGACGACTTTCACGACCTTCGTCTTTGAACGAGCGTTTTTTCACAGTGCTAGAGGATGATGCTTCATCGACATACATAGATTTAAGTTTATCGATGCACTCTTGTCATGATCGCACGAAAATGTTCACGAGTTAATTCCATTTTTTTTGCCAAATTGATTTTTTCAAGTCTCTGTAAACAACACAAATGATGGTCGTACGTCGAAACGTTCTGAGTACGTTTATGCTAACAAAATGCCAAACTTTCCAATGGAAATGTCAGATGGCACCAGGCAACACTTATATAGCTTCGGCCCGGCCAAACTCAATTTGTTAACTAGGTATAACTGTCGATTCAAAATTGCTATCTCGTTCAATTGATTGATGATCATCAGCCTGTTCATTTATCGTTTTAGTCAATGAACAGGTCACAAATATCAACAGACTTCGACGACACTTGGAAACGGGTGATCAATCTGGAGATATTTTTTCACAGATTACGCGTGAGTTGTTTTAAACTTTATTGTTCTTTCTTTTCTTAGTATCGTTTGCCGTTTCAGGAATTGAACGCCTGCGAGTCATCGTTTCAGTGTTTGGGCTCTTCAAGAGCTCGAAGAAGATCCGCTATTTTCGACCAAAATTTTGTTTATTAAAGAGGCTTAACGGCAACGTCAATAATTTAATATTCCTCATTTGGGCTGAAGAGTAACCAGAGGAGGTTCAAGAGTTGCCATTATACCTAGAGAAAACCATGGTTTGGTGCAATTTATGGGCTGGTGGAATCACCGGATAATATTTTTTCAAAAAATTATGATGGCCGGAAAAATGATGTTATCTGACTTTTTGCTACCTGAAATTGAAGCCCGTAATCAAGACGACATTTCGTTTCAATAGAACAGTGCCGCTTACCATTCAGCTATTAACACAATGTATATATTGAGAGGTCATTTCGAAAAGCTTCGAAAAGTTGGCCGCCTTTAGACTATTTTCTTTGGGGCTACGTAAAGTTCAAAATCTATGCTCTCAAGCCAACTACGATTTAGGTGTTGGAAGCCAACATTACGCGTGTCATAAACGCCATACCGGTAGAAACGCTCGAACGAGTCATCCAAAACTAGACCCTCAGAATGGTCTTTCTTAGTTGAAGCCAACATTAGAAAGAAATTATATTCAAACAATAAATGGCATAATATGTCCTTTCGGATGAACAGTAAAGATTCCACAATTGATTTGATTTTCTGTATTTTTTTAATTTTGAAAAAATACCTCTAGATTGATAACCCTATACGTAGTTGTAATTTGAGTCGAGGACAGAATCTTTTGAAACTGGTCCTCTGCGGTCCAATGTTAAATATCATACAAAACCTTTAGTTTTAAAATCAAAATATTTGCAATACTCATCTCTAGTTAAGTTAGACTATATCTGAGCATGTTTTTGAATAGCCCCCCTTAACAAAGACCCCTTCCGATTTGAGGTACTGAAGCTCTAGAAACCATAAACTATTTGAGACTGTGATTAATATGAGTATGGTACTCTTGTCAAATGGGATCATACTCGATTAGGTCCATATTTTCCTATATTGTCTATATATAGGGTGATCCATCTAGTGGTATTTTTTCAGAACATGAAAAAAATAAAAATAAATTTTATGGCATTTACTTTTTGAATACAATTTCCTTCAAATGTTGGCCGCAACTACGCCTCAGAGTTTCCACGCGTAATGTAGGCTTCTAAAACCTGAATCGTAGCTGGTTTGTCGCATAGACTTTGGACTTTACGTAACCCCAAAGAAAAATGTGTGATATCACTCGATCTAGGCGGCCAACTCACCGGGACAATATGTGAAATTAGCTGCTCTTCGAAATGATCTCTCAATTGATTCATTGTTTGAGCAGCTGTATGTGAAGATTACGTGCTTCAATTTCAGATAGCATAAAAATCGATATCATGGCGCGATAGCGAGCACCATTCGCGGTTATGTGCCGGCCATCATCATTTTTGAAAAAATATGCAATCGATAAACTGCACCAAACCGTGGTTTTCTCTGGGTATAATGGCACCTCTTGAACCTCTTCTTGTTGCTCTTCAGTCCAAATCCGGCAATTTTGTTAATTGACTTTGCCGTTGAGCTAGAAATGGGCCTCATCAGTGAACAAAGTTTTGGTCGAAAACAGCGGATCTTCCCGTTTCTCACCGAACGCTCATTTCCATAATACAGTTGCCAACATTTAAGGGTAATTATTTTCAAAAAATAAATGCCATAAAATGTCCTTTCAAATTACCAATAAAGATTCCATACTTGATTTGAAAATTTATATCTTTTTTTTGTTCTGAAAAAATACCTCTAGATGGATCACCCTAAATAAATGGTCCGTCTTGATTTTAGATCCTGCAGTTTAAGAAGTAAACATAGTACAGGAAATTCCAAACAAATTTTGCATATAACTTTAAGAGTGATCAATACTAATCTCTTTTGATATTGGGCCATATCGGTCCATGCTTGCGAATAAGCGCACACGTAAGACACTGCAATCAAAGGTTAATCCCCATTTTAGAACCAGTCATAAATTATATGCGATTGTTACCAAATTACCGCATAATGAGGTACGAATGACTAACATCGATGCTTGGTAAAATTGGAGGTAATACCGAACAAAAAGGTCTCTGCTGAGATGGGTTCAGCCGCACTAGAGTCACAAATTAACATCGATTAAGCTTAAATTTAGCAAAATGCTTTATGAAAGACTTATAGCTATATTTACCATAACCCCCAATATACAGGATTGATTTTTAATTCAAATGAAAATACCGCGTTATGTCCATCCTGTTACTATCCCTCGGGAAATTGGAATATATCGGTCTTTGTTTTTTTATAAAGGCAACAAAATATATTACTCGCTTTCTAATAGTCCCTTATTTAGTCTGGCCTTGCTGGAATAAAGACGCCTACAATCCATGAGTTCAAGCTACGCCTACAATCCATGAGTTCAAGCTCATATTTGGCAGATTTATATTTAAAAAATTTGCTTTTATGTTAGCTCTTCCTTAAAAAAATGTCCCACTGTACATCGTTACATCGGAGTGCGTGTGTATAGGTGAATGCGTGCGTTTTCTCCTTCTTTTTTCCTGTGACAATGTGTTGAGGTGTTAATGTTTAAAAATATATGAAAAAAGGCAACAAAACAACAGCAGCTACAACTCTAAACATAAGCGGGCGTATGTGTGTAATTAATGTGTACTCGTACTTGTGTAATGAAAAATCTCTGTTTCAAACGCCAGCAGGAAGTGACGATGTACTCGTACGAAACACGGGCTAATGACAGCTAACGAGGGGTAAGCAATTAAGTTAAGATGACAAACGTTTTAAGGCCGACAGTCGAGGAATAGAATTCCTTATGGGTGTATGAATAATGGTCCATAATAATTGCATCTGTTACTGGGAACCTTAGAATTTTTTTTTTTTGAAAAACAATTTGTAGATTAATCAAGGCTAGTGGAGGGATATAAATATTTAGATTCGTGAGAATATTATCTTCACTTTGAATACCCATTACTGATTTTTCATTAATCCAAGATGATTTTAGTTAAAAATTGATTTTTTGAATCACAATTAGAGTTATAATGATTTTTATTTTACGAGTATAGTCTTCAAACCGATAGAAATCGATGTTTTTAAAGCCATTTTGGTTGGTTATTTATATGAAAAAGGAAAAACTAGGAAATGTCTCTGTGCTGGGTTGACTCTTATACGCCACTTTGAAGTAGGATACAAAAATGGCATTAGTAAAACAATGCTGTGGGAATGTACTTCTAAGACGGGGCCTGTAATGTGTTAAACAACGAACACTTTAGTGGTGAGACACTTTTGTCACCCACCGTATATGAATAAAATCTCCTCTGTGTGGGTAGATATATGTTCACTGTTATTATAGAATATTTTATAACCCCTTAATGTTAATGGCATTAGGAAAACAATGATGTGGGGATGAACTTCTAAGACGGGGCCTGTAATGGGTTAAACAACGAACACTTAAGTGGTGAGACACTTTTGTCACCCACCGTATATGAATAAAATCTCCTCTGTGTGGGTAGATATATGTTCACTGTTATTATAGAATATTTTATAACCCCTTAATGTCGTATAGGGTGAGCAATTTAAAATTTAAATAGGCTGTAAACTAAAAAAGTACTGAAAACTTTTTTAGATTTCCGGTTTTATTGGAAAGGTTGAACTTTGTCATTTACTTAGTAGGGACAAAAATACTGTTACAACATTGAACACACCCATTTCAATAGTAGAACTGAACATACCCCGTTAATGTCATATGGGTTTTGAAAGCTAACCTCAATAGCGTTAGTCTGTAACGTGATTTTAAAATTGTTTCAACTTTCATCATGGATTGGTCAGATAATGAGAACCGTATCGCTGTAATAGCGCTTTTCAAGTGTGAAATGAAAAAAAGCGATACTTTCAAAACGCTCCGGCCACTAGGGATTAGCCACATGTTCGTCTACCGATGCATAAAACTGCTTGAGGAGACTGGAGATGTAAAAGGCCGCCACCGGTCGGGCCGCCCACGCTCTGTTCGAACACCGCATGTCATCAAAGCCGTTAAATCAAGAATTCACAGAAATCCGCTCCGAAAACAGAAAATCATGGCCCGTGAGATGAATATCACATAAAAGTCCATGAGTCGAATCATTAAAAAAGACTTGGGACTTGGGGCTTTCAAACGAAGTACCGGACATTTATTGACTGCAGCTTTAAAAAAAGGAATGAAAAATGCTAACGTCTTTTGGTGAAGCACGCTGATAACTTGCACAGAAAAATTTTGTTCACCGGTGAAAAAATCTCTTACGATGGGGTCACTGACCTGCATTTCTGCGAACAAGGAGTCAAAACATCGCCCAAAGTTTACCAAGAAACCGTTTTGGAAGCTGTTGTGAAGTTTCTTAACAATTCCCTGTTCCAAAACCAGCCATGGACTTTACAGCAGGATTCTGCGCCGGCCCATAAAGCTAAAACGTCCCAGGCCTGGCTTCGAAACAATTTCCCAGCGTTCGTTTCCTCTGGAGAATGGCCCTCTGGCAGTCCAGATTTGAACCCATTGAATTACAAATTGTGGACGCTTTTAGAGGACAAGGTTTTTCACAAAAGATACCCCAACATTGGATCTCTTAAGACTGCTTTGGTTCGAGCTGTGGCCAATTTTCCAATGGATGAGGTTCGTGCAGCTATTGACGGTTGGCCAGTGCGACTTAAGGCGTGTGTAAAGGCAAAAGGCGGATATTTCGAATAAGTAGATTATTTTTGGATACAATATACATCAATAAATATATTAAAAAATAGTTGGTCCAAAAACATTCAGTATTTTTTATTTTACGGCATAAAACGTGTGTAGCAGTATTTATGTCCCTACCAAGTTATAATGAGCTTCGCCCAATGGGCTGAATATTGTTTGGCATTAGATAAATAATTTAACCAGGAATCATATTCTCAGATGAAGTTCGTTTTCATCTCGGTGGCTATGTCGATAAGAAAAATTGCAGCATATGGAGTTCAGTAAACCCAAACGTGACTATTGAGAAGCCAATGCATCCGAATCAATGTATGGTATGGGTTTTTGGCTGGCAGCACCATTGGGTCATTTTTCTTCGAAAATGAGCAAGGAGCCGCCGTTACCGTCAACGGTGAGCATTACCGCGCCATGCTCAACGAATTTTTGTTTCCATAAATTCAAGAGAATGACATGGACGACATTTGGTTCCACAATACGGGGCAACATGTCACACAGCCAACGCAACCTTAGAATAATCAGCCGAAATTGTGATGTCAATTGGCCTCCTCGGAGCTGTGATTTGAGCCCTTTAGATTATTTTCTGTGTGGACCCATTAGGGATGAATCTTACGAAAAGCATCCCGAGAAATATTTTTTCAAAATAAATTAAAAATACAAAAATTCAAATAAATTGTGGAATCTTTTTTTTTCATTCGAAAGGACATTTTATGCCGTTTTTTTAATATCATCTCTTTCAAATATTGGCTGCAACTTCGCCTCAGGGTGTCCCTTCTGAGGGTCCAATTTTGGACTTTACTTTACGAAACCCCAAAGAAAAATGTCTACAGGTGTGATAACAATAATAAAGTTTAACACAACTCAATCTGAAGGTCCAATTACTAGTCTTGACGGTTGAGGTTGATTATGCAGCCTGCAGAGGTCTACCGTCCTCAACCGTCAAACTGTAGTTACCTCCCTCTAACATATGCAAAATGCAAACCCCAACTGAAATAGCTGATAGCCTACCGTCAACCGTAAAGACTAATTGGGCCTTGAGAAAACCCCCGTTTTAATATGGGGTTTTTCTCAATACCTCTAGATAAATCACCAATTACCTCTAGATAAATCACCAATTACCTCTAGATAAATCACCAATTACCTCTAGATAAATCACCAATTACCTCTAGATAAATCATCAATTATATGAATTAACCTTATCACTCTCTTCTACAAACTAAGAATTGCGGCAAGTAAAGTTGCCTAGTGTAAATGGGGACTAACTTAAGTCCCAAAACATCCCATTAACTTCTTTAAAATCAGTGAGCTGTGCACCATTCAATTCTTAAACTCTCTGCGGGACCTGCCGGCTCCGAACACCTTGTTTATTTTCTAGAGAAGTTCTAACCCTGGCTTAGATATAAAGGGTGGTTAAATTTTAAGGGCCGATGTTGATTTTGAATAAAACTCAAATTATATAGGAAATTATTGTCATTTTATGATAATATTGGTATGGTTCAATTATGTATGGAACAAAATATAGACAAAATGGTCGCCGCAACCTCGGCGGCATACCGCCAGCCGATGGTCCAAATTTCGATGACGCTGAGGCATAATTGAGGTTCTTTGCCGTTAATGAGCCGAGTTATCTCATCCTTAAGCTTTTGAATTGTTGCTGGCTTATCGACCTACACCTTTTTTTTCTAGTAACCCTTAAAGAAAGAAGTCCAACGGTGTCAAATCACATGATCATGGCGGCCAATTAACATCGCCACGACGTGAGATAACACGGCCATTGAATTTATCCCTCAAAAGAGCTATTGTTTGGTTAGCTGTGTGGCAAGTGGCACCGTCCTGATGAAACCACATATCGTCCACTACCAATCTTCCAAGTCGGGCCATAAAAAGTTCATTATCATCTCACGATAACTGCCTGACCGGCTTCATTTTGGCAAAAACACGGCTCGATAATGCCGCCAGCCCATAACACGCACCAAGTCGTAACTCTTTGTGGGTGCATTATTTTTTTCGACAAGCACTCTTTCGCTTATTCTGCTTATTGACTTATTTTGCTCATTCGCTTATTCTGCTTATTGACGAATCCACTGAGGTGAAAATGTACCTCATCACTGAAGATGATTTTCTGCGAAAATTGATCATCCTCTGTTGCCATTTCTTGCCACCATTTTGACCATTGACGACGCTTGGAATGGTCAAGAGGCTTTAGTTATTGAGTCAATTGGACCTTGTAAGCGTGTAAATGCAAGTCGTTATCCATAATGTTCATCAACGACGAGCATGAGAGGTGCAATTGTAGGGCACGACGACGAGTTGGGATGGACGGCTCTTCAGCCACACTATCGCGAACAACAGCAACATTTTCTGCAGTACGAGCATGCACTGGTATTTTCACATCTCCTATAGATCCGGTTTGATAAAATTTTGCACGATTTTCCAATTGTACGCACATTCGATTTTCCAATTGTACGCACATTTGGTTGATTAAATGGCCGAAATAATCACGAAGTGCACGATATGCATTTTGATTTGAACGCCCATTTTTATAACAAGCCTGAATAAGTTTAACACGTTGCTCGCTTGTATATCTTTCAATGGTTGAAATTGAGTTAGTCTAAAATTGAGAAATATCAAATGAAATGCAGAAAAAAACTTGACGTTTAGGTGTGGTTTACATTCAACATCGGCCTTTAAAATTTAACCACCCTTTATATTTTTTACTTGTTAAGTCATCGGCATTTACGAGGTGGTCGTAGATCTTGGTCCGGAAATAGCTACACTAAGAGGATCCTTGAGCATCCTTGAAAAGGGTCTACAAGACTTGCCAAGGCCAAAATTTTTGAAGTGGCCTACAAGAGTTGCCAAGGCCACATGTTTTTAAGTAAAAGGTTCACCTCCTTTTTTTCTCTAGAATCTACCGGAACAAAAAATTTGCCGGATGAATTATATTACGGACATACCTATGTATAGAGCATTTTCTCTATATATACCTACATATATGTATGTATGTATGTATTTACGTTACAGTCCTGCTCAACTTACGACCGCCAACCATGACCAACAGCAAAAAAAAAAACAGAGAAGAAAAAACAAAAATGAAACTTCGCCTCACCTCTTGACACACGACAACTCCTGTAGCGGCGTCAACCACGTGAAAAGGTGTTCATCACCATCCTTTGGGTTGACGCTGCCATGGCGGCTGTCGTTGTTGCTGGTAGTGTTGTTGTTGTTGTTATAAAAATGAAAACATAACATTTGATTTTATGGTATTTTTATTTGACATGCGAGTGGGGAACGCTACAACGACACAAACGACATTCCCTCCGCCAACCCCTCCTCCTTTGCGGCGAGTTTTGCCTGATATTTTTTTGAGTTTTTTCCTCTGTTGCTTCGTTCCGTTTCCCAGAGTGTTGCTTTACTTTTTTCTTTTTGGTTGGTTATGAGCAGGCGAACAATTTATGTTTTACATGCCGTTGTTGTTACACTTTATGGTGTTTATGTAAAACATGCATAATCATGATTGTCATGATAACCGTCAATTTGTGTGTTTCCGTGTTTGGCGATGTTGTCGTTGCTGTGCGTGTGTGTGTGTTTCTTTATTTTTTTAATTTTCTAAGTGTTGCATGGTTTTGGCACAGTAAAGTGGGCGGTTAGCGTGTGTGCCAGTAGGTGGGTTGTAGGGTGATTAACACCCAAGGTACTCATTTGTTTATTAATGGCAAACTTTGTTGTTTATGAGAATTGTTGTTGCTTGTCTACTTGTTCAAGGTAAATTGAGTTGTCGTCCGGGAGCGGTGCAACTGAAGAGGTCTATATTTGGTTTTACCCCTCCACCGGGTATATTCAAAGGGTGACTTATGTCTTGTATTTTTAGTTAATAGACGACAATTTTGAAATTATGTTTAAATGTTGTCATAAATATGGATATCGTACCCAAAATGTAAATGTAATAGACATAAAAAACCTGTTTATTGGAGAGGTGGTCCTATTTGCAACTACTAATATCGTTGATATTGACTATGGCAGTATTTGTTGATCCTATAAGTGCATTTTGCGGGGAACATAAAAGAAAGAAGTTTGGTTATTTCATATTTTAGGAATTATCTTAAATATAGGGTGATCCATCTAGAGGTATTTTTTCAGAACAAAAAAAAATAGAAAAATTCAAATCAAATGTGTGATGTTAATCTTTATTGGTGAATTGGTGAATGTGAATCTTTATTGGTAATTTGAAAGGACATTTTATGGCATTTATTTTTTGAATACAATTCCCTTCAAATGTGGGCCGGTCGACGCCTCAGGGTTTCCATTCTGAGGGTCCAATTTTGGTTGACTCGTTCGATCATTTCGACTGGTATGGCTTTAATGACACGCGTAATGTTGGCTTCCAAAACCTGAATCGTAGCTAGTTTGTCAGCATAGACTTTGGACTTAACAAAACCCCAAAGAAAAATGTCTAAAGGTGTGAAATCACTCGATCTAGACGGCCAACTCCCCTGTCCAAAACGTAAAATTAGCGGCTTTTCGATAGATCTATTGTTTGAGCAGCTGTATGGCAAGTGGCACCGGCCTATTGCAGCCAAGTGTCGTCAAGATTACGGGCTTCAATTTCAGTTAGCATAAAGATCGATATCATGTCGCGATAGCGAGCACCATTCATGGTTACGTTCCGGCCATCATCATTTTTGAAAAATACTTAGTAGGGACATAAATACTGTTACGACATGGAACACACCCATTTCTATAGTAGAGCTGAACATACCTCGTTAATGTCATATGGGGTTTGAAAGCTAACCTCAATAGCTTTAGTCTGTAACGGGATTTAAAACTAGTTTCAACTCTTATCATGGAGTGGAGTGGTCAGATAATGAGAACCGTATCGCTGTAATAGCGCTTTTCAAGTGTGAAATGAAAAAAACGATATTTTCAAAACACTGCGGCCACTAGGGATTAACCGCATGTTCGTCTACCAATGCAAACTGTTTGAGGAGCCTGGAGATGTAAAAGACCACCACCGGTCAAGCCGCCCACGCTCTGTTCGAACACCGCATGTCATCAAAGCCGTTAAATCAAAAATCGCAAAAATCACGCAAAAGTCCATGAGTCGAATCATTAAAAAAGACTTGGGACTTTCAAACCACGTACCGGATATTTATTGACTGCAGCTTTAAAAAAATAGGATTGAAAAATGCAAACTTCTTTTGGTGAAGCACGCTGATAACTTGCACAGAAAAATTTTGTTCAATGATAAAAAAATTTTTACCGTTCAGGAAAAATTTGGACTTTCCAGCAGGATTCTGCGCCGGTGCTTAAGGCTAAAACGCCCCAAGCCTGGCTTCGAAACAATGGCTTCAGGCAGTCCAGATTTCAACCCATTGGATTACAAATTGTTAACGGTTTTAGAGGACAAGGTTTGTCACAAAAGATACCCCAACATGGGATCTTTTAAGAATGCTTTGGTTCGAGCTGTGGCCAATGGAAGAGGTTCGTGCAGCTATTGACGATTCGCAAGTGCGACTTAAGGCGTGTGTAAAGGCAAAAGGCGGACATTTCGAATAAGTGGATTCATTTTGGATACAATATACATCAATAAATATATTAAAAAATGTTTGGTCCAAAAACATTCAGTACTTTTTATTTTACAACATAAAACGAGTGTAACAGATTTATGTCCCTACTAAGTATACACCGATGATTCCACCAGCATAAAAACCGCACCAAACCGTGGTTTTCTCTGGGTATAATCACACCTCTTGACTTTGCCGTTGAGCCAGAAATGGGCCTCATCACTGACCAAAACGCTCATTTCCATAATACAGTTGACAAAATTTGAAGAAAATTATTTTAAAACAAGTAAGTAAGTGCTATAGTCGGGCGTGGCCGACTCTATGATACCCGCACCACTATAAATATGATTAAGTCTCCTGTTAATCGAAAGCACTCGTCGCTATTTCTATCTGTATCTATCACGCAAGCACTAAGCCCATACCACTATGTGGTGAGGGTATAACAATTATAGTTGGTCCACATTTTCATACCTTGTTTTCGGACCCTGTGCCCTCCCACGGACGAGATAAATCATTTGGCTTGACATATTTAAAGTCCTAAGGCAATTCCCTGTCATTTGAGGGGTCACACTAAAATCCGGGTAAACCGAAACTTTTGGACCCTCCTAATGGACCCTGGGGCCCAAACAGGTCGAATTTTTTTCTGTATTTAAAATTGTAAGATAATTTCCTTTCATTTAAGGGGTCACACTTATATTTAAAATCACGAGTCCATTTTTTGGGTTCTGAAGGCCCCGTAGGTCCGAGAGGCGGGTCCAACTATTTTTTTACATTTTGTGGTCAGTTCTACATCGAATGTCATATTTTTTTAATTTGTTGACCAATACACGCGACATCAACTGGATTTGGACCAAATCCGGGAGTTCCTTTGTATGGGGGGTCTATCAGAAAGTGCTCCGATTTGGACCAAATTCAATAGCGTCCGTCCTTGTCCCAATATATTAAGATCGGTGCATAAATGCGACCTGTACTTTGATTACAAGAATAGATGGACATCTTTACATCCAGCCAGCCGACCAGCCAGCCAGCCAGCCGGCCAGCCAGCCAGCCGGCCAGCCAGCCAGCCAGCCAGCCAGCCGCCCAGCCAGCCAGACAGACATGGCTAGATCGACTCAAAATGTAATTCTGAGCAACTTTCTCTCTGGTCCCGGTATTCTAACTCGATTCCTTCGATGTGTTACAAACGCAAGCACTAAGCCATTATACCCCATACCACTATGTGGTGCGGGTATAAAAATAAATGACATAAAATATCCTTTCAAATTACCAAAAAAGATTCCCGACTTGATTTGAATTTTTATATTTTTTTTTGTTCTGAAAAAAACCTCTAGATGGAGCACCGTATATTATACGGCACCGTATAGAAAAAAAGTATGGTTGTGGTGACAATATTCGAAGAGGATTATACTATTGTTGGGTATATGGTTGTAGCACAACAATATTATGATCCTCACAACAAGAGTATGATTAACACACAACCATACTATGGTCCCCACAACCATATTATGAGCCACACTCAACCATACTATTATCCCCAAAACAATATTATGATCTTCATAACAATATTATCTTTCACATACAATCATAGTATGATCATCACAACCATAGTATGATTCCACTCAACCATACTATGATCCCCAATTTTTTTTTAGGATTGGGTTAAGTTATTATTCAACATTAGAAATTCTTATTAATCAGTTTTTTAAAATTAGTTCATAGGCTGATTTAAGATTGAGACAATGTTTCTATTATATATATTATGTATGAAACAAAAATATATTCAAAAGGCAGTCGACCATGCTGAATGGCTAAATACTTAAGTGCTGTCAGATTTTAAATAAACGAGAAGCAGTCGGCAGTAGATTATTCCACCGAACAAAGTAAACACAATAATAGTCCCTGACACTGCCTTCCGATTGTTGTTGTTTTTTTATAATGAACAACAACCATGCACTGTATCTTATGCGTTTATGTTTTTTTTTTGGTATACCAAAAAAACACACACACACATAGTAATGACAACCTGTTATGCTTTGTTCATAGACTCAACCATACAGTATGAATGTCGTAACCGTATTATTGTTAACATAAATCTTTAACAACAATACTTTTGTCGCACCACCAATATTAACATGGTTGCTCAATCATAGTTTCATTTCTAAATTTAGCAATAATAGTATTGTTACATTTCAACAATATTATTATTACCGCAATCATACTGTTGTCAAAATAAAATTAAGAAAACAATACTTTAGTTGTGACGAATATGCTTTTATTGTAGAGAACATTGTATTGTTGCCGTGACCATATAGTAAGCAAGTCTCTTCTCTGCGTGTAGAAGCGGAATGGACTGTGTCATCCACTCTTTTCGTACACGTGTATAAAACCTTTATAAACCCACTGGGTGAAAAGTAATGTGGGTTTTACTATGCACTGAAACAGTGTCATTTGTGTGGGAGATACCAGAATGGGGCGTAGCTAGCAATTCAATTATTGTATAATTGATTTTGGTTTAGATCGTCCCCTCTCCCTTTTTATATCTTATTTTCATTGATGATCTTTTGGGTCAGACCGTAAATCCAATCTGTTCTTTCGCGGATAACAGCAACCTATGCCATTCATATTCATTCGACCGTTGGCCGAGTTTTAAAAAAATTTAAGACAAAAGGCGAATTATGGCATTTAACCAGCCACTTACCCAGGATTTACTGGTCATTTCCGAATGGGGTCGAGTGAAAAGAGTAGATTTTTATGCGCATAAGACACAGTGCTGCTTGTTGTCTTACAAACGATTCGCTGACTCAACAATGTTGTCAATTTCAATCAGTGGTATAAATATTAAACAATCCGATACTCTTGATGTTCTGGACATGATACACTACAATGTGACGCCCGTTGGGCATGGCATGTATTCAAAGACTCGAAAAAAACACTCAAGGTATAGGCTTTCTAAGGCGGTGCAAAAAATATTTCACTCCTTTGGATCATTTCAGTATCTATACAACTAACATCAGGCCGAAAGACGGAATACAAGTCCCTTTTATGGACAGGTGCTTTAAAATTATCCTTGGAGCTACTTGACCATGTCCAAAGGAGACCGATGGAGCCTAAAGAAGACAGTTGGATTTCCAACTCTATTGTCTGGCTTGAGAGTCGTCGGAATGTGGGATGCGTGACGTTGTTCTATTTCTACTTTCATGGTGTATTTTTTTCCTGATATCAGCCAACTTATCCTGTCGTCAGGATGTTCAGCAGGAATACGCGACTTTAAAAGAATTCACGCCCGTTTGTTTCAGCACCCGTTTGTTGTATGTCAAATCGACTTCCGGCAAATGTATTCCTATTAATTACGACATAGACTCAATACAAATGCCAATAAACATTAGTCCTTTCCCCGCCTTTCCTACCTAATCAACCATTTACTAACGCAATACTCTATCTAAGACCTCTGAGTGTTGGTCTTAGATAGAAAAAAATAAAGAATTAAAATTAGTAAAATTTTCCTTTTTCCGTCCTCCATTGCTTGAAAAGTACCACTTTTGTCTTATGTTCATACAAAGACCAAATAAGTATTTTAATGAAACAAAATTCAAGAAAAATGTATGCATTAGGGAAAAAGTTATGTGGGTTTCACACTACGCTCGGATACTACCATGTGTGTGTGGAAGGCTTAAGTAGACTTCTAGATTATCTTTCATTTGAATTAACTTTTTTAACCAAACCTCCCCCTAAATTATCATATTTGTAACCCTTGATATAAACAAATCTCCTCGAAATCCTAAAATATCTCTTTGTCTATTAGGGTTATCATCTTTTCCCTATACTTATGTGCGTGTGTGTGTAATATTAACAAACAACTAAAAAATAGATTGCCAAATTTATTTAAAAAATATTTTCTCCCACTTGGAAAATGTTATTGAAAATTTGATTTTTCCACATCGATAAGAGGCGACACATCAAACACAAAAACCCCGACACGTACCCGCACACACACACACATGTACACTCATACAAAATAAAGTCGAACAAGGCAAAAGTAACCTCAATTTAAATTTGTTTATTGTGAAATATGTCGGACTGGTTGGAGGACGACGGTGGCATACAACATTTCACAATTTTAATAAAAACATTTGTCATTTTCTGTGTTGTGATAAAAATCTTTTATTTACGAGAAAATAATGTTTATTTAACCGCAAAATATTCACACAAACAAGGGTGCCAGCATATAGCGTACGTATGCTATGTGTGTGTGTGTTTGTGTGCGTGTATGAATTTTTTACGAGGGTAAGGTCAAAAGTTTATCAGTGCTGCTAACGTTTTCCGTTTCAAAAATAAAATAGGCATTCCAGACATCAGGCACTAACAAATAACAAGTAAAAGTGTCGTTATGTTTGTCCTGGTCGAACCTTATATACCCTCAAACGTTCATACGCCAATTAAGTGCAAAAAATGGTACTTTTCGGCCCATGCGTCCATGCCTATTCTCGCCCAAAACTTCCAACTTACTTTTCCTTTGGATTAAAGGCAAAATTCTCTTAAAATTGAATAGCCATTTGTCCTTATTTACTACGAGTAATAATCGCCCTTTTTGACCAAGCAGGCCATTTTTTGGCCCTCATGGGCCAGAAAATATGCCTCTCTTTGAGGCAATTATTATGATTTGCTTTACAAATACTCAAAAAAGTGTACTTTTTACGCGAGGTACCTTTGGTCCCTTAAAGATGAACTTTTTTCCCTGGAACGATTTTGCCCATTTACAATCTCAAATAGCTTATGAAGTCTACTGTGAAGTAGAAGTCATCATCGTGCAAAATTTTAGGATCGTAGGTTTATTTTGTTGACCGATATCGGCCTACCAACAGAAACACAGATGGACGGACGGATACACAGACGCTCTATTAAATGCTTTTAGCATTCGGAGCTAGTATTGTATCTTACTGCTGTGATACCCTACACCAACCTGGCATGCAAATGATACATCGCTTCTGCATGTAATTTAAAAAAGATTTGATTTTTACTTTGACTTCAGGAGCAGCTGGACCTAAAAAAATCAGGATCGTAGGTTTATTTTGCTGAGCGATATCGGGCTACCAACAGAAACACAGATGGACGGACGGATACACAGACGTTCTATTAAATGCTTTTAGCATTCGGAGCATTGTATCTTACTGCTGTGATACCCTACACCAACCTGGCATGCAAATGATACATCGCTTCTGTATGTAATTTAAAAAAGATCTGATTTTTACTTTGACTTCAGGAGCAGCTGGACCTAAAAAAAATCAGGATCGTAGGTTTATTTTGCTGAGCGATATCGGGCTACCAACAGAAACACAGACAGATGGACGGACGGACACACAGACGCTCTATTAAATGCTTTTAGCATTCGGAGCTAGCATTGTATCCAACCTTGCATGCAAATGATACATCGCTTCTGCATGTAAATTAACAAAGATCTGATTTCTACTTTGACTTTAGGAGCAGCTGGACCTAAAACTGAGCGACCATTTTTTAGGGGTTTGCAACCATTGATGTCTTTGGAATCTCAATAAACTGCATTTAAAGAAAATGGTATGTAAAATGTGATTTCTAGAGAGACAGAGCCTGAAATCCTGTGTGTCCTTTGCATGTTCGCTTCTACCATATTGGATTTATTTTTAAACTCTAGAGTTGCAGGAAGCTATAGGAAACAATTGACCAATAAGCCTACATTTTACCTGGGTTTGTTGCAAATCCCACCTTGTTCATTTTACCAAATTTAAGCAAGATCGTATGTGAAATATTTTCTATATGAAATAGTTTCCAGACCGTACCACGAAAAGCGCTGACGGAAACGACTGTAACACCGGTGGAGAGACCAAAATTCTTGGTGGAAAGTAAAATATTCTTGGTATTGGAAACTTGGGGACACACACCCTAGACGATAGTACAAGTACATAAACATCATTTATAAAGGCCAGAATCAACAAGAGGTTATCGGACCAGTATACTTAGTAGGGACATAAATACTGTTACACACGTTCTATGCTGTAAAATAAAAAGTACTGAATGTTTTTGGACCAAATATTTTTTAATATATTTATTGATGTATCTAAAAGAATCTATCTAAAAAGAATCTACTTTTTCGAAATGTCTGTCTTTTGCCTTTACACACGCCTTAAGTCGCACTGGCCAATCGTCAATAGCTGCACGAACCTCGTCCATTGGAAAATTGGCTACAGATCGAACCAAAGCAGTGTTAAGAGATCCAATGTTGGGCTATCTGTTGTGACAAACCTTGTTATCTAAAACCGTCCACAATTTGTAAATCAATGGGTTCAAATCTGGACTGCCTGAGGGCAATTCTTCAGAGGAAATGAACGCTGGCAAATTGTTTCGAAGCCAGGCCTGTAATCCAATGGGTTCAAATCTGGACTGACTGAGGGCCATTCTTCAGACGAAATGAACGCTGCCAAATTGTTTTGAAGCCAGGCCTGGGACGTTTTAGCCTTATGGGCCGGCACAGAATCCTGCTTGAAAGTCCATGGCTGGTTTTGGAACAGGGAATTGTTAAGAGGCTTCACAATAGCTTCCAAAACGGTTTCTTGGTAAACGTTGGCCTATGTTTTAACTCCTTGTTTGCAGAACTGCAGGTCAGTGACCCCATCGTAAAAGACACCCCACCAAACCATGACTAAAGCTGGGTGATGACCCTTTTCCACCCTTGGGATCAGTTCAGACGCTTCCTTAAATGACCGATCATACACTATATCATTTTGCTTGTTAAATTTTTTCTGAACGGTAAAAATGTTTTCTCATCGGTGATCAAAATTTTTCTGTGCAAGTTATCAGCGTGCTTCACCAAATGCATTTTTCAATCCTACTTTTTTTAAAGCTGCACTCAATAAATGTCCGGTACTTTGTTGAAAAGTCCCAAGTCATTTTTAATGATTCGACTCATGGACTTTTGCGTCATATTAATCTCACGGGCCCTGAGTTTCTGTTTTTGGAGCGGATTTCTGTGAATTCTTGATTTAACGGCTTTGCTGACATGCGGTGTTCGAACAGAGCGTGGGCGGCCCGACCGGTGGCGGTCTTTTACATCTCCAGTCTCCTCAAACAATGCATCGGTAGACGAACATGCGGCTCGGAGCGTTTTGAAAATATCGCTTTTTTTCATTTCACACTTGAAAAGCGCTATTACAGCGATGCGGTTCTCATTATCTGACCACTCGATGATGAAAGTTGTAACAATTTTAAAATCCCGTTACAGACTAACGCTATTGAGATTAGCTTTCAAAACCCATATGGCATTAACGGGGTATGTTCAGTTCTACTATTGAAATGGGTATGTTCAATGTTGTAACAGTATTTATGTCCCTACTAAGTACATAAACATCATTTAAAAAGGCCAGAGGAGCATATCGGCCCAGTATATGTAAGTAAATTAATGTCAGCACTATGTCACAAAGTATTGTTGGGGGGTGTATAAACTCTCACTACTATTTAGAATATGTATCAAATTATGTTATATAACTTTTGTGGGTCAATTAAATTCTCTTCCCCGGGTTTTATTTTCAACGCCTGTTTCAGCTGGCCTTCATTTAAATTCCCTCCTTTGCGAGCCAACTCTAACTATGACTGCATGTGTTTACATCGAATGGATTTTTAAAACTTAATGAGGGTCTAAAAAGAGCCGGTGGTATGTCATTGATTGAATAAAAAACTGATGATTAAAAGAACTTTTGTAATCTTATATTGAAATATTTTAAAATTTGCATTATATTTTAAAATTTGCAATGCATACCTTCATTATGGGTAAAGCAATTTGCAATTTGTTATTTTTGGATTTAGTTTCCGACTTTTTAAAATACACTTTCGGTTGACTGACTAAGTTGAATTTCATCCCAGTTTCAGATAAATTTTCGCATTTAGAATTCTCTAGGTAATTCTCATTAATAAAAATAAGTTTTCCGCATAAGTCATTTAGTTTGTGGCCGAGGTATTCGTTGCCAAAGACTGCTGAAGAAAAACCTTGGCGGGTTTACAAACCGCTGTACAGTCTGCCTGGCTACGGTAGCAAATACATTTCACCAATTTCTTATTTTTACGTTGATTCTGAAAAAGAAACAACATAAAGGTTGAGTGAAACACACGTCATTCAGTTTTGAGCATTTGTAAGATACTAAATTTTATTTATACAAAAAGTGATTATATCAAATTTTGAAAATATTTCATGTTATCTAGTGTAACCTCCAGCAGAGATTACAAATCAAAGCGGAGACCAAATATACAAAACATAATATACAATACAATTTTCAATACTGGTAATTCATCCTAAGTACACGGAAAGTGTCACATTTCTTTTGTGTGCGGTCTGCTCCTACCACTGGCCATTATCACCATGTGGAAAAGTACGATCATGAGCGAGCGTACAAATATTATCTAATGTATACAGTTAACAATTTTATGCACTTGAGAATGCAACATTACCCAACACACAATTTAAAACATGTTCAACTTTGAACATTCTGCCAGCGGAAACGGTCTTAAGGTTTTCTTTATTATTCTTTTCTTTAAACGTGTTCAACTTTGAACAAAGGTCTCGAACCAGAATTAAAAACTACTCAAGTCACAATTCTCTAGGTATTTATAATAATAGTCATAAAATGTGCTACAGTTTTTCGGCTACGGCTAAGCCCTTTAGTCATTTCGGATATTTTTTGTCTTTATATTTTTGCGGCTTGCGTTTCTTAGGTAAAACGATTTAAGATTCCAGCTGATGCTTGGGCAAAAAAAAGGATTGAGTAAAAGTTTTATCAAGGATTACTTCTAGAAATTTTTATAATTTTTGTGATGACAGAGAGGTAAAACCTTACAATACGCTTGAAGTCCTGACAACTTCATTATGCACAGAAAATCCTGCCGACGTGATCTGTCAAAGAAAAAGGGTCTTTGGATATAAAAGTAATAAAAAGTAGTTTATTACTTTTGTAGTAGATAGCATAGTATTTCAATGCTGAAGTAAAAAAAAAACAAACGAAATTATCGGAAAAATTTTCAATTTGTTGCTACCTTAACGGTATTAAGAACAATTTCCTTGAAGTTCATATGTTCAAGAAAGTTGTTTACTAAGATCTAAGGTATATTTTTGTGGTTAATCATTTTTTTTGAATTCGGAACGGTTTGCTACCTATGGGCCTGCAAAGGGAAAAGGTTTAAAAAATCGATTTTTTTTTAAAGTTTTTTGCGGTTTGACCTTGACGATGAAGATTTTTGATTTTTTAAGTTCATAATTTTTTTTTTTTTTTTTTTTTATGTTTATTTTATTTGATTTAAGAATGGAGTTGGTACTATAAATAAACAAAAAGTTGGAATATGTTAGAACTATATAATGCCCTTCGACGGGAACTCAACAATATTTAATATACGCAGTATTTATCTACTAAGACATTTTATAAGTCATATCTTTAGTATTTTTACATAATATTAACACATGTTTTGTTATTATCCTCTATTTTATAATGAAAAATTGTGAAAAAACATCATTTAAGTAACTGTAATGAATAAAATAGTGTCAGTACGGTTAAAAGCAAAAAGTTTAGTGTGCAATCCACCAATACATATCTTTGTTTATTTTGTTTCTTTCAGAGCGATCTTTATCCGATACGCTAGTATCGAAGCGAAGTTCATTGTCAATGATTAAATTGTCTCTGACAGCTTTTGTGTTAGCCCTTCTGTATAAATGATAAAAAATAGTTATACCTTCTGGATTTTGTATGAAACCGTTCTTGTCTAAATACAAGAAGGCCTCCGGTGGTACAAAACCAGTTTCTAACGTTAGCTTTATAAGATTGTTGGATATACATGCTGTAGCATTAACTATATGATTCCTGGTAAGCTTAATAATGAAGTTGTCGATTCTGTTTATATTTGCATTATTGGATATATACTTGGTGTAATTACTGGTTTTTGACCTATAGATAGACGTGCAAGCTCTAAGGCACATTCTTTCGAACTTGCGTAAGCGTTCCATATAAGATGGTGTAATATTTAACCATATTGGACAACCAAACGTTAGAATAGGTCGTATTAACGTTTGGTACAGTAATATTTTCACGTTGGGTTTAATGTTTCTAGAGAAGAAAAGTAATTTATATTTAAAGAATGCAGTTCTCGCTTTTTGTATTTGTATATTAACATGCCTGTCAAAATAGAGAAATTTGTCTAAATTTATTCCTAAGTATCTTACAACTTCTTTATTTGGGATATTAGTTCCATTAAAGGGAGAGCATATCTTAAACTTTTTCCAATTTTTTCGAATATCGTAATTGCATTTCCCAACGGGTGGACGGAAAAGGATAGTTTCGCATTTTTCAAAATTTATTTTCATATTCCAATCTTTTGCATATTTAATAACAGTATTAAATTTATCTTGCAAATTTTCTGAAATATTTTTAACGCTCTTGCCTGCGTAATAAACAATGATGTCGTCTGCAAAACCAATAGATCCACTAAGTGAATTTAGTAATTCGTAGATGTAGATATTAAATAAAAATGGAGCATTGACTGTGCCTTGTTGCAGTTCGTTGATCATACTAAATTGTTGAGAACTTTTGTTGCCGCCGTTACATACAACAAAAATTCTTTCGCTGATCATGTTATATAGTAAGAATATGAATTTAAGGGGTAAATTATAATTAATCAGTTTGTTTATCAAACCTGGAATCCAGATGTTGTCGAAAGCTTTTTCAAAATCTATAAGGCACGCTCCAGTATATAATTTTCTGTTTAAGTTCCAGTTTATGTTAGAGACCAGCAGATTGGATGCGTGGATTGTGGAATGTTTATATTTAAACCCAAATTGGTTATCGTTTTTAATGTTATTTTCATTTAGGGAACGAATTATTCTTGAATTAATACAACTCTCGAATATTTTACTTATGTTCGGTAGCAGAGTTATGCCTCTAAGCATTTTTGGCTCACTCGTGTCTCTATTTTTTTTCGGAAAAGCAACAATTTTGCCTATTTTCCACGCCGATGGAAAATAGGATTCATAATTTTCGTTTTTTATAACAAGAGCTACAACTTTGCCTCAGAGAGTATATCAAAAAGCCTACAAAAAAATCACTATTGTGCAAAAATGAAACCGAAGTGTCATAAAAAAAGTACATGACTTTGAGCAAAACTGAGAGACACGAGTCTTTTTTTTTGATCATTTATCACGTAGTGGTGGTTATATTTTTTCGTGTTGCACTGTGTTATACAAATTTGAGTTTTATACTGTATACTAGACTACATTTGGATTCGATTTTCTGTTCCGTGCCGCTTACAAATTAGGATTAGTAAAACGTTCTTCATATTCAGCGTTTGTTATAAGATCTGAATTTCCTGTGTCTTTTGTCATCTTACCTTCGTCATCTATAGTTTTTCAAAATATGTAACGAAAATTTGCAAACACTTGTGCTTGTTTTGAGCGAATTCCAATACTTCACTTTTAAAAAGCAAGAACTTCTCCTCCATATGAACTGGGCATAACAATGACCATCTCTCTGAAAAGCATTTTATTCCACACTTATGTTTAATATTTCTTTTCAGTTGAAATTTGCTTAAAATATCCATGGAAGGAGGATGATTATGGTTTAAGGCAAGGCTTAGTTGTCACACTCGCCCTTATCTTTTAAAGGATCTGTAAAATTACATGTCCCAAAAAAAAAACACTTGTACCGTATCCAAACTCAATAAACTCTGTGTTGCCTAAATATCTGCTGGTCATCTGTTAAGACGAGAAGTTTTGAATCCCGAATTTAAATTTAATGTTCTCTATCTTTTATGGATTCAAAACACTATTTTCCATTTGCTTCTGGTTTTTGAAATTATCACTTGATGGCTGAAAAACAAATGCATGTTTTAAACGATTTCATTGAAAAATGGATTTTTTTTGGCAAAATATTGCGACTTTCAAGCTATGGACATATTGTCTGCGACATTTTTGAAAATTAAGACACTTTTACTTGCGAAATAATACCCATGGACATTGCATTTGTAGACACTACGAATGTCACTTAAAGCCCCTCCTTTTCTTACTTATTTGACTTTTTTAAACAGTCGAAAAAATTCCTACCATGCCCTCCTGTAGACCCCTTAATATACCGACTATTACATACAGACGTATCTACAGCACATACACACACCGACAACCTTACCAGTATTTTGGGTATTTAGAGGACAGGGGGAAAGTGGAAAGCGGTCCAATAGCTAACAAACACTATTATCTGTTGTTCACAAACACTTTTCATAAAATTTCATGTTAATGTATAACGACGACGACAACAACGCCAGCAACAACAACGGCGACAAGGATATACAAAAGCCGACTCTCACACACACGCAAGAATACCAAAAGACAGTGTCTTACGTAGTAGCACATAATCGTATAAACACAGCAAATGACACCTACTTTAAAGATATGCTGGAAGGAGCACCAAAATACACACACTGATATCCTTAGAACCAGTCTCGCTCACACATATGAAGGCATAAGAGGCACAGACATATACACATTGAAGCTTCAACACAAAAAAATGGTGTTGTTGCTGTTCAGGCTTCTACAAGAGTAGAACTTCCGTTTCCGTTTTTTAGAACATGCTCAAGCTACAATATAAACAAACAACGCAGGCAGCCAGCAAGCAGGCCCGAGCTACCTACAGCCCAGTACAGCAACACACCAATACATTCGCCCGCTTCTCCACTCACACAAGCTCATGTAGCAACATCCGCATACAACTGTTTTGGTTGTCTTTTGGATGTTGGGCTATAAAAACATAATAACACACACACATACATATAAGACTGTACCAAAATTCTTATACACACACATCTATAGATTCATACACACATAATTTATGTGTTATAATGGCGTCTTCAAAAATTACAATGATTTGTCGCCTGATAATGTCAACATGGTTAAAAACAACACCAGGGCCTCGGTCGGCTGGTTGGGATGGCTGGAACGCTTGTTCGGCTGGATTGTCTGCTGTTCTTTTGCTTCGCCTCCTCCCGGGTGGCTGCTTTGGTTGTAACATTAACTTTTAACGAAGAACAGTGCCTTCATCTTTAGTGTTCAGTTCAGGAAGCGATAATGGCAGCAACAACAACCAAGACAAGAGCTACAGCAGTCATCATCATCACCACCACCACCGCCTCCAATACCACCAATATGTTGTGTTGTAGGCAAAGACGGACGGAAAGACACAAGAAACTTATGCCATAAGGGGTACAGACAATTAAGACTACAGCGTTGGATTTTCATTCTGGTTTTCCCTTCTCATAAGACTTGGAATACTTTAAAAAGAAGAAGTATTTTGCAAATTAGCTTTATTCTAGAAATTAACATCAAAACAGTAGCGAGTATAGGGGCTTACTATTTTTCTGCAAAACAACAAGTAATTTTTAGTACTTCTCTAAAGGTTTTGGTCATTTCATGCAAAACCATTACAAATCAAATTTAGTCTTAATTATACAGGGTGGCGAATGAATATTGCTACATTAAGAAGCTCAAAAATCTTTTTTTTCAGTGTCTAGAATTCATTTTTCTTTTGTTTTAATTTTATTAAATATAGCTTAATTAGTTTCAAAAATAATGGAATTTAAATGCCCCTAAGACGTACACATTTTCTTTCAAATAATCCCAAAGAAAGAAGTCCAACGGTGTCAAATCACATGATTTTGACGGCCAATTAACATCGCCACGACGCGAGATTACACGACCATTGAATTTGTCGCGCAAAAAGCCATTGTTTCGTTAGCTGTGTCCTGTGGTGGCGTCCTGTTGAAACCACATATCGTCCACAACCATATCTTCCAATTCGGGCCATAAAAAAATCGTTAACATCTCCAATAGCGAATCACCATTTACAGTAACTGCCTGACCGGCCTCATTTTGCAAAAAATACGGCTCGATGATGCCGCCAGCCCATAAACCGCACCAAATCCTCACTCTGGGTGCATTGTTTTTCGACAAGCACTCTTGGATTATCAATTCTGCTTATTGACGAATCCACTGAGGCAATTCTGCTTATTGATCCACTGAGTTGAACATGTGCCTCATCACTGAAGATGATTTTCTTCGAAAATTGATCATCCGCTGTTGCTATTTCATGCCACCACTCTGACCATCGATGACGTTTGGAATGGTCAAGAGGCTTTAGTTCTTGAGTCAGTTGCACCTTGTAAGCGGGTAAATGCAAGTCTTTATGCATAATTTTCATTAACGAAGAGCGTGAGAGGTGCAATTGTTGGGCACGCCGACAAGTTGAGGTGGACGGCTCTTCAGCCACACTATCGCTAACAGCAGCAATATTTTCTGCAGTACGAGCATGCACTGGTGTTTTCATATCTCCTACAGACCCGGTTTGCTCAAAATTTTGCACGATTTTTCTGATTGTACGCACATTTAGACGATTAAATTGCCCGAAAAAATTACGAAGTGCACGATATGCATTTTGATTTGATTTAAATTTTCTTAATAAGCCTGAATAACTTAAACGCGTTGCTCGCTTGCATATCTTTCCATGGTTGAAATTGAGTTAGTCTGAAATTGAGAAATATCAAATGAAATGCAGAAATAAGCTTGGCGTTTAGGTGTGGTTTACATTTACCATCGGCCCTTAAAATTTAACCACCCTTTAGAATGGATTGCTTTAGTTCATACAAAATTGTTGGTTTTTGTTCGTAGATTACCTGTTTGCAATAACCCCACAAGGGGTCAGGTGCAGGCATCCTGGGGAGCCAACTGAATGTGGAGTTTCTGGATACCAGCTTATTGGGAAATTTTCGTCGCAATTCTATCGTAACAGGCCGGGCTATGTGAGGAGTTGCACCATCAGGGAAAAACCACACAGAGTTAAAAAACCACACAAAGTTGAAAAAAAATTCTCAGTCGTCGTAATTCTGAATAGAAAAACTCTCTCAACATGCTCAAGAAAGGGTCTTCAGTAACCGTAATTGTGTGACCGGTTTCTTCGAAGAAGTAGGGCCCGACAATGTAGCATGATGAAACTGCACACCACACTGTGACACGAAGTGGATGCAATTCCGTCTCTTGGAGTATCTGTTGGTTTCAGGGACTTCATATTCGACAATTTTATTTCTTTATGTTGCCGTTTAAATCGAAATGGGCCTCGTCAGGCATAAAAAGACAGTTCAACATGTTGCCGTCCTCTTCCACCATTTGAAGCATCTTCTGGCAAAATTCTAAGCGAATCGGAAAGTCTGCTGCGTTTAGTTTGCTGGCCGTTTGAATTTTATATGGGAATAAGTCCAAATCATAAGCCAATGTCTGCTTATACCAATTTGAGCAGATATGCTTCTTGTCATAACTCTTGGATTGTTTGTATGGCAGCAGCGATTTTTACCTCCATCTGAACTGAAAGGTTTTGATGATATGGTCTTCTGTTGACTGTACCATGCTCGGCGAAATTGTTAGAAAGACTCATTATCATCCATCTTCGTGGAGGATTGCCGTCAAACATGCGCCTATACTCTCTTTGAACAAAAACTCCGGACTCCAGTGCATGATAGTGGGGGGCAATCTAAATTCGAGTTTCAGTATCCCAGTTATCCATTTTTGTTAAGTCTAAAAATCAATCTGCAAAATAAAAATGAACCGAATTCATTAAATGAAAAAAAGGTAATTACATTTTTTTGGTAGCATCTTGCATCAGCCACCCTGTATTATGCGACAACCCCACCTTATCGAATGATCGCTCAAGTGAGACTGAATGCATTCGTTGGTTTTTGTTTAATTTAGGTGTGAGAGAACCGCCCATGCGCGCCTGTTTGTCGATCCCCGCTTCAACTGACAAAAGACCGATGAAGAATAAGCTGGTCATTTTAAGTCCATCGGTATACGAGTATTTAGCACTAATAATTTTGGTAGCTACACACAATTAACTTGAAAAGGGTGTTTTTTTTAGACGTGTGGTTTTAAAGACGAAATAAAGCGCATATAATTTCATGTTTTGGCCAAGAATTTAGCTTTATTATTAAGATAAGGAGTTGCCATTATGTTTTAGAAATGATTTAGGACAAGTGGCCGCCGCGGCTGGCTCGAATTAATTCCAGCAGAGATTTTTGACCACTTTTTGTAGAATTTGGGGCAGACTGTCAGCAATAAAGTGCCGAATATTTTCTTTTAAGGCGTCAGTCGTCAATCAAAAAATTTGGACCAATGATTCCCTCTGCCCCTAGAGCACACCAAACAGTGACTTTTTTAGGATGTAATGGCGTCTCAACAATGGCTTGTGGATTTTCAGTACTCCAAATGTGTCAATTTTGGTTATTAACGTATCCATTCAACCAAAAGTAAGCTTCATCGCTGAATAAAATTTTCTTGTAAAAATCCGGATCGGTGGCCATTTCGTTTTGGGCCCATTCACCAAACGTGCGACGCGCTTGATGGACGTTCTTCTTCAATTCTTATACAATGTGGATTTTGTAAGCCCGCAACCCAAGAGCCTTTCGCAAAATCTTCCATAAAGTGGCTGGGGACAGCTCGAATAGTAGCGCGCTATTCGGGTGTTTTTCGATACTCTGCTTGACATCAGCAATAGCAACTTTAGTGTGCACATTACGGCGTCTCTGAGGGTGCGCATTATCCACTGCTCTAAAATTAGGATCGGCGGCTATCTCGTTTAGGGACCATTCACCAAACGTGCGACGCTCTTGATGGTCTTTCAGCTTCAATTCTTGCAAGAGTTGGATTTTGTAAGCCCGGTTTGCGGACCGGGCCTTCCGCAAAATGATCCATAAAGTGGATATGCACAGCTCCAACTGTTGTACGCAATAACAGATGGAATCATTCGGGTCTTCTTCGATACTCTGCTCTACAGCAGCAATAGCGCCTTCGGTGTGCACTGTATGGCATCTCTGAGGATGCGCATTATCCACTGCTCGAATTAACGACTCTGCTGGGCGATTATGTCGAATATTGACTGTGCTGGACGATTATGTCGACCGAGTATTGGACGCAGCGCGCGATGCGTCGCTCAAACAATTATTTTGTAATAAATTTTCACGATTAGCAAACATAGTTTCGGAGTAAGTCTATTCATTATGAAGTGGCAAGCCACACTGAGCACAAATTAAGTGACAGCTGTCAAAAATACCAACTTCGAAAAAGATTTGAAACCACACGTCTAAAAAAACACCCGTTAGTACGCTGTTGCACAACGTGGTGCTGGGTATCAAAAATTCGTGCAGATTATGAATTTTCTTAAATTTTATATATAAGTACAGCAACAAAAAAACTGATAAAAGCCGGGTAAACCGTCATGCCGGTTTTAGCAGTTTTTGTGAAGCCGGCTTCCGGACATGGACATAAAAACCGGAATGTTGCTTTTAGGTTTTGGACATTCTAATGCCTACGCTGTAAGGACGACATGATAACCGAATTTTATGATTTTAAACAAGCAGTTGGGTTTATTCTAAACTAGGGTTGCTATTAAAATTTCGGGTCATGACAATACTAGTGTTCCCAGATGCAAACTGGAACTTCCATTGGAAACTTTGACATTTGTTAGCATAACTTCACTCAAAACTTTTTGTCATTTGAGGGCGTAAGAGTGTTGAAATCAACTTGTTTCGACTTTTGGCGATGAAGCACCTTCAAAAACCACTGTTAATCGCTGGTACGTACCAAGGGTTCAGTCTCAGACGCCAGTTCGCTCCAGGATGAATTTCGCGAAGGACGTCCAACTTCGGTCACTTTGCCAGAAACCATCGATGCTATGCGTGAACTGATTAAGCCAAATCGACATGTGGCATACTGTGAGTTAAGGACATCCTTGGGCATTAGCATGACAAGCATCAAAAAGATAATTCATGTTCATTTCGCAGTAAAAAAAATGTGTTCTCGTTGGATGCCCCATAATTTGACGAATGCTCAAAAAAGGCTCTTATGGATTGGTGCAAATAGATGTTGAAAAAGTATAACTGCGGTAGCTCAAAGGCAGTGTATAACATTGTCACAGGTGACGAATCAAGGATCTTATCCAACAAAAGTTGTTCGTGGAAGAAATAAATCGAAGCAAATGATTGTGTTGTTTTCGGCATAACCATAGCCATGTTGGCGCAGTGGCTGTAGTGGAACGCAGGACGGTCTATTTAGAGTGGTATACAACCATCTGTGTGGTATACAACCAAAAGTGTTCGAAGAAATAAGGAAAGATAATAAGAGAAGACGGATCATTTTGCATCACGACAATGCGAGCTCTCACACATCAGCTGAAACGATGAGCTATTTCATCACTCAAGATGTCGAATTGATGGGCCATCCACCGTACAGCCCTAATTTGACACCCAATAACTTCTTCTTATTCCCTAGCATCAATAAAACAATGCGTGATCAACGTTTTTAATCGCCCAAGCAGCTGTTGAAGCGTTCAAAAATCATGTTTTGGGTGTGTCTCAATCGGAGTGGAAAAAGTGCTTCGACAATTGGTTTGGGCGCATGTATTGATTTTAAAGGAGAATTTTTTGAAAAACAATAAAACCATTTCCAATGATAAATTATTGTGTTTTTATTGCCGGCCATGAAATATAAATAGCAACCCTCGTACTATAGATAAATATCATAAACTCAAGGTCAAACTTTTTAAGAGCCTTAAGTCATTTTAATAATACCACCATTATATAAAATCTGGACACCGTACGAAGTAGTTTAAACATTTGCCCCAAGTGCACAACATACCTTACTGCATATTTAGAATCACTATATTCGGGAACCCTAAAATCCTAAGGATTTTATAAATGTTCTACACATCCTTTTTAAATTTAGTAAGAGTTTTTCCACTATCTTACCGTTGATGTCCTTTCCACCTTATCTGCCCTTATCACATCCAAAAATTATTTAAATGGCATCTCTGGTCCACTCCTCGTTCTGTGTCCCAATTCGCAAAAACTCTCATTGATATCGTATCAACGACCATGCCTTCCATTTTGTGCTGTGGGGCTAACGCTAGCTTGGGAGCAAATAATCTTTAAGCCATTAACGAGAGGAAAGACCTCCACCTACCCTTTGTCACGACTTAAACCTCGTAGAAGTTTCGGCTTGACCAACAAAACTTATACCACCGCTCAGAATCAGAATCGCTGTAGAATTTTATTTGCGTATTTCCCCCATTAATTTATTAAAAAACTTTATTTTAAGTTTTCCTCTTAAGCTCGATTGTTTAAGAGTGGAAAATCTACATGCTACATAAATGTTTGTATGTTTATGTGAGTGTTCATGTACGTACTTGCAAGGCTCTCATCCTCCCTGTGTATGCGTGTGAGTGTGTGTGGATGTACATGAAAATTGCATATTTTATTATCTTAGACATTAAGCTACCAACGACGAGACTGAAAAAGATAAAATCTAATTTTTGTAGTTAATTTTCATGTAAAACAATACTCGGGAAATGTACTCTGACTCTTGAGCAACAACAGCAGCAGCAGCAGCAACAGCTCGACAACAAGAAGCAACAACATCATGTTCATAGTACTTGGCCCAACAACAAAGACTTGTTGGTTATTATGATTATTATTATTGTTGTTGTTGGCATTTATTTATTATACTACGGTCGGCCCAGAGAGCAACAACAGCAACAACCGTAGCAGCATTGGCGCTTCAGCAGCAACTGCTGCATTATCATCAAAGACCAAACGAACAGAAACAAAAGCTTTTTGTTGCCGATGAAAAATAATATGGATTAAATTTATATGCATGTCTGTATGAGTGTACTTATGCATACATACACACATACACATATACTTATACATATACTCGTATATAGTGGCCATGATGAGATTTTATTCTGGACCTCTTTCTTGCTGTTGTGAAAACTGAACATTTTTCATTCTGGCAAAATATTTCTTCTTGCTTTTTCTCTTTCTGGAAACAATAGCATAAACTAGGATGCAGTAACGTAACACTAGACGACTGATCCTGTTAAACATTTTACAGTGATTGCCCAGTTTAGATAAAGGGAAAATTGCATATCGAAAATTTGATATGGAGCTTCAAAAAGAGGAAGAGGAAAGTTTGGGTTAGACTCTCAAGAAGCCGCTTAATATTTACCTAGTTAGACTAAAAAATCAACAGGCACTTGGCATCGTATTTTTAATAAAAAAAAAATAATGTAAGCTATTGCCCCTATTTTAGTTTGTAAGAAAGTGAATCTTACTTGAGACAGGACTGTACGTCCTGAATGTCCTTGTTTTAATTAAATATATTTAAAACATAAACTGTCAAGGTATTGTGTGAAAACGTTTTTAAAAATCTCTTTAAGATTTTCAATTGCCGATGAATTTAACCTAACTACCCTTATTGACTGCATCTCAAGTCGTCCTACAGACTTCAGGCCTACGTTAAAGTTTCTGTGAAAACTATTTCGAGGACGGAAGGTAAAAAACGATGTGGAGTTTTCCAACATTCAACAAACATACAGGGTGGGCCAAAAATTACCATGGGGCTAAAAACTTTAATTATTTTTTTTATTTATTTCTCAGATTATATAGGGTGATTCATCAACAAGTATTTTTTTCAGAACAAAAAAAAAATATAAAAATTCAAATCAAGTGTGACATCTTAATTGGTAATTTGAAAGGACATTTTATGGCATTTATTTTTTGAAAATAAATACCATCAAATATTGGCAACTGTATTATGGAAATCAGCGTTCGGTGAGAGACGGGAAGATCCGCCTTTCCATTTCTGGATCAACGGCAAAGTCAATAAACAAAATTGCCGCAGTACTTGGGGAGCCGACAAAGAAACCTTGTTGACCTCTTAGAAAGCGATAGGTCGGTCTGTAGCAAACTACGCAGCACCTGTATGGTCGGCGAACGTGAGTACGACGCAGTGGAAGAAAATTCAGACCTGCCAGAATGCCGCCCTTAGAACATCAACAGGGTGTCTTCTTATGTCCTCTGAGGACCATCTACATGAGGAGACGAAGGTCCTTACCGTGCGCAGACACAATTTCCTGTTGTCTAAGCAATACCTGCTAGGGTGTTTTCGCAGCAGTCATCCTAACCACCATCTCTTGAACAGGATGCCACCACCCAGGCAGATCAGGTACGATCTTCATGATTTAGAGAGAGAGGTCCAGCGGTATAAGAGAGAACCTTTAGATCATCGAAACTATCAGGCAGGTTTGAACAACATTCACGCCGATGATGTCGCAGCAGCAGTATCCAGCTACCGTGTGAATGTAGTGCTAGGGGAACATCCCCCGGAGATTTCACCTGAGGAGAAGGTACTACCTCGCGCGTGGTTCTGGCGCAGCTGAGATCTGGATGATGCAGCCGCCTCAATTCTTACTGGGCACGAATTGATGCTAACGTTCCGGACATCTGTCCCGCCTGCCATCCTACATGATGTACTGCACCTCTTCAATTGTCCGGCCAAGCCCACTCAGCTGACCCCCAGGTCTCTGTGGACGCATCCAGTTCAAATGGCGCGTTTCCTTCACCTGTATATCGAAGCAGATCCCCCATGGACGAACAAGACTTCAAAATAAATATATTGTTGTTACAACAACAACAACAACAAAATTGCCGCATTTGGGCTGAAGAGCAGCAAGAAGAGGTTCAAGATGTACCATTATACCCAGAGAAAACCACACACACACACAAACCTAAAAAACGGAATTTTTTTATTAAAAGGCAAAAGAAACAAGCGCGGCGCTGTAAATATTGTGAGGAATATTGCAAATTCACTTTTTGGAGTTCTCGACTCAAATTACGCAGAACGAATGTCTGACACCATCAACTTAATCAAAGATGATGAAAACCACATTAAGCAGCTCTTAAGAAACCAAACATCAATCATTGACTCAACCCTCAATATCTTCAAACAAGATGAGCTACAGTCAAAAGAAAAATTTGACAACCTCGATGATCAAGTGAACAAAATTACTTCCAGGATACGCGAACACGAAGAAGAAAGTTACCAACTCCAGTGTTTTGTATCTCTATCTGCACAGTTGTCGTTATTGTCAGCTAGGTTGCATCGAATACAAACAAACAGCAATAGTTACAGCATTGTCCGATTCGCATCATGGAAAAATCAGCCCAATGTTGCTATCACCACCACAACTTCAGGCAGAGTTTAAACAAATCAGAAATCACCTGCCACCAGCACTACAGCTGCCTATCAATAAAGGCAATCTTCTTCAACTTTAATAATATAACAATACATTAATCTCTTAACAATAGGAGTGTTTTATTTAACAGTAGAAAAAATTAGTTTATTAAAAATATTTCAGTTATACTAATCCAAAAGTTTGTTTTGAAAAAAACATAATTTACATAAACAAACTATTATTGCGTAAGATATGTAACAATAACATTTTCAAATTAAAAACAACCTTACGATTTTGCCGGTATGATTTGCGTTATCTTATTATTGTTATCGTAAAACAATACTTTTGTTGCAGCAACCATATTTATATTGTTGCTATAAGCAAATTTTCATTTTTAAATTTGCCAACAATACTATTGTTACATTTCAGCACTATTAATATTGCCGCAATCATACTATGTCAAAATAAAACACAAAAAACAATACTATGGTTGCGACGACCATACTTTTATTGCCGAGAACATACTATTGTTGCCATGAACATATAGTAACCATATATTTTCTCTGCGTGTGGTTTCAACAGGACGGTGCCACTTGTCATTTCGAGAAACAGCTAATTTTACGTTTTTGACAGGTGAGTTGGCTGCCTAGATCGAGTGATATCACACCTTTAGACATTTTTCTTTGGGGTTCCGTAAAGTCCAAAGTCTATGCTGACAAACCAGCTGCGATTCAGGTTTTGGAAGCCAACATTACGCGTGTCATTAAAGCCATACCGGTCGAAATGCTCGAACGAGTCATCGAAAATTGGACCCTCAGAATGAAAACCCTGAGGCGTAGTTGCGGCCAATATTTGAGGGAAATTATATTCAAAAAATAAATGCCATAGAATGTCCTTTAAAATTACCAATAAAGATTCCATACTTGATTTGAATTTTTATATTCTTTTTTGCTCTGAAATATACCTCTTGATGGATCACCTTATATTTATAACGTGTTTTCCAGTAGGGACATAACAATTTCGTATCTTTATGTGAATGCACTCTCAAATGTTTTTAATGATCTTTCGATGGCAAAAGGTTATTCGTGGTAAAGTTCACTTACGAGCAACGTTTGGAAATCATTAAAAATTACTAACGAAATTCTGAGTCGGTGGTCGCAACTTTAAGAGCGCTTACTCTTATTTTCGGCCATAACAATCGTCCCACCCGACAGGCTGTGTGTGCTATAGTAGATAAATTTGGATCCAAATTTCACTTTTGGATGTTCCGGCGCCAAAGAGACGCGGTACAACGGAAGCGTAAAATAAAAAATGATCTTCAACGATAAAACTTATTTATGGCTGCGTAGTTTTGCCAGTAAAAAAAATATGCCTTACTAGACAGCAACAAACCCACACCTGCTTCCAGAGACACAATTGCATTCGCAAAAATTTACTGTGTGGTGTGGTTTTTATGCCGGAGATGTGATTCGGCCGTATTTTTTCGTAGATGAAAACAATCGTCATGTTACCGTCAATGGGGAGCGCTATCGTGTCATGTTGAAATATTATTTTTGACCAGAATTGGAAGAGTTTGTCATCGCCCATATGTGGTTTCAGCAAGACGGTGCCACTAGCCACACAGCACGCGTAACCAGCGATTTACTGAAAAGAAAATTCGGCAAACGTCTTATATCGAGAAACGGTCCTGTCGAATAGCCAGGTAATTTAACGCCATTGGCTATCTTTTAATAGGGCCACATCAAGTACTTGGTCTATGCCAACAAGCCAACAACTTCAGATGAGCTAAGAGACAACGTCCAATGCGAAATTGCCAACGTTTCGGTCGAAATGTGTGCCTGAGTGTTGGATAATTGGGTCCAAAGCATCGATCGCTGTACACGGGCTCGTGGTGGTCATATGAACGAAATCGAATTTAATTCTTAAAATATAACATTTGCACTATACCTGGAATAAATTTGAACTCTATATCTTAAATATTCTGTATTGTATTTACAGTCCCGTTCATCTGAATAGGTTCAGTAATCGTTTTGTGTTCAAATGATATTATTTCAAGAAGTAGTGAAATGAATTCTTTTTTAAAATTATGTCGTTTATATACTAGCCTATTGGGAAGCATTTTATAAAGAAAAAATTTTATATTCAATTTTAGGATTACTCGAAAAAAAAACACAGATTTGGTAACTCGCTGAAAAATGATGTATTTTTTGGGGTCAGCAAAATAGGTTCAGGAGCAAAAAATTAATAAAACTTAAAAAAAGTTACAAATAAAATGTTTATTTATATTTTCCCTTACAAACATAATAATCAGGAATATTTTAAACTTAATTAATAGTGGGTACTCCCGCCCTTGTTTGAAATTACTTCATAAATTCGATTTGAAATTGAATCATATAATTTTTGGATATATTGAAGAGAAATTTCAACACAAGCTGTTTTTATACCACGTATTAAGCAATCCTTATTCTCAAATTGCCTACCGGACGCGTATACTTTTCGTGACAGCATACCCCACATGTTTTCAATAATATTCAGGTCTGGAGAATATGGTGGCCACTCCAATAATGGCACATTTTGGCTCCTAATCCACTGTTTTACGACCCGTGCAGTGTGAATGGGAGCACTATCATGCTGACAAGTCCGCGTTATGGGTCTAAAAATGTTACAGAAGTACGGAAAAGCCTCCTCAATTACGGCTTTGTAGCTATTCGCATTCATAATAGGAATTGGCTCTACACACCATCACACCACCTTCACAACTATGCACGCAGAAAAAAAGTATGGTTGTAATGACAATATTCGAAGGGGATAATACTATTGTTAGGTATATTGTTGTGCTATAACAATATTATGGTCCTCACAACAATAGTATGATTCAAATACAACCATACTACGATCCTGACAACAATAGTATGATTCACACATAACCATACTATGATCCCCACAACCATAGTATGATTCACACTCAACCATACCATGATCTCCACAACCATAGTATGATCCTCACAACCATAGTATGTTTCATATACAACCATAGTATGGTCCTCACAACCATAGTATGATTCACACGCAACCATGTTATGATCCCTACAACCATAGTATGATCACACACAATTTTACTATGATCCCCAACATAATTTATTAGAATTGGTTTAAGTTGTCAACAATAGATTTGAATTATGAAAATTATTCAAAAATACATTAAATTCAAAATAATAAAAGTGATTTATTTCACAGTAGAAAAAATAAGTTTAAATAAACGGAGGCGTTTTTGTTAAAAATATTTCAGGTTAACAAAGCAGCTTGTTTTAAAAATTTTAATTTCGATAAAACAGTACTATTATTGCATTACATCCGTACCAATAACATTTGTTCTAAAAATCATATTTAAATGTAGAAAAATTACAATCATACAGTATGATTGCCGTAATGATATCATTGTTAACATAAAACGCAAAACACAATACTTTTGTCGCACTAACCATATTTATATTGTTGCTATAACCATATTTTCATTTTTAAATTTGGCAATAATTCTATTGTTACATTTCAACAATATTAAAATTGCAGCAATTATACTATTGTCAAAAATAAATTCAGTTAACAATGCTATGGTTGCGACGAACATACTTTTGTTGTAGAGAACATATTATTATTGCCGTGACCATGTAGTAACCATGTTTTTTCTCTGCGTGTGATGACGAACCAAATGATGTTCTTCCTCTCGCAAATCATGGCAGTAGTAGTTATATCCATCCGGACCATCTAAATTATTTTTTTTTTCATCAGAAAAGACTACACGTTGCCATTCTTTATTCCAGGTCATATGCTGACGACGAAAGAAAAGTCGTGCTTCCTTGTGAGTGCTGTTAAGCGGTGGCTTTTTCATAAGTTTTAGTCGTTTTAAGTGACTGGCACTGCGAATAACACGTTTTACTGTAGCCAGACTAGCCATTACACCAGTTTTTTCCTTTATTTTTAAAGCAGAATCATGCAAGTTAGAACTCGTAGTGGCTTTGTATGTTCCTCCTTTCATATTTTTTCCATATTCTGATTCCGTAAATAATTGTTGACAACATTTTGGCTTCGTCGAATTTTTGTTGGGATATACCGATGATTTAGACCACATTCACTAAAGGCTTTAATTTTGCCCTTTCCTTCGTCCGTCAATGATTTACCTCGACCCATTTTTAAATTAAATTATGCCAAATACTTATTATGCTTTGACTACCGCTCACTAAGAAAAAATAAAGGTTTTGATTTCGAACCTATTGTGATGAGCCAAAAACTTGCTATGATTCTACCGAAGAAGAAGCTAAAAACAATGCCGTCAGATTTTTACCGTTAGATTTTTCTCCCAGTTGAGTGTACATATACGAGGGCGACCGCAAAAGTAACTGGCCAAACATAAAAAGAACCGTTTTTTTGGAATTATTATTTATTTTTCAACATAATCTCCTTCCAACCCAATACACTTCATCAAACGTTTTTCAAGTTCTTTAATTCCATCCAAAAAATAAGATTTTTCAAGACCTTCAAAATATGCCTCAGTTTCAGCAATAACCTCGCTATTGGACGAAAATTTTTTGCCACCGAGAATTTTTTTTTAAATTTGGAAACAAGAAATTATCAGAAGGAGCTAAATCTGGACTTTATGGTGGATGCGGAGCAATTTCAAATCGTAATTCGGCCAGTTTTTGTTGAGTTAAAAATGCAGTGTGTGAAGAAGAATTATCTTAATGAAAAATAATTTTTTTTCTAAATGCGGTCGTTTTATCTTGATTTCTTCACTCAACCGATCCAATAATGCACAATTATATTCACTTTTTATAGTTTTTCCTTTCTCAAGATAATCCATAAATAGTATACCCCTTGCATCCCAAAATACTGTGGCCATTACTTTTCCTGCTGACTTAACAGGGACCACTTTTACCAGCTTCTATCCATTGTTTTGACTGTTCTTTGCATTCTGGGATGTAGTGATGGATCCATGTTTCATCAACAGTTATGAATCGGCGCAAGAACTCTATTGGATTACGCTGATAAATCGCTAAAAGCTCCTCGGAATTGGTCCTACGGACGATTTTTTTGGACAAAGTCAACAAACATGGCACCCATTTTGCGGATAGCTTTTTCATGTGGAGTTCATCATGTAAAATACTCCAAACTTATTTTTCGTGTATTTTAACAATATCAGCAAGTTCTCTGAGCTTTATTCGTCTATCTTTAGTCACTTCATTAAATATTTTTCTAATGTTTTCAATAGTATTAGCAGTTTTCGGTCTTCCAGAGCGTTGTTCATCTTCCGTACTTGAACGACCCATTTTAAGTTGTTGAACCCAGGATTTCACGGTGGAGTATGATGGTGCATTATCACCATGAACAGAATCCAACTCATCTTTGATTAATTGTGGCGTATAACCTTTCATATAAAAGTGTTTAATTACCGCACGAAACTCTTTATTTTCCATTTTTCAAAAATTATAAAACTTGTTTACTTCAATCACCTGTAACAAAGAAAATAATCATTAAATATTTCGGAAATGTTGACAGATGGTGATTGCTTTTAAAAAACAAAAAAAAGGTTGGTAGTAAAAGAGAAAATGTGCCAGGCCAGTAAGTTTTGCGGTCGCCCTCGTATAATCTCGCAATGAACAGAAAAAAAATTGGTGTGCATATAACACAAATTGAGAAATCCAACATTTAATGTTTCAAAAACTCCAAACCTGTTCAGATGAGCGGCAGTGTATACATAAAATTGCTATGCCCTTAGTGGACACCCCCTATACCTGATTTAGTGAATTTAAATGTCTGCTCTAACCATAGTTTGAAATTCCTCCCATTCAAATCAAAGCGATTACAACTGTCTGTCTTTTATTCACAGTAATTTGTTTTAAATTTATGGCAAAATTTGTTTCTTTTTTTGAATTTGGCTTTAAATGTAGTTTTTGTTTTTTCTCTCTCGCAATTCTAACCATAAAACTAAACGTTTCACATATACAATTTTTACAAAATATGCGGTTAACCTAATTTTTCAATTCAACCATAAAATCTGTTAAATACCCGGATTTTAGTTTTTATACCTTTTCCTTCTTTTCCATTCTTCCGACATTCGAACACTACCAAAGTGTTATTTATACACTGTATGTCTGCATATGTGAACGAGGCGGGGCGGAGCGTTCAGTTTAGGTTTTGTAAAAAAAAAAAAACAAAACATAAAAACCTCTAGATTAATATGAACAATTTGCAGTAACCAAATATGATTATTGCAAATACTGCGAATCATATCACAAAATTGGTTTTCTCTATGACAATTACATCGTTTAGCAATAAAAATGCATAGTTTCAAAAAATATGTATGTACATACGCACAAATCACCTCAGAGCGCTACACGGAAAGGGGCAGCAGTATGAGGTTAAGGCAGACAAAAAGGACCATAATTTAAAAAGTTGTAGAACGCAACTTGTGGAGGACTTAGCGGTGTATGTATGGTGGTCCTTCCCCTAAATTTTCGACAAAAACCACCTAAAATAGGAGAGACTACAAATGAAAAACATTTTTTTTAATAATTAATTTTTATTGTACGATATACGAGGGTGGTTCGGAATATTCTTAGCCTATCAGTGAAAGTGAATAGTTTAGTTTATTTTTATTTTTATTTTTCAATATAATCTCCTGAAACTTCAATACACTTAGTCCAACGCTTATCTAGCAGTTCTATCCCTTGATTAAAATAGTTTTCCTCAAGGTCTTCAAAATAGTGGTTTACAACTGTAATTGCATCTTCATTTAAGGTAAAACGCTTCCCAGCAAGGAGTTTTTTAGATTTGGGAACAGGTAAAAGTCACTGGGAGCTAAATCAGGAGAATAAATAAGGTGGGTGGTCATGCAACTCGTACTTTAATTCGTTGATTTTAGCCATTGTTAAAACACTCTTGTGCGCTGGTGCGTTGTCCTGATGAAAAATTATTTTTTTGTGTTGTACGTCAGGACGTTTTTCTCGAATTTGTACATTTAATTGATCTAAAAGGTTGCAATAGTACTCTGAATTTATTGTTTTACCCTTTTGCAGATAGTCAATCAATAAAATACCTTTGAAGTCCCAAAAAAACCGTTGCCATAACCTTACCAGCCGATTGAATTGTTTTTGCCTTCTTTGGGGCACTTCCTCCAGCTTCAGTCCATTGTTTGGATTGTTCTTTTGTCTCTGGAGTATAGTGGTGGATCCATGTCTCATCAACAGTTATGAAACGACGCTTAAAATCCATTTTATTTCGCTGAAAACGATCCAAACAAGCTTGAGAAATTTTCATTCTTATGCGTTTTTGGTCGACTGTTAACAAGTGCGGCACCCATCTTGCAGAAAGCTTTTTCATCTGTAGTTCTTCATGCAAAATTAAATGGACTCGATCATTTGCGATGCCCATGATATTAGCTATTTCACGCACTTTTATCCGTCGATCATTTAATACCATATCATGCACTTTGGCTACAATTTCTGTTTTTGTTGCTGTTTTTGGGCGTCCACTACGTGGTTCATCTTCAATGCTTGTACGACCACGTTTAAATTCAGCAACCCAATGTTTTACTGTTGCATATGAAGGAGCACTTTCACCTTACACATTCACCATATCGTTATGAATTTCTTGTCCCGATAAACCTTTTTTATGTAAATATTTAATGACACCACGCATTTCTAATTTTTCCATTGTAAAAAAATCGCGGATGCGTCTTTTGTGAACACCTGTTTCTATATGAAGGAGTTGCCAGATCGAAACAAAATTTAACATGTGTTCATAGAGATGGAAGTTTCCAAAACACTTAACTTTTTTCTGTTTATACCGCGCTTTTTGTGCTAGGCTAAGAAGTTTCCGAACCGCCCTCGTATGTATGGCATACACTGTATGTACTTAATAGGGACATAAATACTGTTACAACATTGAACACAACCATTTCAATAGTAGAGCTGAACATACCCCGTTAATGTCATATGGGGTTTGAAAGCTAACCTCAATATCCTTAGTCTGTAATGGGATTTTAAAATTGTTTCAACGTTTATTTTAGCTCGTATGTTTTATTTAGGTCTGTTGCTGTTACACATTGAACAGGGATTAACCGGCTCAAGATCTCTTGCTTCTATATTTCAATAGAAGACAAGTTTTTAACAAAATGGCAAAGTGACATTGATTTTCGTGGCTGCACACTGCTTTTTATCATGATTTCGGGTCCGTGACAACCCTCTTCAGAAAGCTTTGCTGCAATTGTTGAAAGTAAAACCGAACTCTATAAGGCCAGGCTCTCCCCAAACGAATGAGAACTACTGTTGTAAACCTTACTTTTTAAGTTTTCTTCGCACAATTGACCACGAAAATACAACTCACTCCTGCCACCTTGCCATTTTGTTAAAAACTAGTCTTCTATTTAAATATAGAAGCATGATGTCTTGAGCCGGTTAATCTCTGTTCAATTGTTTCAACTTTCATCATGGAGTGGTCCGATAATGAGAACCGTATCGCTGTAATAGGGCTTTTCAAGTGTGAAATGAAAAAAACGATATTTTCAAAACGCTCCGGCCACTAGTGATTAGCCGCATGTTCGTCTACCGATGCCTAAAATTGTTTGAGAAGACTGGAGATGTAAACGACCGCCACCGGTCGGGCCGCCCACGCTCTGTTCGAACACCGCATGTCATCAAAGCCGTTTAATCAAGAATTCACAGAGATCCGCTACGAAAACAGAAAATCATGTCCCGCGAGATGAATATGACGCAAAATTCCATGAGTCGAATCATTAGAAAAGACTTGGGACTTGGGGCTTCCAAACGATTTACCGGATATTTATTGACTAAAGCTTTAAAATAATAGGATTGAAAAATGCAAACGTCTTTGTTGAAGAACGCTGATAACTTGCACAGAAAACTTTTGTTCACCGATGAAAAAATTTTTACCGTTCAGAAAAAATTTACCAAGCAAAATGATAGAGTGTATGCGCGGTCATCTAAGGAAGCCTCTGAACTGATCCCAAGGGTGGAAAAGGGTCATCACCCAGCTTCAGTCATGGTTTGGTGGGGAGTCTCTTACGATGGGCTCACTGACCTGCATTTCTGCGAACAAGGAGTCAAAACTTCGGCCAAAGTTTACCAAGAAACCGTTTTGGAAGCTGCTGTGAATCCTCAGAACAATTCCCTGTTCCAAAACCAGCCATGGACTTTCCCGCAAGATTCTGAGCCGGCCCATAAGGCTAAAACGTCCCAGGCCTGGCTGCGAAACAATTGGCCAGCGGTCATTTCCTCTGAAGAATGGCCCTCAGGCAGTCCAGATGTGAACCTATTGGATTACTAATTGTGGACGGTTTTAGAGGACAAGGTTTGTCACAAAAGATACCCCAACATTGGATCTCTTAAGACTGCTTTGGTTCGAGCTGTGGCCAATTTTATAATGGACAAGGTTCGTGCAGCTATTGACGATTGGCCAGAGCGACTTAAGGCAAAAGGCGGACATTTCGAATAAGTAGATTCTTTTTGGATCAATAAATATATTTAATAAATATATTAAAAAATATTTGGTCCAAAAACATTCAGTACTTTTTATTTTACAGCATTAAACGTGTGTAACAGTATTTATGTCCCTACTAAGTATATGATTTACATTTGATATTTACTCTTCATAAAAGGCCCCTAAGCTCTCTACATCAGCTTCGTTGGCACTGTGAAAGTTTTTAGCAAAAAATAAGTTGATCATTTTAGCAGATGGAATAAATTAATGACACCCGTTATTTAAGGAATATCTCACCTTCAATATAGCCTAAACTGTTGAAATGTTCATTTTATTCCTCAACTTGTTCTTTAAAACATTGAACATTGAGAAAGACGGTTCCAACGAGGCATTTGAAAATGAATGCGCCAATAATATTACTCGTAGTGCCAATTTGCTGATTATTGGAAATTTTGGTTGAACGCCTGCATCTTTTTGCATTCTTACCAAAGTGGTCAGACATGCATTTAACCACCCCCCCCCCCCCCCCCTAAAACCACCTAACGAATTCTTCCCCCAGAAACCCCCTAGACCAAAAAAATTCTAGATCTAGCGGGAAAAACCCCACACCTGGCAACACTTGGTGCTATAATTGGATAAAACCTAAAAGATTTCTTGAAACTTTTGTTTTTGATAAATAATCAATATTTTAAATTTTCTTGATCGTAGTTTCACGATTATTGCTCTGAAGTTTTAGCAGCTATGTCATACTTTGACTTTGGTATTCTCCTTTAGACACTCGTTGACTACAAAGCCCTTAACGAAACTTCAACGTGTGGAATTTGTCCAAAAGATTATACGAGTATTACATGCTTTGAAAATGAATCCTTTAAACTACTTCACAATATTTGCACATACACCGACATGTACTCGTACAATGGGATTTACGTTTTGATTTTAAAAAGTATTTAAATTTTAAATACAAAAAACCCAATAGCAGCCTTTTTAGTCGACTCTTATCCGTCAAATTCAAATTTCACTATCTAAATTATTGTGGTTTTCCACGCAAGGATGAAAAAAACACACCATTTGGTGTTTACAAAAATATTTTCTGAAACTGAATTTTATATTTAATTTTATTATTAAATATTTGTATGTTTGAAATTTGATTTAAATTTAAAATGATTACGGCATACTCGTAAATATTAAAAAGTTAAATAAGCAAATATTAAAAGTTAAATAATAAAAACACAGTTTCTGTCATCCATAGAGCTTTTTCCACGCAGCACGAAAAGTGAGTACGAGTAAATGGTTGGGATTGGGGAACCATCGGTCCATTCACATTTTAATAATTTTACTTTGTACCATAGGTTGGGGATATAAATAAGTTTGTCATTCCTTTTGTAGCACATCGAAATACTCTTTAAATTCAAAGACGTTCTAGATATTTCCGTCTGTCTGCCTATTGAAGGCATTATTCAGTCCGAGCGAACTTCAAACTTGCCAAATAAAGGGTGTTCCAAGAAGAACGCAATTTTTAAATCTGGCAACATTCGAAGTGTCATTGTTTGACATTTGAACAATTGTTATTGTTTGTTAGTAGAAGGTACGAGGTTAGTAAAAATGGAGCGCTACACGAATGAACAACGCATTCTCATTGTGAAATTGTTTTACCAAAATGGTGAAAGTTTTGCGGCTACAGTTCGCAAATTGCGATCAATTTGGGGTCACAATAATGCTCCAAAAGAGTCAACTGTAAAGAGATTAATGGATAAATTTGCCGAAACTGGGTCTGTTAGTGATGTAAAGACAACAACGCGCCATCGACCAGGTCGATCGACCGAAAATGTCGCAGCTGTACGTGATGATGTCGCTCAAACTCCATCCACCTCAATTCGACACCGAGCTCAGCAAATTGGTGTCTCCAAATCCACTTTGCAGCGAATTTTGACGAAAGATTTGCATATTCATGCATACAAAATTCAATTGACTCAGGAACTGAAGCCAGCTGACCATGGACAGCGAAGGGAGTTCGTTATATGTCTTATAGTCGACTTAAGATTGATATTGAAAATATTAATTGATATTGAAAATATCAATCTGTTGAAGACATGAATCAGTCCAAACGAACTCCAAACTTGTTAGATGTAAGATTAATATTAAAAATGGATCTATTCTAGCTTCAGGGAAAAAGTTCCCCATTGAAAGACTAAAATAAATCTTGTTAACATTTTTATTGATATTAAAAATATCAATCTGTTGAAGACATGATTCAGTCCAAATGAACTCCAAACTTGTCAGATATATGTCTTTTGGTCGGCTTAAGATTGATATTAAAAATGGACCAATTCTAGCTTCAGGGAAAAAGTTCCCCATTGAAAGACTAAAATAAATCCTGTTAACATTTTAATTGATATTGAAAATATCAATCTGTTGAAGACATGATTCAGTCCAAATGAACTCCATACTTGTCAGATATATGTATTTTAAAAATGGACCTATTCTAGCTTCAGGGAAAAAGTTCTCCATTAAAAGACTAAAATAAATCCTGTTAAAATTTTGAATTTTTTAAAACATTTTCTATAAAATTTGATACATAGATTCTTTAGCCTTCCCATAAATGGGATAACAAACCATTCCCTTATGTTCGTAAGATAAATAGGTATACAGAAACGGTGCAATCTTACTTCAAATCTAAATATGTAAGAATATTTAAGATTTGGACCAATTTGGGATTCTGACCATATAGGCACGTGCAGGCCAGGGCGCGAAAAACTTTTCCCTCCTTAAATGGTCATATGAGTACCTAGAAACAGTAGAATCTGAACATGGCATCCTTTTACAGTAACATTTTCTAGCAGTTCCTTAAACCACTAAGTGTTGCCTGGCTACATCTGAAATTTCCATTGGTAAGTTTGACATTTTTTTAGCATAAACGTACTTAGAACGTTTTGACGTACGTCCATCACTTGTGTTGTTTACAGTGACTTGAAAAAAATCAATTTGGCAAAAAAATGAAATTAACTCGTGAACATTTTCGTGCGATTACTTTTCACAACTTTCGACGTGGAGTATCCCGACATGAGTGCATCGATGAACTTAAATCTTTCTATGGCGATTAAGCAACATCCTATAGCACTGTGAAAAAATGGTTTATTGAATTCAATCGTGGCCGACGCTAGCTCAAAGACGAAGGTCGTCCAGAAACGGCCGTTGTGCCAGAGAACATTGATGGACTGATAATGCAAGATCGTCATGTGACATCCTTTGGCAGTTCTTCCACCAGCATACATTCAATATTGCATGGCCGTAAAAAAGGTTTGTTCTCATTAGATCCCACACAATTTGACACTCGCTCAAAAAAAGCTCATGCCGATTGGTGCAAAGAAATTTTGAAAAAATAAGGGTGCTTCAAAAGACGTTTATAAGATTGTCGCCCAAAAAAAACAGCAATCGACCGTATGGGTCTTCGAAGAATAGCCAAATCCAACGAAAGTTGTTCGTGGAAGCACATCGAAGCAAAGATCGATTTTTTTTTAGTGCAACCAATCATGTGGCCACAGTGCCTTCAGTGGAACATAGGCTGGTCATTTCTCAGTGGTACACAACCCTTTGTTTGTCAGCAGTGTTTTAAGAAATACGAGGGTGACCGCAAAAGTAACTGGCCTAACATAAAAAGAACCGTATTTTTGGAATTGAGCCGGTTTAATCCCTGTTCAATGTGTAATAGCAACAGACCGAAATAAAACAAAGAGCAAAACATTTTTCAAGACCTTCAAAATATTCCTCAGTTTCAGCAATAACCTAGCTATTGGACGAAAATTTTTTGCCACCGAGACATTTTTTTAAATTTGGAAACAAGAAATAATCAGCAGGAGCTAAATCTGGACTATATGGTGGATGCGGAGCAATTTCAAATCGTAATTCGGCCAGTTTTTGTTGAGTTAAATATGAAGTGTGTAAAGGAGCATTATCTTGATGAAAAATAACTTTTTTTTTCTAAATGCCGTCGTTTTATCTTGATTTCTTCACTCGACCGAGCCAATAATGCACAATATTATTCACTATTTATAGTTTTTTCTTTCTCAAGATAATCAATAATATTTATACCCCTTGCATCCCAAAATACTGTGGCCATTACTTTTCCTGCTGACTTAACAGTTTTCGCCTTCTTGGGACCACTTTTACAAGCTTCTATCCATTTTTTGGGGCAAATTCAACAAACGCGGCACCCATCTTGCGGATAGCTTTTTCATGTGGAGTTCATCATGTAAAATACTCCAAACTTGTTTTTCGTGTATTTTAACAATATAAGCAAGTTCTCTGAGCTTTATTCGTCTATCTTTAGTCACTTCATTAAATATTTTTCTAATGTTTTCAATAGTAGTAGCAGTTTTCGGTCTTCCAGAGCGTTGTTCATCTTCCGTACTTGAACGACCCATTTTAAATTGTTGAACCCAGGATTTCACGGTGGAGTATGATGGTGCTTTATCACCATGAACAAAATCCAATTCATCTTTAATTAATTGTGGCGTATAACCTTTCATATAAAAGTGTTTAATTACCGCACGAAACTCTTTATTTTCCATTTTTCAAATTTTGTTTACTTCAATCACCTGTAACAAAGAAAATAATCATTAAATATTTCGGAAATTTCGACAGATATCTTATAAAAGATTGCTTTTAAAAAACAAAACAAAAATTGCTAGTAAAACAGAAAATGTGCCAGGCGAGTTAGTTTTGCGGTCGCCCTCGTAAAAAAACTCTGGAAGAAAAAGAACAGAATACGGTTTATTTTGCATAATGACAATGTCTGTTCTCATACATTAGCTGAAATATTGGTCTATTTGAGTACTAAGAATATCGAATTTACGGGTCATCCGACTCACAGCCCTGATTTGTCTCCCAATGACTTTTTCTTATTCCCTCACATCAAGAAAAAATCTGCGTGGCTAACGTGTTTTGACGCCCCAAATCAGCTGATGAAGCGTTTAAAACCATTTTTGGAAGGTGTCTTAATCGGAGTGGAAAAAGTGCTTCAAAAATTGGTTCGAGCGCGTGCAAAAGTGTACTGCTCTTCACGGAGAATATTTTATAAAAACATTAAAACCATTTCTAATGATAATTAATTGCTTTTTTAGTCCTGGACCCGATATATTAATAGCAACCCGCGTATAATTAAATATTGGCTAAAACTGTAACAGATGGTAAAAGCCGTTTAGACCCTAAACATAGTTCGTCCGGCGAATGACTTCTTCAGCCATGTACGACGATGCTGCTTGCTTGCACCATAACTTTTAAGCTTCTTTAATTGTTCACTGTTACATGTCGAAATATTTTCCAATGCTGTATATAATACGGAAAAAGGGCTACATTGCAACCTGCCTTTAAGTACCTCCTACTTTAGTCTACCAGTTTGCCTACTTTTGGTATTCTTGCTTAATCTCTAATATTTTTTATACCAAGTAAAGTCTTTTGCCCGGCTTAATTTAACATTTTTTTGTTTCAGTGTTTGACAAATTCGACCATGGAGAGGTTCTCAATTGAAAAACGCTTTAAGATTGTTGAAGTGTTTTGCGGAAATGAGCGTTCAAATCAAAATGCATTTCTTGACTTTACATAGAACATCGTTTTCAGCGGCGAGGCACGCTTTCTCCTCAGTGGATTCGTTAAAATACAGAACTACAAATAAGATTAAAGGAGTGATTGTTGATTGATTAGTGCGGCTTATGCGCTGGAGGCTTCATCGAAAATGAGATCTTCCAAGCAGTTACCATGAATGGTGCTCCCTCTCGCGTGATGATAACGGACTTCTTGTGGCCATAAATTGAGGATATGCATCTGCACGATATGTTATTCCAACAGGATGATGTCACTTGCCACACAGCTGGCAAAACAATGGCTCTTTTCTACGAGAAGTTCAATGGACGTGTTCATTCACTGCCACGATCATCTGAATACACACTGTTGGACTTAGTATTTTGAGAACATTTAAAAGGGAAAGTGAACGTCAATAAGCCAATTCACGAGATAACTCATGAGATAACTCGGCACATTAACTACATAAAACCTACATTATGCCTCATAGTCTTTGGTAATATGGACCATCAGATAGAAGTATGCCACCGAAGCCGTGGTAAGTATTGGCCAATATTTTGTTTTACACATAATTGTCATTGATCCTTCTATTATAATACACAATAGTCATATAATTCTCAAAAACTTTTTGTTTTGTTTACAGCTAACATCGTACATTTTAGTTGAACAGCTCTAAAACTCAATGCAAATATACCTCCCGATTTTGGGTTTTACCGACCTACGAGCGGCAAATTTCACTAGACTTCCATGTAAGTTGGTTTGTACCATTTTAAAGCATACAGAAAAAAGCATATATTATGACCATGGAGTCTAAAGCGTGTGGTGAAAGTACGAGCGTTACTATTTATATTTCGGGTCCTGACAATACTAGTGTCCCCAGCTGCAAACTGGAACTTCCATTGGAAACTTTTATGTTTTTTAGATTATCTTCACTTAGAACGTTTTGTCATTAGAGAGCGCATTGTTTTGTTTTCAGTGTTGAAAAATTCATCTTAGCCAAAAAATGCAATTATCTCGTGAACATTTTCGTGCGATGTTTTTTTACGATTTTCGGCGTGGGTAATCGAGACAACAGAGTTTAAATCAACTTGTTTCGACTTTTGGCAATAAAGCACCATCAAAAAAAACTGTTAATCGCTGGTACCAAAAGTTCAGTCTCGGGCGCCGTTCGCACCAGGATGAATTTCGTGAAGGACGTCCAACATCGATCACTCTGACAGAAACCATCGATGCTGTGCATGAACTGATTAAGCAAGAGACGACATGTGACATACCTTGAGATTGAGACATTCTTGGACATTAGTATGATAAGCATCAATAAGATATTGCATGTTTATTTGGCCGTGAAAAAAATTTGTTCTCGTTGGATCCCACATAATTTGACGAATGCTCAAAAAAGGCTCCAATGGATTGGTGCAAACAGATGTTTAGAAAAGTATAACTGCGGTGGCTCAAAGGCAGAGTATAACATTGTCACAGGTGACGAATCATGGATCTATGCATATGAACCCGAAACAAAACAGCAATCGACCGTATGGGTCCTTCAAGTAGAGCCAAATCCAACAAAAGTTGTTCGTGGAAAAAGAACATCGAAGAAAATGATTGTGTTTTTTTCGGTATAACCGGCCATGTTGCCACAGTGCCTTAAGTGAAACGAAGGAGGTCAATTTTGAGTGGTATACAACCATCTGTTTGCCAACAGTGTTCGAAGAAATTAGGAAAGATAATAAGAGAAGGCGGATCATTTGTATCACGACAATGCGATCTCTCAGACATCAGCTGAAACAATGAGCTATTTGATCACTCAAGAAGTCGAATTGATGGGTCATCCACCGTACAGCCCAACCCAATGACTTCTTTTTATTCCCTAGCATCAAGAAAAATGAGTGGTCAACGTTCTCATCGCCCGAAGCAGCTGTTGAAGCGTTCCTAAATCATGTTTTGGAGGTGTCTCAATCGGAGTGGAAAAAGTGCTTCGAAAATTGGTTTGTGCGCATGCAAAAGTGTATTGATCTTAAAGGAGAATATTTTGAAAAACAACAAAACCATTTGCAATGATAAATTATTGTGGTTTTATTGCCGGACCCGAAATATAAATAGCAACCCTCGTTAGGGGTTTTCTATTAAGGACATACAATTTTTTTATAATAAAAACACAGAATATTTAAGATATAGATGACAACTTTCTTTTAAATGTTAAATTTTAAGAATGAAGTTCGATTTCAGTTATATGACCACCACAAATACGAATTTCAACAGGAACGTGGGTAATTTCGTGTTGGATGTTATTTCTGAGTTCGTCTTAAGTTGTTGGCTTGTTGGCATGAACCAATGACTTGATGTGGCCCCATAAAAAGAAATCCAGTGGCGTCAAATGGCTCAAACGAGGTGGCCAGCCGACCGGATCATTTCTCTCGAGAACACGTTTACCGAATTTGCCTTTCAGTAAATCGATTGTAGCGCGTGCTGTGTGGCTGGTGGCACCGTCTTGTTGAAACCACATATCGGCGATGTCTCTATTGACAGTTGTTTCTATTGACGGAAAAATGAGGCCCAAGCACACCTCCGGCAAAACACCACGCCACAGAGTAATTTTGCGGCTGAAATTGTGTCTTTTAAAGCTCAGTTGGGGTTGTTGCTGTCCAATAACGCATATTTTGTTTATGGACAAAACCACTTAGCCATAAATGAGCTTCGTCGCCGAAGATGATTTTTCAATGGGTTTTCGTGAAACTTTGTCAGATCCCAATCGGAAAATTTTCGGAGTTTTAAATGATCAAGTGCCTTCCTTAGTCAGTTTTATCTTGTAAGGATGTTTAATACCAGCCTATCAGCATCATAAAGTACTTGGCTATAAATTTTAAGTAAAATTAAATTCTAGATAAGCAAAAAAAATTGAAAATACCTTTTCTAATACTCTTTTCTTGCATTTTTGTGTTTATCAATAATTCAAATTAAATCATTAATTATGTAGTAAAAATAATTTATACTTATTTTTGCCTTTTAAATTATGTTCTTTAAAGTTTATGCATATTTCTGACTCGTATCAATAGCTGCAATTTTACACCATTGATTACATCTGTCCTTTGGGCTGATTGCTTTTATGGAGGATATTGCAATTTTTTTCCACACATCCTTGCATTATTTCTTTCGTAGTCCTTTGGACATAAACATGTAACGTATATTCAAATAAGCCATGGCCAGGGTCATTGTCATGCATCGGCTGTAAAGGCCAGTCTATTGTCGTATGCCATGTCTAATATGTGGTAATTGTGGTCAGGATGGCAGGCACGTTCAAGGATATACCCATAACAGAGAGAATATAAACAGGAAGCTAACTATACCGCAAAGATTGCTGCAGCGTCGAAAGGGAAATGGCAAGGATGTTTAACGAACAACTTTGGATTGTGTGTGGGAAAATTGATGCATTAAATTTGAAATTCCAAATGAGATTTAAGAGCAAGAGCTAATATTTTGCTTGATTGGAAATATTAGATATATTTGAGGTGTTTAAGAGTAAGCCCCGATAACTAAGATTGGATAGCAAAACTGCAATTTGTATTAGTATTACTGTCAATGTTGATCATGATCATAAAAAAGTCATGCTGTTCTCGGTTCTGAAACAAGTAAAAAATGTTAAGTTTCGCTGTGCCGAACTTTGGATACCCTCCACCAGGTTCCAAAATAAAACCAAATTTGGTGCGGAAGTGTGTTCTATATAGAAAACTTTATGTGCAAAATTTCATTTCGATAGGTCAAGCTTGTGGTGAGTTATCGTCATATTATTTCTCAAAGCCCATGAGACCGTTTGTGTGGGAGGTACCAGTAGGACTTTTCCGATCTCAACAGAATTTGGCGCAGAGGTGTGTTCTATATAAGAAATCTTTATGTAGAATATTTCATCTTCATAGGTCAAGTTTGTAGTGAGTTATTGTCATATTATTTTTCAAGGCCCATGAGACCGTTTGTGTGGGAGGTACTACTATTCCGATCTTAGCCAAATTAAGCGCAAAAGTCTGTTCAATATATTTATCATAATGCCGAAAATGTCGTCTCGATAGGTCAAGTGTGTGGTGAGTTATTGTCATATTATTTTTCAAGGCCCATGAGACCGTTAGTGTGGAAGGTACCAGTGGAACTTTTCCGATCTCAACCGAATTCGGCGTAGAAGTGTGTTGGTTATAGACATCTTGATGTGTAAAATTTCATTTCGATAGGTCAAGTTTGTGGTGAGTTACAGTCATATTATTTCTCAAGGCCCATAAGGCCGTTTGTATGGGAGGTACAAGAAATGGTGGCCCAATCTAAACCATTTTTACATAGATGATTGCGCCTATATAGAGATTATTGTTTGCAAAATTTCAGTGATTTTACTCAAGAAACTGGACGGATATTTCCAAATAAAAAACTAATTTTTATGAGGTAGTGTCGGTTGAGGGTCTCCAACACCAACTTCCGCTAGAGCTATATAGCCCATTTTCAATACCAACCATGCCAGGTTAACTAGACATGTTTGTTCCAAACTTCAGCTCCCTAGCTGTTTTCATGCAGGCTCTATCTTGTTTTCAACAGACGGACAGCCGGACAACATGGCTAGATCGTCTTAGAATTTTACTAGGATCAAGAATATATATAGCCGTTGTTGGGTCTCCGATGATTATTTCAAGGTGTTGCAGACAGAATGACAAAACTAATATACCCTCCATTGTATGGTGGAGGGTATAAATAGAGATTTGGAAAAAATATTATGTTGCAGCCTTGGCACCTTTTAGAACTTGGTCTGGGTAATTCATCTAGAGGTAGTTTTTCTGAACAAAAAATATATAAAAATTCAAATTAAGTGTGGAATCTATATTGGTAATTTGAAAGGACATTTTATAGCATTTATGTTTTTTAAATATATTTTTTTCCTTTAAATGTTGGCCGCAACTTCGCCTCAGGGTTTCCATTCTAATGGTCCATTTTTGAATGACTTGTTCGAGCATTTCGACCGGTAATGACATGCTTAATGTTGGCTTTCGAAACCTGAATTGTAGCTGGTTTGTCAGCATAGACTTTGGACTTTACGTAACCCCAAAGAAAAATGTTAAAAGGTGTGATATCACTTGATCTAGGCGGCCAACTCAGCTATCCAAAACGTGAAATTAGTTGCTTTTTGAAATGACCTCTCAAACGATTCATTGTTTGAGCAGCTGTATGACAAGTGGCACTGTCCTGTTGAAACCAAGTGTCGTCAAGATTACGGGCTTCAATTTCAGGTAGCATAAAGATCGATATCATGGCGCGATAGCGAGCAACATTCACGGTTACGTTCCTTCCATCATCCATTTAGAAAAAATATGCACCGATGATTCCACCAGCTTATAAACCGCACCAAACCTTGGTTTTCTCTGGGTATACGTAATGGCACCTCTTGAACCTCTTCTTGTTGCTCTTCAGCCCAAATGCGTCAAGTTTGTTTATTGACTGTGCCGTTGGCCAGAAATGGGCCTCATCACTGAACACAATATTGGTCGAAAACAGCAGATCTTCCCGTTTCTCACCGAACGCTCATTTCCATAATACAGCTGCCAACATTTGAAGGTAATTATTTTCGAAAAATATATGCCATAGAATATTCTTTCAAATTACCAATAAAGATTCCACACTTTAATTGAATTTTTATATATTTTTTGTTCTGAAAAAATACCTCTATATGTGACGCGCAAAATAGAAAGGGATCTAAGGGTAAAAACCAGTTTTGTTCAGGAGAGCCATTTTAAAGATTTAACTACGTGTATCTTTGGTGTAGAATCGTCGATTTCACTTTCATAAAACGCGCATATCTCTGGGAGGAAACACTTTTGGGGTATGGGATCGGTCTAATTCGATGCTCAGATGTTGTCCACATCAAAAAAAGAAAAAAAATGAAAATTGATCTTTTTTACCCTTAGGTCCCTTTCTCTATTCGCTGTCACATATGGATCAGCCTTTATAAATTATCCTCTTCCAGGCCAAAGACAGCTGTACTTTTTCCATAGAAAGGCTCAAAATTGTCACCTATTGTTTTAAAAATTTCTTAGTTATTGCTATTATTACGCGCATAATACGTTGGCGTTTTGCAATTGAAGCTATTAAATTCGTATTAAAAAACACTTTTATTATCGGTGCGAATGATTAATTTTAATGCTTAATGAATATATTCAAAATAAGCATACGCCACCTGCAGCTTTGCCAGTAGTGTCACGAAATACGTATAGTACGCCAAAATTATTTCCAAAAAAGTATTCCCAAGAGTTTTTAACTACTTTCCTTAATAATATATTTCGGTAAGGTAAAAATTGCTGCATATATCGGGCGAACAAACGTTGTTGCGGTTCAAGTAATTCCATGATGAAATGGCCAACAATATTAAAAAGAAAAAAAAAATAAAGTTTAACACGGGATATCGCGTAATCTATGAAGGAACACTTTTGAATAAGATACCTTTAGGTTGAACACCCGTTATATACTCGTATCGCGATTACACACTTATTTTTATCAATTGCTTATATTTTGAGCAACAAGAAAAACAACCTTGACATCAAAGCAAAATTTCCAACCGATTTCACTTCACATCATTTGTCTATCACCCCAACAGAATAACTAACCAGTCACAAAGTGTTGAACACTTCGCTTCCGGTAACCAGGCTCTAGCCCACATGAAAGGTGTGTGTATGTGTGTGTAAAAAACATCTTACTCCCCAAACCCATTAATGCTTCCTCTTCTGGTGTATACTATTATCTACTGGCATTTGTCTTGTGGCGTTATTGTTCGATTTATGACGTTCTTGCAGCTGCCACCGCCTTATTGCAAATGATTTGCGATGTAATCGAGCGCACAATATTTATTCCCACACAATGCAGTTACTTTGCAAAGTATAGCGAAATGAAGAAAAATCCAAAAAAAAGAATAAGGTTTACTTTTGTTATTGCTTACCTTTCATTCGCTTTCATCTTTCACGGATATGGGTTAATTTCATTATTGATGCTTAGTGGCCAGGAATGCTTTGGCACCTCTCGGGTGTCGTGGAAAGCAAAAGTTTTTCCGTAGAATTTTCTTGCTTGTTTTTTTTTGCTTTTTAATACCATGTAAAAGTGAAAGAGAAGTTCTTATGATAATTAAAATTTCTATGCAAATTGGGCAGTGCAGGGATATGGGGCGCTCCATGAAAAAACGCAGGGTCTAAAATAATGCTAAACGAGATAAAATTGAGACAAAGAAGTTTTTGTTTTAAAGGGGCTGTGTCTAAAAAAGTTACCACAATTTTGTGTTCTAAGACTGAATCTGGTCGCAGCTATTTTAAGGACCTCAATCGTATACTAAGTAGGAGCATAAATACTGTAACACACGTTTTATGCTGTAAAATAAAAAGTACTGAATGCTTTTGGACTAAATATTTGTTAATATATTAATTGATGTATATTGTATCCAACAAAATCTACTTATTCGAAATGCCCACCTTTTGCCTTTACACACGCCTTAAGTCGCACTGGCCAATCGCCAATAGCTGCACGAACCTCGTCCATTGGAAAACTGGCCACAGCTCGAACCAAAGCAGTCTAAAGAGATCCAATGTTGGGGTATCTTTTGTGACAAAGCTTGTCCTCTAAAACCGTCCACAATTTGTAATCCAATGGGTTCAAATCTGGACTGCCTGAGGGCCATTCTTAAAAGAAAATGAACGCTGGAAAATTATTTCGAAGCCAGGCCTGGGTCGTTTTAGCCTTATGGGCCGGCGCAGAATCCTGCTGGAAAGTCTAAGGCTGCTTTTGGAACAGGGAATTGTCAAGAGGCTTCAGAAAAGCTTACAAAACGGATTCTTGGTAAACTTTGGCCGATGTTCGCAGAAATGCAGGTCAGTGACCCCTTCGTAAGAGACAACCCACCAAACCATGACTGAAGCTGGGTGATGACCCTTTTCCACCCTTGGGATTCATTCAGATGCTTCCTCAGATGACCGCGCATGCACTCTATAATTTTTCTTGTTATATTTTTCCTGAACGGTAAAAATTTTTTCATCGGTGAACAACATTTTCTGTGCAAGTTATCAGCGTGCTTCACCAAAAGACGTTTGTATTTTTCAATCCTATTTTTTTTAAAAAGCTGCAGTCAATAAATGTCCGGTACGTCGTTTGAAAGCCCCAAGTCCCAAGTCTTTTTTAATGATTCGACTCAGGGAATTTTGCGTGATATTTATCTCACGTGCCATGATTTTCTGTTTTCGGAGCGGATTTCTGTGAATTCTTGATTTAAAGGCTTTGATGACATGCAGTGTTCGAACAGACCGACCAGTGACGGTCTTTTACATCTCCAGTCTCCTCAAACAGTTTTAAGCATCGGTAGACGAACATGCATGTGGCTAATCCCTAGTGGCCGGAGCGTTTTGAAAATATCGTTTTTTTTCATTTCACACTTGAAAAGCGCTAATACACTGATACGGTTCTCTTTAGCTGGCCACTCCATGATGAAAGTTGAAACAATTTTCAAATCCCATTACAGACTAACGCTATTGAGGTTATCTTTAAAACCCATATGACATTAACGGGGTATGTTCAGTTCTACTATTGAAATGGGTGTGTTTAGTGTTGTAAGAGTACTTATGCCCCTACTAAGTATTTTTAAATCACAATCGTGTTTCTTAAAGAACACAATCGTGTTTTTTATAAGACCACAATCGTGTATCTTCGAAGATCTCAAACGTGGATCCTTTAAGAATACTAGCGTGGATCTACAATCACAGATCCAGAATCGCGTAAGTTTTTAAACCACATTCCTATGCCCTTTTAAACCACAATCTTGCATCTTTCAAGACCAAAATTGTAGATCTTTTAAGGAAAAGTATGGCCCAGATCATCGCTGCTTAGATTTCGATCGGAGAAACCGACTTTGTGGCCAGCGCCTTATACGACAGACTCTGTGCTGGTATGTGTTAATAAAACTTTCTGTACATATATGCCTTCAACGAAACTTTTCAACAATTTTCTATAGAAAAGGATTGCCTTCAATGATGGATAGTAACATTTCCAACAGCTGTTAGTATTTTCAACTGATAAAAACAGTTCTTATGGGTTCATTGTCTTCATATCAAAAAAAAAGTTAAAGTAGCCTTTCTCAAATTTGTATAGGAAAACTGCCAGAAATGCTGCTAGTTTTTGCCGTTTTGAGTAGGCAAACAACGAAAAATTTTACATCATTTTTGATATATTTTCTTTCGAAAAACAGTTCCTTTGTGTACCTCTGCACCTTAAAGGGGAAATAAAGCTACAAACCTTGTGCTGGCATATTTCAGCAAAATATTCCTTAAAAAGTCACCATTTTAAGGAACCTCCCATAACTTTCTTTATATGTATTCGCATTGAATACCATTTCAATGTCGTCATCTCCACTTGTTCTACTATCTACTTCTGTTCTTAAGCCTACTTACATCTGCAGTTATTTATTTTTCATGTTTCCTTGAAAAACTTGCACTCGTACTTATGTAGTCGCATGAGTGCTGAACGCAGCTAGGCAAGCAGGCAGGCAGGCAGGCAGGACATGTACTGGCTTTGTTTTACATTCTGTTTAACAAAAATTTAATGAGTTGTCATGTTTGTCTCAATTGTAAAGTTTTTGCTGTTTGTTCTGTTATGCACAGGCAAGTGAAACAACCACCTGGCTCCTGAACGCCCTACCTACCGCTTCCTTTAACCACCCGGCAGAGAACAGCCATTCTGACCATGTCGACCAACCTTCGGTGTCATAAGTTTTATTTGGTGTTGTCAACTAAAAGAACACGACGAAAACTTTTTGCCTTTGCTGATGTTAGGAAATAAAGCACATATACAAGCACACTTACACACACCCATACATACGCAATGCAACTCAACGCCAAAAGAAATGAAACTTATAATGAAAATCTGTTTGGTAAACATTTGTCTTGTATGCCTGCGAAGGTCATTAGGCGATGACGGTGACTTTCCAACTGCATGGCGGCCTAGGAAATGGAAATTCTTTTCGAAAACATCGTTTCGCAGCGGATTTAAGGACTACGACTAGTACTGCTGCCACTGAAAAGAGGACTGAAAGTTATGCAACATTTTGGTTGCAGCATTGACAGCGTAATGCGACTCATGTTTATTACTGTTGCTAATCTTTGTTTATTGAATATTCATTTTGGTCCCTTGCCTGGTCTCGTTCGCTGGGTCTCGACAATTTATGCAGCTGCATGGAAAATTTGCAAAATTGAAGTCAGTGAAGATGAACAGTGGGGTGAATTTTAGAACAGGTGTACAGGGAGGCTAAAGGACATTTTGACCAGTTCCATATGCATGGCTGATTCTAGTTCGAAGGAATAGAGAGCTCATCGGCGTCTTGATTCCCTCCAATGTCGCAGGTGTCAAAGTTGTATCAAAGCTAATTGTTTTTGGAGTCGGTTCTGATTTCTCTCGATTCATATCGAGTTTTCTCAGAGATCGCTCTATACGTGTTGTTATAGACGGAGTCTCGTCGATTATTATGCTATAAATGCAGGGGTACCGCAAGGCTCTGTTTTCGATCCCTCTCTGTTTATCAATTTTTTTTATTTATTCGTTTGCTGACGACAGCAGCATCTGTCACTCATATTCGTTCGACGGTAGACCGGGCCTCACAGATACCGAGGCGATGAGGCAAAATATGACTGACACACTCATCAAGGACCTTGTGAGGGTCTCAGAGTGGGGTTTTGCAAATAGGGTCGAGTTTAATGCTAGCAAACCCCAATGCTGCCTGGTGAGCAATAAACGATCGACGGGCTAAACATCGTCGGCATTATTGATGAATGAGACGGTTGTTGAGGAGTCGGATGCTCTTAGTGTTCTGGGCAAACCAAAACAGTGCGATGCTCGCTGGAAAAACACATTTTTGAATTGTCCAAAGAAGCTTGTCAGTGCCTGGGCTTTTAAAAGCGTTGCAAGAAATACTTCACTTCCTACGACCTGCTCAACATCTACATCAAATATATTTGGCCCAGAATAGAATGAAACTCCCACATCTGGGCGAGTGCTTTAAGATCTTCTTCGGAGTTTCTTAAGCGGATTTAAGGAAGGGCGCTGAGGCTTGCTGGAGATAGCAGGGTAGCCAACTCTGTTGTTTCACTCGAGCACCGGCGGAGTATAAGTTTCGTATCTTTCTTTTAAAGGTACTTTAACAGGATGTGCTCTTCTGAGATCGATGATCTCCTCCCGGATGTCAGAGTGTTCGCCCGTAATACCCACTTTCTAGAAGTTCGCATCCATTTGTTATTGATTGGCCTACTACTGATTGCACGACACATTACAGGGAGCATTCGTTCTTCAGCCATGTTGTCCGTAAGTGGAACAGACTTCCCGCAGATGTGTATCCTGACACGTACGATATGAACAGGTTAAAATCAAATGTCCATAAACATTACTTGCTCTTTCCTTCCCTGCCCTAACCTATCTTCCCTTGGCCGATACAATGCACTGCATATGTGACAGCGCATAAAGAAAGGGACCTAAGGGTAAAAAAAATTATTTTCATTTCTTTCTTTTTTTGATGTGGACAACATCTGAGCATCGAATGAGACCGATACCATGCCCCAAAAGTGTTCCCTCCCAGAGATATGCGCGTTTTATGAAAGTGATGGTACACCAAAGGTACACGTATTTAAATCTTTAAAATGGCTCTCCTGAACAAAACTGGTTTTTACCCTTAGGTCCCTTTCTATTTTGTGCGTCACATATATAGGGGACACCCCCTAAGTGTTGGTCTTAGTTGGATGGTTAGATTTTAAGGGCCGATGTTGCGTGTGAACTACACCTAAATGTCAAGTTTTTTTCTGCATTTCATTTGATATTTCTTAATCTCAGACTAACTCAATTTGAACACAAGCGAGCATCGCATTAAAGTTATTCAGGCTTATTATGAAAATGAAAATCAGTTTTCAAAGAAAATCATCTTCAGTGATGAGGCACATTTTCACCTCAGTGGATTCGTCAATAAGCAGAATTGGCGCATTTGGGTGAATGATAATCCAAAAGTGATTGTCGAAAAAACAATGCACCCACAAATAGTTACTCTTTGGTGCCGTTTATGGGCTGGCGGCATCAGCGAGCCGTTTTTTTTCCAAATTGAGGCCGGCCAGGCAGTTACTGTGAATGGTGTTTGTTATCGTGAGATCATAACGAACTTTTTATGGCCCAAATCGGAAGATATGGATGTGGACGATATGTGGTTTCAACAGGTCGAACAGCTAACGAAACAATAGCTCTTTTGCGCGACAAATCAACATCGGCCCTTAAAATTTAACCACCCTTAAAATTTGACGAAAAAAAAGACCGGCCTAGGTCTACTGTGTTCACCACCATAGCCCTTCGATTACACAGTGATACAAAATCGAACTATGCGAATGGGATTGAGACCAATTGTAAATAAAAGTTGACATTATCCATAACAAAACCTTCAAGGGCTTTTTTTAGTTCAGTGTCAGATTTTTTTTACACGCATTTTTAATTGGCGATTTTGGAACGCCTTTGTCTAACAGGAAAAGGTTTTTGAAAATATAATAAAATGATGCCTTTTTATTTTAATTATCCTAAAAAGTTGTGGTAACTTACAGCTTTTGGGGTCGAGGTTTTCCTTTTTGATATTTTTTTCAAACTAAAACTCACGCTAGATGGCACTGTCATACATACGTAGCTATTCTGGTAGTTTTTTTTTTATAGAAAAAAAGATGTATTTACTTTTTCTTATGCTGAAAAATAACTTTTTGATGTTGCATTTCTTAGACGTTGATAGGAAGTAAGATTTTAGAAAGTAATCTAATGTCTCAGGTCTGTGTCTAAGTTATGAATGAACTTCAATTGCAATAAGAGCCGACAAGTGTCCGGTCAGACCCATGTCGAAACAAACATTAAAACCAGCAAAAAGCCTTAATCTGATAGGTACTAAACCCTTTAATATCTGACGTAAATTGTTGCCATTTTTGTAAGGAGCTCCATGGTACGAGGGTTGCTATTTAAATAAAAACAATAATTTATAAACAATAAAAACACAATAATTTATCATTGGAATTGGTTTTATTGTTTTTCAAAATATTCTGTTTTAACCCACTTGGCGCCGAAATATTTTTTTTTTGAAATAGGTATTTTTGGTTTTTTTGTTATTTAGTTTATATTGAAAATGCATCAAGTGATGGCAAAGAAATAGAAGGCAAATAACGGGACCTTTTAAAAGGACGCTGGCGCCAAGTGGGCTAAGATCAATACACTTTTGCATGCGCACAAACCAATTTTCGAAGCACTTTTCCACTCCGATTGAGACACCTCCAAAACATGACTTTTGAACGATTCAACAACTGCTTCGGGCGATGTAAAACGTTGCCCACTTATTGTTTTCTTGATGCGAAGGAGAAGAAGTCATTGGGTGCCAAATCAGGGCTGTACGGTGGATGGCCCATCAATTCGACATCTTGAGTTGTCAAATAGCTCATCGTTTCAGCTGATGTGTGAGAACTCGCATTGTCGTGATGCAAAATGATTCGTCTTCTCTTTTTATCTTTCCTCATTTCTTCGAACACTGTTGGCAAACAGATGGTTGTATACCACTCAGAATTGACCGTACTACGTTTCACTAAAGGCACTGTGGCAACATGGCCGGTTATACCGAAAAAACGCAATCATTTGCTTCAAAGTACTTCTTCCACGAAAAACTTTTGTTGGATTTGGCTCATATTGAAGGAACCATTACGGTCGATCACTGTTTTATTTCGGGTTCATATGCATAGACCCATGATTCGTCACCTGTGACAATGTTATACTCTGCCTTTCAGCTACCACAGTTATACTTTTCTAACGTCTTTTTGCGCCAATCCATACGAGCCTTTTTTTGAGCATTCGTCAAATTATGTGGGATCCAACGAGAACAAATATTTTTCACGGCCAAATAAACACGCAATATCTTATTGATGCTTGTCATTATTAAGCCCAAGGATGCCTCAATCTCACGGTATGTCACATGTCGGGCTTGCTTAATCCGTTCACGCACAGCATCGATGATTTCTGGCAAAGTGACCGACCGAAGTTGGACGTCTTTTACGAAATTCACCCTGGAGCGAACGGCGTCCGTGACTGAACTCTTGCTGCCAGCGACTAACAGTGGTTTTTGATGGTGCTTTATCGCCAAAAGTCGAAATAAGTTGATTTCAACACTCTTGTCTCGCACAAATGTTCACGGGATTATTCCATTTTTTGACGGAGATGAATTTTTCATTACACTGTAAACAAAACAATTCGCCCTCAACTGACAAAACATTCTGAGTGAAGTTATACTAAAATATGTCAGAGTTTCCAATGGAAGTTCCAGTTTGCATCTGGGAATACTAGTGTTGCCAGGGCCCTCGTATTTTATGCAGGTTTTGCTAGTTTTAATAATAATTTGTTTTTTTTTTTGCTTATTAAGATAGTTCGCTTGCGGATATTTGGAAGGTACGTACTTAGCCAATATCATAATTTTTAAAATGTGCCTCTATCTTTAACTCGATGTTTCTGAAAATAACATTAGCTGGTCGAAGTCTCAGTAGAGTTAATATAGGTTCTCCTTGTTAAACGTCCTACGAAATTAGTCATATATATATTTGCCGCAACATATTCTGACAAAAATGTGCTAAGATAGGATAAGTTGTCTGCGGTGTTGTGTTGTATCTTTAACGCTTTTCTAATAGCCACTCCTCTATATTGCTAAAGAGGAGATAAAAATGTCCCACGTGGTATTCTTCTAGTAGCTAGTGTGCTCGTTATCCCAAACCTGATCTTAAATTGGAAACTTTTAAGACCATGATACTATGACGATTTTTTCACTAAGAACATGTTTTTTAAGTAGTCGAGTCTCTTATGTTGAAAATTCCACTGCAAAGAAATAAAAATTGTAGATTCTCTTGTAGCCCTTCTTTTTCCACGTTGGAAAAGAAGCTAGCTTCTTCGTTATCCCCTAGTCTAAGCTTGGATTGATAGTTCTATTGTTAGTATCCCTCCATTGATTCCAATATTCAATTGAAGTGTTCGGCTAGGAAGGGTACGTTCATCTTAAGTCACGAGCCACACATTATCATTTGATAATTCTACAGCCCAGCCTCTTATATTATTATATTATCTAATTCAGTACGCTTGGTCAAGCTGTCCCTATAATATTTTTCACTCCTGGCTTAACAGTTGGTGAGGAGATACAATTTCCACTTGTAGTGTTACCCTAGGAAGGTATCTTTGTCGGTATCTCAACCCTTAAATGATTCGCTAGCAGAAATCCTTCTGTATTTTTGGAGACTGTTTCTCCTTCGCAGAAAGCACCACACCATTAACTTCAGTCCGTACAGATATACTTGTAGTCTCTGAGCCAGATTCTATCTATAAGCAAACATTCCTATTACTTGTGGCTTCGCTGTATCAAATCCTGTCGTCCGAAATTTCTAACACTTGGAAAAGTGTTTTTGGGTCTAGCTTATAAGGGATTTGCTCGATATTCAATTATTTTGAATCGTTAACTGTTTTCATATTTTTTTCGGTCTTCCTAACTTTGGATCTAACCAACTTAACTGCTCCAAATTTCATTAAATTAAACGAAATTTCGTTTGTGACGTCATTTATCGCTTAGAAAAACCTTAACGTCAATCGACGACATCGGTCGAAGTTTCAATATAGCCTTCAGATGAAAGAGACTTCAATGTGGGATTTATCAGATTCCAATATTTTTTTATATTTAGCCCAACACTTAGGGAATGTCCCCTGTATACGCAGTACATTGTATTGCTTAAAAGAAAAGAGGAAGTAATGTTTATGGTTATTTGACATGAACCTGTCCATATAGTACGTGGCAGGAAACACCTCCGCGGGAAGTCTGTTCCACATATGGACAACTTGGCAGAAGAACGAATTCTCTCTGTGCGATCAGTAGGCAAATCAATAATAAATAAATGCGAACTTCTAGATTAACGGGTGTTATAGGCGAACACTCTAACATCCGGAATAAAGTCACCTATCTCAAAGGAGCACATCCCGTAAAAGTTCCTTTAGAAGAGTGATACGCAACTGACATTCCGCTGATGCTTGAATAAAACAACAGAGTTGTCAATTCTGCTGTCTCCAACAAGCCCCACTTAAACTCCATTTTGGACCGAATGTATGTGATGTAGCTGATAAGGAGGTTGGAGGAAGTGAAGTATTTCTTGCATCACTTAAAAAAACTCAGCGAACATCACACGGAATCGATAAACTACAAAGAATACCTTGAAGCACTCGCCCAGGTGTGGGAGTTACATTCCATTTTGGGTCGAATGAATGTGATATAGATGTTGTGGTGGTCGTAGGAAGTGAAGTATTTCTTGCATCGCTTTAAAAAGTCCAGGCACTGGAAAGCTTCTTTGGACACTTTAAAAATGTGTTTGCTCCAGTGAGCATCGTACTGATGCCCAGAACGCTAAGAGCATCCGACTCCTCGACAAAAATCCCATTCATCAATGGTACCGAGGATGATGAGCCCATCGATCGTTTATGGCTTAACAAGCAGCATTTGATTTTGCTAGCAAAACACCCTATTTGCAAAACAATACTCCGAGGTCCTCGCAAGTTTTTCGTTGAGGATGTCAGTCATATTTTGCCTCATCGTCTCTGCACCTGTGTGGCCCGGTCTACGGTTGAACGAATATGAGTGAAAAATACTAATGTCACCATATTTCATGTGTTGCATTAGACCGTACATAAGGACAATATGCGCTGAGATTTGACCAGATCGCTGCTCGGTTTCAAATAATCTTGATACGATGATCCGATTTCGGATCTAACCCATCAAAAAGTGGACAATTTTATTGGATTTTAATAATATTTAGGATTGTGTGATTTGCGATAGTATCGTACTAAGTGAATAATACATATCTCTCGTACACTGGAGAAATCAACAACGCGGAGATATTACTTTGGCATCACGTGACATATACTTAGACTAAAAGGTGTAATGATCGAATCTGGTTGTCAGTCTCGCCCGACTTTCCTTGCTTTTTTTTCTGGGAATGTGATAGGCCACCCATTGTCATAAAAAGCCTTTAATTGTATATGTTACCACGTTTACTTTTGTCTCGATCTTGTCTACTGATTCAATTTCTGATATGTGTTCTTTAGTTTACAACTTGCCCACTGGTAGACAAGTAAGAAATATAAAACACAAGTCTCAGCTTAACTTTGTATCCGAAAATCCTTTGATATTTATTTAATACCTGAAAGTAACTCGAAAACATTTTTCAAAACAAAACAGAAACTTAAGCCACCTTGTCCCACTGTGCTCCAGTCAACAAATTTGAACAAACAACACGACTTGCTAGCAAAACAACTGTGATGTTTACAAATCGAGATGCCACACGGCAGCTATGCATGCCTTGCATGCTCCACCAAATGGCCAAAAAAAAGAAACAAAATCTCCATTTACAAGCCAACATCTGACAACAGAACTAATCATATGTACATGCAATGCGAGGCAGTCAAAAGGTTTATGCGTCCAGAACACACACAGCGTCGTTTCACAAGCATTGTCCAGTTGTTCAATGCCTGTCCAGAAGGAACACTGGCAATGGCAATCAATTCTCAGCGCAATAATGGAATGGTGCTGATTGCATAATCAAAGGAAATTACAACAGAAATTAGAATTCTACGAATAGTTTCTTTTGTTTAAATTTCATCGCAATTCATCTCCAAAGAATTTGAATGTCGTAAAAGAGCAGGTTATCCAAATCACAGACTTAAGGGAATACTCGTCGCATGATTATCACTGGCCAACTGTGGCGCTCCCTCTGCCGTTTCTCCCCGGCAGGGATTACATTGAGGCATACATTAATTTACATATCATTACACATATCATTTTATGAAAAAGGTGTCAATTTCAATATTTGTTTTCCCAAATGACATTTCGGCACAAACACACGTATTCGTTAAGACACACATAAGCATACAAAAACACACACGCGCACACTCTTACACGCCAACACTCATAGATAGACATTTGCCATTAATACATTGTCATAGACACCTTTTGATTGGTAACTTACATACATGCATATATACACACACACACATACACACACACACATGCATGCATGCACTCATACACACATCGACAAGATGATTATGCTGATGACGTTGCTGATACGTGGTACTTATCTCTAATGCACTTTTTGACACACATTATGAAAAACGTGCCGGAAACTCAATGGGAAAAATCCATTATGTACATTTTCATGCGAATGATGATGATGACAAGGCTGATACGAAGCCATGCTCATACACACGCACACACACTCACTGAACTTTTGACACTTTCCATTCACAACTCGCACACACTTGCACTGCCGCACACCGACCTACGCTTGTTGCATGTAACCCAATGCAAATTCATTTGCATTTATTAGTTGTTGTAGTTGTGTGCAATGTTAATTTTGTTATTATTGATCGAATGTTTGCTTTCGGTTTGTTTAAACTACGGTTCAGAGAGCAGAAGTCATTAAATAATCTTAAATTTCATATCTTTAAAGTTGTAGTGCCTAATAATCCCACCTTCGGGGTGTTTACTTAATATTATTTGAAATATCAGGTTGATTATACGCTCCAAAGTACTTAAGTCTTGCCGGGCGAATGACTTATATTATTTGAAACAATATACTAATCATACGCTGCCTAGGTAGACAAACAATCCCATGTTCTGAGGGTGAGTAACATCAAACTATAGGGATAGTAATCTAAAAATATTTCTTCAAAATAAAAAAATACACAAAAATTCAAATCAAGTTATCAGGGTATCCATTCTGAGGGTTCAATCTTGGATGACTCGTTTGAGCATTTCGACCGGTATGACGTAAATGACACGCGTTATGTTGGCTTCCATAACCTGCATCATAGCTGGTTTGTAAGCATAGACTGTGAACTGTACGTTGCCCCAAAGAAAAAAGTCTAGAGATGTGATATCACACGATCTTAGCGGCCAACTCACCTGTCCAAAACTCGAAATTAGCTGTTTTTTAAAATAACCTCTCAATAAATCCATTGTTTGAGCAGCTGTGTGTCAAGTGGCACCGTCCTGTTGAAACCAAATGTCGTCCAAATTACGGGCTTCAGCTTCCGATATCATGGTGCGATAGCGAGCACCATTCACGATAACGTTCCGGCCATCATCATTTTTGAAAAACAAATAAAAAAAACCGTACTAAATCGTGGGTTTCTGTGAGTATAATGGCACCACTTGAACCCCATCTGTACTGTGAATGGCGTTTGCTCTCGCGGCGTGATAACCGACTTATTGTGGCTAGAAGTTTAGAATTTGAACCTGGTTTCTACAGGATTCTGTCACTTGCCATACAGCCAATGAAGCAATTGCTCTTTTGCTTGAAAAATTCCAATCTGTCGTCTCGGAGCTGTGATTTGACATCGTTGTATTTCTTTCTTTGGTGATGTTAAAAGGAAAAATTGTACTTCATTTAGCCAAGCACAATTCAAGATCCAAGCGATGAGATAATTTTTTCAAATGTTACAGATTTATTGTAAATATGAACCATCGGATAGAGGTATGTCACCGAAGCCGTGGCGAGCACACGCAGAGGAAAAACATGGTTACGATATGGTCACGGCAATAATAATATGTTCTCCGCAATAAAAGTATGTTCGTCGCAACCATAGTATTGTTTACGGAATTTAATTTTGACACTAGTATGATTGCCGCTATATTAATATTGTTGAAATGTAACAATAATATTATTGCCAATTTTAATAATGAAAATATGGTTGTAGCAACAATATAAATATGGTTGGTGCGACAAAAGTATTGATTTTTGGGTTTTAAGTTAATACTTAAATGATTACGGCAATCATACTGTATAATTGTAATTTTTCCTCATTTAAAAATGCTTTTTAGAACAATGTTATTGTTACGGATCTAATGCAAAAATAGTACTTTTTATACGGAAATTACTAATTTTCAAACAAACTGCTTTGGCTTTGTTTAACTGAAATATTTTTAATAAAAACCTTTACGTTTTTTTAAACTGTTTTTTTCTACTGTTAAATAAATAATAAACTTATATAAACTTCAATTTAATGTATTTTTAAATAACTTTCATAATTCAAATCTGTTGTTGATAACTTAACCCAATTCTAATAAATAATATTGTATATCAGTGTGATCATACTATGGTTGTAGGGATCAAAACATGGTTTCGTGTGAATTATACTATGGTTGTGAGGATCATACTATTAATGTATGTGAAACATACTATGCTTGTGAGGATCATTATATGGCCGTGGAGATCATTGTATGGTTGAGTGTGAATCATACTATGGTTGTGGGCATCATAGTATGGTTATGTGTGAATCATACTATTGTTGTGAGGATTATAGTATGGTTGTATTTGAATCATACTATTATTGTGAGGATCATAATATTGTGGTTTTACAACCTTACACCCAACAATAGTATTGTCCTCTTCGAATATTGTCACCACAACCATACTTTTTTTCTGCGTGCATTTAAACGATATTTTGTTTCAAACATAATTATCATAGATTCGTCTATCATAATAAAATATATTAATGTCATTCTTTGAAATTTTTTTGTTTCTTATACAATGAACATCGTGCGTTGTAGATGGACCACCCTTCAGAAATTTTAGCCGAGGTTTCACGAGGCCTTATGTGGGGAACATTTTTACCTGTAGACCGATCTGGATCAACGTCAATGCCAATCGTTTTAGTCCATCAACACATGTTTTAGGAGCCTATCTTCAAAAGTGCGACCTGTAGTTTTCTTTTCTCAGCTGGACATGAAATGTAACGACTATTTTGAATTTAAATACTTCATGGGAACTCCGACTAGTGCTTCGTGGTGTTGGCAAAGGAAAAATTAAATAAACCCTCTAGCCTATAATGGAGAGTACAAAGGGATATATGTACATATCTCAGTATTTGCATAACTAGGCAAATTTTATGATGAATCTTTGCTGCCTTGAGCTATTTATTGCCGCGCTGAGAGGATGGTTCTAGCAAAAACAAAATCTCCAATGACTTGGCTTGTCTATTCACTACTTAAATGATACAATTATTTTTTATCCGGTTTCGATCTGTAATCACTTGTAGTTCTTAAATTATGTTCATTTCGCTGGCAGTCAATAAATTGTGATGTGTAATGTTTTTTTTTGTGTTTCCAGATCTGCTCGATAAATCAAAAGCGAAATAATCCTTGACTGGCAACCTCATCTTGATTATGTCTTTCGGTGAGAGATGGCTGGCAGTCTCGGCGGCTGTTTCGGTCAACCAGGAGGTAATAATATTTTTTGGCTGACAAATTATGGTAATTTTGTAGGCTTCTATTCATGTCATTTCATGCTTATCATCGTTGACGTTGCTGCTTTAGCTGTTGTTGTAGTGGTCGTTGTCATAATGACAATGACAGAAACAACATAAAAATGGAAACTAAATAAAACAACGATTTTGGTCATCATTTTTTTCTTGTTGTCTTCTTCGTTTCTTCTGCTGGCATCCCTTGTTCATGTTCTTGGCCACTAGTTGTCATCGCTCACTCATACCCCCGCTTGCTCTGCCCCTCCCTCGCTGGGCCATAATATAGGCATTACATTAAACTGATGGCCATCTGCCTTATTTTCTGCTTACATTTGTTCTTAGTTTATGACAGGATTTGGGAAGGACATGAATGGCCTGTATGGTAGAATAAGGGTGGGGTGGGGGAGCATTTTATGTTGTGCGAACACGAAACCGACAGGCATTATTTAAAATAGGCTATAAAATTGCTTAGTACTTGGTAAGTTGTTTAGTTGCTCAAATTTACGCCAAATTAGTCGCTAAACCTAATGTGATTTTTATCAATGTTGTAAAAAAATAAGTACAACTTAAGAGAGTGGATGATCCTTTAGTTATTGTTGAAAAAAGAAATAATTAAAAAAAAATGTATTGAGACTTTGAGAGGCAGGATATTTTTTAAAATCATGAAATGGTCTAACTTAGTTACATTGAGGCAAATGCTTGAATTCTCAAAAATGACAAAGTTTCCCCAATAAGTCAACGTGGACTTCTGGCTGTGTACATAAGGCAATGTATACAAAAATTGGCGTTGAAACAAAAACGCCAATACTGAACTGCTGCGTAAACAGAGTGCTTAGGCGTGAAAACTTTCATTACGCGCAACGTCTACGTACAAAGATTCGTCATTCTCCCAGGGGAAGTAAGAGCTTTTGGTCGTTTGTAAGAAGACTAAAGGATAGTTCTTCATCTAGCCCAACTCTTGTTAAAGACGACCGGGCTTTCACTGACCCGGTTGATAAAGCCAACCTATTGGCTGAAATATATGCAGGAAATTCTTCCCTGCCGGAAAACAATCAACCACTCCCCGAGGTCAAAAACGTATTTATTTTCATGCCTAAGATATTTTTTCGAACTCGTGAAGTTAAAAGGGTTCTTGCGCATCTCGATGTTAGTAGGTCCCCGGGCCCGGCTGGTATCTCGGCACTTGTCCTATGAAAGTGCTCCTCCATGCTAGCCCGTCTGCTGCCCAACCTTTTCAACCTTGCTTATCGTGCGGGACTCTTCCCGGCGTGTTTGAACGTTGCGAACGTCCAGCCGATTCCTAAAAAGGGCGAAGCCAATAATCCTGCGAATTATCGGTCAATCGCGATTTGCTCTGAGCTCTCCAAGGTAATGGTTAACCACCATCTTGTAAGGTATCTCGAGTCCAACGACCTGCTTAGCGATCGGCTTACATAGAAATCGCTCTGCGGCAGACCTGCTGGCTTTCTTCTCGGAGCGTTGGAGTCGAACTATCCACCAGTTTGGTGAGAGTAAGGTCGTGGCTCTGGATATCTCCAAGGCATTTGATAGAGTCTGGCAGGGTGCACTCTTATCAAAGCTGATTGCGTTTGGTGTCGGTAATACTCTCGCTCGTTTTATATCGAGCTTTCTTAGAGATCGCACTATTAGAGTTGCTTTAGATGGGTTCTCATCCAATAAACAAAAGCTTACCACAAGGCTCTGTCCCTTCTCCCTCTTTATTACTTATTTTCATTGATGATCTGTTGGGTCAGACCGTGAATCCAATCTACTCTGTCATTCTTATTCATTCAACCATAGGCCAAGTCTTCAAGATATTGAAGACAAAAGGCGAATTATGGAAGAGACACTTGGCCGGAATTTACTGGCCATTTCCGAATGGGGTCGAGTGAAAAATGTAGATTTTAATGCGCGTAAGGCACAGTTCTACTTAGTCTCTCACAAGCGATTAACTGACCTATTAGGATCGTCATTATATATCGATGGTATGGATATTGAACAATAACCTGCGGTTGATGTTCTGGGCGTGAAAATATAAGTATAGGGGTAAGTCCCTAAGTGTTGGCTAATTAAAAAAAAATGTACAACAGCGGTTCAAAGAGGAATGTGGTAACTTAATTCGGTTTTACATATATGCCCAGCTTATACGCGTGTCATATTTTGAAGTATAAAATATTTGCAATACCTAGTCGACGGGCAAACTTGTCGTTTAACAAAGAAGCTAAGTTAACCGTACACACCTCAGACAGCTTTGAATGCACTACAGTTACAAAATCCAAGGTGCTTCAAAGTTGAAAGAAAAATCAAAGTAAAACGGACCAGATACACTCCATCAGGTTCTCGCGTTGAAAGATTTGCGAAGGCATATCAATAACTCACAACTTTTTTGCCAAGAAAAAAAATATTTTTCAACATAATCTACTTTAAACTCAATGCACTTAGTCCAACGTTTCTACAATTCTTGTAGCCCTTCCAAAAAATAGGATTTTTCGAGGTGAATGGAATAGGTGTTTGTTTGAATAATTTCAATAATTTCATTGTTGGAGCTGAATCTCATTCCATATCTTTAGGTCTTTAGGTCCGAAGAATATGGCGGATGAGGTACAACTTCTCAACCCAATTCAAGCAATTTTGCACACGTGTGCACTAGGGCGTACCTCAAAAAAAAAGTTCGCCGTACACCTTCGAATATGAAGTATTATTGAAAGGTAGTTTCAAAATTTTTTTTTTTTTTTTTATGCCGAACGTAGGGGTCGCGCTTTTACATTTTTCTATATAACTTCTGCATTTATAAACGGATTTGAAAGTGTGATACATCGATGCTTTTGTCTTTGAAGTCATTGAGCTCAAGCACCCCCTTCTGGTACTTACCCATCATATCTCAGTTGCTACTACCCTAATGTACCACTCTAATATCAGAAAATTAAAGCTCGCGCGGGGTGATTGAGCTTAATGACTTCAAAGACAAAAAAAAATCGGCCTCGTCGAGACAATCACACTTTAAAATCCGTTTATAAATGCAGAAGTTATATAGAAAAATGTAAAAGCGCGACCCCTACGTTCGGCATAAAAAAATAAAATTTTTTTTTTGAAACTACCTTTCAATAATACTTCATATTCGAAGGTGTACGGCGAACTTTTTTTTTTACTTGTAACCTGGTACGCTCTAGTGTGCACCCGTGCATTATCTTGACTAATCTTTTTTCTTGGCCATATAGGGTCGCCTATTTTTTTAAATCCTCCTTAAATCTGTCCAATATATTGGCATAATATTCGCCGTTTATTGTTTTCCCGTTTTAAAAGTAATCGATTGGACTATCTCCCGTTCATCCCAAAAACTGTTGCCTTCACCTTATGGTCGACAAAGTCACATTGGCCTTTTCCAGAGCCGGCTCATCCGGAGAATGCCATTGTTGAGACTGCTGCTTGGTCTCCTGAGTGTTGTAATGCATCCACGTATCATCCACAGTTACAAAATGCCGCAAAAACTCATTCAATTGCGGTTAAACAACTCCAAACAATCTTTTGAAGTTGTAACATGATTAGGTTTATGGTCGATTGAGAGCAAACACGTTAGCCATCTTGCAGACAGCTTTCTTCAGCCCAACTCATCATGTGAAATCAAACCAACACTGCCATATGAAATGCGTACAAGGCTTGCTATTTATATTTCGGGTCCTGACAATGCTAGTGTTCCCAGATGTAAACTGGAACTTCCATTGCAAACTTTGACTTTTTTTTAGCATTACTTCACTTAGAACGTTTTGTCATTTGAGGGCGAATTGTTTTGTTACAGTGTGTTCATCTCAGTCAAAAAATGAAATTATTCCGTCAACATTTTCGTGCGATGCTTTTTAAGATTTTCGGCGTGGGTTATCGAGACAAGAGTGTTTCAATCAACTTGTTTCGACTTTTGGCGAGAAGCACCATCAAAAACCACTGTTAGTCGCTGGTACCAAGAGTTCAGTCTCGGACGCCGTTCGCTTAAGGATGAATTTCGTGAAGGACGTCCAACTTCGGTCACTTTGCAGAAACCATCGATGCTGTGCGTGAACTGATTAAGCAAGACCGACATGCGACACACCGTGAGATTGAGGCATCCTTGGGCATTAGTAGGACAAGCATCAATAAGATATTGCATGTTCATTTGGCCGTGAACAAAATTTGTTTCCCACATAATTTGACTGAAACGATGAGTTATTTGTCCACTCAAGATGGGCCATCCATCGTACAGCCCTGATTTGGCACCCAATGACTTCATCTTATTCCCTAGCATCAAAAAAAAATGCGTGGTCAACGTTTTGCATCGCGCACAGCAGCTGTTGACGCGTTCAAAAATCATGGTTTGGAGGTGTCTAAATTGGAGTGCGAAAAGTGCGTCGAAAATTGGTTTATGCGCATGCAAAAGAGTATTGATCTTAAAGGAGAATATTTTAAAAAACAAAAAAAAACATTTCCAATGATAAATTTTTAAATTAAAAAATTATGTTTTTAGTGCCAGACCGAAATATTAATATCAACCCTCGCATCATGTAGATACCACTTTAAAAGAATGTAATAGGGGGTAGGTTACACAATCTTTAGCTTGTAGAGTTAGCCACAATGCCAGACTCTGTCAAAGGCTTGCCTGATGCCCAGAAATACTGCCAAACAATATTGTTTGTTTTTCCAATGCATCTCGTAAGTATTGTCTTTACAACTCTGCGGCAATGTTCCGGCGTTCCTTGACTTTGCCGAAAATATTTTCAGAGCGTCAAGAATAGAAAACATTCGTTTTAAAAAAAAAGCCTTTCAAATAGTTTTGAAAGTATGGACAATAAACTAATTGGTCTATACGAATTTAGGAAATTTTCACGTCTGTTAGTTTTCAATAATTTTGGCAAGTTTCCATTTGAATGAAAATGGAATAATCTCATAACAGAATTAAATAAAACTCTAAGTTCTTTCTTTGGCAAGCACGTCATTATTAAGGCAACAATTTTGTCATTCCCAGGTGACTTCTTGCAGTTGAGCTTACCAATTTTTAATTGGTTTATGTGGCCTGTACATTTGACATGACACATCTAGGAACTCTTTTATTTTGTGGTCTCGGCGGCGTTACAAATGTCGAACGGTGAAAATGTTTCCGCTAAAAAGGTTTTAAACACATCGGATTTTTTAGTATTGGATCGACACTAATCACCATTAGCGTCTTTTATGGGAACGTTTAGTTTTTGGGGCGCTTCAGATATTTTGTAGCTCTCCATAAACTGTCTTCCTTTGTACCTTTTGGAGTAAGACGACTTAGATAGTTTGCAACTGAATCATTTTTTATTATCATGAGTAGTAGCTCGCAGCTTGGTTGAAGTTTTATGGTTTGGGAACCTTATCCTTTGCCAAACCTGGAGGAGATAAATAAAGAAGAAGAAGAATTGTTCAATCTAATTTATGTGTTTTTTTTGATAGAAATCGACCTGCTTTCCAATATCCATATTAGTTTTAAATCTTTAAAATTTTTTCGATATCCCAAATTTAGGCACACATACCTTACTAAAGGGACTATAGACCGGGAATATGTATCACAACATAAAATAACCATAAATTGATGTTAACATATTGTCATTATGGAAACGCTTAAGAGAATTTACACCCACGCAAAAGAAACGAATGTGAGCATAAAATACACGTATACAATAGAGTAAGCGCTAGAAAGTGTAAAGCGTGTGTGAAGCGTTTGTATGCGCGTAAGCGTCATATAAAATATGTGTGCGTATGTTAATAAATGCTTTAAACAATGTAACAAATACCAATGCAGACAACACCAACATGTATGTTAGAGTGTGTGTGTGTGTGTGTGTGAAACCAAAAATGCCCATAATATAGTTGAGATTACAGACAAACGTTAACGGTGCTAGTGGTGATCGTCACCGTAATAATGGTGTGGCACCTGCAAATAATAGCAAACGACAAGAGTACACTTGAACTCGGAAAAAGACACACACAGTCACACGCACACTCACACACCATTAAACAGATATGCCGATACTTTTCATGGACACAGACTCATTTCCTGTGATAGTCCCACAGCACTAACAGTAAGTTGTCTCACACACATAAGTACATCTATTTACAGCAGCTTCCCTCCCAACAACACTAGTCACGTCCAACATTAGTCACTTCCAGGCGTTAAATGGAAGATAGTTTAAATTTTACAAGAACAATTTACATTACAGTCGTCTTTAAATCATACAGATGCCAATTGGAAGATTGTTTGTTATTTACAACACTAGCCGAAAATCACGTGTGTAGTAATTGATACATTAAACAACATTATACATTTCTGCCAAAAACGCAGCGACCGCGAAATCAAATTAGCACCAAAAGTAACTTGCAAGAAGGCACTAGGAAGAGACTCTTTGTAGTTATGCGAAAGTGACTTCTGGAAGTTAACTCCGGGGGGTACAACTTCTCGATACGGAAGAATGGTACCGCAGACGATTAGTTTTAACTTCCTAGCGTCACTTCTTAGTCACTTCCGCGATAGAAAATGTTGGCAGGGCTGTGTCCCTACACTTTGTGATGGATATGCATGTGTGTGTATGTGTACGTTAGGGTGGAGTGAAAACATGCTTTTTTTATAATTTAAAAAAGTTAACCTCGGAAAGAGATGTAGTCTGGGGTCCTAAAGAGGGGAAAAATAAAGAAAAAAATTTAAAAAAAATTTTAGGGGTCGCGCCACTCCCTAGAAATTTGGAAATTATCGCTATTTTGGCGTTGATTTTAGAAAAATCCTAAAAATTAACGACTTAACTTATTCGAAATTTAAAAGTTTGAGCTTGTTCAGTGCCCAAACAAAAGTATTTGAGGCAAATATGAGGATAATCGACTAATATTTGTAGCTTTGGTGGCGATTTCATTGTTCAGTCAATTTTCTGAAGAAGGGACGATTTGACTTATTTTACTTTTTGAAATTTTTGAACAATGAGAAAAATTTTTTTAAATTTTTTCATGCCCTTATTTCATTGTTTACGCTATTGCAAACATTTATTGACATAAAACTTTTTAGGATTTTTCTAAAATCAACGCCAAAATAGCGATAATTTCCAAATTTCTAGGGAGTGGCGCGACCCCTAAAAATTTTTTTAAATTTTTTTCTTTATTTTTCCCCTCATTAGGACCCCAGACTACATCTCTTTCCGAGGTTAACTTTTTATGTTTTGAATTTCACTCCACCCTAGTGTACGTGTTTGCTTATCTTGCTGCACATGTTTATGACAATAAGTGTGTGTTAGTCTCACAGTACTCGCATTGGACCTACAAAATAGTTTATAATATTTTGGCCATAAACTTCATGAAACAATACCATGAGACAATGGCCATAATTCCAAACAGACGGACAGGCCGAAGGTAATATCGTTATAAAGGGATTCTTGTTTGAGGGGAAATGTTTGTGGGAATCCTTCGATAGGGATAGTGGCGAATATCTAGACAACCGCAAAGCTGGAGTACCTACAATGAATGCTGTGCCTGATTTGATAATAGAGGATTTCGCAATAGTTGCATCAGAGTGAACCCTTGTTGTCGGATTATTTGTGAAGCTCGTGGAAACGAGGCAGGGGTACTAAGGCCACAGAGGGAAATCTTTAAAATATTTTTTTAATACAAATATTTCTTTTACGAATGGGATAGCCGAATTCCACTTTCTTTGTATATTTCTGCTCTTAACTTTCATACAAATTGTAATAGATTTTTAAACGATAGCTAGGAAGAGCACAAATTTGGCCAGCTCTGCTCACACACATGCGTCAATTGATTTTTTTATAGCGGCGGATTTGAAATTCAAAACCTCACCGCACAGAGGTACAGCATCAATTTTTTTTGGCCAAAGGCCACACCTAGAAAAAATTACAGTTGGAAATCAGTCCGAACTACAGAATTCCTGTTAGACGAAAATATTTTCCGTTTTAATCACCAAATTTTAATATTAATTATAAAAACTCGTTTAAAAGTACCATAAGATGATTGCTATGACCATATTATGGTGCAGGTAACTATTTATTCGGTCACATAAATCAAATGAAGATCATCATATTGGTTGCCTGAACCGCCTGTTGTAGCAACTAATTGCTTATTGTTGAAGTGTTTTGTGCAAGTACAAATTGGTAATGACAACAAATTATTTCGCTCTAATAACCGTAACCAAGTGCATCTTACGAGTAGACAGAATTTTTTTTGCAAAAATCAAATATTAAAACACTTGATAAACAAAAGGTAGTACGGCAAAATTTTAAGGTTTCTCTGAAACTCATATCGATAGCAAAGCGGACCCGAAAAAGTACAGGTACCATTTGTATGGAAGTTTTGTAAGACATAACAATTTAATATATTAATGAAACACCGAATATTTAAGGTGTAGAGTTCAATTTTATTCCAGCTGCTGTTCAAAGGCTACATTTTAAAAATGAAATTCGATTTCGGTCATATGTCAAAATATTTTTTTGTCAAAAAATCTGTGTTGTATTCGAGAAGTCACGTAATTATTGATATGCCTTCGTATAAAGTATTAATTAAAAAAATGTTCTGCAGCTATAATAGTAAAGGATTTTTTCTAACCATTCAAAAGGAAACAAGACCACAGAAAAGTTAACGCGGTGAACAGCACAAACTGTAGGCGAACTTAGTCGTTGTCAAGCTCAGAAGCTTGTCATTATTGTCAGCCTCTTTTTAATTTGCCAGTTATTGACTGTGTCCCATTTTCCTTAAACCGTTTAAACCCTCCTCGTATATTTGTTACATATGTCAACGCCATGCAATGCCCCACTATCACTTAAACCCGAAAGTCACATGCTAGAGCAACACGCACTCATACACACCTAAATAAAAGCGGGCATAGACCACCTCAGACTCCATTTTAGAGTGTCCAAAACCGAACCCGAAAACCCGAAATTCCGGGTGTTATGTCCAAACCCACCCTTTACAAACCGATCGACTGAAAATCAACAGCTAATTCGATTAAATGATGACTGTCTGACCAACGGACAGGTGTACTGTCCCTCTAACGATTGTAATCAAACTACAGATGGCGCAATTTTTGTCCGATCATCATAAAACTGGGCAGAAGTAGGTTTTTTTGGGGCAAGGATGGACGCTATTGAAATTAGTGGCAATCGGTTCAGATTTATATATAGCTCACACATATACTCGTCTGTTCACCCAAGTTTAAGGGGTTAATAAAGCTGTTCTTTAATGGATATTCTGCATATGTGACAGCGCATAGAGAAAGGGACCTAAGTGTAAAAAAATCAATTTTCACTTTTTTTTTTGATGTGGACAACATCTGAGCTTTGAATGAGACCGATCCCATGCCCCAAAAGTGTTCCCTCCCAGAGATATGCGCGTTTTATGAAAGTGATGGTACACCAAAGATACACGTATTTAAATTTTTAAAATGGCTCTCCTGAACAAAACTGGTTTTTACCCTTAGGTCCTTTTCTATTTTGCGCGTCACATATATTGAATTACATTGAAGTATCGACCGCGGCCGACTTTAACATTTGCAATTGGTTTCAATGCATTCTCAGAGTCTTGATCAATTTTCTTCTAAATGGCAAAAGTTAAAAACTGGAGTGTCCGTTAATAGCGGATTTTTAATAAAACCCGAAGTCGTTTTTTTTTAAACACGGTTTTTTTTAAACCCGAAATGCCGGTTTTCTGAAGACCCCACCTTTTTTGGACATTCCATTTCAGTCTGGTTATGACGCCAACAGCATTTGAGTGTGCCAACAGTACCATCACAAACACACACACACACACACACACATACTGTGAATAATGGCGATTGAGAAACACAGCGACGACGAGGCACTATCAAACTGCGGCATTAGTGGCAGCTATTGTTGTTGCGTTAGTATTAGTGTCAAGCTGCAGTTGCTTGTTATGTGATACTAATGCAAGTTATTATTCATTGTTGTTGGTGTTGCCACTCTGGATGCTCTGGACGCTTGTGTAAATCATAAATCCCTCCCTTAGAGGGCAGACTATACGGCAACCAGCGGTAATCCTGGAGAAATGACTGCGGTAGTTACACATACTCGTAGTGTAGGGTTTTTTTAAGTCCTGGTTACCATAAACCAACGATGGCTACGGAGATTTTAAGACTGTTACGCAGAGCGTAATGAGGAGCATAAGGAGAGATTAGTTTTCGAATGTATCGAAGCTTGGAGATAATGATTCAAATGAATTTGTTGGCAAAGCCAAGCAGTATCGATTATAGGTAACGGTGTAGAATGTCATTTACCCAGTCTAGTAAAGCCAATAAATCAATCACTTTCCTTAAAAATAAAAGGATTTCAGGACCGTTTATCTGCCGACTGAGTTTTTCATGGCAAGTGGTGCTCCTCAAAACAATTCAAGGACCATTAAAACAGTTTAAGGAAGCCTGCAATATTTTAATATTTTGAAACGCCTTGTCATAAGATTTGTAAGATTTTATGTCACTCTGTAGTCGAGAAAGAAATCGCTATGGTGATGTAGCGCTTGCAGATGCTGTAGTAATTCTGCCACTGCACTTTGGATGTCTACTTATAAATACAGAAAACATATTCGTTGCCACAACCAATTTGTTTGCGCCAACCGCATAATTGAGTATGCATGTACTATAAATTTGCTACTAGTGCAACTGAACGTTAATTAATACATTGAAATGTTGAGTAACTGGAACTAAATAAAGGGTGGTTAAGTTTTAAGGGCCGATGTTGAATGTGAACCACACCCAAGCGTCAAGCTTTTTTCTGCATTTAATTTAACATTTCTCAATTCAAGACTAACTCAATTTGCATCGTGAAAAGATTTACAAGCGAGCAACGCGTTCAAGTTATTCAGGCTTGTTATTAAAATGTACGTTCAAATCAATTGTGCACTTCCTGATTTTTGTCGGCCAATTTAATCGGCACATTTTCACCTCAGTGGATTCGTCAATAGGCAGAATTGCCGCATTTGGGCGAATGATAACACTGTGGAACATTTTTGGGGTTAATGTCTGGGGGGTGAGAAATTCCAAGTCAGGGCGATGGTACTAGGTCAGTATATTAAAACCCTCAAATGTTTTGCGTTCGTATGTGCCAGTTTTTTATGACCTTTTACATTTTTTCCTTATCTTGATGTTTTTTCGCTTAGTTGTAAAATGTTGGCAAAAACGTAGTTTGACATAACTCGAGAACGACTAGTTCGATTTTGCTGAAATAAATTGAGAAAAATTAATAATTACATTTTCTTTAATCCATTAATATACTGTTTCTCTACCAAATCAACATTTTTGCAATTAGAAATAAATTTATGAAGAAAATTTTGCCAAAAAAAAAAAGTTTTTAATATACTGACCTAGTACCATCACCCTGACTTGGAATTTCTCACCCCCCAGATTGGCTGTTGTACTGTGTAATTAGAGAGTGATTGTCGAAAAAACAATGCACCCACAAAGAATGACGGTTTGGTGCAGTTTATGGGCTGGCGTTATCATCGGGCCGTATTTTTTTCCAAAACGAGGCCAGACCAGTGAGATGATAAGAAACTTTTTATGGACCGAATTGGAAGATACGAGTATAGATGTGGACGATATGTGGTTTCAACAGGACGGTGCCACTTGCCCCACAGCTAACGAAACTATGGCTTTTTTACGCGACAAATTCAATGGTGTGTTATCTTACGTCGTGGCGATGTTTATTGGCCGCCAAGATCATGTCATTTGACACCGTTGGACTTCTTTCTTTGGGGTTATTTTGAAGAAAAGGGGTACGTCGATAAGCCAGCAACAATTTAAGAGCTAAATGATGAGATAATTTAGTACATTAACGGCATAGGACCTTAATTATGCCTCAGCGTCATCGAAAATAACGATTCCTTTGAGAAATGACAGACTTAGGAGATTACAGAAAACATTACTATTCATATTGCTTAGTTTAACCGAATTTTCTTCAGAGAAATATTATGGATCTATCTAAATCTATTGATGGCTCTAGATGTATAGTCTCTTTAGAGGTGGCAAGATTGAGTTGTATTTTCGTGGGCAATTGTCTGAAGAGCACTTGAAAAGTAAGGTTTACAACAGTAGTTCTCATTCGTTTGGGGAGAGCCTGGCCTTATAGAGTTCGGTTTTACTTTCAACAATTGCAGCAAAGCTTTCTGAAGAGGGTTGCCATGGACCCGAAATCATGATAAAAGCAGTGTGCAGCCACGAAGATCAATGTCACTTTGCCATTTTGTTAAAAACTTGTCTTATATTTAAATATAGAAGCAAGAGGTCTTAGGCCGGTTAATCCCTGTTCAATGAGGAGTGTTTTTATGTAGAAAATTTTAGCATCCTATCTCTAAGATAGAACTTTCCATTTCGTCCTGTTTTTAAAATAGTATAGAAAAATGTCAAAAAATTCGGTTGTTGCAACAAATCTGTTCTCTGTGTGCAGTAAATATTCCATCGTATTTGCGAATTTTCGTTGTGAAGTGTCTTTTGCGCAATCTTATGGAATTTATATTCGTAAAAAGATAATTTCGACATCCTATTTCTAAAATTGGTGTTTCCTTTTAGTCCTCTTTTCGAAAAAGTGAAAAAAATTATTGGAGTTTGATTGTTTTTATGTTCTACAAAAATGATATTCAATTAATTTCAGTTGGTTTTAATGAAATTTTATAAATGTTTTTCAAAATAGTCGGGTTTGGTTTGGTCGGGTTAACTACTTTCAATATTTTAGTATAGATCAGAATATTTTCAAGATAAGCAGGCCGATTTCGTCCTGTTTTCAAAAAAAATCAATAAGTAATGTGCAAAAATGGAATTAAAATCGACCCAGAGGGGCGATTCAATAAATTTTTCCATTCCATTTTTCCACCTAAATTAATTTTAAATAACCTACAAAGTATGACCGACATGACATTGCATATCTGCTAACCACCTGCAGCCAAGACTTCAAAAAATCATTTGAGGTATTTTGTGTCACATTAACCCTTTTGTGGTCGGAAATATTTACTTATAGATTAAAAATTCCAATTTATTTCACTTTTATAATTTATCATAATTAACCTTTATCTTAAAAATATTTGACACTTTAAAACCAAAATTAAAATTTTTGGATCCATTTTACCATATTGATGCATAAAATCTTACCACTTGTGCATACAAACTTTATTGGGTTCGAAAGTTATAACCAAGTTTTAGAAAAACCTGCCCACAGTTCAAAAAACAAAAAAAATATTTTCAACTCGTTATGGTGGTCCAACTAACTAAGAGTGGTCTAACAAAAACGCACAATGTTAAATGTTAGTAAAACAACAAGTTTTCAAAAAACTATCTTAATATTCTGTATCTATTACAAATTTGCATAAAACAATACATTGTTCAAATGCTCGCCTCTATCCCATTGGTTATATTTTTAATGACTCTAAGACAAAATGGAGATTCAATGTCGTAAATGTGACGAATTATCGCATCATTTAGCTCTTGCTCTTGTTCTTAGCTTATTAACATAAACTTTTTCTGTTAATTATCCCTAAAGAAAAAAGTCCAATGTTTTCAAATCGCATGATCGTCCAATTAACATCGCCGTGAGATAACACCGACATTACATTTCTCGCGAACAAGAGCCATTCCTTCGTTGGTTGTGTGGCAAGTGACACCATCCTTTTGCAACCACATACCGTTTAGGTCCATATCCTCAACTTTTGGCCACAACAAGCCCCATAATACACCATTAACAGTAACTGCTTGGTTGGCTTTATTTTTTGAGGAAGTACGGCCCGATGCCGCCACCAGCCCAAAACTGCATCTTTGTAGATGCATCAGCTTTTCAACAATCACTCGTGCATTATCATTTGCCCAAATACGGCAATTCTGCTCGTTAACGAATCCACTGTGGACACATTAGGTCGACCATTCTGCACCTCTATTTGGTTGAATTTGTCGAACACCGAAACAAAGAAATGTTAAATTTTGATGGGGAAAACACTTGATGTTAAATTGTGACTCACAAATAACATCGTGCATTATGGTTGGAACTCCCATTATAGAAAATTTAAAAAAAAAACTTTATTACGAGGGCAAATCAATAATTCCCTGAGTTTTTCAACTTCCCTTGTAGTTATATGAAATGCAACACGGCTCTCATCAAGTAACATCGATATCAATGGTTAATAAGTGGTTTACTGACCTTCGTTGTGGTCGCACAAGTACAAATGACGCTGAACCTTCTGGACGCCAATTGAGGTCAATACGAGTACACTCGAAAATGTCGAAAAAATCCACGATATGATGTTGGCCGATCGAAGAGTAAAAGTTCGTGAGATTGTTGATGCCATACGCATTTCATATGGCAGTGTGGTTTCTATTTAACATGATCAGCTAGTTTTAAAAAAGCTGTCTAAAAGATGGCTGCCGCGTTTGTTCTCAATTGACCATACACGTAATCATGTGACAACTTCAAAGGATTGTTTGGAGTTGTTTAACCGCAATTCGAATGAGCTTTAGTGGCGTTTTGTAAATGTGGATGAAACACGGATCCATTACAACACTTCGGAGACCAAGTAGAAGTCTAAGCAATGGGTTTCTCCGCGTGAACCGGCTCCGAAGAAGGCCAAGGGGACTTTGTCGGGCAATAAGGTGATGGCAACAGTGTTTTGCGATGCACGTGGTATAATCCACATCGATTACCTTCGAAAGGGAAAAACAATAAACGGCGAATATTAAGCCAACTTATTGGACCGATTTAAAGATGATTTAAAAAAAAGATCCCATATGGCCAAGAATATCCCATATGGCCCATTTTCAACAAGATAATGCACGAGAGCACATTTGAACACGTTAGGAATTTAGGAATTGGTGCCCCATACTCTCCGGATTTAGCCCCCAGTGACTATTTCACATTTCCAAACCTAAAAAATGGCTCGGTGGACAGAGATTCAGCTCGAACGATGAAATTATTGATCAAACAAATGTCTATTTAAACATTTTATGGACATTGAAAAATACTAATTCCTGGAAGGTATACAACAGTTGGGGAAACCTTGGACGTTGTATTGAGCTAAAAGAAGACTATGTTGAAAAATATTTCATTTTTTTTCAAAAAAAAACTGTTTTTTATTCGAAAAGTCACTGAATTATTGATATGCCCTTCTACAATACAATATAACATATGAGAGCAGAAATACGACTGATAGAATCGTAGAGTCTCGGTTCACTTTGGAAAAGTAATATTTAAAAAAATATGATAAAAGACCGAATAAATAACAAAAAAAAAGAAAACGAACTATTAAAAAAATATTATTTTGTTCATTACCCCATAAAAAATCAAAGTTGAGAAAAAGTCAAAAATTGGAATCTGGAATTGGAAAATAATCAAAAATTGGAAAATATTTTTTTTTTGATTTGTGGTAGTTGACATTATTTTCCTCATGTCAAAATCTATCAAAAAATCGATGACACAATATCGCTTGCTAAATCTACCCACCCTTATGTGCATACAATTAAATTTGACGAGTACTTTTCATTATCAAATAAGAAACTTTTCCGGAAATATATAAAGGAAAAATTACGAATTTTTTAAGAAGCTTTTTTTAAGAAGTCGGTTCGTAAATTTGTAAAATCTTCGTGATCCAAGTAGAGATACTTTTTTCAAGAGCCTTTTTTGACAAATCACGTGTGAGTCGTGTCATGCTATTTTTGTTTAGTATTGTTTGGCATTTCATCATGGAAAGACGTACGCCTAATCAACGTTTACAAATCGTTCAACTTTATTATTCACGTTCTGTGAGGAATGTTTCGTGCACTTCGTTGAACTTATGGTCAACATAATCGGCCAACATTTCTGGCTCAATGGATATGTAAATAAGCAAAATTGCCGGATTTGGCACAAAGAGCAACCAGAATAGGTTTAAAAGCTGGCACTTCATCCTGAAAAACAAAACAACGGTTTGGTGTAGTTTGTGGGCCGGTGGAATCATCGGTCCATATTTTTTCAAAAATGATGCCGGTGAGAACGTTATCGTGCCATGATAACCGAATATTTTAAGCCTGAAATTGGAGCTCGTGATATCGGCGACATTTCGTTTCAACAAGACGGCGCCACTTCCCACACATCGCATCAATCAATGGATTTATTGAGAGAACACTTCGGTGAGCAGATAATTTCACGTTTTGGGCCGGTCGATTGGCCACCACAACCGTTATACTTTTTCCTGTTGGGATATGTAAAATCTAAAGTTTATGCGGACAAACCCACTTCGCTTCAGGCCTTGAAGCAAAACATCACGCGTGTCATTCGCCAGTTACCAGTCGAAATGCTCGAACGAGTCCTTGAAAATGGAACTCAACGGATGGACTATCTGAGACGTAGCAGCGGCCAACATCACGCAGAAAAAAAGTATGGTTGTGGTGACAATATTCGAAGAGGATAATACTATTGTTGGGTATATGGTTGTGGTACAACAATATTATGATCCTCACAACAATAGTATGATTCAAATACAACCATACTATGATCCTTACAACAAAAGTATGATTCACATATAACCATACTATGATCCCCACAACCATAGTATGACTCACACTCAACCATACTATGATCTCCACAACCATAGTATGATCCTCACAACCATATTATGTTTCACATACAACCATAGTATGATCCTCACAACAATAGTATGATTCACACGCAACCATGTTATGATCCCTACAACCATTGTATGATCACACTCAATTATACTATGATCCCCAGTATAATTTATTAGAATTTGTTTAAGTTGTCGACAATAGATTTGAATTAGAAAATTATTCAAAATAATAGGAGTGATTTATTTCACATTAGAAAATGTAAGTATAAATAAAAGTAAGCGTTTTTATTAAAAATATTTCACTTAAACAAAGCCAAAGCAGCCTGTTTAAAAAATTTTAATTTCAATAAAAAAGTACTATTATTGCATTAGGTCCGTACCAATAACATTTGTCCTAAAAAGCATATTTAAATGAAGAAAAATTACAATCATACAGCATGATTGCCGTTATCATATTATTGTTAACATAAAACGCAAAACACAAGACTTTTGGCGCACCAACCATACTTATATAGTTGCTATAGCCATATTTTCATTTTTAAATTTGGCAATAATACTATTGTTACATTTCTACAATATTAATGTTGCAGCAATTATACTATTGTCAAAACTAAATTCAGTTGAATTCAGTTAAAAATGCTATGGTTGCGACGAACATACTTTTATTGCGGAGAACATACTTTATTGCCGTGACTATGAAGTAACCATGTTTTTTCTCTGCGTAATTAGATAGACATAATCTTCCAATAATAAATGCCAAGGAATGTTTTTTCAAATGATAATAAACATTCCCTATTCAATTAGAATTGTCTGTGCTTTTATTCTTTAAAAAAGTAGGGAACCTCGAAATGGATCACGCGTTACAAGACGTTTATGAAAAATTTTGAAAAGAATATGAAGAACAAAATAAGAGAAATGTTTCGAAAATAGTCGAACAAAATTTTCTAAGAGTATCAGTCAAATACTACTGCTTACCTCTGGACGGAAACGGGGAGTCCTCTGTATGCCAGACCGGAGTAGGTTGGGTTAAAGTTAAGTGTAGATTAGCCGACTGAAGATCTTCACTTGCTTTTTGCCCATAGTTCAATATTTTTCCTCGCATTACTTAAGGGAATCTTTTCACAGTTTCTTCAAAAATGTCGTCACACTGAAAAGAAATATTTTCGAATTTTCTGTAGACTTTGTTTTGTTTATTTCTTAGTGGAAAATGATATTTTTTTATTTTGCTAAAATACGCTTAATACTCTTTTTGGTTTTCAATTATGTCATGTTCAAAGGTATTTCGATAAAGGTTACTGTTGTCTAGCATGCATCCGTCTATCTGGCATGCATCCGTCTCTGCTTGTACACACAATGTTTTTGACGGATTCATCCTTTTCTCCCAGAAGGCCATACATACAGCGCAACATGGTTTAAAATTTGCAAAATATGTTTACAACTTAAACAGACATTTCGGACTCAAAAAATAAAAAAAAATCACTATAACATCAACTGCGATAAATCATTAAAACACGGTGTACTTCATCACCATTCAATGTCATACACGAATATCTGCTCGTTTTTATAATGAGGTCAACGCCAATGCCCAATGCTTCCCCAGCCAGCAGCCAAACCAAGACCACCCCCCCCCCCCCCCCCAACAGATATCATCTCTGCCATTTGCATCATCATAAATGTCATTCATAACCATTTTTACGTCATACAAATTCCTCTGTTGCAAAAGTCAGGGCATGTGGCGGGTAATACGCGCAGCATTCATTATATCCTTGCACAGGGATTCATTCATTCACTTGATGTCGGAATGTTTCCTTGTGTAATCGCTTTAACATTTTTACCTTTTAGGCATAAACTTGAAAAGTAAAAAAAAGAAAATGTTTAACATCATCAGAGGCAAATGCGCGAAAGTTGACAGAGAGAAAAGGATGAAAGATGTGCACACAGCAACTGAGGACCAGGGACAAATGGATATAAACAATGGAGACATCATTTCAGAAAGCCCTGCCTGGCTAGCCAGAGCCAAGGACATGAGGCAGAAAGCTGAGGCTTCACCAACAACAACGTCGCCTTCACCTCCACCACCACCACCCCCAAACGGCCGATGAAGGTTAATATTCATGGAGCCGTCTTCCTTCGCGCTGCTGTTTGTACACATGTTTTTTTTTCGCGCCACTGTGATTTACATTTAATTGCACACGAGTTCGTATATTTTCTCTTTTTGTATTTCAGTTTTATTGTTAGCCAGTCTCCGGTCTTTCCATTTGTCAACTCTCACTCGGTTTTCGTAATTTTTAATTAAAATGCAATGCTAAAAAGGCGGCCGGCCAAACGTCCAAAAACACCCTATTTGAAAGAGGAGAGAAGGAGGAGAAGTGAAAAACAATTGGCAATTATGCAGAACCTGTACTCGTATGCGTTTAAAAAGGGACATGTAAATCTGTCAAATGACAAGGTTAATAATTTCGAATACAATTCGTAAAGTGACAGCCATAATAATAGTTATAATAAACGCTTCGTATCAGATCTACAATTGTGATGCTGTCAATGGGGGACACAACACGCAAAAAGAGGTGATAATTTAAATTCGTTATAAATTAATGGCAAAATGGCTCGATTGTCTATAATTTGTCTAAAATGTTAAAATATTCGTGGTGTTTTAAAAATAAGGGAGACAAAATTTATATGCATTTATCGAAGATACGAGGGCGGTTCGGAAACTTCTTAGCCTAGCACAAAAAGCGCGGTACAAACAGAAAAAAGTTAAGTGTTTTGGAAACTTCCATCTCTGCTATGAACACATGTTAAATTTTGTTTCGATCTGGCAACTCCTTCATATAGAAACAGGTGTTCACAAAAGACGCATCCGCGATTTTTTTACAATGGAAAAATTAGAAATGCGTGGTGTCATTAAATATTTACATAAAAAAGGTTCATCGGGACAAGAAATTCATAATTATATGGTGAATGTGTTAGGTGAAAGTGCTCCTTCATATGCAACAGTAAAAAATTGGGTTGCTGAATTTAAACGTGGTCGTACAGGCATTGAAGATGAACCACGTAGTGGACGTCCAAAAACAGCAACAACCACAGAAATTGTAGCCAAAGTGCATGATATGGTATTAAATGATCGACGAATAAAAGTGCGTGAAGTAGCTAATATCATGGGCATCTCAAATGATCGAGTCCATTTAATTTTGCATGAAGAACTACAGATGAAAAAGCTTTCTGCAAGATGGGTGCCGCACTTGTTAACAGTCGACCAAAAACGCATAAGAATGAACATTTCTCAAGCTTGTTTGGATCGTTTTCAGCGAAATAAAATGGATTTTAAGCGTCGTTTCATAACTGTTGATGAGACATGGATCCACCACTATACTCCAGAGACAAAAGAACAATCCAAACAATGCACTGAAGCTGGAGGAAGTGCCCCAAAGAAGGCAAAAACAATTCAATCGGCTGGTAAGGTTATGGCAACGGTTTTTTGGGACTTCAAAGGTATTTTATTGATTGACTATCTGCAAAAGGGTAAAACAATAAATTCAGAGTACTATTGCAACCTTTTAGATCAATTAAATGTACAAATTCGAGAAAAACGTCCTGGCTTACAACACAAAAAAAAATTCATCAAGACAACGCACCAGCGCACAATAGTGTTTTAACAATGGCTAAAATCAACGAATTAAAGTACGAGTTGCTTGACCACCCACCTTATTCTCCTGATTTAGCTCCCAGTGACTTTTACCTGTTCCCAAATCTAAAAAAATTCCAAGCGTTTTACCTCAAATGAAGATGCAATTACAGTTGTAAACCACTATTTTGAAGACCTTGAGGAAAACTATTTTAATCAATGGATAGAATTGCTAGATAAGCGTTGGACTAAGTGTATTGAAGTTTCAGGAGATTATATTGAAAAATAAAAATATTTTTGAAAAACTAACTATTCCCTTTCATTGATAGGCTAAGAACTTTCCGAACCGCCCTCGTAGTGCAGTTTTATATTTCTCTTTAAATTGACAGTTGGGAAGTTTTGAACTTTAAGCATTTCGATTTAAATACTAGTAAACCTGCCAGAGGCTTTACTAAATAAATAGCAATGTTCTACTGTCAAAGTCAGGGAGTCACAAATTCAAACACCGACTCATGGTTTCCGACATTGTTGGTAAGGAATTTATTTGATAATAGGTGGTCAGGAGTCCGCAGTGTTAAACGGTTTATTTGTTTTGCTTTAGTTCGCGTTAGTACCTGCGCCTTATTGTTTCAAAAATACTCGATTGTGCTGGTGGTAAAATATTGATAGAATATCCGTTTTCTAATTGCAAAACTGAAGTGATTGAAAATATTTTAAGCTGTAGTTTATGACTTTTTGTACAGTGTGTGATGTCAGCGTGTCTATGTTCAGCTGCCAGTTTTTGCCTAAACTTTTTTTTGTTTACAGTGGACAATGCCGATTACAAGAAAGGAACTGTCAAATGTTTTGTACTCTGAAAAGCGATGTTTAGTACTCTGAAAAACAGAAAATAAAAAAACAAATTCTGGTTTAACCCATATTTTCGCTAAGATAGGGCTTTAAAGTAAAAGAGACGACAGCTACTGTAAAGATTTGCAACAATCTGTTCAAGTATTTACGAGGGCGACCGCAAAACTAACTGGCCTGGCACATTTTCTATTTTACTAGCAACTTTTATGTTTTGTTTTTTGAAAGCAATCTTTTATAAGCCATCTGTCAAAATTTCCGAAATATTTAATGATTATTTTTTTTTGTTACATGTGATTGAAGTAAACAAGTTTTATAATTTTTGAAAAATGGAAAATAAAGAGTTTCGTGCGGTAATTAAACACTTTTATATGAAAGGTTATACGCCACAATTAATCAAAGATGAATTGGATTCTGTTCATGGTGATAATGCACCATCATACTCCACCGTGAAATCCTGAAATCCAAGTACGGAAGATGAACAACGCTCTGGAAGACCGAAAACTGCTACTACTATTGAAAACATTGGGAAAATATTAAATGAAGTGACTAAAGATAGACGAATAAAGCTCAGAGAACTTGCTGATATTGTTAAAATACACGAAAAACAAGTTTGGAGTATTTTACATGAAGAACTCCATATGAAAAAGCTATCCGCAAGATGTGTGCCGCGTTTATTGACTTTGCCCCAAAAAATCGTCCGTTGGACCAATTCCACGGAGCTTTTAGCGATTTATCAGCGTAATCCAATAGAGTTCTTGTGCCGATTCATAACTGTTGATGAAACATGAATCCATCACTACATCCCAGAATGCAAAGAACAGTCAAAACAATGGATAGAAGCTGGTAAAAGTGGTCCCTGTTAAGTCAGCAGGAAAAGTAATGGCCACAGTATTTTGGGATGCAAGGGGTATACTATTTATGGATTATCTTGAGAAAGGAAAAACTATAAAAAGTGAATATAATTGTGCATTATTGGATCGGTTGAGTGAAGAAATCAAGATAAAACGACGGCATTTAGAAAAAAAAAGTTCTTTTTCATCAAGATAATGCTCCTTCACACACTGCATTTTTAACTCAACAAAAACTGGCCGTATTATGATTTTAAATTGCTCCGCATCCAGCATATAGATTTATAGATTTAGCTCCTTCTGACAATTTCTTGTTTCCAAATTTAAAAAAAAATTCTCGGTGGCAAAAAATTTTCGTCCAATAGCGAGGTTATTGCTGAAACTGAGTTATATATTGAAGGTCTTGAAAAATGTTATTTTTCGTACGGAATTAAAAAACTAGAAAAACGTTTGATGAAGTGTCTTGAGTTGGAAGGAGATTATGTTGAAAAATAAATAATAATTCCAAAAAAAACCGGTTCTTTTTATGTTAGGCCAGTTACTTTTGCGGTCGCCCTCGTATATGTGAGAGCGCATTGAGAAAGGGACCTAAGGGTAAAAAAATCAATTTTCATTTTTTTCTTATTTTGATGTGGGCAACATCTGAGCATCGAATGAGACCGATCGCATGCCACAAAAGTCTTCCCTCCCAGAGATATGCGCGTTTTATGAAAGTAAAGTCGACGATTCTAAGCGCAAATAGCGCAAGGGACCTAATCTTTAAAATGGCTCTCCTGAACAAAACTGGTTTTTAACCTTAGGTCCCTTTCTATTTTGCGCGTCACATATGCGAAGTATTTTTGGTCGAAGAGTGAGACACTGGAATAATTCCTACCACATTGACAACACTGTTCAGTATGAGAACATTTTACTTTCCTTCACACACACACACACATGTATTTTAATGATTTGAACATTTCTATTTATAGAACAACGATGTTGTTGTTACTACAATGAAGGCGGGCTTTCCTTTTGTTACATTCTTAGCGTTTTTGGTTTGTTGTGATCATTACTTGTGACTTACTTTTCCTTCCCTCTTTGACAAACAACAACAGAAACTCCTGATCTTATAAGCTTGTGGAGTAATTCACTTTTTCAAATGTTGAAAAATAAGGGTGGTTAGATTTTAAGGGCCGATGTTGAATGTGAACCCCACCTAAATGTCAATTTTTTTCTGCATTTCATTTGATATTTCTCAATTTCAGACTAACTCAATTTCAACCATCGAAAGATACACAAGCGAGAAACGCGATAAAGTTATTCAGGCTTATTATGAAAATGGACATTCAAATCAAAATGCACTTTGTGATTTTTTCGGTCAATCTAATCGTCCAAATGTGCGTACAATCGGAAAAATCGTGCAAAAATTTGAACAAACCGGCTCTGTAGGAGATGTGAAAACGCCAGTGCATGCTCGTACAACTCGTCCTGCAGAAAATATTTTTGCTGTTCGCGATAGTGTGGTTGAAGAGCCGTCCACCTTAATTCGTCGTCTTGCTCAACAATTGCATCTCTCACCTCTCGATGAACATTATGCATAAAGACTTGCATTTACACGCTTACAAGGTGCAATTGAATAAAGAACTAAAGTCTCTTGACCATTCCAAACGTCGTCAATGGTCAGAATGGTGGCCAGAAATGGCAACAGTGGTTGATAGGCCCTTAAAATGAAAACACCCTTTTATTAGCAAAAAAACTGTCGAAAAAAAACTGTCGAATTATTGATATTGCTCGTATGATTGTAATGATTTGGCAGGCATTAATTTCATTCTCCATATGTGACAGCGCATAGAGAAAGGCACCTAAGGGTAAAAAAATCAATTTTCACTTTTTCTTTTTTTTAATGTGGACAACATCTGAGCATCGAATGAGACCGATCCCATGCCCCAAAAGTGTTCCCTCCCAGAGATATGCGCGTTTTATGAAAGTGATGGTACACCAAAGATACACGTACGAGGGCGGTTCGGAAAGTTCTTAGCCTATCACTGAAAGAGAATAGTTAGTTTTTCAAAAATATTTTTATTAATCAATATAATCTCCTGAAACTTCAATACACTTAGTCCAACGCTTATCCAGCAATTCGATCCCTTGATTAAAATAGTTTTCCTCAAGGTCTTCAAAATAGTGGTTTACAACTGTAATTGCATCTTCATTTGAGGTAAAACGCTTGCCAGCAAGGAATTTTTTTAGATTTGGGAACAGGTAAAAGTCACTGGGAGCTAAATCAGGAGAATAAGGTGGGTGGTCAAGCAACTCGTATTTTAATTCGTTGATTTTAGCCATTGTTAAAACACTCTTGTGCGCTGGTGCGTTGTCTTGATGAATTTTTTTTTTGTGTTGTAAGCCAGGACGTTTTTCTCGAATTTGTACATTTAATTGATCTAAAAGGTTGCAATAGTACTCTGAATTTATTGTTTTACCCTTTTGCAGATAGTCAATCAATAAAATACCTTTGAAGTCCCAAAAAACCGTTGCCATAACCTTACCAGCCGATTGAATTGTTTTTGCCTTCTTTGGGGCACTTCCTCCAGCTTCAGTGCATTGTTTGGATTGTTCTTTTGTCTCTGGAGTATAGTGATGGATCCATGTCTCATCAACAGTTATGAAACGACGCTTAAAATCCATTTTATTTCGTTGAAAACGATCCAAACCAGCTTGAGAAATGTTCATTCTTATGCGTTTTTGGTCGACTGTTAACAAGTGCGGCACCCATCTTGCAGAAAGCTTTTTCATCTGTAGTTCTTCATGCAAAATTAAATGGACTCGATCATTTGAGATGCCCATGATATTAGCTACTTCACGCACTTTTATTCGTCGATCATTTAATACCATATCATGCACTTTGGCTACAATTTCTGTGGTTGTTGCTGTTTTTGGACGTCCACTACGTGGTTCATCTTCAATGCCTGTACGACCACGTTTAAATTCAGCAACCCAATTTTTTACTGTTGCATATGAAGGAGCACTTTCACCTAACACATTCACCATATCATTATGAATTTCTTGTCCCGATGAACCTTTTTTATGTAAATATTTAATGACACTACGCATTTCTAATTTTTCCATTGTAAAAAAATCGCGGATGCGTCTTTTGTGAACACCTGTTTCTATATGAATGAGTTGCCAGATCGAAACAAAATTTAACATGTGTTCATAGCAAGTTTCCCAAACACTTAACTTTTTTCTGTTTATACCGCGCTTTTTGTGCTAGGCTAAGAAGTTTCCGAACCGCCCTCGTATTTAAATCTTTAAAATGGTTCTCCTGAACAAAACTGGTTTTTACCCTTAGGTCCCTTTCTATTTTGCGCGTCACTTATCTTAAAAATGTCATCTTCAAATCTCTGTGTACATAAAGGTGGGCCTATTTGTAGTTACAACAATTTTTCGATATTGTGCCATCGATTATTTGATAGCTTTTGGCATGATGAAAAAAAGTTCCAAAATCATTTTCGCCTAAGTTTCAACGCGTAAGTTTCAATTTTTTTTTGACCTTTTCTCAACTTTTATTTTTAGTAGGTAATAAAAATATTTTTTTTTTGACACAATATCGATTGCTTAATCGATCACCCCAGTGTGCATCTAGGCACTAAAAATTTCAGGTTTTGTATTAGTGTAAGCGTATGCGAATTCGCCTTTCTTGGGCTCATAGATCAGGAACTGTCGGTGGAGACTTATGTGTTTATTTGATTGGGAAACATAATCTTGTGAAGTAATTCCTCCTTCAAAAATAATCTAATATTCTTGTGAATTATTGATGGCCCTCTACATTCAGAAATCTATCATATCAAATTCAGCACTAAATATTTCCACCAATCTGTAATGCAGACGTTTTTATTAGTGTTAAGGGATTTACAGCTGAATTGTATTTCAATATGCGGGCGAAATGCTAGCGTTGCCATATTTCAAGTCCTTAAAAAAATATAAAAAGAAAAGCCATGCTCAAAAATATAGCATATAAAACTTTGGAAAATCTTAATGAGACACAACTACAAACTTGAATAAGACAATTCCAATACTAAATTAGCGAAACAGTTAAAATTTATATGGGCTATAAAAGTATGCTACAGCTTAAAGTATAAAGCAAAGAATCCCTTAACCAGTACACCAGTGCATTCTTCCATACCCACCAGTCCTTAGTTGCATTACACACCTGTTCGACTTTAGCCTAGAATCTCTGTAATCCAAATCGTCTACGGCAATTACTCAAATTATCACCAAACCATAGAATATAATTTTTATTAGTTATCCTAAGTGGTGGTGGGCGGACAGGCGAGAGGGGGAAAACCCATTATAAATGTTTGCCACAACTGTTCAAATTTGTTGTCATACCAAATTGCTTCGCTTGGCCTCATGGTGGTTGTATGCGTACATCCGTGGAAAAATAAAAATGACACCACATGCAGTGTGTCAAATTGCAATACAACCCCTCAACATAAAAACGAAAAAAAACGCAAGAAAACACAAATGCCGAGAAACGCAAATTGAACTTATACGGGCAACCACCAACCACTTAGCAGTCACCCGACCAGAGGAAGATGATAGGAAAACACACACACACACACACACCGGATATGGCAGGAAGTGTCCCCTAAGGCTACCACATGGGTATGGTTTCTAACCCCATAACTAATGATTATGTGTTCCTGGCTGTGAGAGTATGAATTTAATTTGTGTGTGTGTTTGTGGCACAAAGTAGTCCGTCCACGTCTCTTCCAGGCAGTCATCGTTTGTTTGTGTGTTTTAGCACAAATGCCCAAAATCCATATGAATCTAATAATCCCATAATCGAAAACAAAGCAAAGTACTTGAATGTACATACGATGCTCTGCAGTTGAATTAGTTATGGCCGAATTGAAATAACCAATTAACCGGAAACTGGAAAGAGAAATAAAGTATTTTGCAAAGAAATGCAAAAGCATTGAAAATTCTTTGGCTATTTTAAGCCATTGAGAGGCGGTGCTAAAAAAATTAAGGCATTCATTACACGCAGAGAAAAGATATGGTTACTTTATAGTCACGGCAAAAATTATATGTTCTCTATAATAAAAGCATGTTTGTCGCAACCATAGTAGTGTTTTTTTACAATTTCATTTTGACAATATTATGATTGCGGCAATTTGAACAGGGATTAAACCGGCTCAAGACCTCTTGCTTCTATATTTAAATAGAAGACAAGTTTTTAACAAAATGGCAAAGTGACATTGATTTTCGTGGCTGCACACTACTTTTATCATGATTTCGGGTCCGTGACAACCCTCTTCAGAAAGCCTTGCTGTTGAAATGCAAAAAATGATATTATCTTTTTAACAAATTCCGTTCGATAGAACATAATATGATAGCTACTATAATATTATGGTACGAACAACTAAATATTCGGTTAGGCTCTATTCCTTCGGTGAAACTACATTCCTCCAGGATGGAATGAAGTTTAAGTCGTTGAGGAAAAAGCAAATGTTTATGCAAACCATCTATCCCAGGTGGGTTCGGGTCGAAATCCCGGTTATAACAAAATCCTGGTTTCAAAATCCTGGTTTCAAAATCCTGTTTTCAAAATCCTGTTTTTCATAATACTGTTTTACAAAATACAGCATTTCATAATACTGTTTTGCAAAATCCTGTTTTATTGCGCGGCGAATAATCATATATATAAATTGAGATAAATTTTACTTAATTATAACAGTGAACATTTTTGTAAAAATAAAGAAAAAAAGCGCTTTTTTTCTTTATTTTTACAAAAATGTTCACTGTTATAATTAAGTAAAATTTATCTCAATTTATATATATGATTATTAAAATAAACCATAACAAACCCAAAAGACAAAAAAAATTATTAGAGTTATTAAGACATGACATGAACATTAGCGGTCTCCGCTAGCTATTAACTTCAACATTGCCATGAATTATAGCTACTCGAGACACCATGTTAATAACAGCTGATCTCATTGCAGATGTTATCAGTTCACCTGTGTTGTTGTTATCATATGCAAATGTTTTGATATTGCAAGCAGCATTAAACGTGTTGATACGCACGTGTAGTTAATCAAATCATACATATGTTTAGTAATCTTGTCTTTTTGTTAAAATTTTTGTTTTGTGAATAATTTATAATGTCAAAAGTTAATATTGTTAAATCAAACAAAGGAAATCAGAAATTATTTATTGATGGATATTTCTATCACTTGGAGAGAAATAATAAGTCAGGCACTTCTAATTGGGCTTGTGCAAAACGTAAAGTCCATATGTGTAAATCTCGTATTGTAACAAACATGGTTGATGATAATGTGGTAATTGTGAAGTATCCAAATCAGCACACACATGAACCTATTGCTATCGACTTGAATATTGCAGAAACCAATAATGTGGTTAAGACCCTTGCAAAAAGATCGTTTTTGACACCAAGTCAAATAATTCAAGAGTCAATAGTGCAGACAAGTGCAAACAGTCGAGATTTTTTACCATCCAAAAATGCTCAAAATGTTAAAATAAAGAGATTCAGGAAAAAATTTTGCATTTCAAAAGAACCGGAGAATATTGAAGACATAGACATTCCTCTTAATTTCTATGTTGTGGATAGAGAGATATTTATTCAGTCCGAGGTAATGACCGGTAATGACTGTATGATAATTATGGCCACGCAAACATCTATAAAATTGCTTCAAAACAGTGATTGCTGGCTTGTAGATGGAACATTTGACGTTGTTCCATCATTTATGCGGCAATTATTCTCTGTACATGGTAGAGTGGAAGGCGAAGTAGTGCCATTAGTATTCTGTCTAATGACGAAAAAATCGAAATCCATGTACACTGCATTTTTTAAGGAGCTATTAAAGATCGGCGGAAACTATGGATGTGTTCTAAATCCTACCAAAATTGTAAGCGATTTTGAAGTAGGTATTGCGAAGGCAATTCAGCTATGCTTTCCAAGAGCACAAACTCAAGGATGCTTTTTCCATTTCAGCCAAATAATATGGCGTCGAGTTCAAAAAGAGAGGTAGTATAACATAGTAGAATTAATTCATTATAGCATTAACATATGTATTACAGATTGAGTCGAAAATATGGAAACGATGAAGATTTTGCATTAAAAGTGAGAATGCTGAAAGCCTTAGCTTTTGTGCCATCTAGTGAAATCTCAAATTACTACTGTAGTCTTAGTAGTACTTTTGAAGATGAAGATTTGCTTAAACTGTGCGGGTGGTTTGAAAGAAACTACGTCAAAGGCTCATATCAGCCAAAGTATCCTAGAAGCTTTTGGTCGGTTTACGATGACAGTATGACAAATTCCTACCCAAGAACTCAAAATAGTGTGGAAGCTTGGCATAGAAGACTGAAAGCTGTTGTTGGGCGTAGAAAGTCAGGATTATACCACCTTATCAGGCAGTTGGGTAATGAGGTCGTGGTAGCTGTAAATACCATTTCAAAACGCGCGAATGGAGAAAGACTTTACATAAGCTTAAAGAAAAGAAAAGCGTACACAGACATTAAAAGAGTAATAAGAAAAAGGTGTGAATTAAGCCATGCAGACTACCTAAAGCGAATTGCACAAAATCTTGTACTAATTTAAGTTTATAAAATGCATTGAAGGCGAATTGCAAAAAATCTTTAACTAATTTAAGTTTATAAAATGCATTGAAACTAATTTTTTGTTAAATGTTTTTGTTAATTTTTGAGAATTATATACTTTTGTTGAAGTTACTTTTAATAAAATAAATTTTGTAAACCAGCATTTTTACTTCACAGTATTTTGCAAAACAGTATTGTGAAATCCAGTATTTTGTAAAACAGTTTTATGAAACACAGGATTTTGTCAGTTTTTTGACCAGTATTTTGTCCAAACAGTATTTTGCTTACCAGTATTGTATACGTATCCCATCCCAGGTATTTCGCCCAAATCCTGCAAGTTGCGTACTCCTTCCACCTGATGATAAAATGTCTGCCGTAATTCCATTGTTTACTAACGCAAATGAAGTTCTGAATGTCATTAAAGAAACCGTGAATCCAGGTAAAGCACCTGGATATGATCTTATCACGCCTAAAATAATCTTGGAACTTCCCTATATTGCTGTGAAGTTCTTGGCAAAATTATTTAACTCTATTTTGAGACATGGTTACTTTCCTAAAGTGTGGAAAATTTCTCTGATTCAAATGATTTTAAAGCCACTTTGCTTCCCTGCTTATACAAACTATTTGAAAAAGTTCTTTTTATCGAAAATAAAACCGTTCCTCGTGTCAAATAACATAATACCAGACCATCAGTTTGGATTCCGGGAAGGCCACAGCACCATCGAACAAGTAAAGCGTCTGACCCAAGCAATTGAAAAATCATTTGAACGGCGAGAATATTGCTGCGCCATATTTCTGGATGTTGCTCAAGCATTTGACAAAGTCTGGCACTTTGGCTAGAACTACAAAATTTGCAAATACTTACCGGCAAATACGCATCGAATTCTTGAGTCTTACTTAGAAAACCGCAGATTCAGAGTCAAATGTGGGCAACACGTCACCGATGACCGCGAAATACTAGCAGGTGTGCCCCCGGGAAGCGTCATGGGGCCTATTCTTTACCTTCTGTTTACCGCAGATATGCTAACATCCACTTTTGCTGACGATACCGCTATAATGGCCGCACATAAGAAGAAGGATATTGTATCTATTAATCTAGGTGTACATCTCAGACGAGTAGAATCTTGGCTCTCTGACTGGAGAATAAAAGTCAACGAGGCTAAATGCACACAGGTAACTTTCACACTGAATTTTAGCACATGTCCGACATTGAAACTAAACAATATCCCTTTTTCTCAATCTGATCATGTTTCATACCTTGGAATCCACCTGGATCGCCGACTCACCTGGAGAAGTTATATCGAAACCAAGAAAACTCAACTGAAACTTATGGACCATCAACTGCACTGGCTCCTAAACGCGAACTCAAAACTAAGCCTTGAATACAAGGTCCTGCTATACAACAGCGCAATCAAACCTATCTGGTTATACGGTGTCCAGCTATGGGGCAAAGCAAGCTCGAGCAATCTCGACAAAATCCAAAGAGTCCAATCGAAGACATTGCGGCTCATTACCGGTGCCCCTTGGTATATGAGGAATGAAAACATCCACCGAGACTTAAAAATACCTCTCGTTAAAGAGGCAATTCAAAAAATCAATATAAAGCACAAAGAGAAGCTCGAACGTCATGATAACATACTTGCTAGACAATTATTGTACAGTCCAAACTCTTTAAGACTTCGGAGAAACGAACGCCTTGTTTTCTAATCCACACTTGTGCTTCATCCGTAACAGTAATTGCGAACACCCGCGCCCGAAAGACTGTGTAGAATTCTTTTTTCTACGTCACGTGGCTTAAATGCTCTTATACGTGATCTTTAAAACAGTCAATATCAATCGAGGACGAACACTCAAAAAAGACTGTGTAGAATCCTTTATTCTACGTCACTTGGCTTAAATGCTCTCATACGTGATCCTTAAAACAGTCAACCCGAAAAATCTACAAAACCTAAATTATGTCGTTCACTCTGCTATTCTAGAGTTATCCGTAAAACATACATAACTAGAGTTCTTCACTCTACATAATATCGCGAACACTTTGTAAATGACTGTAAGGGTCCTCTGAACCTTTATCACGAGGTTTAAGCCAAACCAGGTTTAAAATTCTCAGACATGTGATCCATACCATTTATATACTATTTTGACCAAATTAATTAAAATTCCTGCCAATTAGCAGAGATCCACATTACAACAAATCCATACTAGGATTCATTATTGAATTATACTTAAGATTCGTATACTTATTGTTAGGCTCCTTTGGAGTAGATTCAATAATTCAAATAAAGCATATATAAAAAAAAGTTGTTGATGCTCATCAAGACTAATATATTTTTATAACAACTAATATATTTTTATAGAGATGTTCGTTAGTACCAACTATTGGTATGGGCAAACCCTCTCTACTTGAAGCCCAGCCGTAACTTTTAATTATTCTATTAAAAGACGCCACATTAATTGACAATACACACATTCCCCACTACGGGACTGAGTCAAACTCTGGAAAACTCAATATAATTGTAGTATTTTTAAGTGTTTTTCATTATTGTCGTTTACTTAAGCTCAGCTCGTTGCGAACTTTTTTAATTTATGTTACATACGCCCAGGGATATATTTGCAGCTTACATTAGGTCGTTATCGTATAGGAGGGTGTGGCACCAATACAGAAGTCTGAAATTAGAATGACCATATATATCTCATGAAATAATTATTAGAATTATAACATTGATGTTTGGAAAAGCTGATGATAGGATGGAAAGAAATACACCTTGAGGATAAGTAAGAGAGGTACAATGCTCGTTTGACAAAATTGGGTGGTACTATGCCCACTTAACAAAATTGCATTATTGGCAAAATAAGCCAGTCGATATAAAGATTTAATAAAATGACCAGGAAATTATCAAAGAGTTTATTTTCTTAAAACGGGCGTGTCAATGCAAATTCAATTCTAAACGTTGATATGATATATTTAAAGTTAAAGTAAAAAAAGGGGTCTCCAACTATAATGCACGATACTAATTGTGAGTCACATCTTTTTGTCAAGTTTTTTGCCCAACTTAATTTAATATTTTTTTGTTTCAGGGTTTGACAAATTTAGTCATTGGGAGGCACACTATTGACCTGCCAGTTAAGATTGTTAAAGCCTTTAACGAAAATGAGCGTTCAAAGCAAAAAGTATCTGGTACAATTCGTGTTTTTTTAATCAGCACAATCGACTAAAAGTGTCTACAGTGGATTCGCTAACAAACAGAATTGCCGCATTTGGACAAATCGGATTCTACGAGTGGTTGTTAAAAGCCGATGCCTCCACAAATAGTGACTGTTTAGTGCGGTTTTTGGGTTAACGGCATCATCGGGCTAAAATTTTCAAAAATAATGTTGGCCAAGCTGTTACCGTGAATGATGTTCGCAATCGCAAGATGATACTGGACTTCTTGAGGCCAGAAATTAAGGATATTGACCTGATAGATATGCGGTTGCCACTTGCCACACAGCCAACAAAATAATGGCTTTTTTGTACAAGTAATTAAGTGGCCGTGTTATCTCAAGTCGTGGCGTTGGTTGGACCTCATTGTTTAGAATATTTAAAAGAAAACGTTTTCATAAATAAACCAAGAAAAATTCTAGAGCTAAAGCTTAAAAAAAATTTGGCACATTAACGACATTGACGAACAATCAGATAGCGATATGCCAACTTGGATAATTCTCTGAAAACGTTTTTTATTATTTACAATTAACATCGTGCGTTTGCGTTGGACCCACCCTTTATTTAAAGATGGTATTGATGGAGACACCACACCTTGGGCGGAAAATGTGCGTCATCCCGCCCATTTTAACAAATTTTCAAGTTGGTTGGTAGTGGCAATGAGACTCCCTGACTGGCGACCATGATACTTTGGACCGCAAACAATGATGAAAGATGATGTTGCTTGTGAGCTAAAGTTCCGAACTCCGTAATTCTATAAAGAAAGCAAGGAAAAACGTCGCTAATTTCGGTAAGGCCAATTTTTTTATAGTGGTCTGTTGGTTCGCAACTTGGGTCCAACACTAACATCCACTAGGATCTCAATAATTCTTCTGTCAACGAAGACTTTACATAGAATTCGAGAATATACATGTCAAAACTACGCGTCCATTTAAATATTCATGATCAAAAGTTCCTGGATTACAAAAGTCATTTCAATGACACTCTAGACCAAATGCATATCTAACAATCTGTTAGGGTCGGAGATGGCCCAAAAAAATGTACCAATTAATTTTTTATTGCACTTAAGTAGAGTATTGATGGTAGGGGGTTATAGTGATGATTATTATCATCAATACTTATATACTTGTACAAAGGTCGAGGAATTTAGACGATTACATATTTCCCTGACAGGCGATTAGTATGTGTACCAACTATGAGACTTTTGACCGCAATCAATGATGAAAGCTAAATAAATTTCGGTTTGGATCAATTTAATGTGTCATTCTGTTGTTTGTGAGCTGTACTTGTGAACTTGGTAATTCTATAAAAAAGTTTAAAAAAAACAAACACGTTTCACCATAAATTAATTTGAAAGACCGTTTTTCCTTGAGCGTATTAATTCCATGACTCAGAATCTTATTTGTGCTAAAACTTCCAAATAAATCCATATGTGACAGCGCATAGAGAAAGGGACCTAAGGGTAAAAAAATCAATTTTCACTTTTTTTTTGATGTGTACAACATCTGAGCTTCGAATGAGACGATCCCATGCCCCAAAAGTGTTCAGTCCCAGAGAGATGCACGTTTTATAAAGGTGATGGTACTCCAAAGATACACGTATTTAAATCTTTAAAATGGCTCTCCTGAAACAAAACTGCTTTTTACCCAGGTCCCTTTCTATTTTAGCCGTCACATATTTAGAATCGTAGTAAATGATGCTTTGATTTGAGTACCGTTTTCTCTATATTGACTATTAATCTCTCGTTTTGACTATAAAGGCCGCTTTTTGGACCACAAGACCCGAAACGCCCAGCAACCCCTTTTTCGCAGCCATAAGCCATCGTAATGCCAATCTTTAGTCTCCTAGCATATTTTGTTGGAGGGCTATTATGCTTTTAGCCGCCACACACACACACGGATGAACGGACACGGCTATATCGTCTTAGAATTTATGACGATTAAATATACAGGGTGATTCATTCACGACTGTACAAACTTCACCAGCGTATTCCTTAGCTCATTTCATAAAAATATGTCCATCTACTAATTCTGGACCATTAGAAACGGTAGGACCTCTAGGCTTCGTATAGGTAATTTCGAAAAGGTAAGAGGAGGGGCTGTCTTTTAAGAGGAAAAAAACACAAAAAAAAATCTGACCACTGGTTCATAACTAAGCAATTTTACCCTAGTACTTTCCGACCACCAATCTGAAATTTTTCAAACCGCTGCCATTTCTTCCCCATGCGTTTTCGGGAAAGGTCGTTGCTGGACTTATTTTCATGAAATGAAGCAAGAAATAAGCTGGGGAAATTAGTACAGTTGTGAATGAATCACCCTGTATAAAGGGTAATTAATCTAGAGGTATTTTTCAATAGGGGTTTTTTTCAATGATTACACGTGAGTTGTGTTAAACTTTATTTTTTTTAGTATTGGTTGCTATTTCATCATGGAAAGACTTACACCGCAACAACATCTCCAAATTGTGCAACTGTATTATGGAAATGAAAGTTGGGTGAGGAACGTTTTACAACCAAACATCTGTTCAGTAACGAGGCCCATTTCTGTCTCAACGGCAACGTCAATAAACAAACAAACAAAAACAATAAAACAAAATCGTCGAATACGGGCTGAACAGCAACCACAGGAGGTTCAAAAGCTGCTTTTAAATCAAGAGAAAACCGCGGTTTGACGTGGTTTATTAGTATTTGGAATCATCGGATCATCGGATTTTTCGAAAATGATGATGGCCGGAATGTAGCCATGTGTGGTGCTACCAAGCCATAACACCAGAATTTTTGCTACCTGAAATTGAAGCCCTACATTTTTCTAAACGACATTTGGTTTCAACAGTGCGGTGTCATTTGCCTACAGCTGCTCGAATAATGGATCTATTGAGAGATCATTTCGAAGAGCATCTAATTTCGCGTTTTGGACCGGTGAGTTGGTCGCCCAGATCGTGTTAAATCACATTATTAGACTTTTTTCTTTGGGGCTACGTAAAGTACAAAGTCATGCTAACAAACCAGCTACGATTTAGGTTTTGGAAGCCAACATTACGCGTGTCATTAACGCCAACCGTTCGAAATGCTCCAAAGAGTCATCAAAAATTGGTCCCTCAGAATGGACATCCTGAGGCGTACTTGCGACCAACATTTGAAGGAAATTATAATAAAAAAAATAAAAGGCATAAAATTTATTGTCCGAAGAACAATAAAGATTCCACACTTGATTTGTATTTTTTTTTTTGAAAAAATATTTCTAGATTGATCACCCTATAACTTATTCGATTATCGCTTGCTTCATCAGTCACTTAATGTTTCGGTTGATCTTTTACTTTTGTATTATTTTATTAGGATGCCTTCTTAGTTTATCTTTTTGTCTTCTTATCTTTAATCGATCCTTCAATCGTCGAATAGAAGACGATAAATACCGCATGTGATCCACATTTCCAGCCTCCTTATTCTCTTCAGGTATCAGGTTTTTTTTAATTAAACAAGATTAAATACGCTGCCTATTGTAATGCAGTGCCTTTAGTTATATTGCGGAGATGTGGTATTGAAGTTACTAGCCCTAACCTATAATGCACTTTGAACTTAAGTTATTATTTTATGTTAGCTTTTCTTTAGCTTCCCCCACACACACAAATACACACACAGACTCGATCGTACTTCTACTTAAGGTCCATTTAGTCTTGACGGTGGACGGTTGACGGTAGGCAATCAGCTATTTCAGTTGAGGGTTGCATTTTGCATGTGTTAGAGGGAGATAACTACAGTTTGACGGTTGACGACGGTAGACTTCTGCAGGTTGCAGAATCTACCGTCAACCGTCAACCGTCGAGACTAAATGGGCCTTTATTCCCAAACTACATATACAGTAAACCAAATTTGCCGACGATGTCTGATATCAGACAATTCTGAACAATATCTGAACTCTATCGAGAACTCTTACCGAATTCGGCCCGAATTCTGTTAGACTTGCCTGTGGAAATTTTTGTTATTTTATGATCAGACTTCTCTTAATGAACTCGCAACGAGTTCTAAACGATTTATCTAAGGTAGTCTGTTCGTTTAAAATTTTTGTTATTTGCTTCATATTTTACAGTTATTGGTATTGTGTTCAGACAGGAACTAGTTCTGAACATCATCAGAATTCCCTAAGAGAAGTTCAGAATTCGTGTCAGCCCTCTCATATGTTTTTCGTTACGAACTCGCTAAGAATACTGATCCGAAATCGGAACATTTTGCCTATTGTCGTACAGAATTCTGATCGAATTCTGAAGGTTTGGTTTGTCGCGAATTCTGAACTGCTTCTCTGAGGGAATTCTGATGTTTTTGCCGACATTTTGAACTGATTTCTGAACGAATTCTAGGGTAATGTCTTGGTAAATTTTGAATGTAAACAAACGAAAAACAGGAGTTTGAAATTCGAATTCTGAATTGTAGTCTGAAGGTTTGGTTTGTCGCGAATTCTGAACTGCTTCTCTGAGGGAATTCTGATGTTTTTGCCGACATTTTGAACTGATTTCTGAACGAATTCTAGGGTAATGTCTTGGTAAATTTTGAATGTAAACAAACGAAAAACAGGAGTTTGAAATTCGAATTCTGAATTGTAGTCTTGCGAAAGGAAATTTCGATTTGTCGTATCGAATTCTGAACTAATTCTGAACGACTTCGGTCAGAATTCTGGCATTAAGTCTTATTAAATTCTGATGGTTTTACCGACATTTCGAACCGAATTCTAAACGAATTCTGAGCTTATGTCATGGTAAATTCTGAATGCAAACAATCAAAAAAAAGAAAATATTTTTGTTCTACAAAAAAAAGTTATAAAACAGTTTCAAAAAGCGTTCGGAAAGACTTTTAGTTACAAGCAAGGGGATGTCTGCAGTTTCGGAGAGCGCCACTCTACTATAATAATACAGCAAGCAATAATTGTGCTGTAACTATGTTTAGTGGCTATACACTTAAGGGCAACCAGTTTTGCATTTAACGAGAATTACCGGCAGTAGAGTTTTCCTTCAAACACAATAAAAATCCCTCGCACAGCCTAGCTAACCAAACGTTCAGAACTCGGTCAGAATTCTGTACGACAATCGGAAAAATTTTCGGATTGCGGATTGGAATTCTTACCGAGTTCGTTATGACAAACTTTTTGGAGGGATGACATGAATTCTGAACTACTTCTCTGAGGGAACTCTTATGTTTTTGCCGACATTTCGAACCGTTTTTTGAACGAATTCTGGGATAATGTCTTGGTAAATTTTGAATGTAAACAAACTTAAAACAAGAATTTGAAATATTAAAATACCTCAGACAAACAGTTAAGAATTCGTTCAGAATTAGTTCCGACATGTCTGAACACAATACCAATAACTGTAAAACATGATGCAAATAACTAAAATTTAAAAGAACAGACTACCTTAGACTACCTGATCAAAAAAATTAATAAAAATCGCACAGACAAGTCTAACAGAATTCGGGCCGTATTCGTTCAGATATTTCGGAACGTTATAAATAAAAAATCCTCAGACAAATCGAACAGAATTCGTAACGATTTCGCTAAGCGTTCTTGATAGTGTTCAGATATTGTTCAGAATTGTCTGAGATCCGACATTGTCGGCAAATTTGGTTTACTGGGTTTTTATTCTAAGTTCAATAAAAATTGTCAATCCTTGAAATATAGACTGCAATAGCGACTCAGGCCTTAATTAGGAGGATTTCTTGTCAAAAACCATTTTCTTTGGACCTATGCGACACGCCCATGATTTACAAACATTTTGCACTGTAAATACCTTATTAAAGCTCATGCCAAGGATAAAGTAATTCATCGAAAATCGTCATTAAGAAAGTTTGAAATTTTTCCATAAAGACTCTTCTAAATGACCACCTTCGTGCAATGGGTTAAGCTTAGCAATCTGCTCAAAATATTTTTGCCTCATTTATTTAATTATTTTTCAAAGAATTAATTTCAGTTTTAGTCCTAAATCGCTTTGTTTTGTTTCCTTTCTCTATCTCCCTCGTCTCAGTCATTTAACAATATTTCAATTTTCATTTAAAAAATTACGAATTTTCTCTGAGCCACTCCAGCACATAACGAAAATAACAAAAAACTCATCCAGAAGATCAACTTACAAGCAATCTATAAAATATTTCTTCATGCAGGCGAAGGGGGAAGAAGCTGTGGTGGTGTAGCAGGGCAAGGCATACTCGTACAAAGTTTGAAGAGTTCGATTGAAAAACGACACAAGAACAAAAAAAAAAAAAAATTCCTATCAAAAATTCAATGACGCATAAAATTACTTTCATTTTTAGGCAATAACAACATCATCAGTCCGCATTATATCCAGCATCAGCAGCAGCAGCAGCAACATCATCGTCATCATTGTCAACATCGATAATATTGTTCTTGCTCTAAAGCATCATCCGCATCATCATCGTCATAGTCGGGGGGAACTAGGCTATGCCTTAGCCTAGCTATAGAGAGCTTGGTGGCGTTGGATTTCCCTAAAGTTGCTATACATTCTTATTGTTATTTTTGTTTTCGACTTTCGTTATTCTGTTTTTTTTTATTGATGATAATAAAAATTTGTTGTTGTACATATCATCGATAAGTATGCTGATGATATGGCAGGAATATTGCAAATTATTGTAAATAAGAACGGAATATGTGCTCGTTGGCTTGTTTTAAAGAATCAATATTTATAGGCATATTTAAGGCCTTCGCGATGATTCCATAAATAATTGTGATAATGTGTAACTTTGTTTTTGATTATTCGATTGAGTCCTTTTCCGTACAGGAGTAGGATAAAAAAAAATCTTTTTATGTAGTTTTTTATATTTTCTATAACCTTTGCCAAGGTTAAATGCCGAAGATTATTAATTTTTATACCCTCCATCAGAGGCTACAGGGTAAAGTCAATTTGTCTATTTAAATTTCCATTTTAAAACTTAATTATGCAATTTATCAACTAACAATAAACAAAAATGATAAATTTGTCATCAGAGAGCTCGCATTGCCATGGTGCACAATGATTCGTCTTCTCTTGTTTTTTTTTCGAATTCCACCGAAGACTTCAGGCAGTCAAATTGTGGTGTACCACTCAGAATTGACGTTCCACGTTGCTCAAGCGAAACAGTCGCCACATGACCAGTTTTGCCGAAGAAACAGGCGACCAATTGCTTCGAAGTGCTTCTTCCACGAACAACTTTCGTTGGATTTGGCTCGTCTTAGTAGACCCACACGGTCGATTGCTGTTATAGATCCATGATTCGTCACCTGTGACGATCTTATAAACGTCTTTTGAGGCACCGCGATCGTATTTTTTCAAAATTTCTTTGCAACAATCGACGCGAACCATTTTTTAACTGTTGTCGAATTGTGCGGGATCCAACGAGAACAAACCTTTTTTACGGCCAGGTATTCATGCAATATCGAATGTATGCTGGTGGAAGAAATGCCCAAGAATGCCTCTATCTCACGCTATATCACTTGACAATCTTGCACTATCAGTTCACTCACAGCATCAATGTTCTCTGTCACAACGGCCGTTTTTGGACGACCTTCGCCTTTTTGCAAGCGTCGGCCACGATTGAATTCATTAAAACAGTTTTTCACAGTGGTATAGGATGGTGCTTCATGGCCATACAAAGATATGAGTTCATCAATGCACTCTTGTCGTGATAATCCACATCGAAAGTTGTGAAAAATTATCGCACGAAAATGTTCACGAGTTAATTCCATTTTTTTGTCAAATTGATTTTTTCAAGTCACTGTAAACATCACAAATGATGGTCGTACGTCAAAACGTTCTGAGTACGTTTATGCTAAGAAATGTCAAACTTTCCAATGGAAATGTCAGATGGCGCCAGGAAAAATTTAGTGTTGCCTAGGCCACAAATATGTATAGCAACCCTCGTAATGATTCCACACTTGATTTGAATTTTTATATTTTTTTTGTTCTGAAAAAATACCTCTAGATAGATCACCCTATATATAATACCCTGCTTCACAGAGTGGTACATCGCTCTTAACGCTCAATGCGAAATTTGGTAGGATGTCATATGTGGTTTTTAAGCTGTAGATTCTGAAATTGTGAGGGAGATAATCGAAAACATGGACCAATATGTATGGGGCTACACGAAAATATAAACCTGTTTGAGCCATAGTTAATTAGTGGACGCTTATAACGCACCATGATAAATTTGGGAGTGTTCGGGATTTAGTTGTGGCTTCTAGCTCGGCACTGCCTCAAATTGGGAGGGACCTTTGTGCGGAAGCTATGTTAAATTTGCCAACTTTTTTTTCTTGTGACATCCTCAACTACTTAGGGTGTTTTCAAACCCCCTTCTCAAGAGTAGGAGTCCATGTCGTCATGACTATTCGGCACAAATGCTGGTTTTTTCTGCGTCAGCAAACTAATTTCACAAGTTGGCCCCAAAATTCAAAAACACAATAACATGTTGCAGTACAGCAAGTGTCAAAGCTTCCTTTAGGATGAGTGTGACCGAGCGAGCGCTGAAAGGAGAAAACAAGAGTAGACACCAAATATGGCCACTTTTTGGTGGAACACTGTTAAACGCCTAAAAGTATACCACATAAATATGCGACTAAATGTCACGCACATTAGGCAGCAATAAAATACATACTCACACGCATAAACTCACGCATACACGCACAATTACCAAGTCACTCACACGCTGGCAGATGGGGTAGACAAATGTGCTGTCCAGGCCTCTACATACAAACACAAGCGTAGATGAGTACTCGTATATTTTGAGGACATTCAAATGAGTAGAGTAACAATTTCGGAAGGACAGACAAAAGGACTATAACCATAGGCAGAGACACACGCACACACACACACTCACACGTTAGAAGTTAGGCATACCTATAATAGAAGCCCTGCACTGAGAGTAAACCAAATTATTGTCAATTTTGTGGTTGACATATGCGTGAAATCACCAACACTATAAACATGAACAATCATGTTCGAAAAATACTGATAATGCATCACAGCATTTGGGCCCGTGCCATAAAATATAGACAGGCACACTTTCGGACTGCGACTTTATGCTGCTGATGTCTGTCTGTGGCTCCCCGGTCGTGGTCCCCGTTTCTCTTTTTTTTTGTGTGGCCTTAATGCGGCCTGGACTCCTTTTTGCCCTACTCTAACGAAATTTCACTTTTTGTTCCGTTCAGCATCGCAGAACGAGGAGCGGGTGTTGGAGACGGGTGACCCAACCAAGGACAGTTAGTTTTTGTGATGTTTGCTGACAGTTTTATTAGCATTTTGCGTAAAATGACAGGGCTCGCAGGCTTGCTACGGAATGCATGCTTGCATGCATGCCTATTGTCCTCGTATGTTTAATTTGTACAAAAATGTTGTTCATGTTGTTCGCATAGAAGCTTTTCGTTCACGCGTGTGTGTGTGTGAGAGAGAGTGTATTGCGTTTATGTATGTGTGGCGTTTTTTTGGCTGTTAATTGCTTTTGCTGCAGTAATTTGACAAAAGTCGACACGAACAATTTTTAGTAGAATCTCGTGTTTGTGTGGCTATGAACGGGGCCTCTTTCAAAAGGATGAGGGAAAGGACCATATACTTATATATGGAAGTGGTAATTAATCAACAGAATTCTAGTCTCAGGCCGAACATCACAATCGACCAAATTTGCCGACAATGTCTGATATCAGACAATTCTGATTAATATCTGAACTCTATCGAAAATTCTTACCGAAATTGTTAAGAATTCTGTTCGCTTTGTCTGAGGATTTTTTCAGAGTACTAGTATCATCCCTCTCATACACGCAGAAAAAAAATATGATTATGGTGACAATATTCGAAGAGGATCATACTATTGTTGGGTATATGGTTGTGTCACAACAATATTATGATCCTCACAACAATAGTATAATTAACACACAATCATACAATGGTCCCCAAAACCATATTATGAGCCACACTCAACCATACTATTATCCCCAAAACAATATTATGATCCTCACAACAATATTATCTTTCACATACAACCATAGTATGATCCTCATAACCATAGTATAATTCAAACGCAACCATATTATGATCCCTACAACCATAATACGAGACCACTCAACCATACTATGATCCCCATTTTTTTTTTGGGGTTTGGTTATGGTAACAACACTTTAGAGATTCTTATTACGCATTTTTTTAAGATTTGAGACAAAATATATTCAAAAGGCAGTCGAAAAGACTTTTAGTGCCAAGCAGTGGTGACTGCAGGGGATGAATGCTTCTTTACCATCCGTAGACCCCAAGTGAGGAACGTGATTAAACCATGACGAATGGTTAAATACTTAAGTGCTGGAATATTTTAAATAAACGGGAACCAGTCGGCAGTAAAGTATTCCACCGAACAAAGTAAACACAATAAAAATCCCTCACACTGCCTTCCGATTGTTGTTGTTTTTTATAATGAACAACAACCGTGAACTGTATCGTGTGCGTTTATGTTTTTTTTTTGGTTTACCAAAAAACACACACATAGTATTGAAAACCTGTTATGCTTTGTTCATAGACTCAACCACACAGTATGATTGTCGTAATCATATCATTGTTAACGCAAATCTTTAACAACACTACTTTTCTCGCACCACCAATATTTACATGGTTGCTACAACCATAGTTTCATTTCTAAATTTAGCAATAATAGTATTGTTACATTTCAACAATATTATTATTGTCGCAATCATAATGTTGTCAAAATAAAATTCAGAAAGCAATACTATAGTTGCGACGAACATGCTTTTATTGTAGAGAACATAGTATTGTTGCCGTGACCATATAGTTACCATGTATTTTTTCTGCGTGTATGTTCTTCGTTACGAACTCGGTAAGAATTATGATCGGAAATTAGAACATTATGCCGATTGTTGTCAAGAATTCGGAACGTTTATTGAACCTGACAAAAACAAGTAAAATTGTCGTTAATTTCGGCCAGGCCCTGAACCGTATATTCGCTACTAAAGCGGCCCGTTTTTATATCCTGTAGCGCTATGTGAAACAGAATGTCAAAAGTTTGTTGCATTGCAAATGTGGGCTTTGAAAATTAAAATGATTTTCCGGCCAAAATCATTTTCCCTTTTCTAACTTGGACAACGTGTTAACTATTAAAACTTAAGTATGGATAGCATACCTTTAAATATGTATAGCCATGAAAACTTCCACTTCTGCCCCTCGTTGCAAAAGTGGGCACATTAAGAGGTGCACCATAAATTTGAGCCTGTAAATGCATGGGTGTGTTGAAATGTTCAGTTTGATAAATAAATTGTAATTACTTTCATTGACTAAAAATAAAAATTGATCTCAGTGCAATGCTCACATCTCCGAACGCTTCTATGTGACACAAAACGCCATTGTGTGTGTGGCACCAAAAATAGCGGGGTCGGAGGAGGGTTATTAAATTTTATCTAGCAATTGGTTTAATTTTAATTGTTGTGTCATTCAAATATTTCGAATAATACGAAAGCATTCCATATAAATTTCCACATGCCTGTGTACGTGTGACTGAGTGTGTGTGTGTTGAGTTGAGTTGAGTTTTTCCTGAAACAACAAAAATGTGGCCAATTTTGGACTTCACACTCTGAACACGATTGTAAATTAGTTGGACAGACAACGGGGGAGATGGGCAAAAAAAACGCTTGATTGCAATGATTTTGATTTGAATACAAAATTGAATTAGGCCCGTTCAACAGAAATTGCGGGGCTCGAAAAAAAACAAAAGAAATAAAAATTTGCAATTAACTTAATCGGATTAAATGAAAAGGTGAGCAGCTCGAGCAGGTCATATCGATTTTGGTTAAAGGTTTTTTTCGCTCAAAAGTTCAGGGTGAAAAGAAAAAACACTTGTTTGTTAACGATTTTTTTCGGGTATTGCAGATAATGTTAAAAACGAATATAAAGAGATGGCAGGCATTAATGGAAAAAGGTCTCAGTATTATAGCTTAATTTTTGCTTTTAAATATTTGAAAAAACGTTGTTGCTGACACGCTTCATTCGCAATTACATTTTAATTGAAATAATGTTTTTTCTCGGGAGGCAAAAATAATTGGAATTGTAGGAGATTTTTATTATTAATTATTATGAACATCAGTGAACACAAAACGCTTTTTGCATACGAGTATCGCTCATTTTATCAAACTATTAAAAAAATAACAAATAATTTAGGAATATTGAAAAAAAAAACTTTAAGGTGTATTTTTTGTAGCGATACTTTTAGTCCCTTAAGGGTCAATTATTACACTCGGAAAATTATACGAAACTTATAGCAATTCTCTGTCAGAGAGACCGTGTTATTCTGCAGTTGTTAATTGAATTCCACCTTGTCCTTGCTTTTAAAAATTGCAAAAGTTTCTGCCTGAAATCCCGTACAAAATCTCTGTCTGAAAGACCTGAAGTTGTCGGGATATTTTAAGGTTGAGGGATTCTGAGTAAACCCCTGATCCCATACCTGCTTCCATATTAGAACCATCCGTGAAGATTGAGATTTAATTATTTGATATTACAGCGTCCGAGCGTCCAGTCTTTTCTCGTTGGAAAATACGTCGTGAAGGGGTTCTTTTGTATCGCCCTTGGTCAGATAGTTTCACTCTACATCAAGCCTGTCTATCCTATCTGCTAATCTCAGTATCGCGCCATGTCCCTCTGGGCAGTCAACATACCAGTTTCCATCAAACGTAGGACAACCCTTGCAAATCTCTGCAGCTATATGTCTATGAGTTAAACAGGGTAGCCGATTTAAAATTTTTAATTTGAATCGGCTGTAAAGGACAAATAATTTTTTCAAATTTATGTTTTTACTGGAATGTTTAAACGTTGTCATTTTATAATGGACACAATATCCTTCAGATGACCACAACAACTGGCTCGGCAGTACCTCATTCGATCAACCGAATTTTTCAGTACATTTTCGATTGCTTCAGGGCAAATCTCTTCAGTGGCAAGTTGGATTTTATGTTTTAACACTTCAATTGTCTTAGAATGATTTGCGTAACAGTTGTCCTTAGTGGCTCCCCACCGAAAATAATCTAATAGGCTCAAATCATAGCTCCGAAGTGACTAATTGACATCACAATTTTGCCTGATTATTCGATTTGCAAAAGCAGTGCGTAAAATATCGATGGTTGCGTTGCCTATGTGACCTGTGGCCCCTCCTTGTTGAAACCAAATGTCGTCCATGTCGCTCTCTTGAATTGTTGGAAACAATTATTCGTTAAGCATGGCGCGGTAACGCTCACCGTTGTCAGTAGCGGCGGCTCCTTGCTCATTTGCAAAAAAAAAAAAATACCCAAATGAACACCAAACAGTGCCTCGTTGTGGATGCATTGGCTTCTCAATAGTCACGTGTGTGTTCTCTGAACCCCATATGCGGTAAAGTTTGTTTTAGCTAATAATTGTTTTAATTAGGTTCAACACGATTTTTGGTTAAACTTCATCATCTTCTGCCAAACAATCTTCAGCCCAATGGGCGAAGCGAAAACGCATCAGATGGTGTTCCATTATAAAATGACAATGTTCAATCTATCAAATAAAACAAGAAATTTGAAAAAAAAATTAGTACTTTTTTACAGCCGATTCCAATTTAAAATTTTAAATGACCCACCATATGTGACAGCGCATAGAGAAAGCGAGGGTAAAAAAAATCAATTTTCGTTTTTTTTCTTTTTTTGATGTGGACAACATCTGAGCATCGAATGAGACCGATCCCATGCCCCAAAAGTGTTCCCTCTCAGAGATATGCGCGTTTTATGAAAGTGAAATCGACGATTCTAAGAAAGGGACCTTTAAAATGGCTCTTCTGAACAAAACTGGTTTTTAACCTTAGGTCCCTTTCTATTTTGCGCGTCACATACGAGTATGTGTCTATTATGCTTCCAGCCCTGCCTGTGATGAGGATCTCAATGTACTAGTTATGCCTAAACTTATCGGTCTCTGGACCTTGGTGAGGTTATTAGGGTTAGTCTTCCTTTCGACTGCAAGCCACCATACCATTGCTCCTTATGTTACTAGTAGAATCATCCTTCGGCAGAGCCTTTTTTCTTCGCTCTACGCATTTCGCTGCCATGGAAGTTTGGAATCTATGACTTTGCTTCTTTTGATAGTTGCAGCGTTTTCCCGTTTAGTGTTGGGATTTCAAAGTTCTCTTATTGTATTTCCTTGTGAAAATAAATAGCTCTTTCTTACTTGGATTAACACCAAGTCCTTTGTCATTCGCCCATCGTGAGAGCTTCCTCAGTAACTGTTCTATAATCCCACGAATCGTTGGCAGAAATTTGACTTTGACCAGCAGCACTTCATGGACGGCATACAATGTCAGTTTGTTTATCACTAGATTCCGCAGTTATGATGATATGATGACTCCTCCTTGTGGCGTTCCCCTTAAAACTATTTTCTTTACGGCTCCCTCTCCAAGGGATGAGTTTATGAATCCCTTAGCATGTTGACCGTCCATAGAATTATGCCTGGTTGTACCCCAATGCGGTTAAGAGCTTAAAGAATCGTGAGAGAGAATAGGGTGTGCTGATTTGTAAGGACAAAAATTTGTCGGTATCATGCCATCAATTTATCGATAGCTTTTGACATGAAAAAAAGTTCCACTAGGACATAACAAAAAAATCATTGTATGTGGCAATGTACTTAGTACCCAGTAAACCAAATTTGCCGACAATGTCTGATATCAGACAATTATGAACAATATTTGAACTCTATCTAGAATTCTTACCGAAATCGTTACGAAATCTGTTCGATTTTTTTCAGAGAAGTAGTTCAGAATTTTTGTCAACCCTCTCATATGTTTTTCGTTACGAACTCGGTAAGAAATCGGAACATTTTGCCGATTGTCGGTTTGGTTTGCTGGGTAGGGACATAAATACTGTTACAACATTAAACACACCCATTTCAATAGTAGAACTGAACATACCCCGTTAATATCATATGGGTTTTGAAAGCTAACCTCAATAGCGTTGGTCTGTAACGGGATTTTGAAATTTCTTCAACTTTCATCATGGTCAGTGGTCAGATAATGAGAACCGTATCGCTGTAATAGCGCTTTTCAAGTGTGAAATGACAAAAAAGGGATATTTTCAAAACGCTCCGGCCACTAGAGATTAGCCGCATGCATGTTCGTCTACCGATGCATACAACTGTTTGAGGAGACTGGAAATGTAAAAGACAGCCACCGGTCGGGCCGCCTACGCTCTGTTCGAACACCGCATGTCATCAAAGCCGTTAAATCAAGAATTCACAGAAATCCGCTCCGAAAATAGAAAATCATGGCCCGTGAGATGAATATTACGCAAAAGTCCATGGGTCGAATCATTAAAAAAGACTTGGGACTTGGGGTTTTCAAACGACGTGCCGGACATTTATTGACTGCAGCTTTAAAAAAATAGGATTGAAAAATGCAAACGTCTTTTGGTGAAGCACGCTGATAATTTGCACAGAAAAATTTTGTTCACCGATGAAAAAATTTTTATCGTTCAGGAAAAATTTAACAAGCAAAATGATAGAGTGTATGCGCAGTCATCTAAGAAAGCATTTGAACTGATCCCAATTGTGAAAGTGGGTCATTACCCAGCTTCAGTCATGGTTTGTTAGTGTGTCTCTTACGATGGGGTCACTGACCTGCATTTCTGCTAACAAGGAGTCAAAACATCGGCCAAAGTTTACCAAGAAACCGTTTTGGAAGCTGTTGTGAAGTCTCTTAACAATTCCCTATTCCAAAACCAGCCATGGACTTTCCAGCCGGATTATGCGCCGGCCCATAAGGCTAAAACGTCCCAGGCCTGGCTTCGAAACAATTTGCCAGCGTTCCTTTCCTCTGAAGCATGGCCCTCAAGCAGTCCAGATTTGAACCCACTGAATTACAAATTGTGGACGGTTTTAGAGGACAAGGTTTGTCACAAAATATACGCCAACATTGGATCTCTTAAGACTGCTTTGGTTCGAGCTGTGGCCAATTTGCCAATGGACGAGGTTCGTGCAGCTATTGACGATTGGCCAGTGCGACTTAAGGCTGTGTAAAGGCAAAAGGCGGACATTTTGAATAAGTAGATTCTTTTTGGATACAATATACATCAATAAATATATTAAAAAATATTTGGCCTAAAAACATTCAGTACTTTTTATTTTACAGCATAAAACGTGTGTAACAGTATTTATGTCCCTACTAAGTGTGTGTTGCGTGTCAGCTTGGAAAGGTAATATTTAAAAAAAAAAGTTTTGTTTTTATTACCTACTAAAAACCCCTAAAAATTAAAGTTGAGAAAAAAATCAAAAAAAAAAATCGGGCGCCTCGAAAATGATTATTTTTAAAATGTGTCGTAGTGCTACTTTTTTTCCTCATGCCAAAAGCTGTCGAAAAAATCGATGGCACAACATCGATTGCTAAATAGACCCACACTAAGAATCAAGGTTATATCCATGTTGTTGAAGGAGCCCTCGACGTCTAGAAAGGCTGCCTTTTGGGTATTTCTTGTGGCGTAGAGAGTCTTACCACTTCGTGGTGGTTTGTTTCCACTGACCTGCCTTTGAGATAGGCGTGTTGCCAGATAGAAATATTTTTGCAGAAAGTTTCAAAATGTTAGCCTCTTGTTACCTTGTCACTTTGTCAATAGAGGAGTCTTACATCCTTAACACCTCCAAATTAAACTAAAATTCATATAGCCCCTTTGCATATTTTACTACAATACCCCCACGCTATTTAATTTACTTTCCCACACTTTTAATCAGCAATTTCATCGGTCTCTGCATCAGTTCGTAAAATCCTTTGATCAAATAAAATATGCACTTCAAGCGTAATCCCTCATAATTTATGTTATCGCCAACAAATAATCTTGAGTTTAAACAAAACATTGGCTAACACAGCGAGTGGGACAACTTCCTTTTACTCTCGTCTCCGAAGTGGAAGCTTAAAGGACACCCTCACCCATACTCACAACACACACAGCCGTTCGCATTTAATCAATACAAGCAAATCAGAAATGATGAACAAACAACGGCGACAGGCAATCAAATTGTATAATAGACATGGGGCGTAAGGGTGGTGAGGGCGTATGTCAGACATTGTTTAATAGTAGGTTTAAACATGTTAATGTATGTGTGTATACTTACATTTGATGCGACTACATGTAGATGTGTATGTGTATGGATTTCATTGCATTGTTGAGTGTGACATTAATATTGCATTTCTTAGACACTCTGGCGGTGGGTATTCGGCAAACATTAGAGCCAGCAAAAAAAAATTGTGACGGCGGTTTACAGTTCACATACTAAGGCGTTTGATTGAATTAAAGTTAATTAAGGTCGATGATGTCTCTGAATTTGTATCGTTATTCGTTTAATAGTAAAACAATTGTACAAATTATATACCCTCTATCATGGATTAAGGTTCAATATTAACATTTGGTCAAGGGATCGTAGCACCGGCCTCTTTTCTATGAGGGTTTGTCTCTTTTAATAACAACATCATACATACCCAAACACTACCATCATATTGGTAAAGGGTTTTCCAATAGGGACATAACAATTTCGTATCTTTATATGAACACACGCTCAAATATTTTAAATGTTCTTTTAATAACAAAACGTTAGCCGAAGTCAACATTTTCATCATGGTAGAGTTCACTTACGAGCAACGTTTAGAAATTTTTAAAAATTACTACCGAAATTTTGAGTCGGTCGTCGCAATATTAGAATCGCTTACTCCAATTTGCGGCCGTAACAATCATCCCGCCCGACCGCTGTGGATGCTATAGTAAATAAATATGGATCTTAAAGTGAAAATTCTTTTGGACGTTCCGACGCCAAAAAGACGCCGTACCAATCGAAGCGACGAAAATATCGCAGCCGTAAGTGTATTTGTTCAAAATGATCCAAATCAGTCGATTCCACGTCGTTTTTAGGAATTGGGCATCTCTTAAACCACACTGTGGTGTGTTTTGCGAATAGATCTTGGCCTTTATCCTTATAAGATGAAACTGATTCAAGTACTAAAGCCACTTGATCATTTGAAACGCCGGAACTTCTCCGATTGGCCTCTGGCAATGTTTCACGAAAATCCTGAATTTCATCGAAAAATCATCTTCAGCTATGAAGCTCATTTTTGGCTTAGTGGTTTTGTCAATAAGAAATACTCGAATATGCGTTATCGAACAGCAACAAAATCACATGTGCTACAAGAGACACAACAGCATCCGCCAAAAATTACTGCGTGGTGTGGTTTTCATGCCGGAGGTGTAAATGGGTCGAATTTTTTCGTCGATGAAAACAATCGTCATGTTACCGTCAAGGAAGATCGCAATCGTGCCATGTTAGAAAATAATTTTTGGCCAGAATTGGCTGAGCGTGACATCGCCGTATGTGGTTTCAACAAGACGGTGGTGACGAAAATTGTTGACCGCGCATTTTTTTTCTTGATGTGCGGGAATAAACAGAAGTCATTGGGTGCCAAGTCAGGACTGAACGACGGATGACCCATCAATTCAATGTTTTGGCCGGTTAAAAAGGCGCTGGTTTGAGCCGATGTGTGGAGAGCTCACATTGTCATGGTGCACAATGATTGGTCTTCTCTAATTCGTTTTTGAATATTTCCGAAGCCTTCAGGCAAACTAATTGTGGTGTACCACTCACCGTCCTACGTTGCTCAAGCGGAACAGTCGCCACATGACCAGTTTTGCCAAAGAAACAGGTGACCATTTGCTTCGAAGTGCTTCTTCCACGATCAACTTTCGTTGGATTAGGCTCGTCTTCGAAGACCCACACCGTCAATTGCTTTTTTGTTTCGGGCTCATTTGCATAGAGACATGATTCTTCACCTGTGACGTTCTTATAAACGTCGTTTGAAGCACCGCGATCGTATTGTCTCAAAATTTATTTGCACCAATCGACACGAGCCTTTTTTTGAGCGATTGTCAAATTGTGCGGGATCCAACAAGAACAACCCTTTTTATACCCGCACCACATAGTGGTATGGGGTATAATGGCTTAGTGCTTGCGTTTGTAACACATCGAAGGAATCGAGTTAGAATACCGGGACCAGAGAGAAAGTTGCTCAGAATTACATTTTGAGTCGATCTAGCCATGTCTGTCTGGCTGGCTGGGCGGCTGGCTGGCTGGCTGGCTGGATGTAAAGATGTCCATCTATTCTTGTAATCAAAGTACAGGTCGCATTTATGCACCGATCTTGATGAAACTTGGCATGTGGTAATATATTGGGACAAGGACGGACGCTATTGAATTTGGTCCAAATCGGAGCACTTTCTGATAGACCCCCCATACAAAGGAACTCCCGGATTTGGTCCAAATCCAGTTGATGTCGCGTGTATTGGTCAACAAATTAAAAAAATATGCCATTCGATGTAGAACTGACCACAAAATGTAAAAAAAATAGTTGGACCCGCCTCTCGGACCTACGGGGCCATCAGAACCCAAAAAATGGACCCATGATTTTAAATATAAGTGTGACCCCTTAAATGAAAGGAAATTATCTTACAATTTTAAATACAGAAAAAAATTCGACCTGTTTGGGCCCCAGGGTCCATTAGGAGGGTCCAAAAATTTCGGTTTACCCGGATTTTAGTGTGACCCCTCAAATGACAGGGAATTGCCTCAGGACTTTAAATATGTCAAGCCAAATGATTTATCTCGTCCGTGGGAGGGCACAGGGTCCGAAAACAAGGTATGAAAATGTGGACCAACTATAATTGTTATACCCTCACCACATAGTGGTATGGGGTATAAAGGCTTAGTGCTTGCGTGATAGATACAGATAGAAATAGCGACGAGTGCTTTCGATTAACAGGAGAATTAATCACATTTATAGTGGTGCGGGTATCATATAGTCGGCCACGCCCGACTATAGCACTTACTTACTTGTTTTATGGTGGAAGAAATGCCCAAGGATGCCTCTATCTCACATGACAATCTTGCATTAGCAGTTCGCGCACGGCATTAATGTTCTCAATCGACACGAGCCTATTTTTGAGCGATTGTCAACTTGTGCGGGATCCAACAAGAAAAAACTATTTTTACGGCCAGGTGTTCATGCAATATCGAATGTATGCTGGTTGAAAAAATGCCCAAGGTGCCTCTATCTCACGGTATGTCACATGACGTTCTTGCATTATCAGTTCACGCACGGCATCAATGTTCTCTGGCACAACGTCCGTGTGAGCGAGCGTCGATTGAATTCATTAAACCAGTTTTTCACAGTGCTATAGGATGGTGCTTCATCGCCATACAAAGATTTAAGTTCATCGATGCACTCTTATCATGAAAATCCAGTTGAAAAATAATCGCACGAAAATGTTCACGAGTTAATTCCAATTTTTTTTGCCAAATTGATTTTTTCAAGTCACTGTAAACAACACAAATGATGGTCGTACGTCAAAACGTTCTGAGTACGTTTATGCTAAAAAATTTCAAACTTTCCAGTGAAAATGTCAGATGGCGCCAGGCAACACTTAGTGCTGCCTAGGCCAGAAATATATATAGCAACCCTCGTATTTAATATAATTGAATGAACTTTAACATGAATAAAAGAAAAATGAATTCCCTACACTGAAAACAAATTCTTTGAGTTTCTTAATGTAGCAATAGTCATCAGCAACCCTGTATAAATGAACTACACTAGGGATCATTCATAGCCCCAACGTGTACAATGTGCGGAATTGTTTCTAAATCGGTTCATATTTAGTACGACCTGCACTTCAATTGATAGACTGACAGCCGAAGGTATGGAGTGCAGGTCGGCTTGCACTCCAATTGCAACAATTTATAAACTGGCATACGAATTTATGGGTAGCCATTCCTAGACCAAAATTAAGATTTTGATACAATCGATACATGGAAATATTTTCAACAAATTATGAAAAGACAAGCTACAAAGTCGACTAAATGATGCACTACACCGCAGTGGCATTCCGAAGACTCGCAGCTACTAGCGCCTTATGCAATTTTAATGAGTTAACGGCGTCAACCATATCCTAGTGGCGGCTAACAGTATACCCATTCTAAATCCTGCTGAGAAAACTGCACTCTATAAATAAGTGTTACTGTATGTGTGTGTACATGTGTGTGTGTTAGAGAGTGAGTGCTTAATATACAGCTCGTGCATAATACAAGCAACACGTGTTGAGAGCATCAATTCTAGCATAACAAATATATTAACAATAACACCGCGGAGGGAGTGAGCCACCCAGCCAACGAACAACAACGGCAGCAGAGTGTGGGTAAAACACAAGGATACGACACCAACAACAGCATTACCGTATAATATCCTTGTCACGACTGATGACGATTTGAATGATGCACACGCTCAGTTAGTCAGTCAGTGCAATGACATTGCGATTTTTGTTGTTGTGCTCCTTGTGCGAACTGTTGTTGCCATTAAGCTAATACAAGCAAACACACACAAACGTATATGTGTTTGTATGTGTGTTGGAACATTCACTCACACACACAGCCACTTACAAATACGGAAAATACAATAAGGAAGAGTCTAAATAAAAGAAGCAAAAAAAACACAAAATTTGCAAGCCCTTTTTTCTTGAAACGGCTTCCGACACTAACAACAAAACTGAAATATGAGAATGACATTCTCGCTATGGAGTGTGGACGGCGCTCCGGTAGGGTGGGTCGGATATGTGGACGTGTTCTGACATAATGCGAGCGTATTCGCATATTGACAAATTCCAAAGCCAATATGTTGAAATATATTTGAAATTTGCAAAATCTATGTGAGAATGCGGTACTATGTGGGGCACAGTGTTTGGAAACGATTGATTTTGAGAGTGTCAATTTTCTTAAGGACTTCGCATACTTCTAACTTATGATTTTATATCCTCCACCAAAAGGTGGATTTGTCATTCTGTTGGCATTACCACGAAAAAATGATCTGCTATTCCATAAAGTATATAAACAGTGTTTTTCGTGTGGTTTTCAATCAGCCACATTTTATTTTTGCAATTGGTCCTTTTGATAACTGTCACATGATTTATGCTCCGTTTGGTTTGCCATTTCATAATGAATAGACGCAACGTTTCATATGGGCGCAACGTTTCATATGGGTTCTGAATGGAACCAAAACGAGACGGCAGCCGATCCTGATTTTAACAAAAAAAAAATGTTCAACGATGAAGGTCACTTTTGGTTGAATGGTCGTGGGTACGTTAATAACCAAACTTGTCGCATTTGAAGTAATGAAAAATCCACAAGGCATTGTTGAGACGCCGTTACTTAAATTGTCGCATTTGGTGTAATGAAAATCCACAAGGCATTGTAAAGACGCCGTTACATCCTCAAAAAGTCACTCTTTGGTGTGCTCTATGGGCAGAGGGAATCAGTGGTCCAAATTTCTTCAAAAAATAAGCCTGCTATAATGTTACTGCAAATGCTATAGAGCCATAATTAATGACTGAATTGAAGAATGTTGTTGTGGACGACCTTTGGTTCCCACAAGACGGCGCTAAATGCCATACAGCCAACGAAGCAATCAATTTATTTAAGGAAACTTTTGGTGAGCGCACTATCTCGCTTCGTGGGCCTGTGACGTGGCCTCCAAGATCGTTCAATATAACACCGCTGGACTATTTTTTTGTGGGGTTTTGCGAAGTCGCTTGTCTAAGCAGATAAGCCCAACACGACTGACTGACAGACTTGGAAGATAATATTCGGCGCGTTATTGCTGACATACGGCCCCAATGCAGTAAAAAAAGTGGTTGAAAATTGGTCCCTCGGCTGGAATTTAATCGAGACAGACGCGGCGGTGTCTTGCCCGAAATCATTTTTAAAACAAAATGACAAACCCTTAACCCTGGCCATAACATTAAATTATATGCGTTTTATTTCTTCTTGAAAAGCACACGTCTGAAAAAACAGCCTTTAGTAACTTATACGAGCGTTGCTATTTACTTAGTAGGGACATAAATACTGTTTCACACGTTTTATGCTGTTAAATAAAAAGTACTGAATGTTTTGGAACAAATATTTTTTAATATATTTATTGATGTATATTCTATCCAAAAAGAATCTATTTATTCGAAATGTCCGCCTTTTGCCTTTCCACAAGCCTTAAGTCGCACTGGCCAATCGTCAATGGCAGCACGAACCTCGTCCATTGGAAAATTGGCCACAGCTCGAACCAAAGCAGTTTTAACAGATCCAATGTTGGGGTATCTTTTGTGACAAACCTTGTCCTATAAAACCGTCCACATTTTGTAATCCAATGGGTTCAAATCTGGACTGCCTAAGGGCCATTCTTCAGATTATGATTTTCTGTTTTCGGAGCGGATTTCTGTGAATTCTTGATTTAACGGCTTTGATGAAATGCGGTGTTCGAACAGAGCGTGGACGGCCCGACCGGTGTCGGTCTTCTACTTCTCCAGTCTCCTCCAACAGTTTCATGCATCAGTAGACGAACATGCGGCTAATCCCTAGTGGCCGGAGCGTTTTGAAAATATCGCTTTTTTCATTTCACACTTGCAAAGCGCTATTACAGCGGCACGGTTCTCATTATCTGACCACTCCATGATGAAAGTTGAAACAATTTTAAAACCCCGTTACAGACCAACGCTATTGAGGTTAGCTTTCAGAACCCATATGACATTAACGGGGTATGTTCAGTTCTACTATTGAAATGGGTGTGTTCAATGTTGTAACAGTATTTATATCCCTACTAAGTACTCGTAGTCTAACAGAAGAGACCAAAAACCCCTAATGGACAAATGAATAGATCACCGGTAAAAATGTCCGCAAGGGCTTTTAAATTCAAAACCTTTTTACTTATAAAATAAACTGCGATTTAGTTTGGAGATTTGGCTGATATTGGGGTCGGCCACAAGGATGTTTTTTTGGATTTCAATAGCCAATGCACGGCAGAGAGTATATAAGGTTTGACCTAGCCAAGATTAACAACGTATTTTTTGTTCTTTTTTTGTTTTACCAACTTTTAGAGGGCGTGCCCTATATAAAGTTAGCAATGCGTCGGTTACGGGAGCATAATTTAGGTGGAAAAGGAAGAGGGCATATTATTTGTATGTGGCTGGAAACACTTTTGCGTAGAGTCCGTTCCACAATAGGACAGAATTTGAATATTCCTAAATAAGGATATGTCGATACAAATTGTGGAAACCCTTCAGGTCTTATAATCGTTTCTTTAACGGGCTTTGTTCAACAGTAACTTGAACAATGCCCATGCAACAATGCGTGCAAAAAGCTAATGGTTTCCATTTAAAGAAATACATTTGGGTACCGGAGAACAATGAAAAATGGTATACGTCATATTATTTTATATGGTGCTGAGCCCGTTTCATATTTTTCCTCAAAAATCCATACATCTTACTAATGCCGAATTTTTTATACTCAAATGAGAAGCTGGTCTCAAAGACTGCGTTCACAGACAACTCTGGAGACATAACATGAGACGCAGCCTTGCACAACGCAGTAGTGATTGGAGGCGACTTCAATGTCTGGGCAGCAGAGAAACAACCGAATGCGGACAAAATACTTTTGGAGTCATTCTCTCAGCTATACTTTATGCTCGCAAACGAGGGAAGCGTCCATACCTTCAGAAGAGCCGGCTATGGCTTCATCGTCAATCTTACTTTCGTGAGTAGCCAGCAAAGCCAAAGACCAGTAAAGCAAAAGACCCTAAGCGAACACTACACCTTCAGTGACCACCAGGCGATAATGTTCTCCATAAGTATCGAGAGTCCAGCACAAAGACCGAGACGGAAGACCGCGTTTAACGGACGGGCAAAGGATAAGTTCGACAACGAAACTTCCGTGGCAGTACTATCCACCAACTCGTGTGCGAAAGCCCTGCAGCCGACATGGCTGAGGTGATAGCAGAAGCGTTAAAGGCGGCATGTTATGCATCAATGCCAAGAGGGAGACACGGACGAGGAAGAACCGAATTGGCATTGGCAGCACTGAAGAAAAAGTGCCTGAAGGCTAGACAACTGAATCAGAGAGGACGACTTCCTAACACGGAGAGAGCTATACCATCATGCGCGAAAGGAAGCAGAAGCGTTAAAGGCAGCATGTTATGCATCAATGCAAAGAGGGAACATTACATAAGCAGCACTGAGGAAAAAGTGCCTAGATGCTAGACGACTATATCAGAGAGGAAGACTTCCTAGCACGAAGAGAGCTATACCATCAGGCGCGAAAGGATCTACCGAAGGCGATTAACTAGAGCAAGTCTGACTATTTCTTGACAATGTGTAAAAAGGCCGATTCCAACCCATGGGACAGTGCATACTGTATAGTGATTTTCCGCCTTAAGGGAAAAAGCACAGCCCAAATCACGTGCCCGATGCCAATAAACCAAAAAGTGGCTGTGCTTTCCCCCTAAAAGGAACAAGATATATATGAGACCCTCGTTTTCCAGCCGAAACCCCTTCGGCAGTGACGGCGGATGAAACACTTGCTATGCTCTAGGATCGGAGATAGCAAGGAACCAGGCCTAGATCGAGTTCCTAATAAAACGCTGATAGTGGCTTTAAGAAAAAGGCCGCAACAATTCGCGAAACTACTCAGTGGCTGCTTGAGAGCTGGTATATTCCTGGGAAAGTGGGAGAGGAAAAAACTCACACTTATACCGAAGCCAGGAAAAATAATCGGTGAAGCCCAGTCATTTAGACCAATATAACTTTTGGATACCATTTGCATACCATTTGGATACATATAGTAGATGAAATACAGCAATGGAGGAGGTGAACTGTCTTTTTTGAAGACAACATGGATTCGAAAAGCAAGATCTTTCATAGGCGCTATAAGCATTGTGGTCAGCACGGCAAGGAGTGCAATCAAGATTAAAGGGCGAAGAGGAAATACTGCGCCACTATCACTTCGGACTTTAAAAACGACTTTAATTCAGCGGGATGGAGCCACATTGGGGTTCTCGGTTCGCCGATAAAAGAACACGGTTAGAGTTCCACATAGGTGTAAGGGTGAGAGCAGAAAATGTGATCGACACGATGCTGAGCAGCGAAGAAAACCGGGAGGTGGTTAATTCATCACTTGTGTGAAAAAGAATTAACGGGCCACAAAAGAAGCCCAAAAGAATGTGGCGATGCCACCTGAATGAGACAGGTCGGCTGAGTTGAGAAAAAATACCGTATGGCAGTTCCGCGGGGAAATGAGAATGAAGGGTTTTTAGTCAGTAAAAATCTGACATATCCAAAAACATCGGGAATCTCAAGAAGATTTCGCCCTCACGAAAAACGCTGTTCGCTCAGATCAATGAGCCTATTTCTAATAAATTCTAAATTCTTTGTAAGTTCCCCTTTAATTTGCCAAAATATATATTTGCTGATACTCACTGCGTAGTTGCAACCAAATTATCGATTTCAAAACACTGTGACCCCCTTGGCACCCTAATGAATAGCAGCTACATTGTCGGGGAAAATGAGTTTTTGATAAAGTTCTTTTGTTACAGTTTGAATTTTAAAATTGAAGAATACAAGTACGAGTATAAATTTACATTTTTCGCCTTTGAATCGCTATAATTATGCGAAGCCAAAACAAATGAATGACAAGGACTCGTTATCGCTCAAATGAAATCTTGTCAGTTTTTGAATTACATTTCGGTGCGATATGTTCGCATGTGTGTGAGTGTTCGTTGGAATGACTTGAATAAAAAAGGATGTAGACAAGTATGAAGGGTTGTTTGTGTTTGTGTGTGTGAGCGCGCCTGATGGTGCGAGCTGAAGTTTGTGTCACTTTTCGCCCCTTTCGTTGTTACTAATTGAACCATAAAATTAGTAGTTTATCGGAAAGGTCATTGTGTGCCAGCCACCCAGCCAGCCAGCCAACAAGCGAATCTGGTGACATAACAAATACATACGCAGCCACTGATTTTCTCACACACACACGCACAGTCGCATACTCTCACCTATTTTCTCTGTAAGAACGGCACGAACTCAAACGTACACAAAACCCTTGCACAGACACAGCGCGCACTGTTGTGTGTCCTTTTTTTTTGCTGTAAACACGTTTTCAGATTTAACAAGTGATTTCGCACAAAAACGTGTCCTGTAACAAGTTATGCGTATGAGCGCGTGTATGCGTGCGAGTGTTTGTATTCGAGTGTGTGTGTGTGTGTGTATGACACAAGTGTCGCGTGTTCAATTAACAAAAATTCGTATTCTCATTTTTGACTATCGCCAAAAGGTATTTCGAATTAATGAAAAAGTTTCGATTCTTTTTTTTTTTGATGTTCTATTCTGTTGTTGGTTGGCATTTTCATTTGAGGTTCTTGTTGTGGCCATTGGTTTGGTATGGCTGTGGAAAAACCCGGCACGTGTCCGCGTCGTCATCGCCTTCGTTGTCGCCCTTAATGATGAGAATTGACAAATAGTGAAGGTTCAGCCAACAATTGTTGACGATTGAAGTTGGCAAATGTTCTAATGAAAATCATATTTGAAGGACGAAAATCGTTGACAGTTTAATGGCGGCGGCGAGCGAAGGTCTTCAGTTGGAAAACTTTAATGAAATGTTATAATGGGCAGCGTAATTAAGGGCATCGATAAGGTTATGGGGTTAAGCAAATTTGTTGTCGAAATAATTGGACAAAATTGAAGGGATATTTGTAACTATATTATTAACTGTCTGAGGTGGCCGTGGTATGAAAGGTTAGGTTTAATTGTAATCCTTAACCTTGGTTAATCACAAATTGCTGATTGACAGCCTTTTTGAGTTGCCATTAAATAGGATTCCCATGTTTCCTTATTGGTTCAAAACAAAACAAAGTATGAATGCATGAATGCATCATACCTGGAGATAAAAAATATGTTTGGGGTAACATTATGACGGTTGTTAATAAAGGGTGGTTACCATTTAAGGGCCGATGTTGAATATGAACCACACCTAAACGTCAAGGTTTTTTCAGCGTTTCATTTGATATTTCTCAATCTCAGACCAACTCAATTTGAGCCATGGAAAGACACACAAGCGAGCAATGCGTTAAAGTTATTCAGGCTTAAAATTAAAATGGGCGTTTCAATTTGGAGAAAATCAACTTCAGTGACGAGGCACATTTTCACCTCAGTGTATTCGTCTGTAAAAAGAATTATCGCATTTGGGCGATTGATAATCCAAGAGAGATTGTCGAAAAAACAATGCGCCCAAAAAGAGTGACTATTTGGTGCGATTTATGGGCTGGCGGCATCATTGGGCCGTAGTTTTTCCAAAATAAGGCCGGTCAGGCAGTTGTTGTGAATGCTGTTCGCTATCGTGAGATGATAACGAACATTTAATGGCCCAACTTGGAAGATATGGATGTGGACGATATGTGGTTTCAACAGGACGGTGCCACTTGCCACACAGCCAACGAAACTATGGCTCTTTTGCTCGACAAATTCAATGGCCGTGTTATCTCACGTCGTAGACATGTTAATTGGCCGCCAAGATGTGATTTGGACACCGTTGGACTTCTTTCTTTAAGAATATTTAAAAGAGAAACTGTACGTCAATATGGCAAGAACAATTCAAGAGCTAAAGGATGAGATTATTTGTCAAATTAACGACTTTGAAACTTCTTCAAATCTTAGAAACATTGAAAATATGTACTATCGGATAGAGGTATGCCACCGAAGTCGTGGCGAGAAGCTATTTTTATACCCTCCACCATATAATGGAGGGTATATTAGTTTTGTCATACCTTGAAAAACTCATCGGAGACCCAACAAAGTGAAGACGATCTAGCCATGTTGTCCGGCTGTCCGTCTGTTGAAAACAAGATAGAGCCTGCATGAAAATAGCTAGGGAGCTGAAATTTGGCAGTGTAGTTAACCTAGCATGGTTGGTATTGAAAATGGGCTATATAGCTCTACTGGAAGTTGGTGTTGGAGACCCTTAACCGACACTACCTAAATTTGGCTAAGATCGGAAAGGCCCTACTGGTACCTCCCACACAAACGGTCTCTTGGGCCTTGAAAAATAATATGACAATAACTCACTACACACTTGACCTATCGAGATGAAATTTTCTACATAAAGATTTCTATATAGAACACAATTCCGCACCAAATTTGGTTTTATTTGGGAATCTGGTAGAGGGTATCCAAAGTTCGACATAGCCAAACTTAACATTTTTACTTGTCTTTTTACTAAATTTCAGCAGAATCGCGTAAAAAGTTTCATTATTAATAGGCAAACACCAAAAGTAGGCGAAAATATGGATTTGCACTAGATGTACCTGAATAGATCGAGTCAAACCCTTTTGTCTTAAGCGTATACAAAGATGAAAAAACATATTGCAGAACCAAAAAAAAAAATGAAAGTGACAAATAACTCAGTGCAACAAAAAAGAATGAAGTCAAAATATCTGGAAAGTGATATTATTATTCTTGTAGATCTTGCTGAGTACAATAAGAAACCGGTTTTGGAATTTCCCAAATTCCTCCAAAATCTGGAGTTACGGGTAAAGAACCGGTTTTTCGGATCTTGCGCACTTATATGCCAGTAACTTAGATGAATATCCGCCGATTTTAAGTTTTTTCGGCTGAAAAGAGAAACTGCGGGCTTTCGAAAGGTGTGCACACTTTTTCCCACTGAAAAAATCTGTGTATTTTTCCTGCAAACTCATTTTTTTTTTTAATTTTTTTTGTAATTTTTTAACTTTGGATGCGTTTTTACACAGATTTTTTTTCAAAGGATGCTAACAATTTTTGAACTGAAAAATAAAGAGAGTGTTCTTACGAATACAATTCGTTGCCACTTTTAAAAATCCAGGCCTTTTCGATTTTGAATGAGATTTTCTTTATAAAGCTTAAGCTCTTTTACAAACAGAAAGTGTGTGTGTGGCAATATTCTGCTGTGGATTCTACACAGATATAAAGCAACGGGTCAGAGGCTTGTAAGGATATTAACACTCACGCATGCATCCTTAGAGCGTGACGTTTTTTTGGAGATTTTTGGAGCGATTTTTCGTTGGAAATGCTGCTGAAAAGGCCAATGGCGGTTAGTTGGTTTTAGGATAAAGGGAGCGGCTGCACGCGCCAATCTACGAATGCTACGCGTCAGTAAGTCGAGCTGTCATGCTTTGTAATTTAGGATATGTCTCGAAGTGGTCTGCCTCATTTACGAAGTTCCAGAGGTCCTCCCAACTACTGTTAGTCAAATGACGTTAGTCTGGTAAAACATCCCGTTTTTCTTGCTCTTAAACAGAAACAAAGTGACATAGCTAGTGATGTAATGTCTCGGTTTTCTCCTCACTGGCTACATGGAGGTTTGTGTATGGCCTGCCAATGCGGAAGAGGTGACCCCTGAATTCAGCTCAATGAGCTTTTTTTGGCATTCCTTCACCGCGATTGTCATACTCGGGTATGTCTTAGCCAATTCGGCTCGGATGGTCTGTAATATTACCACTTTGTATTGGTGTCCTACCTAGCGCTAGCTTTTAGCATTAACCAAATCTCTTTCTATTACCGGCCATGAACCAAACATAAAACAATTCACGAAATTCTAAAAAAATATTTTTATTTCAACACTTTTTACAAAATTAAGCCAATATTCGCGAAGCTCAACAGGGTTACTCACTAAGGGACAATCTTCAAACTGAAGCTGGGAGACCACAGACAACAGCGTGAGTTCACTTATAAGGCGCTGGAAATGTTAGCCTCGGATTGGAAAAGTTATATCACTGAGAGCAATTATTTTGTGACCTCCTCCATATAAGATTGTGCTGATGCCAAAACTTAAACAGCAAGACTTGAGGCATCACCGTAACTTCGCTAAATGAAAGCCTGAAATGTTGGCCAAAGATCCAGATTATGACTTAAACCGCAGTTTCCCGCAGAATACTCCATACAGGCTCAAAAGCAAAGTCAATCAGCGATGTCACGCACGCGTTTAACCAAACATCCCTGCATTCACAAAGATCGTCCGTTTTGAGTGGTTTATGGGCTGGCAGGATCAACAGAACTTATCCAACCGTCAATTGTCCAGGGTATAGAGGGATCTTGCCTTGACTATTCCCTTCCGGCTGCCTTTTTTCCATATTCTCAATTTGTCTTCTCCGGGGTACACCAAAATATATATTTTTTCAATAAATAAAACTTAAAATTTTCAAATGGGTCCCATATGTGACTGCGCTGTCACATATGTTGAACGAAGTGCACGAAACACATTCCTCGCAGAACGTGAATTTTCGTAATAAAGTTGAACGATTTGTAAACGTTGTTCAGGCGTAAGTCCCCAGCAAACTAAACGTTCAGAATTCGCTCAGAATTCTGTACGACAATCGGCAAAATGTTCCGTTTTCTTACCGAGCTCGTAACGAAAAACTATGACAGTCTTAACAAAAATTCTGAACTACTTCTCTGAAAAAAAATCGAACAGATTTCGTAACGATTTCGGTAAGAATTCTCGATATAGTTCAAATATTGTTCATAATTGTCTGATATCGGACATTGTCGGCAAATTTGGTTTACGGGGTCTTTCCATGATGAAAGGCCAAACAATACTAAACAAAAATAACATGACAGCATGACACGATTCACACATGATCTGTCAAAAAGAGGCTATTGAAAAGAGTATCTCTGATTGGATCACCTATTATACAAAAAAATTCTAGAAGTTCTTGTATGTTCCCTTTTGTAATTATTATCGTTTCTTTTTAAAACCTGAAGAAAGTCAAAACAGCGTTTTTTTTAATAAACATCATTTGACTAAATTTAAAAAAAAAAAGTGATTTTCCCTTCGAAGCTGTCATCAACTCCCCTGTCATCGTCTGTTGGCTGATAATCAAATTTCTTAACATTTGCCAAATATTGTCTAAAGAAATCTGTCAGAAATTCGAAACGAATCTTCAAGATGAAAACGAAGAAGAAGAAAAAAACAAAAAAGAGAAACGAAAAAAAAACAGAAAAACTGATTTGGACACTTTTGTAACAGAATATCAATCCATCTTCAAGTGACAGTCATTCATTTTTAAATCACTTCAGATATTTATTGTGCCGTTGAGTTGAGCCGAGCTGAGTGGAGTTGAGTTAGGCACACAAAAGCGAGAAATATTGAAGATTAAGGAGAATAACCTTTCAAAGATTTCACTTCAATCAGCACAAGGCAGCCTGTTCCAAGGCAGTTTTTTTGTGTTGTTGTTCTTTTGCTTGTTAAAGGCACAGAAAGTCGATGAAAAAAGAAATCTACAACAAGGCACATATTTGTGGGCAGTGCTATTGGGCGATCATATTCAATTTATTTAAATGGTTTGGTAACAGTTCCATGGAATTTCCTTTAACATTTCCCTTTCCATCTTGCGTCTTAGCCTCATTTGTACCGAGGGCTTTTGCCGTCTTAGGCGCATTTTTGCCTTGTCTTTCACATTCTTTGTGGCGAATTTCGCCAATGGCTGTGGTATGTTGAAAATCTTCTTTGGCCCGATAATCTCTTGTCGCTTTTCATGTCTTCGGCTCAGTTGCTAGGTATGACACATAATTAGTGCAAGGAATTAACCTTCTTTAGGGGTTTTCTTACAAGGTGTCGCTGGCAAAAAATTAAAAGGTGTTAAGCCCCGCTCTTATAGTCGTACTCGTATGTATCTGCCTCATCGATAATGATGGGCCAACACTTGACGTGTGGGTCGGTGAGCATGGAAGGAGAATTGACTTATTTGACAATGACACTTTTTCGCATTCATTGTGTTTTAGTATTTTTGTTAATTAACTCTTAACCTTAATTAAGTTTATGGAGGGTATAATACACACATAAACACATACATACACACATACCAAAAAAGTAATCAAGAGTTTGTCATTAGACGACATTAAGCCTATCAATATCTTTTGCTTTGGCTTTCTTTAAGGTTGTTGAATTTTTTTTTTGCTTTGTTGGGAAATTCCTTATGGTGTTAGATTATTAAGAGTTTCTATTTGCAGGTGGTTGAGTGTTTACAGGGTGATTCATTTACGACTTGACAAATTCACCAGCGTATTTCTTGGGTTATTTCATGAAAATATGACCATCTAATGACCATGCCCGAAATTGCAAGGGGCGCAATAGCAGCGGTTTGAAAATTGGTGGTCAGATGGTACTAGGGTAAAATTGCTAAGTTCAGAACCAGTGGTCGGATTTTTTTGTTTTTTTTTCTCTTGAAAGATAGTTTTACCTTTTTAAACTTTTCCAAAATTACCTAAGCGAAGCCCAGAGGTCCTACCGTTGCAAATTTTTTTACTATTTGACTGAAATTCACAACAAAAAAATTTGTTTTTCTTTTTGAAAGCGAAATAACAGCACGCATTTTTTGTATATTAACACAAAAAAAACACAACAGGTTCAGAAGTAAGCAATTTTACCCTAGTACCATCTGAACACCAATCCGAAAATTTTCAAAACGCTGCTATTGCGCCCCTTGCAATTTCGGGCATGGTCGTAGATGGACATATTTTCATGAAATGAACCAAGGAATACGCCGGTGAAATTTGTCAAGTCGTGAATAAATCACCCTGTATCCATGTTTGGGTGTATATATTGTCTTGAATGATCTATAAATTATAACAATTTATTGGGGGGGTTTTGAACCTAAGTGGAAAAAGATCCAAACATTTTATTGTGCACATAATTATCGAAGATAACTGATTAAGTTCTTGCGGTAATGTCAGTCATGTCACATGGTTTTATTTCTAAAAGTCCTGCTAATGAAACGAAGAGGCAATCTCATTTATTCCTTAAGGCGGACTAGAAGTCAGGGGACTGTCTATTCAAGCCACTGACTCAGAAAGCCCTCAAAAATGATATCCTGCTAGAATTCGCATACATTTCTCTTAAGGTTTTTGAAAAAAAGATTTAAAACAATATGTGACGCGCAAAATAGAAAGGGACCAAAGTGTAAAAACCAGTTTTGTTCAGGAGAGTCATTTTAAAGATTTAAATACGTGTATCTTTGGTGAACCATCACTTTCATAAAACGCGCATATCTCTGGCAGGGAGCACTTTTGGTGCATGGGATCGGTCTCATTCGATGCTCAGATGTTGTCCACATCAAAAAAAAAGTGAAAATAAATTTTTTTACCCTTAGGTCCCTTTCTCTGAGCGCTGTCACATATTATAAAAATCTTAAGAGTAGTTGGCAACAACGTTTAAAGAATAATCAAAAATGATGTCTCAGTATCGAAAGTAAAGTTTAGATACTATACTAATTAGAATACTCGAACAAAATGTATCGATTGTTCATCAGTATCGAAACTAGCGTTCTCGATACCAGTAAAATTTGATTGAAAAAAATTGCCTGTGTAGGACTGCTATATATATTTCTGGCCTAATAATGAAAATGCTAATATTTATCATCAAAAATGGTTTTTATTGTTTTTCAAAGTATTCTCCAGCATGATTTATACACTTTTGCATGCTCTCAAACCAATTGTCGAAGCACTTTTTCCACTCCGATTGAGACACCTCCAAAACGTGGGTTTTGAACGCTTCAACAGCATCTTCCGACGACGAAAATCGTTGACCACGCATTCTTTTCTTGATGTGCGGGAATAAAAAGAAGTCATTGGATGCCAAGTCAGGGCTGTACGGCGGATGACCCATCAATTCGGCGTTTTGGCGGGTTAAAATGGCGGTGGTTTGAGTCGATGTGCGAGAGCTCGCATTGTCATGGTGCACTATGATTAGTCTTCTCTGGTTCGTTTTTCGAATTTCTCCGAATACTTCAGGCAAACAAATTGTGGCGTACCACTCAGAATTGACCGTCCTACGTTGCTCAAGCGGAACAGTCGCCACATGACCAGTTTTGCCGAAGAAACAGGCGACCATTTGCTTCGAAGTGTTTCTTCCACAAACAACTTTCGTTGGATTTTGCTCGTCTACGAAGACCCACACGGTCGATTGCTGTTTTGTTTCAGGCTTATAAGCAAATATCCATGATTCGTCACCTGTGACGATCTTAAAAAAATGTATTTTGAAGCACCGCGATCGTATTTTTGCAAAATTTCTTTGCAGCAATCAACACGAGCCTTTTTTTGAGAGATTGTCAAATTGTGCGGGATCCAACGAGTACAAACCTTTTTTACGGCCAGGTGTTCATGCAACATCGAATGTATGCTGGTTGAAGAAATGCCCAAGGATGCCTCTATCCCACGGTATGTCACATGACGATCTTGCATTATCTGTTCATGCACGGCATCAATGTTCTCTGGCACAACGGCCGTGTTTGGACGACCTTCGTCTTTGAGTGAGCGATTGAATTCATTAAAAGAGTTTTTCACAGTGCTATAGAATGGTGCTTCATCGCCATACAAAGATTTAAGTTCATCGATGCACTCTTGTCGTGATAATCCATGTCGAATTCCATTTTTTAGTGTATATGGGCTTCCTAAGCACATTAAATTGTATCAATTTATAAAGAGGTAGAGGTAGCTCGCCAGAAGATGCTGTTGAAGCGTTCAAAACCCATGTTTTGAAGGTGTCTCAGTCGGAGTGAGAAAAGTGCTTCGACAATTGGTTTGAGCGCATCCAAAAGTGTATAAATCATGCTGGAGAATACTTTGAAAAACAATAAAACCATTTTTGATGATAAATATTTGCATTTTTATTAATAGGCCAGAAATATATAGCAGCCCTCGATCTAACCTCATGTTCGTAGACTTTATAGTTATTGAGTTATGATCATTTTAAATTTTAAGGGATGTGGGTGTGACACCTCCGACTTGAGCTATCAAAAAACAAAGTTGTCTCTTCTAACCACCGGTAATCCAGTTATTACAGTGTATATTTTAAGAACGTCGGATCAATAGTATGGACTCCTATGGACAAGAAACGAATATAACTCCAATTGTATAAAGGGTGGCCCAACCATAATGCTCAATGTTAATTGTGAGTCACAGCTGAACGTCAAGTACTTTGCCCAACTTAATCTGACATATTTTTGTCTCAGTGTTTGACAAATTCAACCAGTAGAGAGATGCACAATCGAGCATTATGTTTAAATTGTTGAAGCCTTTTCTGAACATGGGAGTTTAAATCAAAATGCATTTCATTGCTTACCAAAGAAAGTCATCTTCAGCTACGAGGCACACTTTCACCTTAGTGGATTCTTTATCAAGCATGACTCGCATGTGCCTCATGTGGGCACATGAGAATTCACAAGTGATTGTTGAAAAGACGATGCATCCATAAAGAATGACTGTTTGGAGCAGTTAATGTGCTGGCGGCATCATCAAGCCGTACTTCTTCGAAAATTAGGTCGGCCAAGCAGTTACCGTGAATGGTGTTCGCTATCGCGAGATGATAACAGACTTCTTGTGACCAAAAATTGAGCCTATGAACCTGGACGCGATGTGTTTCCAACAGGATGATTCCACTTGCCACACAGTCAACGAAAGAATGGCTATTTTGAGCGAGATATTCAATGGCCGTGTTATCTCACGTCGTGGCGATATTATTTGGCCTCCACGACCATGTGATTTGACACCGTTGTACTTCTTTCTTTGGGGATATCTAAAAGAAAAAGTGTACGTCAATAAGCTAAGAACAATTCAAGATCTAAAAGATAAGATAATTCGGTACATTAAGGACATTAAATCTCTTTTATGTCTCCGAGTCATTGAAGATATAAACCATAGGGTAGAGGTATGCCACCGAAGCCATGGCGAGCGTTTGGCCGATATTTTGTTTAACATATATAGGGTAATCCATCTAAAGGTATTTTTTCAGAACAAAATAAAATATAAAAATTCAAATCAAGTGTGGAATCTTTATTGGTAATTTGAAAGGACATTTTATGGCATTTATTTTTTGAATATAATTTCCTTTAAATTAGTATTTGTATAGTTGACCTTTTGTTGTTTATTTTTCAGTTAATTTTAGGCTTGAGGTCAAATGTTGGCCGCATATAAGCCTCAGGGTTTCCATTCTGAGCGTCCAGTTTTGGATGACTCGTTCGAGCATTTCGACCGGTATGGCTTTAATTACACGCATAATGTTGGCTTCCAAAGCCTGAATCGTAGCTGGTTTGTCAGCATAGACTTCGGACTTTACGTAACCCCAAAGAAAAATGTCTAAGGTGTGATATCAGTCGATCTAGGCGACCAACTCACCTGTCCAAAACGTGAAATTAGCTTCTTTTCGAAACGACTTCTCAATAGATCCATTCTTTGAGCAGTCCTGTTGAAACCAAGTGTCGTCAAGACTACGGGCTTCAATTTGAGGTAGCATAAATATCGATATCATGGCGCGATAGCGAGCACCATTCACGGTTACATTCCGGCCATCATCATTTTTGAAAAAATATGCACCTATGATTCCACCAGCTTATAAACCGCACCAAACCGTGATTTTCTCTGGGTACAATTACACGTCTTGAACCTCTTCTTGTTGCTGTTCAGCCCAAATGCGGCCATTTTGTTTATTGACTTTGCCGTTGAGCCAGAAATGGGCCTCATCACTGAACACATTTTTGGTCGAAAACAGCAGATCTTCCCGTTTCTCACCGAATGCTCATTTCCATAAAACAGTTGCCAATATTTGAAGGTAATTATTTTCAAAAAATAAATGCCATAAAATGTCCTTTCAAATTACCAATAAAGATTCCACACTTGATTTGAATTTTTATATTTTTTTGTTCTGAAAAAATACCTCTAGATGGATCACCCTATATTTGCCTTCTATCATAATAAAAAATATTACAATAATTATCAAAAAACTTTTTCTTTGATCTAAAATTAATATCGTGCGTTTTAGTTGGATCACCCTTAATATGGAGTTGGTTTAATTACGAGGGCGGTTCGGAAACTTCTTATCCTAGCACAAAAAGCGCGGTATAAACAGAAAAAAATTAAGTGTTTTGGAAACTTCCATCTCTGCTATGAACACATGATAAATTTTGTTTCGATCTGGAAACTCCTTCATATAGAAACAGGTGTTCACAAAAGACTTATCCGCGATTTTTTTACAATGGAAAAATTAGAAATGCGTGGTGTCATTAAATATTTACATAAAAAAGGTTTATCGGGACAAGAAATTCATAATGATAGGGTGAATGTGTTAGGTGAAAGTGTTCCTTCATATGCAACAGTAAAAAATTGGGATGCTGAATTTAAACGTGGTCGTAAAAGCATTGAAGATGAACCACGTAGTGGACGTCCAAAAACAGCAACAACAACAGAAATTGTAGCCAAAGTGCATGATATGGTATTAAATGATCGACGAATAAAAGTGCGTGAAATAGCTAATATCGTGAGCATCTCAAATGATCGAGTCCATTTAATTTAGCATGAAGAACTACAGATAAAAAGCTTTCTGCAAGATGGGTGCCGGACTTCTTAACAGTCGACCAAAAACGCATAAGAATGAACATTTCTCAAGCTTGTTTGGATCGTTTTCAGCGAAATAAAATGGATATTACGCGTCGTTTCATAACTGTTGATGAGACATGGATCCACCACTATACTCCAGAGACAAAAGAACAATCCAAACAATGGACTGAAGCTGGAGGAAGTGCCCCAGAGAAGGCAAAAACAATTCAATCGGCTGGTAAGGTTATGGCAACGGGTTTTTGGGACTTCAAAGGTATTTTATTGATTGACTATCTGCAAAAGGGTAAAACAATAAATTCAGAGTACTATTGCAACCTTTTAGATCAATTAAATGTACAAATTCGAGAAAAACGTCCTGGCTTACAACACAAAAAAATAATTTTTCATCAAGACAACGCACCAGCGCACAAGAGTGTTTTAACAATGGCTAAAATCAACGAATTAAAGTACGAGTTGCTTGACCACCCACCTTATTCTCCTGGTTTAGCTCCCAGTGACTTTTACCTGTTCCTAAATCTAAAAAATTCCTTGCTGGCAAGCGTTTTACCTCAAATGAAGATGCAATTACAGTTGTAAACCACTATTTTGAAGACCTTGAGGAAAACTATTTTAAACAAGGGATAGAATTGCTAGATAAGCGTTGGACTAAGTGTATTGAAGTTTCAGGAGATTATATTGAAAAATAAAAATATTTTTGAAAAACTAACTATTCTCTTTCATTGATAGGCTAAGAACTTTCCGAGCCGCCCTCGTAGTTGCATCTGATGGATGACGCGGTAGAAAATTTGTGATCGTAGGTGCTGGGGTCTTGACCTGGATGAGACCTATCCTAAAGCCATGTTTAAACCACGTCTCATGAACCAGTGGATGAACAAACAGTACAATGTCCGTTTTTGTGACGGTTAGAATTATAATGGGCAACTCTTACTTATTAAAGGGATGGTAATTATTTATGGGATATGTAAAAAGTGTTCCATAATAAGCTTTTGCCCATTTCATACGTGGCCGGTTTCAAGCTAAAAACCTTAAAGCATTATCTTGGGAAAATTTGAAAATTAAATTTCGTTGTTAAATATTTTCCAGATTTTCTATCATCCCTTAACATGAAGAGGAAATGAATAAAACCTTCAGTCTGACACTTGTACTGACTGCATTTCTCTCTGCTTCTGACACTGACACAGGTCCTTGAGAACCCTTTTAATCGCCGCATTTTCATTATAAGCACATCCACATATTAATTTAATAAAGGCTGCTTAAAAAAAAGCCACCATCAGGTTCCCAGTAAAAGCAAAAATGGAATTAAACATCCTTTGAATCTGTATGGCTTTAATAAGATTTTATGATGCGCGCTCTACCTTTCCCTCAGTCACTGTCTCTCTAATCTTTGGAAATAAAGTCAAATTTGTTCAGTTTGTCACGTTTCTGTGTCTGTTTGCTCAGTTGTCTGGATTGTGATTTCGTTTTTTTCTTTCTTGTTTTTCGTTTTTTTTTTCGCTCGTGTTCCACTTCATCATCACATTTCGTTGTATCCCCAATCAGACCATCAAAGGTGTGTTTAGTTTGGTTTTTCGTTGGTAACAACGGGCGGAAAAATCAAGCCAAATAAAAAGGGTGTAGGGGCAGCACTCGCCTCGTCGGTGCAGCATTTGGTACTATCACCCTCTGATTGACCGGGACTGTTTATTTTTGCAGCTAACCTTTATATCCGAAGGCAGGCAGACTTCCGCAACCTAGAACCCGTCGGCTGGTTTTCCGTTCGGCCCCTTAGAGAACACCCTACAATAAATCCGCACAAAAAACGAATACTGTAGAGGTAACTGCCCTGGAAGAAGAGTGTTTGCTTCGGCTCAATCCGGTACATAGAAAAGGTAGTGGCGGGCCGCATCCAGTTTACATGGTGCGTTTCCTCCACCTGGTTATCGAAGCAGATCCCCTATAGGCGAACAGAACTTCAAAACAAAATATATTGTACGTGGGCTTCTATATATATTTCTGGTCCAATAATGAAAATGAGAATATTTATCATCAAAAATGTTTTGTTTTTGTTTTTCAAAGTATTCTCCAGCATGATTTATACACTTTTGCATGCTCTCAAACCAATTGTCGAAGCACTTTTTCCACTCCGATTGAGACACCTCCAAAACATTGTTTTTGAACGCATCAATAGCATCTTCTGGCGACGAAAATCGTTGGCCACGCATATTTTTCTTGATGTGCTGGAATATAAAGAAGTCATTGGGTGCCAAGTCAGGGCTGTATGGCGGATGGCCCATCAATTCGACGTTTTGGTCAGTCAGAAAGGCGCTGGAGCTCGCGTTGTCATGGTGCACAATGATTCGCCTTCTCTTGTTCTTTTTTGATTTTCTCCGAAGACTGCAGGCAAGAAAATTGTGGTGCATCACTCAGAATTGACCTCCTACGTTGCTCAAGCGGAGCAGTTGCCACATGACCAGTTTTGCCGAAGCAACGTGCGACCTTTTGTTACGAAGTGCTTCTTCCACGAACAACTTTCGTTGGATTTGGCTCGTTTTCGAAGACCCACACGGTCGATTGCTGTTTTGTTTCGGGCTCATACGCATAGATCCATGATTCATCACCTGGGACGATCTTATAAACGTCTTTTGAAGCACCCCGATCGCATTTTTTCAAAATTTCTTTGCTCCAATCGACACGAGCCATTTTTTGAGCGATTGGTAAATTGTGCGGGATGCAACGAGAACAAACCTTTTTTACGGCCAGGTGTTCATGCAATATTGAATGTATGCAGGTGGAAGAAATGCTCAAGGATGCCTCTATCTCACGGTATGTCACGTGACGATCTTGCATTATCAGTTCACGCACGGCATTAATGTTCTCTGGCACAACGGCCGTTTTTGGACGACCTACACGACCTTCGTATTTGAGCGCTCATCGGCCACGATTGAATTAATTATCCAGTTTATCACAGTGCTATAGGATGGTGCTTCATCGCCATACAAAGATTTAAGTTCATCGATGCACTTTCGTCGTGATAATCTACGTCGAAAGTTGTGAAAAATGATCGCACGAAAATGTTCACGAGTTAATTCCATTTTTTTGCCAAATTGATTTTTTCAAGTCACTAAAAACAACACAGATGATGGTCGTACGTCAAAACGTTCAAAACGTTCGTACGTTTATGCTAAAAAAAATGTAAAACTTTCAAATGGGAATTTCAGATGGCGCCAGACAATACTAAGTGGTGCCTAGACCAGAAATATATATAGCAACCCTCGTTTTTACACAAACAACAACAAATATTCGTTGTAAAGAACAGGTCTCAGAAATTAACCTATCGCAACGAAACTTAAAAAAATAGTTCACATTTGGACCAAAGACGAGTCCTGTTTAGATTGGTTTGTATCTGTCCATGGTCAAAGGTCTTTTCAAATTTAAGAACCTGTTGCTTTATAAACCACACATTGAATCTGATTCCGGTCAAGTTTTTTATAAAACATTACAAAAGAAATTTAACGTAATCGTCGAATTGAGAGCCCCCACACAAAAACTCCGCAGGATTTGAAGGCCTGCCACATTAAGCTTTAACCCATAATGCTAAATTTTTGCAAGGTACCTTAAGAGCCAGCATTATTAACAGCAGTGAAGCCTCCTTGCAAAGGTCGCTACCGATTTGAGGACCTGTCATTCGGAAAGCTACATTTAACATGCGATCTTGCTCATAATTTGAATAGTGCATTATAGGATAGCAATAACATTGTTCTGCAAAAATTAACTTCTGAGCCCTCCTTTAGACAAAACCAGCTGATCCTTATGTAACAGTATCTCCTTACTTCGTATTAAAAATAAGTAATGTTAACTGGTAAGAGATGGATCTTTCTTAAAAATTGTGAAGTTATGGCCAAAATAAATCTAAATTTTGTTTTTTATATTGAAAAGTTGTGTGTGTTTCAACTGTCAGTTGTGTGCCGATTCTGGAGCACTTCAACGATTGGTACACGCAGAGAAAAAATCACGGTTACTACATGGTCACGCCAATAAATGTATGTTCTCCGCCATAAAAGTATGTATGTCGCAACCATAGCATTGTTAACTGAATTTAGTTTTGACAATAGTATAATTGCTGCAACATTAATATTGTAGAAATGTAACAATAGTATTATTGCCAAATTTAAAAATGAAAATATGGTTATAGCAACAATATAAATATGGCTTTGTTTAACTGAAATTTTTTTAATAAAAACGTTTAAGTTTATTTAAACTTATTTTTTCTACTGTGAAATTTATTATTATTTTGAATTTAATGTTTTTTTTGAATAATTTTCTAATTCAAATCTATTGTCGACAACTTAAACAAATTCTAATAAATTATATTGGAGATCATAGTATAATTGTGTGTGATCATACTATGGTTGTAGGGATCATAACATGGTTGTGAGGGCCATACTATGGTTGTATGTGAAACATACTATGGTTTTGAGGATCATCTATGGTTATGGTCATCTATGGTTGAATCATACTATGGTTGTGGGGATCATAGTATGGTTATGTGTGAATCATACTATTGTTGTGAGGATCATAGTATGGTTGTATTTGAATCATACTATTGTTGTGAGGATCATAATATTGTTGTACTACAACCATATACCCAACAATAGTAGTATACTCTTCGAATATTGTCACCACAACCATACTTTTTTCTGCGTGTACATGGTATTGCCTGAGTTTAAGCAGTTTTTGTAAAAAATCATAGAATTAATGTTGCTCATTTTTACGTAAATAAAGGGTGTCCCAAGAAGAACGCAATTTTTAAATCTGGCAACATTCGAAGTGTCATTGTTTGACATTTGAACAATTGTTATTGTTTGTTAGTAGAAGGTACGAGGTTAGTAAAAATGGAGCGCTACACGAATGAACAACGCATTCTCATTGTGCAATTGTTTTACCAAAATGGTGAAAGTTTTGCGGCTACAGTTCGCAAATTGCGATCAATTTGGGGTCACAATAATGCTCCAAAAGAGTCAACTGTAAAGAGATTAATGGATAAATTTGCCGAAACTGGGTCTGTTAGTGATGTAAAGACAACAAAGCGCCATCGACCAGGTCCATCGACCGAAAATGTCGCAGCTGTACGTGATGATGTCGCTCAAACTCCATCCACCTCAATTCGACACCGAGCTCAGCAAATTGGTGTCTCCAAATCCACTTTGCAGCGAATTTTGACGAAAGATTTGCATCTTCATGCATACAAAATTCAATTGACTCAGGAACTGAAGCCAGCTGACCATGGGCAGCGAAGGGAGTTCGTTAATTGGGTATTGGAGAGACAACATGAAAATGCTGATTTGCCGATAAAATTATCTTCAGTGACGAGGCCCATTTTCATCTTGATGGTTTCGTCAATAGGCAGAATCGTCGCATTTGGGGTGCGGAAAATCCTCGAGTGATTCACGAGAAGCAAATGCTTCCTCAACGTGTCACTGTGTGGTGTGGTTTTTGGGCTGGAGGAATCATTGGACCTTTTTTTTTATGAAAATGAGGCAGGTCAAGCGCAAACAGTCAATGGTGTTTGGTATCGAGAAATGATAACCAGTTTTTTCTTGCCTAGAATTGAAGAAAATGAATGTGGAGGGCATGTGGTTCCAACAAGACGGCGCCACATGTCATACAGCCAGAGAAGGATAAGAATTGCCCAAGTTTAAAGCAAATTAATGAAATAAGTCAGAAAAACTTATTTTTCACAATAATTAAAATCTATACGTGATGGGCCAAAGTAGACATTTAATTCGGATTCAGAAGATCATTTTACATAAGGATCAATATAATTTTTTTTAATATATTAAGTCATGGGAAGATAGGTAATGGTAGGGAAGGAAAGAGGAAATAATGTTTATAAATGGCAGGAAACACCTGTGCAGAAAGTCTGTTCCACATACGAACAGCTCGGCTGAAGAACGAATTCTCCCTGTAATGCGGCGTGCGATCAGTAGGCCAAACAATACCAAATGGATGCGATGTGGGAGTCACTCCCACAATATTGACGCTTAGGTGGGGTTCACATTCAGCATGGGCCCTCAAAATTTAACCACCCTTTATTTAAGTATAAAGGACAAAAATAGGTCTAATACAAAAGACTCCCTCGTTTTTAAATTCCTGCCACATCAAAAGCCAATATTAACTTTCTTTCTATCTCAAATTTGATCTAGTACATACTAAAGTCTGTTCAAATTGAACCATATCGGTTCATTTTATTATAAATCCACACACAAATGTCGATGCCAATTTCAGGACCTGCCGCTCTTACATCCTGATACCTAATGCAACAATCGTTCTTTAATTTTGCATACTAGGTTTTAAAATATCTATAATCCACTTTGGTAAATTGTAAAAAATCGGTTCATGTTTTCATTTATGTAGCTCCACAAAGCTTTGGAGCTTCACAAAGTTTTCCACGATTTGAGATCCTGTTGCTGTCCCAAATTACACAAAGGTCCTTTCCGATTTGCTGTCCTGCTACTTTATAAGTCACACCTTACTTAAGATGTTGCTCGATCTATTGGAGAATTCATTCTGGTAACATTAAGCCAAACATATAATTCTCATCCTTTACATCGCCCCGCTCTCTTTCTTCTCTCTCTCTCTCTCTCTCTTTACAAAAATCTCTAGAATAAAATATTGACTCCGATCTTTCTAAAATAAACTATAGCGCACTGTTTGAAATAACACAAAGGTCCTTTCCGATTTGCGGTCCTGCAACTTTTTAAGTCACACCTAACTTTAGATTTGGAGAATTCATCCTGGTTACACTAGACCAAACAGTCTAATTCCTTACATAGCCCCCCTCTCTCTCTCTCTCTCTCTCTCTCTCTCTCTCTCTCTTTATCTATCAATTTTTCGCTCTAGAATAAAATATTGGCTCCGATCTTTCTAAGATAAACGATATGGTTGAAGAGTAACATTCAACCATACTAAAATTTGACCATTTCGATTCATATTTTCATACAGACTGCCCTGATTAAAGGTCCTACCCTGATTTAAGGTCCTACAGCCATAAATAAAAATCGGTTTTGCTCGAATATAAGCAAGCATAGTGAAGTATTATCAGACGATGTTTTGGTGAAGTGGCACCATATCAATGTTTTCATATTTTCCTATATCGAATGTGTAAAGGACCCTTCCGGTTTTTTGTCCTGTCGTTCAACAGGATCAGTTTGCAATTGATTATACTGAAATTTATCATAGTGCGTTGTGAGAGGTCCGTAACCAACCCATATTAAATGAGAGCATATCGGCAAGTGGTTTCATATAGACGCCATTCGAAAATTCCCTCCAGTTTTGAGGCCCTGACGCTACAGAAGTCGCGTTTTATATCAAATCGTTGATAAGTTCAGTACAACAGCGAGAAGTCGTCCGCTAGATTGGTTATTTATCACAGTAGTGTAGGGTATCAGCTAGTGGACCAAGTCTGACTAAAGACTTTTTAAATTGTATTTTTTCCATATTTTTTTTAAACAATTAAGCCCCACATCATACAAATGTTGCGATAGTCACATGACTGGACCATCCTTGTTCCAGTCCTGTGACTTACCTTGCAGGGTTCTTCGTCCTGCATCTGTCATACATCAAAAGGCAAAACAATTTTAGAATGTTACCTAGACTCTAGCTAAATTATAAATTTATCTGAATCTAAGGATCTGAATTTAAGGATTAAATTGTCTTTATATAAAATTTGAATATAAATTCGTAGCAATTAAAAAAATCTTCATACGATGAAGCGTACATTCGCTCCGGAAATGCCACTTATAATGTTATCCTTGTGAGTAGTTGGAAATTATCTTCGCTTTACGTAGAAACACGAGCGAGTTTGTTTGTGTATGCTAGTGTAAAAACAAAAATTTAAACCAAAAAGAAAGAGTAGGAGTATTCATGAACTACTCCAAAGGGAATGGGAAAAAGAACTCATGAACTGACTCGAGAGAGGTTTTCCCCTGTTCCATAGTGCTGAGGGAATTGAATAAGTCAAATGCATCGGGTGATCAAACTAAGGGTATTTTTTCAAAATTTTAAAAAAAATATCAAATAAAATGTGGAATATTTGATGTTCTTTCGAAAGGACATTTTATGCCATTTATTTTTGGAATATAATTTCCTTTAAATGTTGGCCGCAACTAGGCTTAGGGTGTCCATTCTGGGGGTCCAATTTTGGATGGCTTGTTCGAGCATTTCGACCAGTATGGCTTTAATGACACGCGTAATGTTGGCTTCCACAGCCTGACTCGTAGCTGGTTTGTCAGCATAGAATTTGGACTTTGCGTAGCCCCAAAAAAAAGTCTATAGCTGTGATATTACACGATCTAGGAGGCCAACTCACCGGTCCAAAACATCAAATGGCTGCTCTTCGTAATGACCTCTTAAAAGATCCATTGCATGAGCAACTGTATGGCAAGTGGGGCCGTCCTGTTAACCCCAAATGTCGTCAAGATTATGGGCTTCAATGTCAGGAAGCAGAAAGGCGCGACAGCGAGCTCCATTCACGGTTACGTTCCGACCATCATCATTTTTGAAAAATATGCACCGATTATTCCACCAGCCCATAAACCGCACCAGACCGTGGTTTTCTCTGGGCATAATGGCACCTCCTAAACCTCGTATGGTAGCTCTTCAGCCAAACTGCGACTATTATGTTTATTGACGTTTAGCCAGAAATGTGCCTCATCACTGAACAAAATTGTGGTCGAAAACAGTTTCTCACCGAACGCTCATTTCCATTATACAGTTGCACAATTTTGAGACGTTGTTTCGGTGTAAGTCTTTCCATGATGAAATGGCAAACAATACAGAAAAGAAAAAAAATAAAGTTGAGTACAACTCACAAGAAATCTGTGAAGAAAGGCTATTGAAAAAAATACCTCAAGATGGATCACCCTTTTATAAAGCATTTAGATATAATTAATTTACTGTGATGTTCCGCAAATCTTGAATACCCCTATTATTTTTTTTATCAAAAATGTTAAACATGGTAGTTAAAGACGCTTAATATCTCTTTCTATGTTTTGTTTAATTTTAACAACTCATGCTAGAGGAACGTGAAAACTTTTAATCGCTCAAAGCGGATTGAAAGGATATGCGCGTATAAAATAATCCCGACAATTGGTGACCGGTAACATTTTATGTGACTTCCATGGATGGACAATGTGTTGTGTGCAGGGAGATCAGAAATTAGTCATAAAATTTTAATTCTTCTAAGCTACAGCAAGTAAAAAAGGCGAAATTAAAAAAGTAAGAACAAACAAGTAAAAACGTCGTTAAGTTTGTACAGGCCGAACCTTATTTACCCGCCACCGAAGTAACGTTACTAAAGCGCAAAAATAAGGTCCGTTTTTTGGCCGTTTTGGCCCAAGTGTCCATTTCGAATCTTAGGCCACACTTTAAAATTACTCTAACAGGTATTCACACTGGAGGTATATTTTGCAATAGGGTTTTTTATAAATTACGGGTGAGTTGTGTTAAACTATCTCTTTTTTCAGTATGGCTTGCCATTTTATAATGGCAAGACTTACACTGCAACAACGTTTCCAAATTGTGCAAATTTAATATGGAAATGAAAATGAGAAGATCCGCTGCTTTCGGTCAAAGCTACCCATTGCTAACATTGTCCGTTCACATAAAATGTGGGTATACGTGGTGTGATGGATGTGAGCATGACTAGCATGTCAGTAAACTCAGGTTCTGCCCTGGGTTAAAACATTTTTGAGCGACTGGTTTCCACCTCGTAAATGCCGGTATCTTTACGGGTAAGAGTTTTGTCTCTAAGTAATTTACAAATTTATTTATAAAATAAATTAGCCGTTCGAAGCCGTAGTTAAGCAGTAGGACCCAGTCAGTGAGGATACGATTTAAATCGAGCAACGCTCATTGATTTGAGGGAAGTTGCCCCTTGTTCTTTAGTAGGATGTTGTAAAACTTAAGTAAGTTCGCCAAATATTATAATCTATACTTAGTAGGAGTCCAAATACTGTTACACTCGTTTTCTTCTGTAAAACAAAAAGTTCTAAATGTTTTTGGACTAAATATTTTTTAATATATTTATTGATGAATATTGTATCCAAAAAGAATCTACTTATTCGAAATATCCGCCTTTTGCCTTTACACAAACCTTAAGTCGTTCTGGCCAATCGTCAATAGCTGCACGAACCTCGTCTATTGGAAAATTGGCCACAGCTCGAACCAAAGCAGTCTTAAGAGATCCAATGTTGGGGTATCTTTTGTGAAAAATCTTGTCCTCTAAAAGCGTCCACAATTTGTAATTCAATGGGTTCAAATCTGGACTGCCAGAGGGCCATTCTCCAGAGGAAATGAACGCTGGCAAATTGTTTCGAAGCCAGGCCTGGGACGTTTTAGCTTTATGGGCTGGCGCAGAATCCTGCTGGAAAGTCCATTACTGGTTTTGGAACAGGGCATTGTTAAGAGGCTTCACAACAGCTTCCAAAATTGTTTCTTGGTAAACTTTGGCCGATGTTTCGACTCATTGCTCGCAGAAATGCAGGTCAGTGAACCCATCGTAAGAGACACCCCACCCAACCATGACTGAAGCTGGGTGATGAACCTTTTCCACCCTTGGGATTAGTTCAGATGCTTCCTTAGATGACCGCGCATACACTCTATCATTTTGCTTGTTAAATTTTTCCTGAACGGTAAACAATTTTTCATCGGTGAACAAAATTTTTCTGTGCAAGTTATCAGCGTGCTTCACCAAAAGGCATTTGCATTTTTCAATCCTATTTTTTTAAAGCTGCAGTCAATAAATGTCCGGTAAGTCGTTTGAAAGCCCCAAGTCCCAAGTTTATTTTTTTGATTCGACTCATGGACTTTTGCGTGATATTCATCTCACGGCCCATGATTTTCTGTTTTCGGTGCGGATTTCTTTGAATTCTTGATTTAACGGCTTCGATGACATGCGGTGTTCGAACAGAGCGTGAGCGGCCCGACCGGTGGCGGTCTTTTACATCTCCAATCTCCTTACACAGTTTTATGCATCGGTAGACGAACATGCGGCTAGTCCCTAGTGGCCGGAGCGTTTTGAAAATATTTTTTTTTTTCATTTCACACTTGAAAAGCGCTATTAAAGCGATACGGTTCTCATTATCTGTCCATGATGAAAGTTGAAACAATTTTAAAATCCCGTTACAGACTAACGCTATTGAGGTTAGCTTTTAAAACCCATATGTGATTAACGGGGTATGTTCAGTTCTACTATTGAAATGGGTGTGTTCAATGTTGTAATAGTATTTATGTCCCTACTAAGTAGATTTTCCAGATGGACCGAAGCCATCAGTTGGTCCGAATTCAAAGAAAACTTAAGACCAACAATCTATATCAACAACAAATACACGTACACATTCAGTCGCAATAATCTTCTTTATTAGTTGTGGTTACCAGTACTTTGTATTTTCAGCCGATAGCGACAGTTCCCTAAAATCTACGACATCTTAAAAAATCATTTTCGAGACGGCAAAATATAATTTTTTTGACTTTTTCTCAACCTTTATTTTTAACGTTTTCTTAGTAGGTAATAAAAAAAAATATTTTTTTTAAATACTCGTATTACTTTTTCAAGATGACATACAATACATACAAATATACATTGCTACATACAATACAATAAAAACATATGAGCGCGTAAAAAATTTTGTTCTTACAAATCAGCCTACCCTAGTGTGCTCAATAAACACTCGGTTGTAGCGATGGAATGCATGGATACTACGTGTAACTCCTAACATTCGGTGGCAATAAAGGTTTTGAGTAGTCATCCTAAACCCAAACTGAAACAACGTTCTAAGTTTCATCGATATCGCTTAATAGTTGCGACCCATATTTTAATTGCGATAGATGGACGGACATTGCCCAACTGAGATAGTAGTTCTGGATCAATCGGTTCACTAATCAGAAAAGTACACCTCCACTCCTTCATGGTGCTACGAATATCGGCACTTAGTCATAACACCCTGTACCATCGTGTGGCAGAAGGCCACATAGACTACATAAGATAAAAACAATTAAATTGGTTAACTCCACCAACAATTACCATTCTCTTGCCAGCTACCCGAATGGAAATCTTTACCACAAATTACAAAATAGCTAAGCGCAATAAATCTGATCATCATTGGGTGGGGTTTTCACCACAATTGCGCTGGGGATCTAAATAGAAAGCACAATTTCTTGAAATCCTTTGCACAAAAGCTACAATTTTATCTAAACGGCTGCCTGCTTCACCTACTCCAGCCACCACCTACCTACTCATGGTGCAAGGCTTATCTGCTATGGACATCAGTTATTTAGTTTTCCCCTCTTGCTAAACAAATAATGCTCGGACATTTTTCTATTAAAATTTGTTTTCTTCTTATCGCTCATGGTCTTTGGCAAATATTGATGAAAGCCACGCACCACTCGGAGGCTATAAAATTTATGATGCTCTTCTACGACCGAAAGCCCCCATAAAGAAAACAACAATAGTACCAGAAGCTGTGGCAGTAGCAGTAACAACAACGCTTTTGCCCCGACCATCGACGACACTAACAGCAAAGAGGAGGATAGGAAAAAGAAAAATAACCATAAAAATGGTAGAAGCAAGAAATGATTTTCGTTTCACATTTAAAATGCTGCAGGGCGAAATGACAATTACAAATGCTTTACCACACACACACACACACACACTCAAACACATACACTTAGAAACCTACTCTCGTATAGCTGCTCAAAAGATACAAATAAACAACAAGAACAACAGCAACACATCACCAGGCAAATGAAGCGTCTATGGTCGTTTGTGCTGTTAGTAGCTTAACAACCCACTTCCGTTTGTTGTTATTTGTGTCTCTGCGTTTGCCTCTGTATGTGTGCGTGTGTATGTAAAAAGCAAAAGTATCTTCTGAGAGCATGAATGCCTCTGTATTTAAGTGTGCTGGTGTGTGTGTGTGCCTGTGTGTGAGTGTATGTTGTGAATTATTTGTAAATCAGATCTGTTGTGTGGTCTATATAAAGGACACTTTTATGAATAAAAGCTAAGTTCCCATACATATATTATCTACGAGGGACGGAAGGCAAAGGTGCAGAACAATAATAATATTGACTAATTTTGGCTTGTTGTAGGAAACGAATTAGTCAACTAATGAATTTGGTAGTACCCAGTAGTAAATTATATATTTCGTAGGGTTATTATTATAAAGGAATAGAGATAGACTCCATTTTTATTACACCAATCAATATAGAATCACTTTCAGATTGAGCAGTTTGTTCGTCCTTTGTCCCATCGATCGTTGCTATCAAAGTACAGGTCACAAATATGAACAGATTTAGACAGCACGGTTTAGGCCAAAAATCTGTAAAAATTGTTCTTTATCAGAGCAAAAAACCGGGCTTTTCAGAAAACCGGCATTTTGAATTATTTCCAAATCCTTGATTTGAAAAAACTGACTTTCGTCAATGAGATGGGATAGTAATGAGAATGGATAGTAATAAGGAAGGATAGTAATGAGGAAGGCTAGTAATGAGGATGGATTGTAATGAGCACTGATACGAGTAGTAGGAGAATTTTCCACAAGCAAGAAGCAGAATACGGTCGCCAACTAAGACGAATACAAAAAAAAAGAAAAACGTAGCGATGATTCTGTTAAATATTCTGTAGATAATTGGAAAGTGCAAGCGAAATAGCAAGACTACGCAAGAAGGCCAGCAGTTAAATTTGTCATATATATTTCTGACCTAGGCAACACTACGTGTTGCCTGGCGCCATCTGACATTTTCCTTGAAAAGTTTGACAGATTTTAGCATAAACGTACTCAAAACATTTTGACGTACGACCATCATTTGTGCTGATTACAGTGACTTGAAAAAATTAATTTGGCAAACAAATGCAATTAACTCGTAAACATTTTCGTGCGATCATTTTTCACAACTTTCGACGTGGATTATCACGACAAGATTCCATCGATGAACTAAATCTTTAAATGGCGATTAAGCACCATCCTATAGCACTGTGAAAAACTGGTTTAATGAATTCAATCGTGGCCGACACTTGCTCAAAGACGAAGGTCGTGCAGGTCGTCCAAAAACAGCCGTTGTGCCAGAGAACATTGATGCCGTGCGTGAACTGATAATGCACGATCGTGACATGCCGTGAGATAAAGGCATCCTATAAAGGCATACATTCGATATTGCATGAACACCTGGCCGTAGAAAAAGATTTCTTCTCGTTGGATCCCGCACAATTTGACAATCGCTCAAAAAATTGATACTAACAATTGGTGCAAAGAAATTTTGAAAAAATTCGATCTCGGTACTTCAAAATACGTTTTTTAAGATAGTACCAGGTGACGAATCATGGATCTATGCGTATAAGCCCGAAACAGAACAGCAATCGACCGTGTGGGTCTTCGAAGACGAGCCAAAACTAACGAAAGTTGTTCGTGGAAAAAGCACTTCGATGCAAATGGTCGCCTGTTTCTTCGGTAAAACTGGTCATGTGGCGAATGTTCTGCTTGAGCAACGTAGGACAGTCAATTCTGAGTGGTACACCACAATTTGTTTGCCTAAAGTCTTCGGAGAAATTCGGAAAACAAACCAGAGAAGACGAATCATTGTGCGCCATGTCAATGCGAGCTCTCACACATCGGCTCAAACCAGCGCCTTTTTGACCAGCCAAAACGTCGACTGTCATCCGCCGTACAGCCCTGACTTGGCATCCAATGACTTCTTTTTATTCCCGCACATCAAGAAAAAAATTTGTTGCCAAAAGATGCTTTGGAGGCGTTCAAAAACCATGTTTTGAAGGTGTCTCAGTCGGAGTGGAAAAAGTGCTTTGACAATTGGTTTGAGCGCATGCAAAAGTGTATAAAACATGCTGGAAAATACTTATATAAAAACTATAAAAAATACTATAATAAAAACATTTTTGATGATAACTATTCGAATTTTCATAATTAGGCCAAAAATATGTATAGCAGCGCTCGTACCAGGACTTCTTAATAAACCTGACGGAAATTTTTCGGGGAATGAGAAAGAGACGATTGAATTTTTTATGGAAACTCATTTCCCGGGCTGTCAGGACGAGAAAGGCGATGCTGATAATCTCAGCATTTCACTCACATCATGCTCAAAGGAGTCCATAGGGAAAGTGGTCGACAAAGACAAGATAGCATGACAGTAAGTTCGTTTCAACTATACAAATCGGCAGCACCGGACGGCATCATCCCGGCGCAATTACAAGATTCCTTGGAAGTCTGCCTACCATGGCTACAGGATATCTTTACTACAAGCCTTAAATGTTCATACATACCGAAGGCATGGAAAAGGGTCATAGTGGTCTTTATCCCATAAGCGGGAAAAATAAACCTCAAAACGACGAAGGATTACAGGTCAATTAGTTTCTCATCGTTTTTTTTTCTGTAAACCTTGTAATGACTCTTGGACCTTCATATAAGACATTCAAGTTCCGCTCGTTGAACTGCTAAATGCAATTGACGAAGTGAAGGTTTCGGAAGCAGGGACAAGGTGGAACTTAATTTACAACTGCAGAATAGCCCAGTATCGCCGCCCACAAATAGACGAAGAAGAACAAGAAATTGCTAACACTTGAAAAACAATCGATGTACACCTTCATAGGAGTCCTCACAAGTCACTGCTAATCGACACTATGGCAGTCCTAAAAGGCATCCCGAGCTGAGTCTTTTGTAGACGTTTCCAGCACGAAGAAGAAGAGAAGTCAGTCGTGCACATGCTTTGCACATGCCCGGGTCCTCAGGAATGGAGACTTACCATTCTAGCAGAAATAACGGATGTGTCTCATAAAATTTGTTAAATTCCTAGCCGGGCTGGATCTGAACTACTCGAACAAGTTGATAAACCATAATCGATAAAAAAAAAATAAAGCTGCATAATTGCCACACAGCTCTATTATAAATCTACACCCTCTCTTCATCCTACAACTCTTCACTCTCCTCCCTTCCTCTCGTTCACCACCCTTTCATCAGGGTTCCACAATGGGCCTTTAAGGCCTCCGAGTGAACTCGCAATTTATTTCTGGCTAATTAACCTTTTAAACTTACCTAACCTAAGTTTTACGCCTAGACAAAATAAAAATACTTTTTCGAATCCAAAATCAATTTTTCGAGCTTCATATGGACATTATGTCTCGTAGGGCATGCAAATAAACGACAGAGATTGTTCTTTCAACTCATAATAAAAGCTGCGAGATTCAATTCCTATAAACCTGATTTATTTTAATATATTGGGCAAATACTCCGAAGTACTGTACATTTTCAAGGGGCCTTTAAGTGACTTTAAGAAAACCCTGTTTTGCAGCTGTAGAAGTTTAACAGCCTTTAACCAAAAAATGTGTTAAATTTTATCAATAGAAGGACGTTTCGGCCGGTCAAAAAGGTGTTGGTTAGAGCCGATGTGTGAGAGCCCGCATTTTCATGGTGCACAATGATTCGTCTTCTCTTGTTCGTTTTTCGAATCTTCCAGAAGACTTCAGGCAAACATATTGTGGTGTTCGACTCAGAATTGACCGCCCTACGTGGCTCAAGCGGAACAGTCGCCACATGACCAGTTTTGCCGAAGAAACAGGCGACCATTTGCTTCGAAGTGTTTCTTCCACTAACAACTTTCATTGGATTTGGCTCGTCTTCGAAGACTCACACGGTCGATAGCTGTTTTGTTTCGGGCTCATACGCATAGATCCATGATTCGTCACCTGTGACATTCTTATAAACGTCTTTTAAAGCACCGTGATGGTATTATTTTAAAATTTCTTTGCACAAATCGACTCGAGCCTTTTTTTGAGCGATTGTCAAATTGTGCGGGATCCAACGAGAACAAACCTTTTTTACGGCCAGGTGTTCTGGCAATATCAAATGTATGCTGGTGGAAGAAATGCTCAAGGATGCCTCTATCTCACGGTATGTCACATGACGATCTTGCATTATCAGTTCACGCACGGCATCAATGTTCTCTGGCACAACGGCCGTTTTTGAACGACCTTCGTCTTTGAGCGAGCGTCGGCCACGATTGTATTCATTAAAGCAGTTTTTCACAGTGTTATAGGATGGTGCTTTATCGCTATACAAAGATTTAAGTTCATCGATGTACTCTTATCGCGATAATCTACGTTGAAAGTTGTGAAAAATGATCGCACGAAAATGTTCACGAGTTAATTCCATTTTTTTGCCAAATTGAATTTTTCAAGTCACTATGAACAACACAAATGATGGTCGGACGCCAAAACGTTCTGATTACGTCTATGCTAAAAAATGATAAACTTTTCAATGGAAGTATCAGATGGCGCCAGGCAGCACTTATTGTTGCCTAGGCCAGAAATATATATAGCAACCCTCATAGTCACAAATCAAGCCAAATTTCGTAACACTATCGTGATTCTAACAGACAAACTGACGGACGGATATGAATAGATCGTCTTAAAATTTTATCAAATTTTCGTGAATTTGCAAACGGAATGACAAATTTAATATAACATTTACTCTTCGGTAAAGGGTATAAAAATTGGCATATAAAATGATACTCAGTTTTTGAACCAAAAAAACATAAATTGTTTTTCTTTCAAAAATCAATATTTGCTTGTCCTTTTAGTTTTATTATTTTTTTTTTAAATTATTATTTAATTATTTCTTTATTTTTATATTCATTAAAAATAAAATTATAATGAACTAAACTTAAATTAAGCACTAGCAACTAAAGCTCTCGGCTTCAACTCATTATTATTCATAATCATTATTTCAGGACATCGCCAACCTGTTGTACTTATAGAAAAAAAGTTTCGTCTTTACGGACAAAAAAAATCTTAAAAAAAGTGTTTCTATAGGAAAAAATCATTTCGAATAATGATCGTTTATTGGAAAAAGACAATTTAATCCAAAGTTTTTCTGTGTTTAAATATTGTACAGTTTTTTGGAAATGCCTTAAGAACAGAACCACTTTAGGACCAAAGGTTAGACCAAATAAAAACTCCGATCTAAAAAATATGGTTACTATATGTGAAAGCGCATAGAGAAAGGGACCTAAGGGTACAAAAATCAATTTTCTTTTTTTGATGTGGACAACATCTGAGCATCGATCCCATTCCTCAAAAGTGTTCCCTCCCAAAGATATGCGCGTTTTATGAAACTGAAGTCGACGATTCTAACCGCAAATAGAAAGGGACCTAATCTCTAAAATGGCTCTCCTGAACAAAACTAGTTTTTAACCTTAGGTCCCTTTCAATTTTGCGCGTCACATATGGCCACGGCAACAATAACATTTTCTCTGTAATAATAGTATGTTCGTCGCATCCACAGTATTGTTTTTTAAATTTCATGTTGGCAATGGTATGATTGCGACAATATTTATATTGTTGAAATGTAACAATAATATTATTGCCAAATTTAAAAATTAAACTATGGCTGCAGCAACAATATCAATATGGTTGGTGCGACAAAAGTATTGTTTTCAGGGGTTTCTGTTAACAATAATATGATAACAGCAATCATACTTTATGATTGTAATTTTTCTTAATTTGAATATTACAAAATAATGGGAACTAAAATCTTCCAAAAACTGTTTTGGATTTGTTTAGCTGAAATTTTTTTTTAATAAAAAGCTTACGTTTTTTAATGGATTTTTTTTATAAGTATTGTTTAATAAACACACCTATTATTTTAAATTTAATGTATTTTAAATTCATTAACTTAATTAAAATCTCTAGGATTATACTATGGTTGTGTGTAAAACATACTATTATTGTGAGGATCATAATATAGTTGTGGCGATCATGGTATGGTTGAGTGGGATCATACTATGATGGCGTGTGAACCATACTATGGTTGTTAGGATCATACTATGGTTGTATGTCAAACATACTATTGTTGTAAGGATCATACTATGGTTGTGGGGATCATATTATGGTTGAGTGCGAATCATACTATGGTTGTGGCGATCATAGTTTGGTTGAGTGTGAATCATACTATTGTTGTGAGAATCATAGTATGGTTGAGTGTGAATCATACTATGGTTGTGATGATCTTAGTGTGGTTGTGTATGAATCATACTATTGTTGTGATGATCATAATATTGTTGTGCCAACACCATATACCCACAGTATTATGATGCTACCTTAAACTTCCCTCTAATATGGATCTCGATTTATCTTCGCATATGTTTGCAATATTTGAACCCTTGAGTTTCTCAAATTATAATGAAAATGAATATAGCACCCAAAGGGCTCTATTTTCGCATTGTTTCGATGCCAGTTGATTTGGTGTCAGTTGTTAGTCCCTAAGTGCGCCTTGTAGCCTTTTAGTATATTTTTTTTTCTCGAAATTCTTACCCCTCTTTTTTTCGTGATCCGCGTCAGAACTATTTTTTGCGCAATTTGGACTACACCTTAAAGAAAAAAAAATAGGGTAACTTATTTTTTACCAACTTGTTATGCCCTCCATCGAAGGATGGACTACTTCATTTGTCATTCCGATCTCATCAGTTGGAAATATTGATCGGCAAACCTATCTTTAAATATAACAAACAAGTATGTAAATAATTGTTAAGTCTGACACCACTCTGCTATACAAAAGATTTCGCACCGTTGTCTGCAGCACGTGCAAGGTAGGACTTAATATGTTACGTCTAGAGCGAAATGGACATATTTCGTGGGGCTATATGAACACACAGACCGGCCTATTTAGCCAAGCATAATTGAAATATGCTTCATTTAAGAGCGGCAAGACCCTTGAGAACGGCAGGACCCCAAATCGAGAGAGACCTTTGTGTGGGGGCTGTAAGAAAGATCAATCGCATGTAATATTTAACTTAAAAAGTGTCAGCCAGATCGATTATAGAGCTGCAGGACCTCAAATCGGAGTTAACTTTCTTTGGGGGCTACACGAAAACACGGTCCATTATGTTGCAATTTGACAATATATAGGTGTTGGTCACTTGTAAAGCCTCTGGAGAATTTTTGACGAAACTGGATGTAAAGTGTAGATTTTAAAGCTTAAGGTTCTGGAATAGCAAACGATAATATGGACCTACTCGTATATGGTCTATGTTCACCACATTTGATTGTTGGTCGCTTATAACGCCCCAAGTTAAATCTGTCTTTTGAGTTAGGCCTATTACTAAAAGTTAAGGTCTGTGTAATATTTGGCTTAAAAAGCGACAACCAGATCGATTATAGAGCTGCAGGACCTCAAATCGGAGTTAACTTTCTTTGAGGGCTACACGAAACATGGTCTGATATGTTACAATTTCACAAGATATGGGTGTTGGTCACTTGTAAAGCCTCTGGCGAAATTTGGTCGAAGTCGGATGTAAAATGTAGATTTTAAAGCTTAAGGTTCTGGAATCGGCATACGATAACATGGGCCTACTCGTATATGGTCTATGTTCACCACATTTAAATGTTGTCCGCTCATAACCTCCCATGCTTAATTTGACTATGAGTTATGCCTATTACTAAAAGTTAAGGCCCGTTCCCATGAGTAATTTTTTTAGTTCACTGGTATCTTTGCGCAACAACTTTAGTCACCTCTATCTGCAGATGATAGCTAAAACAAAAGGCAATCTATTTTGAAAATGTTGTATCGCCTTATCACACTTTCCTCGTATGTGCTAGGAAAAAAAACCGAAACAAATATACTTTTATGTTATTCACTAAATAAAGAGAGGTTGCAAAAGGGTTGGTTGGTCGCACCGTCAAATGGACGGACGGACGGGTGGACGGACGAACGAACGCATGAAGGGATTGTTGTTGATGTTGTCGGTCGGCTCGGTGGGTTGGCTTGCTTGGTTGGAGTGGAGCGTTGTGTACTGTGTGGTGTTTCAAGTAGATTTTTTTTTTTTGGTGTGTTTTTATTTGTTTCTTTCTAAAACCCTTAAGCTACTTTTGTGTACATTTTTGATGTGCTTGCTGTTGTTGTTGTTGCTGTCGGCTGCCACTGCCGCTGCTGAAATATAGGTTTTATTTTCTTTCTTTCGGTCTAAACGATTTCATTTTTGTTTTTTTTTCGATAGCTGTTATCGCTGATGGTGTTTGCCTAAGCGAGAGTGTGTCAAAGTGTAATGGTTACAATTTAAATCTGCCGCTATTGAAACCATCAGCAGCAACACCTCCGAACGACATCGGCAGCGTTGTCGTTCCCATACCCTAGTCCTTGTCGGCAGCTTCATCATCGTTCTCATCATCATCAGCGTTGTCGGCCTTACCATTGTAGTAGACATCAGCCTCATAAGCCCGATGATTTCTCTTTCTGTTCGGTTTTTTCTTCATTTTTTGCTACGTTTTCATCGTGTTTATCGGGCTACTCATCCTTGTTTTGTTAATAACAATTTTTTTTCTAGCTTGTTCTTCTCTTTCATTTTTAATTTTATCCTTTATTTGGATTTGTTTGTATGTCTAAGGGGGTGGAGGGCGAGGGGGTTAAAGTGAAAGGAAGTGTATTACAATTTGTTGTTTTCTTTGCGAAAAGATTAAGGAAATCACTGCAGTTATTCGGTTGGGAATAAGTAGTAAAACGAGTGAGTGTGTGTTTAGTGTGCGGGAGTGTGTGTGTGTGTGAAAAGCTAAATAAAAGCTAACGTAAAATAATAACTTAAATTCAAGTGTATCTAAGGTTTAGGTCTAGTAACTACAATACCACTTCTCCCCAATATAACTAAAGGGACTGCATTATCTAAGGACGAGTATTTGATCCTGTTTAAATAAAAAGAAAAATAGCCATAAAATCTGAATTCCGAAGAAAGTTAGGAGGCTGGAAATGTGGATCACAATAGGTTTTCGACATTCTATTCGAAGATTCAAGGATCGATTAAAGTTAAAAAGACTAAAAAGATAACTAAGAAGGATGTTCTTAATAGCATGGTACGATATTTAAAGACCAACCGACATATTAAGTGACTGATGACGATAATCGAACACGAGATGTATTTAAAAGATCTGACAGATAGACGGACGAAATGAAATCATATGAAGAACTTCATAAGGCTGAAATATTTTTGAAACTTTTTGCAGTCCTACTCGTCTATAGGGGATTTGCCTTAATATCCAAATGAAGAGTTTCCTTCACCCGTATACTTTCAAAAAAAAAACTTGGGGGTCCGCAGAGGATTTTATCACAAATTTATAAAGTAAAAGGAATCAATATAAAGAAAGTTGGAAAAATGTATATTGTTTGCTACAATGTAAAAGGCGCTAACTCACAAAAAAAATCAAATGATGTTTTTTTAAAAAAAAAATTTAATCATATAAAATATAAAAAATATAACTTATATTTATAGGAAAAATGTTATAATAAAAAGTTTTAAATTAACGCAACTTTTACTTACTATCGCTCACTAAAAAGGAAAGTTATAAAAACCACACCTGGTGGCGCTTAAAATTGAATACAAAATTAAAAACAGATCTGAGACAATGAATAAGTAGTGATTTCCAACTGTCGGCAATTAAAGCTAAAATGGCAGATCGAAATGTTTGGAAAAGGGGATATTTGTTATAATACGAGTACTCTTATCTTATGAACCAAAAAATAAAAACTTAAGTATCTGCAGAGTTTATTTTTTCAATTGGATTAATGATGATCTTCAAGCTCTTATTAAGGTGAAGAACAATTTATTAACAAAGAGAAGGAAAAAAGGTTCGAATTCAAGTCTAGAAAAGAGATTGAAGCATATAAGTAGGGTTATAAAGAAAGCTACACGGATTTGTATGAATACTTTTTATCAAACCAATCTTGAAACACTTCAGCAGAATCCGAAAAAATGCTGGAAATTTATAAACGAACAGAGTTTCTCATTTAACAATAGCAAGTAAAAAACAATCGCGGTGAAATGGTCACTAATAATAAAGAGATATGCGACATTTTCAATAACTATTTTCTAAAAGTTCCCAAATTATTAAAGGAAAACATAGCACATCACCCAGGGGAAAACTGTAATATGCTCAATCAACACTCTGTTTCAATGTCAACATTCTTTCGTGTTTCGTAACACAAGTAATGAGGAAAGTCCAGGAAAAAGTCCAGGACCTGTTGGAATATCGGCGAAGATGCTGTTTAAATGTAAAGATGCAATTCTCTCAAGTGTGGTGACAGTTTTTAATGCTACTATTAATACCTCAAGTTATCCTGAGATACTGAAGATCTCAAAAATAATTCCCATTCCAAAAGCTGGAGATTTTTGTAATATTGAAAATTTTAGGCCTATTGCGTTATTATCAATCATTGATAAAGTTTTTTAAAAAATCGTACATAAACAGCTTAACGCGTATTTAAATGAGCATAACCTTATGTTTAAGTTACAGTTTGGGCTTAGGAAAGGAAGTGGTACACAAGAAGCGGTAGTGAACGTTATAACTACAATATGTGATGGTTTGGATAATGGTTATGAGGGAGTTGCTGGAGTCTTTTACGATTTTTCGAAAGCGTTTGATCTAGTAGATCACAATAGTTTATTACAAAAACTTCACTATTACGGGATTGCAGGAAGTGCTAATAAACTTATTAGAAGTTATCTTCAAAATAGGAAGCAGTATGTTGAAATAGAAAAAAGTAGAAGTGAAATGGAAAATATACAATATGGAGTGCCTCAAGGGAGTGTTTTAGGTCCATTATTGTTTACAATTTATCTAAATGATATTGCAAATCAAAAGTTACACGGTAAATTAATAATGTATGCTGATGATATAAGTCTCTTTTATCCCTATTGTCATGAAGTTATTCTCAAAGCTCAAATAGAAGAGGATAACGAAATTTGCCAGGATAAATGGACTATTGTTGAATGCCGAGAAAACTAAGTTAGTGCGATTTCGACCTTACTCAGTTGGTAATAACGCTTTCAATATTTCTATTTGTGGAAAAGATGTTGTTGAATCCAGTTCAGTTCGATACTTAGGAGTACTTTTGCAAGGAAATTTATCATGGAACTTACATATGCAACATTTGAGGGAAAAAATAGCTTCAGGAATCGGACTACTCTATAAATTTAAAAATAAATTCGATGAAAAAACTAAATTATTGCCATATAATGGGCTAATCCATAGCAGTATAGATATCTACAACGAGCACAAAATAAAGCACTTGTTTACAATCTTCCACAAACGTATTCGACGGTATCTTTGTATAAGGACGTATCTAAAACAATTTTGCCTATATATGGACTATATAAAATGCAGTTGTTAATGTACATTAGGCATATAACTAATTTTTACGAAAAATTTGGCATACCACCACGTGGTGGCAAATATTGTACAAGTAATGAATATCACTTTTTTAGGTGATTTCGGTTCAAAAACGTTCCGCGCAAAAATGGATTTCTAAAATTTTTTTCTAATTTCTAATTTTTTTTAATATTTTTATTTTTAAATTTTTGTCAATTGTTATATGAAATAAGTTTTAAGTTTAAGGTATCTGATGATGGTCACAATGGTAAAATGTCTTGCACAATTTTAATTGCACGCTCTGAGCAGATGTTACTTCGCTGAACTTCCTCAATAGCTGATGGTTTATTTACCCAATGTCTGAGAAAACATTCATTTGCTTTTGTGAAGCCGGCCAATGATTTCTGTAGTGTGGCGAAATTATTTTTGTTGAAAGTATGATCGGAAAACCAGATTTCGCTCCAAGCACCGCACACAAACTTACAAATAGGATATAATTGCAAACGATATTCAGGAATAAGTATAAAGGCTAAAAGTGCCAAAATAGCTCTAGAATTCCAACGGGCATTACTGAGTGCTGGTATTGCTTTAAATTTTATGTAGGGAAAACGTTCATTTTTCTCGAAGTATTTAAAAGCTTCGACCAATTCATATAAGTATTGCATGTCATTTCGCCATTTAATGCTTTAAAATTGTATGAAATATTGGGCGATGATGTTTTTCCCTCTAAAAGCTCATCCATGACATGTTTTAACATCAAATCTAGCACATGATGTTGACAACCAAAATACTGTGGAGCGGGCAATGAAAAGGATTTCAAAAAATTGTGTAGGCGAGTGACAACACCATGGTGTCTGCCAGTATTCACACTGGTTGTATCGCAAATTATCATTTTAATTGATTCCAACAAGTCGAAATCACATAATAACTCTTTTATTCCGTGAAATATCGTCGACGCTTTTCCGTCATTCAGAACTAGTACACCTAATTTTACTTCCCTAGAAGCATTTTTCAGTACTACGACCTGATATTCCTTCCTTGCAAAAATTGTAAAAAGTTATATGCCTAATGTACATGTTTAAATCAGTGCGTAACATTGGTTATCATTCTATTTCTATTTTGCCAGTTCGGTTAAACTTTCCAGTACTGAATTTGAAACCAATGTTTATTGCATGATGAGTATGTTGACTATTTATCTTTTTTTCGCGAAATCCCCAGTGTTGTACGTCGTCTTGTCCCTGATGACAGGCGAGACAAACGTCCCGAACGTTAGCACCGATTCGCGCCCAATACGAGGCGGCAGTACATCCATATTTTAGCTGAGCTCTAAAATCACGCTATAGCAGGAGACTACTACTCGATATCCTCCGCCCAGGCAACCTATCCATGAGATACTTAGTAGGGACATAAATACTGTTACACTATTTGAACACACCCATTTCCATAGTAGAGCTGAACATACCCCGTTAATGTCATATCGGTTTTGAAAGCTAACCTCAATAGCGTTAGTCTGTAACGGGATTTTAAAATTGTTTCAACTTTCATCATGGAGTGGTCAAGTGTGAAATGAAAAAAAAAGATATTTTAAAAACGCTCCGGCCACTAGGGATTAGCCGCATGTTCGTCTACCGATGCATAAAACTGTTTGAGGAGACTGGAGATATAAAAGACCGCCACAGTACGGGCCGCCCACGCTCAGTTCGAACAACGCATGTCATCAAAGCCGTTAAATCAAGAATTCACAGAAATCCGCTCCGAAAACAGAAAATCATGGCCTGTGAGATGAATATCACGCAAAAGTCCATGAGTCGAATCATTACAGATGACTTGGGACTTGGGGCTTTCAAACGACGTACCGGACATTTTTTGACTGCAGCTTTAAATAAAAAAGGATTGAAAAATGCAAACGTCTTTTGGTGAAGCACGCTGATAACTTGCACAGAAAAATGTTGTCCACCGATGAAAATTTTTTTACCGTTCAGGAAAAATTTAACAAGCAAAATGATAGAGTGTATGCGCGGTCACCTAAGGAAGCATCTGAACTGATTCCAAGGGTGTAAAAGGGTCATCACTTCAGCTTCAGTCATGGTTTGATGGGGTGTCTCTTACGATGGGGTCACTGACCTGCATTTCTGCCAACAAGGAGTCAACATCGGCCCAAGTTTACCAAGAAACCGTTTTGGAAGCTGTTGTGAAGCCTCTAAACAATTCCCTGTGCCACAATCAGCCATGGACTTTTCAGCAGGATTCTGCGCCGGCCCGTAAGGCTAAAACGTCCCAAGCCTGGCTTCGAAACAATTTGCCAGCGTTCATTTCCTCTGAAGAATGGCCCTCAGGCAGTCCAGATTTGAAACCATTGGAATACAAATTGTGGACGGTTTTAGAGGACAAGGTTTGTCACAAAACATACCCCAACAGTGGATCTCTTAAGACTGCTTTGGTTCGAGCTGTGGCCAACTTTCCAATGGACGAGGTTCGTGCCAGTTTGGCTTTTAGGCGCGTGTAAAGGCAAAAGGCGGACATTTCGCATAAGTAGATTCTTTTTGGATACAATAGACATCAATAAATATATTAAAAAATATTTGGTCCAAAAACATTCAGTAATTTTTACTTTACAGCTTAAAACGTGTGTAACATTATATATGTCCCTACTAAGTTTATACGCAATAGCTGGAAACTGCTGCTGCAATCTAATCAGCTTGATAGTTTCGATGATCTCTCTCTAACAAGGCCCCAGGCCTGGACGAGGTACCTAATAAAGCGCTCAAAATAGAGCTTTAATAACAAGGCATTCAGTGGCAGCTTGAGAGATGGAATTTTCCTGGAAAAGTGGAAAAAGCCAAAACTAATCCTTATAACAAAGCCAGAAAAAACACTAGGTGAACCGCAGTCACATAGACCAATATGTCTTCTGGATACCATTGGAAAATGTCTGGAGCGGCTAATATATAATATAAATAGAATTAATACTTCAGTGAACGAGGTCAATGGTCTTTCTCGAAGACAAAGGGGCTTCCGAAAAGCGAGATCTACCATAGGCGCTATAAGCTTTGTGGCCAGCACGGCAAGCAGTGCAATTCAGGGTAAAGGTGCTAAGAGAAAATACTGCGCCATTATCACTCTGGACAGTAAAAACGCCTTTAATTGAGCGGGTTGGAACCACATTGTCACATCGCTGAGGAGACTAAACATTCCGGATTATTTCTTAAAAATATTTACATGGAATTTCCCACTTTTAATCCTGATGCTGAAGAGGGTGTGTTTTTTCCAACGTCTGAGCCGGTTCTGGTGAACTCAGCGTATTCCCATGCATTATCGAGAAGCAGACGTATAATCCCTAAAATGAAAGCCAAGCTAAATTGCTGCTTGTTTGTCATCTCCTCCTCGTCCTCCTTCTGCCTCACCCCCAAGAGTTTAACTTGTGGTTAGGAGTTCTCAATGCGTGAATGGGAAAGAAAAAATAAAACGACGCACTTTTTTCCGCACTAACTTGCATTCTGGATTGAAATGGTAAAGAATGATGACGATGATGGAAAGCAAAGAGAAAAGAAAAGAAATGGCAATTGGCAAATACTAGAGGAGAAGCAAGATAGAGCCCGAACAAGAAAGGGAAAATTAAATGGAAAGTGTGGTGGACTCGAAAGAGGGCGCTATATTCTAAAGCACCTCCTACACCAGCACTACCAGCAGCAACTCTTGAAATGAATTGCATTTCTTTATGTTGTGAGAGTTTCCTTTACTTTTTAAAAGAGATTTCTTGTTTCCCCCTCCTCCACCCCATTCTTATATCCCTCGAATGCTGCGTGCATGTGTGAACTTATGGTTTAGTGTTTGTTCACTTCATATACACTCCATTTGTTGTTCAAGTGTGTTAGTGTGTGTACTTGTCTGTGGTTGCGTGTGTGTATACAAACGAATGTGTCCATGTGTTGTTGATCACATTCATGTGTGCCAGTGTTATGTGTCGATGTATGCATGTTTTGCTTATGGCCATCGAGTATTAACAAACAAACAGAACAATTAGAATTAAACGCTCCCCAGTGCCTATCACTGTATGGCTGTATAAGTCTGCACGAACACATACACACGCACATACCTGCGTGCGTGTGTGAGCAAATAATAACAATCAACCTCAGCTCTAGGAAAAGTGAAATTTAAATTGGCAAAAGGGGAATAGAACACGTACCTCACAGAGCCATGCAAGCTTTTGAGTTCATTCGGTTTTCGCATAGCTTCCAGCTTGTTTGTGTATGAGTGCTGGTTGGAGGGTGGGGGAGTTTGTTTTTGTTTTTGATTTGGTATTGGTGTGGTCAAATTGAAAATCGGTTAATCGAAACATTTGTATTTGGCCATATGCTTGGAATTGCAATAGTTGTGATATTGTATCCTTTACATTTTATGAAAAATCAAATAGCCGGCAGCTGGAGAAAAATTAAAGGTTTTTGGGGGCAGCTAAAAGAAATGCAAAGTTTTTCAGAAACTACAAAATAAACCCTGGATAAACTATAGGATAAGGGATACCTGGATCTTTAGTGGTTGTTCCAAGGGCTATCACCTCGGCACATAGTGGCCGCTACAACAACAACGCTATCTCGGCAGACGCGAGTGGTTCTGGCTCAGTTAATGTGTGGATCGTGCAGCCGCCTCAATTCGTATTGGGCGGGAGCTGATGGCAATTTTTTGGATGTTTGTCCCGCATGCCATCAGGGACCACATGACGTGTTGCACCTCTTTAATTGTCCGACCAAGACAGCTCAACTGACTTCCGGGTATCTTTGGTTGCATTCAGTTCAAATGGTGCATATCCATGCCCTGAATTGGAACAATTGGTGTTGGGTTCTTTATAAAGAACCTCTTTATTACAAAATATTTCCAACTACCGGAACAGGGATAAGGGCCATTATGGAATGTAAACTATGACTTAACTTAAATAACAAAAAGGGGCATGTAGCGCTCAGGGTACTGTTGTTTTCATGTAGCACCCATCTACTTCAAACCAACCAAGCAAGACCTATAAGTGGTCGATACCAGCCCAGCAAATATGGCTTAGCTCCTGATTTCATGATTGAAAATTTCTGAAACCATTAAACCTACGCTGTGCCAGATTTCTTCATTTCAACATACGAAATACCAAAACTATTATTCTCATGCTGTATCGAAATAAAAATCCAGATCTTCCCTCAGAGATATAACTTCACGAATCCTCTGTGATTCTCTTTCCTGGGTCACCCTTTAATAGCCTCGCAAACTATGTTTAGATCCCTTTTCTCATATCTTCCTTTCCACCCCCCTATTCCTAGTCGCCCGTTTATTTTTTTTTATCTATTTTTGAATAACGCTGCCCAAGTATTTTTTCTTCTTTATCGTACAATAAATTTTTATGTGAATTTGGCAAACATTTGCCAAAAAAATAAAAAAAGAAAATCACACACAGAAAATGTGAAAAATGAAATCAACCATTGGTGGCCCGATAAAAAAAGTCTTATGTTCAACTTTCTATTTTTTGCGCTTTTGCATATATGCGATAAATTTGCTTAACAATTCAAACCATATCCACACAATTTTTTAAAAAATTATGGCCTTCCATAGGGCCAGAGAGAAATGTTGGTAAAAATGGGACGCTAGAGTTTAACAAGTATGTGGGGGTGCATTCTTGGGTACCAATTATATTGTAAAGAAGCTCTTATAGCTTATAGATTAATGGCTGCCTTGTGAAAAAAAAACCAGAAACTACGAGGTGGCAAGCTCGTTGCTGACAATTTTTTTTTTTTTGAATTTCTTACCCGCATTCAAACCTGGTTTTACTAGAGTGACAGTCGCCAGTCTGGGTAAGTAGTTCCAGCTTTTCAAAAAAGGGCGAGGAGAGGTGAAGGACGACGACGCTCATCCTGGAAGATATCGTCGAATCAGTATTAGAGAAGTTTTAGAGGATGTCGGCATATCGGTTGGGTCATGCCATTTTTTGGGCATGAAATGTGTAAAGCAAATATCGTTCCAAAATAGAGGTCTCTGGTGAAATTCTCTGCGGTTTGTTTCACTCCTGTACCGCATATTTTTTTTTGTTTACACACCAGAAATAAAAGCATGCTGCACTGCAATGATCTAGTGCGCATTTGAAAGATAAGCTTCAACACAAAATGACTTCTCCTCACGTGTACAATGCATGATGACAACTGAAGGGAAGACAAATACAAATATCGCGCCAGCCACTATTAGCCACCCACACACGCAGAGAAAAAACATGGTTACTACATGGTCACGGCAATAATAATATGTTCTCCGCAATAAAAGTATGTTCGTCGCAACCATAGCATTGTTAACTGAATATAGTTTTGAAAATAGTATAATTGCTGCAATGTTAATATTGTTGAAATGTAACAATAGTATTTTTGCCAAAATTTAAATATGAAAATATGGTTATAGAAACAATATAAATATGGTTGGTGTGACAAAAGTATTGTGTTTTGCATTTCATGTTAACAATAATATGATTACGGCAATCATACTGTATGATTGTGATTTTTCTTCATTTAAATATGCTTTTAAGAACAAATGTTATTGGTACGGATCTAATGCAATAAAAGTACTTTTTTATCGAACTTAAAATTTTTTAAACAATCTGATTTGGTTTTGTTTTACTGAAATATTTTTAATAAAAAAACGCTTACGTTTATTTCAACTTATTTTTTCTACTGTAAAATAAATCACTTCTATTATTTTAAATTTAATATATTTTTGAATAATTTTCATAATTCAACTCTATTGTTGACAACTAAAACCAATTCTAATAAATAATATTGGAGATCTAAACTATTGTCGATAACTTAAACAAATTCTAACAAATTATATTATATAATTGTGTGTGATCATACTATGGTTGTAGGGATCATAACATGGTTGCGTGTGCAACATACTATGATTGTGAGGATCATACTATGGTTGTATATGAACCATACTATGGTTGTGAGGATCATACTATGGTTGTGTATATCATAGTATGGTTGAGTGTGAATCATATTATGGTTGTGGGGATCATAGTATGGTTATGTGTGAATCATACTATTGTTGTGAGGATCATAGTATGGTTGTATTTGAATCATACTATTGTTGTGAGGATCATAATATTGTTGTAGCACAACCATATACCAAATAATAGTATTATCCTCTTCGAATATTGTCACCACAACCATACTTTTTTTCTGCGTGCACTCTCCACTCTCTACGACCAACAGTGCCGCCACAGCCTGCAATGCAAAACGGCAAATTACCAATGATTACAAACATCGATAGTATCGATGTTGACTAAAACTCTAGTTTGAAAGCTCTAGTACGAACGGCAACCATAAAGATGAGTTTGTTTTTAATGTGTGATTTCTATTGCGTTTTACTTCTCCTTTGAACTGCGATAATTTTTTCGAGTGTACCTTTCACTAACAACTACGTTCTATCGTTCTTTATTTCTTGGCCATTTCACTACGTCTGCCACACCCATTTTGTTCACACCGAGTCAAAAGTTTATCTACTTAACGCGTATTTCTCTTATTTTTTTGTTGTTGCCCAACTCCTGGCCTCCTTTTTCAGTTTTTTTCGGCTTTTTTGTTTTGCATTTTGCCCCTGCAAATAATCGTATTTCGTGTTCTTGTGTTTTGACACTTTCCTTTGTTAATTTTATGTGGTTTTTAGCATTTATTTGCCAATGCGACGACGCCTATTTTGGTACCCGATACCAGCGGCAAGCGAAACCCTTTTTCGTTTGGGTGAGCCGCACAGCATTGAAAGGGGTGGCGAAGAGTCGTTCGTTGTGGCCCTCTGTCTTCTGTCCGTCTGTCTGTTTGCCATTGTGGTTTTCCAGTTTTGTTATCAGTGGCAATTATAATTTGATTTATAGAAATTTTTGTGTGTTGACATTTATTTGTGTGTTGATTTTCCCCGATTCGGTGTTTTTTTTTCTTCTCTTGGTTGTCGTTTGCTACTGGTGTCTCCTTTTTTCGGGTGAACCGGCCAGGCTGGCTAAACGGGAGTGTTTTATTCGCAAATCTGTCCCCGGCTGCCAGTTGCGGTTAACCTTTTCGGTTACCAAGAGAGTTAGAGAAAACCGAACACAATAATGGCACTGACAATCAAAATCTGTGCAAATTGCCGGATTAAACCCCTTCGAGGGTGAGTTGGAAAACGGAGGTGGGCTTTTAAGGGTTGCGGTTGTTGTAGTTAAGATTTCCTGTTCGAAGGTATTCATGCTATTCTTTCTTTTTTTTCGCTTTCTGTTAATAAATCAAAAGGTTATTTTGTGATAAACAGAAACGCTCAATGTTTACAATTATTGCGATAGCATAAAACCAAAGCACCTTTTGTAAGTGAAAGAATTAAAGGATATTTTTTTTGTGGAATGTTATGGCAAGGAGGGCCTGAACAATAAAAGAAATGTTTAGTTTAAAATAGGTCTAGGGAAAGAACTTACCGGAATGTGATTAAAATTATATCTTAATTAGAAGGTTTTAAAATGAAATAAGGCCCCAGTAGTCTAAGGTCTCAATAGCTAAGGACTCAATAGCCTGAGCAGAACAATTCCTAAAGAGAGAGGATAGCGCTAGTCTCAGTAGAACGTTCAGGGAAAAGAGCTAGCCTTCTCAAAAAAGATATTCGCCATATATGCCTACGTACGAAGGTTGCTTTTTATATAGAGTGATCCATCTGGAGGTATTTTTTCAATAGGGTTTTTTCACAGATTACGCGTGAGTTGTGTTAAACTTTATTTTTTATTTGTTTTCAGTACTATTTGACATTTTATCTTGGAAAGATTTACACCGCAACAACGTCTCCTAGTTGTGCCAATGTATAATGAAAATAAGCGATCGTTAAGAAACTGGTTTCGGCCAAAATGTTGTTCAGTGCTGAGGCCTATTTCTGGCTCAACAGCAACGTCATTAAACAAAATTGCCACATTTGGGCTAAAGAGCAACCAGAAGAGGTCCAAAAGGTGTCATAATGCCCAGGGGAAACCACGGTTTGGTGCAGTTTATGGCCTAGTAGAATCATCGGTGCATATTTTTCCAAAAAGATGATGGCCATATCTTAACCGTGAATGGTGCCCGCTCTCGCGCCATGATATCGGACTTTTTGCTACCTAAAATTGAAGCGCGTTATCTTGACGAAATTTGATTTCAACATGACAGTGCCACTGGCCCTACAGCTGATCAAACAATGTATCTATTGAGAGGTAATTTCTCGTTTTTGACCAGTGAGTTGGCCGCCTAGATAGTGTAATATCACACGTTTAAACTTTTTTCTTTAGGGCTATCCAAAGTGTGTGCCGACAAACCAGCTGCGATTCAGGTTTTTGGAAGCCAACATTACGTGTGTCATTACCGCCATACCGGTCGAAATGCTCGAATGATTCATTCAAAATTGGACCCTCAGAATGGACACCCTGGGTCGTTGTTGTGGCCATACTTTAAGAGAATTATATTCAAAAAATAAATGGCATAAAATGTCCTTTCGAATAAACATTAAAGATTCCACACTTGATTTAAATTTTTTGCATTTGTTTTTTTATTTTGAAAAAATATTTCTGGATGAATCACCCGATATTTCGGGTCCGACAATAAAAACACAAAAATTTATCACTGGTCAATCCCGCGACTGCCGGTTCTATGTACCGGATTGACCCGAAACTCCTCGGCCAGGGGCAGTCACCTCAACAATATATGTTTGTTGTTTGTTGTTACAACAACAACAACTGGAAATGGTTTTATTGTTTTTAAAAATATTCTCCTTTAAGATCAATACACTTTTGCATGCGCACAAATCAATTTTCGAAACACTTTTTCCACTCCGATTGAGACACCTCCAAAACATGATTTTTGAACGCTTCAACAGCTGCTTCGGGCGATATAAAGCGTTGACCATGCATTTTTTACTTGATGCTAGGGAATAAGAAAACGTCTTTGGGTGTCAAATCAGGGCTGTACGGTAGATGGCTCATCAATTCGACATCTTGAGTGGTCAACTAGCTCATCGTTTCAGCTCATGTGTGAGAGCTCGCATTGTCGTGATGCAAAATGATCCGCCTTCTCTTATTATCTTTCCTCATTTCTTCGAAAACTGTTGGCTCACAAATGGTTGTATACCACTCAGAATTGACCGTCCTAGGTACTGTGGCAACATGGCCGATAATATCGGAAAAAAACAATCATTTGCTTAAATGTACTTTTTCCACGAACAAGTTTTGTTGGATTTGGCTCGTCTTGAAAGACCCATACGGTCGATTGCTGTTTTGTTTTAGGGTTCATATGCATAGATCCATGATTTGTCACCTGTGACAATGTTATACACTGCATTTGTGCTACTGCAGTTACGAGTATACTTTTTCAACAACTCTTTGCACCAATCCATACGAGCCTTTTTTTATTGGGCATTCGTCAAATTGTGCGGGATCCAACGAGAACAATTTTTTTTCACGGCCAAATGAACATGTAATATCTTATTGATGCTTGTCATACTAATGCTCAAGGATACCTTAATCTCACGGTGTATCACATGTCGGACTTGCTTAATAACTTCACGCACAGCATCGATGGTTTCTGTCAAAGTGACCGAAGTTGGACGTCCTTCACGAAATTCATCCTGGAGCGAACGGCGCCCGAGACTGAACTCTTGGTACCAGCAATTAACAGTGCTTTTTGATGGTGCTTCATCGCCAAAAGTTGAAACAAGTGGATTAAAACACTCTTGTCTTGATAACCCACGCCTAAAATTGTAAAAATTATCGCACGAAAATGTTTACGGGATAATTTCATTTTTTGACTGAGATAAATTTTTCAACTCACTGTAAACAAAACAATTCGCCCTCAAATGACAAAGCGTGCTGAAAAATGTCAAAGTTAAAGTTTCCAATGGAAGTTCTAGTTTGCATCTGGGAACACTAGTATTGTCAGGACCCTAAATAGAAATAGCAGCCCTCGTATTTCGTTTCCACAAAAGAAAAATCCATTTCAATCGAATATGTAGTTATAAATTTGAAACGGTAGAACCTCTAGGTAATTTTGGAAAGGTAAGAGGTAGGGCTATCTATAAGAACAAAAATGTGACCACAGTTTCATTACTTAGCAATTTTACCCTTGTACCCTCCGACCACCAATCCGAACCAATCCACTAATCAAACCGCTGCCATTCCATTTTCGGACCTGGTCGTAGATGCACATGTTTTCATGAAATAAGCCAAGGAATAGGCTGGCGAAATTTGTCCAATAGTGAATGTATCCCACTGTAGACTGAGGTAAACTGCTTTAGGAGGAAAGCATGTAACGTTGTATAGCAAAACGTAATTTTTTCTAGGAAATGACCTTTATTTCATTAAACGAAAGACCATAGTTCGCCAAAATGTTCATAAATAAGCTTTATTCCAGTAGGAAAAAAGTAGTTATAAGTACTAATCTACTGCAAAATCACTAATTCTTAGAAGGAGTTACATTTTTCCTAAAACTAAAATAGTTCTTTAGGAGCAGAGTTTCTCCCGATACGATCGTTCAATTACATTGACCATAAATGCAATTTTTTTTAAGTAGGAAGTGACATCACACACTTTTTTAAGGCTGGTGGTGTTTCGATCCACTGGTGGTGTTTCGATCCATGACAATATCATATGTTGCAGTTCATCCTATACGTTCTAAGTTTAAGATTGTGTGGGCGGAGCCAAGCCTTCTTGTCCAATTTTATCAAAATGTACCCTAAAAATATGACCTAGCCGAACGTAACTTAATGCGAAAATTTCGTAACGATCGGTGTTGATGGCGGCTATATAAAGATAGGCCATTTAAAATCTTTAATTGGAATCGGCTGGAAAGCAGAAGTACAGATAATATTTACAAATTTCTGGTTTTATCGGAAAGGTTGAACTTTGTCAAAAACCCCCAACAAATACTGTGATTTTTTCAGAAGTTGACTTAGTCCTTGCGTGGGGAAAATGTTTACTTCGGGACCGATCTGGCCTGTTTTTCAATACCAACCGCTGCAGTGCATTAACAAATATTTCTGCAAAATTGCAAACACCTACTCTCTCATGTACGACCAGTAGTTTGCTGATGATCTATAAGACGTGGCTATAGCCACGATTTATAGATCATCTTCGAATATTACTACCATTGAGAATAAAAATATACTTTATGGGGTCTTCGACCAGTATTTTAAGGTTATGCAAACAAAATGACGATGTGAATATATCCTCTATCCTTTGATGGAGGGTATTAAAAGGTGTTTAACAAGATTCCTATTTAAACAGAAATTCCACGTTTCGTTTCATTTCCTTTTATGTCTGAATTTAATTGGCGAAATAAGTATAAGAATAAAGAATCCCAAATTCAATTTTCATGCCAATCGTTGTCATTTTGGGATTTTTTTTCAATTTTCTAAAATAAAAAATTAAATGTTCACTACCTAATATCCTCACGGCAATTTCTCAAGTTTCTAAATTAATGAAATTTTCACTACCTTCTCATTCGAATGGCGATTTCGGAGAACTTTCTATGTGTTCTTTGTAATGCTTGACAAGACTCACTTCCCCAACGCTGACTCGGTGCCAATAACGAAATGTTTATCACAGGAAAACCGACAATTAATTTCCAAAAATGTAGACGTATACACGTCCACGACAAAAAACCCCAGTAAAAGTAGTTACGTCGCAAAATATAAATAAATACAATTAAAGTACTTACCTTATGTCTGGAGCATCGATAAAAGTTATTTCCTATAACCTGTTGGACTAGTTGATCCTATGGCTTATTTTCATAATCGATCAACATCCATCACAAGCAGCTTTTCCTTAATTAAATTGTAATTTTCCAGTATCCATCTATTCTAGTAAGCACTAATTTTTTTCATTTATTTTCTAGGCACTTTTGTTAATTGTTTTTGAAGCCCGAAACTCTTTTCGAACAGATCAAAGCGTATTGCGACTTAAAATATTGGCCAAGTAAATGTCAACAACCAGATTTTTGCACTGCAGAAAAACAGCTGTACTTAGCATCCACATAAACACACTGGGTTGCGTTTGTGAACGGCAGAATCGAATGCACACTTCAAAGGCGATCCGATACAACCTGGCGGCGTTCAACATTGGACACATTTACTTTTGATATCACCGGCAAAGACGGCGTTAGTTAACCTTTTGAGTTTAATAACCATTCTTTCACATATAAAAAGGAAATTCCATTTGTTAGATTTTAAAATCTATTACAATTTGCATGGATATTTTGTTGTTATGAAAATTAAAATACGTTTGAAGGCGATTTCGTTTGTATATGTATCATTCATTCGCATATGCAATTTAAACCGAAATTGATCGAATTTCGTCTTTAAATCTATTATAATTTGTATGTAAATCGACTACCGAAATGCGATAAAAATTAAATCCGGAGGACTTAGTGCCGCATAACCTTTATAATATAAGTAAATAAAAATGAGAAAATATAGTAAAGCGGTTTTGTTATGTATCGTTGTGCGGGAGGTGGTAGATGAGCGTGACTAAGACTCCAATTTTTGGCCAAGCACTTACTTACTTAATTCCCACAACATCCCATTAAGGAACAAAGGGAAACTTCTCTCAAATCAGTAAGCTGTGCAAAATTCAATTCTTTTATTCACTGACCAGGATCTAATGTTTAACATAGGCTCCGACCTAAGGCTAATGCATTTTGTAGAGACTTTTTTTTACATGGCTTAGAGATAGATTTCTCTTCTTTTTTTTTAAATAACCAACACTCAGGGGATGCCCCCTATACATGCAGTTCATTGCGTTGGCGAGTGGAAAGTAAAGGATCGGAGTGGGGAAAGAGGGAGTAATGTTCCTTGACGCTTGTCTTGAACTTCTGGATGTCGCAATTAGCGGGAAATACATTTGCCGGAAGTCGATTCCACATACGGACTGTACGAGCGAAAAACGAATTTGATCTGTAGTGTATAGTGCGGTCAACTGGCCAATCGATAACAAACGGGTGTGAATTCCTAGAAAGTCTCGTATCCCTACCGAACATCCTCACGTCAGGAATGAGGCGACGGATGTCTGATGAACACACACCATGAAAGTAACGATAGAACAGCGTCATGCAACCCACATTCCGACGATGCTCAAGGGAAACAATAGAGTTGGATACCCTTCTGTCACCTATCAGCACCATCGCTCTCCTTTAAACACGGTCAAGTAGCTTCAAGGATGATTTTGGAGCACCTGCCCATATATTTGAGTTGTATTCCATCTTCGGCCTGATGTAAGTTGTATAGATACTGAGAAGATCAGAAGGAGTGAAATATTTCTTGCACCGCGTTAAAAAGCCTATGCACTTGAGTGCTTCTTTTGACACTTCCAAAACATGTTCCGCCCAACGAGCGTCACATTGTATTTTCATGCCCAGAACATCAATAGCTTCTGATTGTTCAATATCCGTACCATCGATAAAAATTGATGATGTTGTTGGGTCAGCGAATCGCTTGTGAGACAACAAGCAGCACTGTGTGCATTAAAATCTACTCTATTCACTCGACCCCATTCGGAAATGGCCAGTAGATCCCGGCCAAGTGTCTCATCCACAATTCGCCTTTTGTCTTCAATCAAATCTATCAAGCCAGTGTTAACTGACATTATAGTCATACACATTTTCATCACACCAAGGCGGCCACATTAGCATATATACTGCGTACAAACTAAGTCTCATGTCACTATGTAAATAGCGATGAAAATATGCGATTTTTGGTATCAGAATCACCTCCTGATTCAACTTAACGATGCCTGGTTTGCGCGATAACTTTCGAAGGAATTGACCAGTGGACTTAAAATTATGTACTGTGTTGAAGGAAGGACCATTGAAGGACTACGTATAGGATTGAAAATTTGCCATATTGCTACGCCCTTCTGGTACCTCCTATACAAATGTACCATCCAGCCCACTTTTGAAATTCGAGTATGGAACATGGTAAATTTGAGACTGATGAATCGGGAGATGATGCGCAGGCGATGCACAGTGGGGTATTGTACCCCAAAAAAAGAGTTTAATTATAGGACTCTTTCCGGAGATGTAATCTCTATTTATATTAACTTTTTCTGAGATTATTAGCCGATTCCAGTTGATTTTATGCCAAAAATATAATTTTTTAACGTATATTGGGCTATAACTGCCGATGTATACATTCCACGTGGCACCTACAAATACTAGAATTATAGCCCTCAACACGTCGAAAAAACACATTTACGACAGATATCGAGCTATAACTCCCGATATGTATATCCCACGTAGAGCCTTCAGAGATTAATTGATAGCCCTAATTGAGATCTGTCTTTTGCAGTTAATTTCATTAAATTCGGTAATCAACTGGCGAAAATATGGATTATAGTATTTCAATAATATATATTTACATCCGATATTGTGCTATAACTTCCGATGTGTATATCCCACGCGGAACCTAATATCAATATGATAGCCTCAAAGAGGTCCATCTTTTATCGGTAATTGCACTAAAATCAGCCGAGATATGAGTAAAAATATTAAAAACCGACATCCGAAAAAAAAATTTCAACCGACATAAGGCTATATTAATATAACTCTGTGAATGCAAACACCTCAGATACCAAAATAATGCCTCGGCCATGATATATAATATGGGCGCTGTAACATACTATACAATCCCCAAACATTTGACCGGCTTTATAAAGCCATACAGATATTTCAACAAAAATTATTATATATTGGCCGTAACTTAATTTTAAACTCGAACTAACATAAGAATAAAGTGGCTAACATTGTGTTATGTACTACTTTTATATTAGTTGTGAACAAATTTAATAAAAGCTATATTTTTAAAAAGTAATAATTTGACATTTTTATTAAAGAACTACTAAGCAAATTACTTTATAGTTTTGAAAATTTTTGCTTCATAACTCAATGATATTCGTAAAATTGTTAATGTTGCTGTGAAATGAAAACGGCGTTAAATCTTTATATAATTCTTTTGGAACATCACGTTTTAATTGTCAATTTTGCTCTGTACTTAAAAATAATAAATTAAAACCAGACACACTGAAGTGTTAACACCTTATACATCTATAATGGTAGATTTAAAAATATCACCGAATATTGACACGAAATTATACTTAGTAGCGACAAAAATACTGTAACACACGTTTTATGCTGTAAAATAAAAAGTATGAATGTTTTTGGACCAAATATTTTTTAATATATTCATTGATATATATTGTATCCAAAAATAATCTACTTATTCGAAATGTCCGCCGTTTGCCTTTACACACGCCTTTAGTCGCACTGGCCAACCATCAATAGCTGCACGAACCTCGTCCATTGGAAAATTGGCCACAGCTCAAACCAAAGCAGTCTTAAGAGATCCAATGTTGGGGTATCTTTTGTGACAAACCTTGTCCTCTAAAACCGTCCACAATTTGTAATCCAATGGGTTTCAAATCTGGACTGCCTGAGGGCCATTCCTTAGAGGAAAAGATCGCAGGCAAATTGTAGCGAAGCCAGGCCTGGGACGTTTTAGCCTTATGGGCCGGCGCAGAATCCAGCTGGAAAGTCCATGGTTAATTTTGGAACAGGGAATTGTTAAGAGGTTTCACAACAGCTTCCAAAACGGTTACTTGGTAAACTTTGGCCAATGTTTTGACTCCTTGTTCGTAGAAATGCAGGTCAGTGACCCCATCGTAAGAGACACCCCACCAAACCATGACTGAAGATGGGTGATGACCCTTTTCCACCCTTGGGATCATTTCAGATGCTTCCTTAGATGACCGCGCATATACTCTATAATTTTGCATGTTCAATTTTTCCTGAACGGTAAAAATTTTTTCATCGGTGGACAACATTTTTCTGTGCAAGTTATCAGCGTGCTTCGCCAAAAGACGTTTGCATTTTTCAATCCATTTTTTTTTTTAAAGCTGCAGTCAATAAATGTCCGGTACGTTGTTTAAAAGCCCCAAGTCCCAAGTCTTTTTTAATGATTCATGGACTTTTGCGTGATATTCATTTCACGGGTCATGATTTTCTGTTTTCGGAGCGGATTTCTGTGAATTCTTGATTTAACGGTTTTGATGACATGCGTTGTTCGAACTGAGCGTTGGCGGTCCGTACTGTGGCGGTCGTTTACATCTCCAGTCTCCTCAAACAGTTTTATGCATCGGTAGACGAACATGCAGCTAACCCCTAGTGGCCGGAGCATTTTGAAAATATCGTTTTTTTTTTCATTTTAAACTTGAAAAGCGCTATTACAGCAATACGGTTCTCATTATCTGACCACTCCATGATGAAAGTAGAAAAAATATTAAAATCTCATTACAGACTAACGCTATTGAGGTTAGCTTTCAAACCCCATATGACATTAACGGGGTATGTTCAGTTCTACTATTCAAATGGGTGTGTTCAATGTTGTAACAGTATTTATGTCCCTACTTAGTATATACTGTGAAAATGTAAAGAAGATCGGTTCAGTAGGTAGTCCCCTGTAAACAACAAACATATAGACAAACACAAATTCAATTTTACAAAAAGGGTGGTCTATGCGGCGCGTAAAACAAAATATCAGAAAAATGCTCGCTTCGGTAGCATACCTCCATCAGATGGTTTATATTTTCAACGGCATAATTGAGGTTCAATATCGTTAATGAGCCGCATTATCTCATCCCCTAGCTCTTGCATTGTTCATGGCTTATTGACGTACACATATTGTATGTTTAGGTCCATATCTCAATTATTGGCCACAAGAAGTCCGTTATCATCTTGCGATAGCGAACACCACTCACGGTAACTGCTTGGTCGGCCTTATTTTCGAAGAAGTCCCGATGACGCCTGCAGCCCAAAAACCGCATTTGCCCAAATGCAGTTATTCTGCTTATAAACGAATCTTTTGTGGCCGATTATGCCAAACAAAATCACGAAGAGCATGAAATACATTTGGATTTGAACGACCATTTTCGTAAAAGGCTTTAACAATCTTATGTTCTGCATAAATGGTTGAATTTGACAACCACTTAGTTAAAGAAATGTCAAATTATGTTATTCAAAAAAACTTGAAGTAATCGTGTGGCATTTTTGTTGGATCACCCTTTACATAGATTTACAAATAGCATATTTTCAGCCGAATCATATATTGAACGCCGCCAAGTTGTAACGAATCGCCTCCGAGGTGTGCTGTCTCTTCGGCCGTTCACAAACGCAACACTGTTTGTTTATGTGGAAGCTAAGTACAGCTGTTTTTCTGCAGTGCAAAAATACTCATTTGGTTGTTGATCATTTCGTGGCCAATATTTTAAGTCGCAATACGCTTTGAACTATTCGAGAAGAGTTTCGGTCTTAAAAAAGTATAAGCGAAAGTGCATAGAAGACTAATGAAAACAAATAGTGATAACTAGAAAGAAGTGACTCTTGAAAACTCCAAATGAATTGGGAAAGACTGTTTCTGGTGGATGGTGATGGATAATAAAAATATGCCATTGGATTTAATAGAGCTTAGAGGTCGAAGGAAATGACATTTCTTAACGTTCCCGATACAAGGTAAGTTGTTCAATTGTAAATAATTAACATTTGCTATGTAAATTTCCTTACTGGATTTAGTTGTCTTTGTCGTATTCCATCCAATTGGAAATTAATTGTCGGGTTACCTGTGCACAGTTGAGCTTATATCGGGCTAGATAACTATTTACAAACTATAGGCTCGGAGTCAGCGTTAGGGAAAGTAAGTTTTGTCAGTCATTAGCAACCAAAAAAGGAGACCTTCAAAGTTTGGAATCCCACCACAGCCGGTTCTATGTACTGGACCGACTTTCAAAAGGAATTCTTTGGCCAAGGGCTGTCACTCCGGCATTATGCCGCTAAAACAACAACAAAAACATTCAAAGTTTGCCGAAATCGCCATGCAACAGTGTAGGTAGTCAAATTTTATCAATGTCAGAAACTTGAGAAAAAAAATAACAAAAATAAGCATGAAAATAGGAACTGAGGTTCATTAGGCAGCTGCAGATTAAAAGGCCTTCTTAAAAGTGTTTTTAGAAAATCAGCGTTTTGGGTTTTTTCAAAACCGTGTATTGAAAAAACCGACTGTCGGGTTTTTTTTAAAGTAAAAATCTCTTATTAACCAAAATTATGGTTTTATTTGTTTGCCTAAGTATGGAAATAATATTTTGAATCAGAAGTGAAGAAATAATGCATTTGAATAGCTCTAAAAAGATTAAAAAATAAGATCGTATTTAAATTTAATTTTTTTGTCCATGTTTTAATTGGTCAGATTTTGGGGCATAGCGCCGCGCCGTCAACAAAATTTAGCGAAACTCATTAACCAAAATTATGGTTTTATTTTTTTGCCTAAGTATGGAAATAATATTTTGAATCAGAAGTGAAGAAATAATGCATTTGAATAGCTCTAAAAAGATTAAAAAATAAGGTCGTATTTAAATTTAATTTTTTTGTCCATGTTTTAATTGGTCAGATTTTGGGGCATAGCGCCGCGCCGTCAACAAAATTTAGCGAAACTGTAAAATAATTTTACTTTTATTTAACAAAAGATTTTAATATAGAACATTTTTATATATAACTTTTTATATTTATTTCAAACCCACGTGTCTTTGTATGTAGAAGCCACCTTTTCTCCTCCAGACAATTTTTACTGGGACTTTATCTATATAAAAATTAGTTGCTAGTAAATCGAAATATACTAGAAAAATACCATACCAAATTTGATTGAAATCGGAAGTAAACTGAATGCTGTAGGGCGGTTGTATATCATATCGGTAGAGATCTTTGTACTGGAAATATATGGACCGGTATGACCCTTTTGATCTAAGCTTATTAGTGATCGATCCCAACGATGAGTAGTTGGTATACTAAATTTGTCATTACGTTTGTAACACCAAAAAATATTGGTCTGAGACCCTTTATAGTATGTATGTTATTGATCGTTGTTAAATTCGCAGACAATCCTTTCATCTGTGCGTGTGATTATTGAAAGCGCGATAGCGGTCAAGCGAATCAACTTAGAATCCTGAAATTTTGCGAGATGATGGCTTATGGTCATAAGCTGTTTCGGATAGAAAATAGGCCAAATTGACTTGGGGGGTAAAAAGTTTTCTTTTTAAGAACTTAAGGTACCTCGGTGAAAAATTCACTGGTTGGAGTATTTGCTTAACGAATCAAAATTTTGGATGGACGGACAATGGTGTCTATAAAAAAAAGATTTTTTGTTTTTGCCAAAGTCAAATTGAGCTTTAAGCAATGTTAGTATATTAAAAAGTTTCAAATGGTTAAAGAACCATTAAAATGTTTGAGATATTTCGTAATATAAATATAAGAAAGTATTAAGTGATAGTCACTAAGAAGGTTTGAAGTAGCCGACTCAGGGGACCCTTACAGCTGAAGATCCTTTAAAGGCCTTCAGTAGAGGATCTTATAAAGATTTTCAGTAGAAAATCTTTTAAAGGTCTTCAGTAGAAGATCTTTTAAAGGTCTTCAGTAGAAGATCTTTAAAAGGTCTTCATTAGAAGATATTTAAAACGTCTTCAGTAGAAGATCTTATAAAGGTCTTCAGTAGAAGATCTTATAAAGGTCTTCAGTAGAAGAGCTTTAAAAGGTCTTCGGTAGAAGATCTTTAAAAGGTCTTCAGTAGAAGATCTTTAATAGATCTTCAGTAGAGGATCTTTAAAAGGCCTTCAGTAGAAGATCTTTAATAGATCTTCAGTAGAAGATCTTTAAAAGGTCTTCAGTAGAAGATCTTTAAAAGGTCTTCAGTAAAAGGTCTTTAAAAGGTCTTCGGTAGAAGATCTTTAAAAGGTCTTCAGTAGAAGATCTTTAAAAGATCTTCAGTAGAAGATCTTTAGAAGGTCTTCAGTAGAAGATCTTTTAAAGGTCTTCAATAAAAGATCTTGTAAAGGTCTTCAGTAGAAGATCTTGTAAAGGTCTTCAGTAGAAGATCTTTAAAAGGTCTTTAGTAGAAGATCGTTAAAAGGTCTTCAGTAGATGATCTTTAAAAGGTCTTCAGTAAAAGATCTTTAAATGGTCTTTAGTAGAAGATCACATAAAGGTCTTCAGTAGAAGATCTTATAAAGGTCTTCAGTAGAAGATCTTATAAAGAAGATCTTATACAAGGGTTGCTATACATATAACTGCCATAGGCAACACTAAGTGTTGCCTGGCGCCTTCTGACATATCCATTGGAAAGTTTGACATTTTTTAGCATAAACGTACTCAGAACGTTTTGACGTACGACCATCATTTGCGTTGTTTACAGTGACTTGGAAAAATCAATTTGGCAAAAAAAAATAGAATTGACTAGTGAACATGTTCGTGCGATAATTTTTCACAACTTTCGAGGTGGACTATCACGACAAGAGTGCATCGATGAACTTAAATATTTGTATGACGATGAAGCACCATCCTTTAGCATTTTGAAAAACTGGTTTAGTTAATTCAATCGTGGTCGACGCTCGCTCAAAGACGAAGGTCGTCGAAAACGGCCGTTGTGCCAGAGAAAATTGATGCCGTGCGTGAACTAATAATGCAAGATCGTCATGTGACATACCGTAAGATAGAGGCATCCCTGGGCATTTCTTCCACCAGCATAAATTCGATATTGCATGAACACCTGGCCGTAAAATAGGTTTGTTCTCGTTGAATCCCCCACAATTGGACAATCGCTCAAAAAAACGCTCGTATCAGTTGGTGCAAAGAAATTTAAAAAAAATACGATAGCGATGCTTCAAAAGACGTTTATAAGATCGTCACAGGTGACGAATCATGGATTTATGCGTATGAGCCCGAAACAAAACAGTAATCGACCGTGTGGATCGAAGACGAGCCAAATCCAACGAAAGTTGTTCGTGATAGAAGCACTTCCAAGCAAATAGTCGCCTGTTTCTTCGGCCAAACTGGTCATGTGCAGCGTAGGACGGTCAATTCTGAGTATACCACAATTCCTTTACCTGTAGTCTTCGGAGAAATTCGAAAAACGACAATATGCGAGCTCTCACACATCGGCTCAAACCTGCGCAATTTTGACCGGCCAAAAAGTCGAATTGATTGGTCATCCGCCGTACAGCCCTGACTTGGCACCCAATGACTTCTTTTTAATGCGTGGTCAACGATTTTCATCGCCGGAAGATGCTGTTGAAGCGTTCAAAAACCATGTTTGGTGACACCTCAATCGGAGTGGAAAAATTGCTTCGTTAATTGGTTTAAGCGCATGCCAAATTAAAAAAAAAAAAAACATGCTGGAGAACACTTTGAAAAACAATAAAACCATTTTTGATGATATATATTCTCATTTTCATTATTAAGAAATTTATATAGAAGCCCTCGTATTGTGGATTAATTCGACATTTTCGGATGTAAGGTAAATACATCCGAAAATGTCGAATAAATCCACGATACGATGTCTTTACAGAACTTTCAGCTTCATTTGTACTTGTGCGACCACAACGAAAGTTAGTAAACCACTTTTTTACCAATCGATGGTGCAGAGTCCCCATAGTATTTATTAGGCTTTTGCTTGGTTTAATTAACGCTTTCCCCCCAAAAAATAATGTTAAATGACCACTCGAAATTCACTTTTTTTAACTTTTACAAAATCCACGAGTTTGTATGATTTGAACAGCTGTTAAACATAAACTAAATGACGGAACTCTTTCTAAATTTGACAGTTGCCTATTAGCAGGTGGTACTTGATGGGAGCAGTAGTGCGTTTCATATAACTATGAGGGAAGTTGGAAAAGTCACGGAATTATTGATATGCCGTAGACAAGTTTAGGAGGGCCAAATTTTATTTACACTCCATCATGGATTGAGGTCTAATGGTTGAATCGTCACGCCCATTAATTGTCTGTGAAGGAAACATAAAAATGCCTTAAGGTCACGCCCCTTTCTTTTGTAATGACCTTATGCTCTCTATGAACTGGCACAAAATTTCCTACTTTACACATTTTATAATCATCAGTCTTTTTTTTTTAATCAATGAGATTTTTTTTAATGCAATTTTACAGATTTTGCTTTCTAGAAGCGCTACTTAAAGCAATAGTAATGTTTAGTATAATGGCAGTAAATGACTCTAAAAGCTAAATTCTGGCAAACCTTTCGTAGTTCTCTACCTTGAGTAGTTTCATATGAGTTCAGATTTTTGTTTAAGAATTTTGTTTCATTATCAACCTGTTATCAAACACGTCTGCCTTAGAGAAGTTATCAACGAATGTCATCATCCCAACAAACAATTACACAACAATAGCAGACATTTTTTTACCATTTTTTCATTTTGTATTATTTATTTTTGCCTCTAACTACCTTTCTTTGGAATCTATGAAACTCATTAGTTTCGCAGAAGAACAACCAAAGCAAATCTTTGCCATCCGTCTGGAGGCCATAAAAATAAGCTGACGCTTCAGACATAGTCGTAGAGGAAATAAATCGAAAAAAAAGAAAATCCTCTCAAATCGGCCATAGTCCAAATACCATGCAACGCTAAAGAAGACTAGGAAAAAGTGAAATTATAAAACAATTGGCAAGAGCAGCAACATGGTCAATTTTTAACCAACACTGCCATGGCAATAAAAATTGCCAACAACAATTTAGGAGCAGTTGATGTAATGTTCCATTTGTTTTTTTTCCTGTTGTGTTTGCCCAAATCACAAGATAAAATCCTATGAATTATAACATCAATGACTAAGACCTTCAGCGCAGAGTCGGTAGCCATGGCGGGCACGGCGACACATGAGGCACGAGCACTGTGGGCTTAAATTCAACTGAAACAAGGAAACGAAAGGCAAAAGTCAACAACTTTAGTTATTGTGGCTAGTGGGTGCAAGTATCGCTCGCCATACGGACTAACGAGCAACAGCAACACAATGGCAAACAGCAACACGACGTATATCGGCAAAACAGTCATAAAACAATTATACAACAAATATCCTCGAAAACTTTAATAAATTATCCCAACGAAATAAACGACAACAGCAAGAAGCTGAACTGGAAGCAGCAAACCGAAAAACACCATAAAGAGAAAAATATTGAACTTGGAAACCCCACTCCAATAATGTTTGCCAATATAAAGCAGCGTAAAAAAAGGGAAATAAATAAACAAAAATACATGCATGTGCAATTTTTTTTTAAAAAAAATGGCATAAAAAATAATGAAACATATCTCTAGGGCGATAAACATACCGAGCATGTTGAAGCTAACCCAGCAAACATTTTGAGGGAAGTCGAAATGATTGACATTTGTAAAGTCCTCGTCGGACAGAATGGCATAAAAAGTAATGAAACATTTCTCTAGGACGATAAACATGCCGAGTATGTTGAAGCTAACGCAGCAAACATTTTAGGGAAGTCGTAAGGATTGACATTCGGAAATTCTTGTCGGACAATGGTAACCCAAATGGCATAAAAATAATGAAACATTTCTCTACTACGATAAATATGCCGATAATGTTGAAGCTGACCCAGCAAACATTTTAGGGAAGTCATAAGGATTGACATTCGTAAAGTGCTTCGTATATTTTGGCTGGTAAGAAAAAGAAACATTTGGTTTGGAAGCAACTCCCAACAAGTACCCAAAATGGCATAAAAAATAGTGAAACATTTCTATAGGACTAGCCCAACAAACATTTTAGGGAAGTCGTAAGAATTGACATTCGTAAAGTCTTTCGTATATTTTGGCTGGTGAGAAAAAGGAACATTTTCTTTGGGAGCACCTCCCGACAAGTACCCATTCAGGCAGAAATTCGTAGGTGAAAATGAAATCCCCACATCTAGAGACGTGTTGACACGCCCATACATGGAGAATGTAGCTCGATTATGAAATCAAGCCTTAGGGCACAGTTTGAGTAAATAACGCGCATAGAAAAATTCAAATCAAGTGTAAAATCTTAATTGTTCATTCGAAAGGACATTTTATGTCATTTATTTTTTGAATATAAATTCCTTGAAATATTGGCTACAACTACGCCTCAGGGTGTCCATTCTGGGGATTCAATTTTAATTGACTCATTCGTTTTGGTTGACCGCGGTTTTTGCGGTGTAAGTCTTTATATGATGAAATGGGAAACAATACTAAAAAGAAAAAAATAATGAAGTTTAACACAACTCACCCAGTTTAACACAACTCCCCATTGAAAAACATACCTCTAGATTCATCACCATATTATATAAGGAATGAAATTGCTACTACATTGGTTGAAAATTCAACAACCTTCGGGTAAATCTAGCAGTTGTAGTATGAGACAGTTAGATCAGCTACAATAAAATTGGTTATTTCATCCAAAGTATTTAATAGAAGCCTTAAACGGAAAGAGATCAGGCATGAGAGTATGCGTGACTTCGATGTTCGGTGGTTTGGCTTGAGAAAGTAACACTATGTTGTGCTCGACAGAATCGGGTAGCTTCGATATCTTTTAAAAAAATGGCATTTTAACAGGCAAGGATTTTACCTGGTATCAAACATCACATTTTCCAAAGTCAATGGGCAATTCGGTTTATCCTCATAAATAATCGTTCGACAAAATCTGCAGACAAATCTACCTAGTGGGGACATAAATACTGTTTCCTATTTCAATAGTAAAACTGAACAAACCCCGTTAATTACATATGTGTTTTGAAAGCTAACCTCAATAGCGTTAGTCAGTAACTGGATTTTAAAATTGTTTCAACTTTCATCATGGAGTGGTCAGATAATGAGAACCGTATCGCTGTACTAGCGCTTTTCAAGTGTGAAATGAAAAAAACGATATTTTCAAAACGCTCCGGCCACTAGGGATTAACCGCATGTTCGTCTACCGATGCATAAAACTCTTTGAGGAGACTGGAGATGTAAAAGACCGCCACGGGTCCGGCCACCCACACTCTGTTCGAACACCGCATGTCATCAAAGCCGTTAAATCAAGAATTCATAGAAATCCGCTCCGAAAACAGAAAATCATGGCCCGTGAGATGAATATCACGCAAAAGTCCATGAAACGAATCATTAAAAAAGACTTGGGACTGGAGGCTTTCAAACAACGTACCGGACATTTAATGACTGAAGCTTAAAAAGAATAGGATTGAAAAATTCAAACGTCTTTTGGTGAAGCACGCTGATAACTTAAACAGAAAAATTTTGTTTACCGATGAAAAATGTTTTACCATTTAGGAACAATTTAACAAGCAAAATGATAGAGTGTATGCGCGGTCATATAAGGAAGCATCTGAACTGATCCCAAGGGTGGAAAAGGGTCATCACCCAGCTTCAGTCATGGTTTGGTGGGATGTCTCTTACGATGGGGTCACTGACCTGCATTTCTGCGAACAAGGAGCCAAACATCGGCCAAAGTTTACCAAGAAACCGTTTAGGAAGCTGTTGTGAAGCCTCTTAACAATTCCCTGTTCCAAAACCAGCCATGGACTTTCAAGCAGGCCCATAAGGCTAAAACGTGCCAGGCTAAAATTTGCCAGCGTTCATTTCCTCTGAAGAATGGCCCACAGGCAGTCCAGATTTGAACCCATTGGATTACAACTTGTGGACGGTCTTAGAGGACAAGGTTTGTCACAAAAGATATCCCAACATTGGTCCACTTAAGACTGCTTTGGTTCGAGCTGTGGCCAATTTTCCAATGGACGAGGTTCGTGCAGCTATTGACGATTGGCCAGTGCGACTTATGGCGTGTGTAAAAGCAAAAGGCGGTCATTTCGAATAAGTAGATTCTTTATAACGATACAATATACATCAATAAATATATTAAAAAATAGTTGGTCGAAAAACGTTCAGTACTTTTTATTTTACAGCATAAAACGTGTGTGAAAGTATTTATGTCCCTACAAGTAATATAATCCGAACATTGTCATTTTAGTAGCAGAGGCTTCTCTGTGTTCCTCATTAAATAGGAATTCATTCGAATAGGAAATAATATATAGTCAAGCAACAAAGCATCCTAATTGTGCAACTGTATAATGTAAATAAGCGATCGGTAAGAAACTGGCTTCGGCCAAAATTTTGTTTAGCGATGAGGCCCATTTCTAGCTCAACGGCAAAGTCAATAAACAAATTTGCCACGTTTGGGCTGAATTGCCACATTTTGGGCGAAGAGGTCCAAGAGGTGTCCATATACCCAGAGAAAACCACGGTTTGGTGCAGTTTATGTATGGCCTACTACAATTATCGGTCCATATTTTTCCAAAAAGATAATGGCCGTAACGTAATCGTGAATGGTGCCAGCTCTCGCGCCATGATATCGGACTTTTTGCTACCTCAAATTGAAGCCCGTAATCTTGACGACAATTAATTTCAACATGGCTGAGCCACTTGCCATACAGCAGCTCAAACAATGTATCTATTGAGAGGTTATTTCGAAGACTAGCTAATTTCTCGTTTTGGACCAGTGACTTGGCCGCCTAGATAGTGTGATATCACACTTTTAGACTTTTTTCTTTGGTATGTAAAGTCCAAAGTCTATGCTGACAAGCCAGCTACGATTCAGATATTGGAAGCCAACATTTCGAGTGTCATTAAAACCATACCGGTCGAAATGCTCGAACGAGTCATCCAAAATTGGACCCTCAGATTTGAAACCCTGAGGCAAACCAGACCGGTCGAAATGCTCGAACGAGTGCCCAAGGATGCCTTAATCTCACGGTGTGTCACAAGTCGACCTTGCTTAATCAGCATCGATGGTTTCTGGCAAAGTCAACGAAGTTGGACGTCCTTCACGAAATTTATCCTGGAGCGAACGGCGTCCGAGACTGAGCTCTTGGTACCAGCGATGGACAGTGGTTTTTGATGGTGCTTCATCGCCAAAAGTCCAAACAAGTTGATTTAAACACTCTTGTCTCGAAATTAGTAAAAAATCATTGCACGAAAATGTTCACGTGATAATTCAATTTTTTTAACTGAGATGAATTTTTCAATACACTGTAAACAAAACAATTCGCCCTCAAATGACAAAACGTTCTGAGTAAAGTTATGCTTAACAAGTAAAGTTATGCGTGAAATAGCTAATATCATTGGTATCTCAAATGATCGAGTCCATTTAATTTTGCATGAAGAACTACAGATGAAAAAGCTTTCTGCAAGATGGGTGCCGCACTTGTTAACAGTCGACCAAAAACGCATAAGAATGAACATTTCTCAAGCTTGTTTGGATCGTTTTCAGCGAAATAAAATGGATTTTAAGCGTCGTTCCATAACTGTTGATGAGACATGGATCCACCACTATATTCCAGAGACAAAAGAACAATCCAAACAATGGACTGAAGCTGGAGGAAGTGCTCCAAAGAAGGCAAAAACAATTCAATCGAATGGTAAGATTATGGCAACGGTTTTTTGGGACTTCAAAGGTATTTTATTGATTGACTATCTGCAAAAGGGTAAAACAATAAATTCAGAGTACTATTGCAACCTTTTAGATCAATTAAATGTGCAAATTCCTGGCTTACAACACAAAAAAATAATTTTTCATCAGGAGTTTCAGGAGATTATATTGAAAAATATTTTTGAAAAACTAACTATTCTCTTTCATTGATAAGCTAAGAACTTTCCGAACCGCCCTCGTATATAGACATCTTGATGTGTAAAATTTCATTTCGATAGGTCAAGTTTGTGGTGAGTTATAGTCATATTATTTCTCAAGGCCCATAAGGCCGTTTGTATGGGAGGTACAAGAAATGGTGGCCCAATCTAAACCGTTTTTACATGGATGATTGCGCCTATAAAGAGATTATAATTTGCAAAATTTCAGTGATTTTGCTCAAGAAAATGGACGGATATTTCCAAATAAAAAACTAATTTTTATAAGGTAGTGTCGGTTGAGGGTCTCCAACACCAACTTCCCGTAGAGCTATATAGCCCATTTTCAATACCAACCATGCTAGGTTAACTACACATGTTTGTGCCAAATTTCTCCGTAGCTGTTTTTATGCAGGCTCTATCTTGTTTTCAACAGACGGACAGCCGGACAACATGGCTAGATCGTCTTAGAATTTAAGGAGGATCAAGAATATATATATTTTGTTGGGTCTCCGATGATTATTTCAAGGTGTTACAGACATAATGACAAAACTAATATACCCTCCATTGTATGGTGGAGGGTATAAAAATGTCAAAGTTTCCACTGGAGTTTCCAGTTTGCATCTGGGAACACTAGTATTGTCAGGACCCGAAATATAAATAGCAACCCTCGTAGTTTTTGTCAGCCAAAGTTGGGTTACTAAGAGGATACAAATTTAATCATTTTTCTAATGAAGTGATCAAGCTACATGCAGCCTGTGGAACATCTTGGCTAACCTTAGGGTTTAGTAACTTCTTGAAAGAAAGAATGTCTAAAGACTTCAACTGATCACCTCAACATCCTTATGCCACCTTAAGGATTTTATGTTTCATGAAAATGTTTTCAATTATTAAATTAAGGTAAGAAAATTTAGAAATTTTCAGCAACTGCCAATTGAGTCACACTAGTCCTGCTGGGTTTGAATAACTCCACACTCGTGAGACCTAACTTAAATGTCACCCACTTTGGAGCAGACACAAGCGAAAATGCCGACAGGCGGACATACTCGTATATTGCTTGATTGTAAAAACAATAACCATAAAATTCTTGTTTTTTCGAAGAGGGGACACTCACATTATGTCCTTGCTCCAGGAACAGACATGGGGCAAAGCAAAAAATCAAACCAAAAAAACAAAAGCAACAGCAGCCGTAATTGCTTTTGTGCGACACATCACTTTGCGTCATTGATTTCACAAAACCAATTCGAAAGAAGAAATTAAATTTTTTTTTAAATATTTTTTGTATGCCGTTGGTTTGTTGTTGCGCCTATCATTGTAGCCAAATGTTGCTATGGCCGACGAAAGCAAACAGCCAGCCAGCCATTCAACCTAACAACCAGCCAAAGGAACATTCTCTTCAATGGAAACCAACTTTGTTCCTTTTCTGTTTTTTTTTGGTTTTTTTTTTTATTTTTTGGTACGAATGACTTCATTTGTTTGAAATGTGATTTTAATTATCTGATGTCACATAATTATTAAAAATTATTACTTTGCAACAAACAACCCTTTGCTACGTTGGTGGTGGATGGCACAACAACAACACAATCGCCACCACATTCAACTCCGAAGGAAACAACCCACGGTGGCGTGGCTCTTCTACAGATGAAGAGACAACAGCAGCCTTTGCTGCTGGTGTTTATTGTCAAAATTTCTGTATTTTATGAGACACTTTTGTTGCTGAAATGGCGTCAGCGTATGGAAGGAACCCTTTTGAGGTTAGGCGTTATTGCCGAACTGCTGTTTTGTTCGTTCGCTGTGCGGCAAGGCCTTCTGGTTAAATTCTCCTCAAGGGCGGCAGACGAGAGTGCGACGAAAAGAAACCGGGGTTCCACTTTTTATGATCATTTTAAAAGTAATTTAAATTTAGGTGTTAATTAAGTTTTACTCTGTTTTTTTTTTCTCGCGGTGCTGGTGTTGGTAGTGAAGTGTTTTATTTGTCTTTTGTGAGAAATGAAATTAGGTCCTTTTTTAAAGTTACCAGAAATAAGGGTAAAATTTGGAAATTTCTTTTATAGGTAAGATAACTTTAAAGGGATAAGAATGTAAGAATTTCAAATAATTGTGCCGAAAATATAGGGTGATCCATCTAGAAATATTTTTTCAGAACAAAAAAAAGTAGAAAAATTCAAATCAAGCGTGTAATCTTTATTGGTAATTTGAAAGGATTTTGAAAATAATTACCTTCAAATGTTGGCAGCTGTATTATGGAAATGAGCGTTCGGTGAGAAACGGGAAGATCCGCTGTTTTCCACCAAAATGTTGTTCAGTGTTGAGGCCCATTTCTGGCTCAACGGCAAAGTCACAAAACAAAATTGGCGCCTTTGGGCTGAAGAGCAACAAGAAGAGGTCCGAGAGGTGTCATTAAACCCAGAGGTTTGGTGCGGTTTATGGGCTGGTGGAATCATCGGTGCATATTTTTTCAAAAATGATAAGGACCGGAATGTAACCGTGAATGGCGTTCGCTATCGCGCCATGATATCGGTCTTTTTGGTACCTGGAATTGAAGCTCGTAATTTTGTAATCTTGACAATACTTGGTTTCAACAGGACGGTGCCACTTGCGGTTTATAAGCTGGTGGAATCAACGGTGCATATTTTTTCCAAAAGGATGATGGCCAGAATGTAAACGTGAATGGTGCTCGCTATCGCGCCATGATATCGATCTTAATGCTACCTGAAATTGAAGCCCGTAATCTTGGCGACACTTGGTTTCAACAGGACGGTGCCACTAGCCATACAGATGGATCTATTGAGGGTCATTTCAAAAAGCAGCTAATTTCACGTTTTGGACAGGTAAGTTGGCCGCCTAGATCGAGTCATATCACACCTTTAAACATTTTTCTTTGGGGGTTACGCCAACTCCAAAGTCTATGCTGACAAACCAGCTACGATTCCGGTTTTGGAAGCCAGCATTACGCGTGTCATTAATGCCATACCGGTCGAAATGCTCGAACGACTCATCCAAAATTGGACCCACAGAATGGAAACCCTGAGGCGTAGTTGCGGCCAACATTTGAAGGAAATTATATTGAAAAAATAAATGCAATAAAATGTCCTTTCAAATAACCAATAAAGATTCCACACTTGATTTGAATTTTTTTTAATTTTTTTTGTTCTAAAAAATACCTTTAGATGGATCACCCTATATTTGTTTAATTAATTACGCTGATGAAACCATTCTAAAATAGTAATCAAATTTCAAAGACGTTGAGCTCAACAAAATAAAAATATTTTTTTTGTCACATTTTCGATGCGGGGGTAGGCCGATTTATCAGAACAAAAATATGTCGATATTGCGCCATCGATTTTTCGATAGCTTCTGGCATTAGGGAAAAAAGTTCCACTAAGACATGTCAGAAAAATCATTTTCCAGGGCCCCAAATTTCATTTCTCACTCTCTCTCACTCACTTAAACTATTATTCGTCTACAAAAAACTATTATTTTTTTTGACCAAATACTAAAAAAAGGTTATTCCTTTGAATAATATTTTTTTACTACGAGGGTTACTATATATATTGCAGGCCTAGGCAACACTAAGTGTTGTCTGGCGCCATCTGACATTTTCATTGGAAAGTTTGACTTTTTTTAGCATAAACGTTCTCAGAATGTTTAGACGTACGACCATCATTTGAGACTTGAAAAAATCAATTTGGCATACAAATGCAACTAACTCGTGAACATTTTCGTGCGATCATTTTTCACAACTTTCGACGTGGATTATCACGACAAGAGTGCATCGATGAACTTAAATCTTTGTATGGCGATGAAGCACCATCCTGCAGCACTGTGAACAATTGGTTTAATGAATTCAATCGTGGCCGATGCTTGCTCAAAGATGAAGGTCGGCCAAAAACGGCCGTTGTGTCAGAGAACATTGATGCCGTGCGTGAACTGATAATGCAAGATCGTCATGTGACATACCGTGAGGTAGAAGCATCCTTGGGCATTTCTTCCACCAGCATACATTCGATATTGCATTAACACCTGGCCTTTAAAAAGGTTTGTACTCGTTGGATCTCGCACAATTTGACAATCGCTCAAAAAAGGCTCGAATCGATTGGTGCAAAAAAATTTTGAAAAAATACAATCGCGGTGCTTGAAAATACGTTTTTTATGATAGACACAGGTGACGAATCGTGGATCTATGCGTATGAGCCCGAAACAAAACAGCAATCGACCGTGTGGATCTTCGCATGATCGCGTGTTTCTTCGGCAAAACTGGTCATGTGGCGACTGTTCCGCTTGAGGAACGTACGTAGGTCAATTCTGAGTGGTAAACCACAATTTGTTTGTCTGAAGTCTTTGGAGAAATTCGAAAAACGAACACGAGAAGACGTATCATTGTGCACCATGGCAATGCGAGCTCTTATAATCGGCTCAAACCAGCGCCTTTCTGAACGGCGAAAACGTCGAATTGATGGGTCATCCGCCGTACAGCCCTGACTTGGCTCCCAATGACTTCTTTTTATTCCCGCACATCAAGGAAAAAGGGTGGTCAACAATGTTCGTCGCCAGAAGATGCTGCTGAAGCGTTCAAATACCTTGTTTTGGAGGTGTCTCAATCGGAGTGGAAAAAGTGCTTCGTCAATTGATTTGAGTGCATGCAAAAGTGTATAATTCATGCTGGAGAATACTTGAAAAACAATAAAAACCATTTTTGAGGATAAATATTCGCATTTTCATTATTAGGCCAGAAATATTTATAGAAGACCTCGTATTGTCTTGATGCGGTCCTATAAGCATATGTGACGCGCAAAATAGAAAGGCACCTAAGGTTAATAACCAGTTTTGTTCAGGAGAGCCATTTTAAAGATTAGGTCCCTTTCTTTTTGTGCTTAAAATCGCTGACTTCACTTTCATAAAACGCGCATATCTCTGGGAGGGAACACTTGTGGGGCATGGGATCGGTCTCATTCGATGCTCAGATGTTGTCCACATCAAAAAAAAAGTGAAAAGTTAATGAAAAGTTTTGTTCGGGAGAGCCATTTTGAAGAGTAGGTCCCTTTCTATTTGCGCTTAGAATCGTCGACTTCACTCTAGGAGGGAACACTTTTGGGGCATAGGTCTTATTCGATGCTCAGATGCTGTCCACATCAAAAAAGGAATAAAAATGAAAATTGATTTTTTTTATCCTTAGGTCCCTTTCTCTATGCGCTGTCACATATGTAGGATTCTCTCAGTCGTATTTCTATTCTCATGGGCTCATACGACTGGACAAATTTCACCAGCGGTTGGGAAATCGGTAAAAACTACAATGATTCAGTTGCAAATAAGGAATTTCGGTTGCACTTACGAGTACCTTATGTTTATAATCGTATTGGATATTCAGTTCGAATACCACAAGATGATAAATACGATCATCGTTCTGAACTTATTGATCGGTCATACCAATGAAACGCGTAAAAGGTAGAAAGTTGCTGCAACTGGTGGTTTGAAAATATGTTCCGATATGGTCCGGTTTTACCAGGGCTAAGTACATGCAGGTCGGTGACGTCAACGTCCCGACTACTGACTGCCGACTACCCCAAAATCCTTGGGGTCACATTGGACAGCCTTTTGAGATCCTCTGCACATGCTACAGCTATCTGCGATAAACTCAAAAGTAGGAACAAGGTCCTCAAGTCACTTGCCGGCAGTACTTGGGGAGCCGACAAAGAAACCTTGTTGACCTCTTAGGTCGGTCTGTAGCAAACTACGCAGCACCTGTTTTGTCGGCGAACGCGAGTACGACGCAGTGGAAGAAAATACAGACTTGCCAGAATGCCGCCCTTAGAACACGAACAGGGTGTCTTCTTATGTCTTCTGAGGACCATCTACATGAGGAGACGAAGGTCCTTACAGTGCTCAGACACAATTTCCTGTTGTCTAAGCAATACCTGCTAGGGTGTTTTCGCAGCAGTCGTCCTAACCACCAACTCTTGAAGAGGATGCCTCCGCCCAGGCAGATCAGGTACGATCTTCATGATTTAGAGAGAGAGGTCCAGCGGTATAAGAGAGAACCTTTAGATCATCGAAACTATCAGGCAGGTCTGAACAACATTCACGCCGAAGATGTCGCAGCAGCAGTATCCAGCTACCGTGTGAATGTAGGGCTAGGGAAGCATCCCCCGTAGATTCCACCTGAGGAGAAAGTACTACCTCGGCAGACGCGCGTGATTCTGGCGCAGCTGAAAACTTGATGGTGCAGCCGCCTCAATTCTTACTGGTCACGAATTGATTCTAACGTTCTGGACATCTGTCCCGCCTGCCATCAGGGACCACATGATGTACTGCACCTCTTCAATTGTCCGGCCAAGCCCACTCAGCTGACCCCCAGGTCTCTGTGGACGCATCCAGTTCAAATGGCGCGTTTCCTTCACCTGGATATCGAAGCAGATCCCCCATAGACGAACAAGACTTCAAAATAAATATATATAAGTATTGTTGTTACAACAACAACAACATGCTTTCCCGCGACTGCCGGTTCTATGTACCGCATTGACCCGAAACAAGCACTCTTCGGCCAGGGACAGTCACCTCAACAATATGTGTTTTTTGTGCGTCCAATTTTTTCTTCGTGGGAGCAGCACTTCCCGGTATGCCTGCTCCGAATACTACTGATCCGAGCCGGAATTGAACAAAACCCCGGACCTTGGATCTGCTCGGTTTGTCAGAACCGTAAACACCATCGTGCTACGTCTGTAAGGTGTACTCGTTGCATGGAGTGGGTGCACTTCAGGAGCTGTTCAGGTCTGACCCACATTAGGGAGTATAGCGAAGCGGACTTTGTTGCCTCATGCTGTATCAACGAAGTTAGCAGTGGGTCTCTGGAGTTGGTGTCATCATCGTCGTCTAGATTTTCGTCGTCATCGTCATCATCATCATCATCATCAAACTTCGAGACTCCCCCGCAGTCTCCCTCGCAACAGCATCAACATACTTATAAGTGACAGCACATAGAGAAACGGACCTAAGGGTGAAAAATCAATTTTCATTTTTTTTTGATGGTGACAACATCTGAGCATCGAATGAGACCGATCCCATGCCCCAAAAGTGTTCCCTCCCAGAGATATGCGCGTTTTATGAAAGTGAAGTCGACGATTCTAAGCGCAAATAGAAAGGGACCTAATCTTTAAAATGACTCTCGTGAACAAAACTGGTTTTTACCCTTAGATCCCTTTTCTATTTAGATCATCTTACACCACAGATTGCCTGACTGTGCATCAATTTTGCAACAAAATTAGTGAGGTAATATAATTTATGAGTCTGAATAACATCAAGGTATCTGCGATCCAAGAAACTAAGCTGAATTCCACAGTTGTGGCGGATACCACGTGCTACGTAAGGATCGCACCAGAAGTGGAGGTGGAGGACTTGCTATCCTGTTACACCATTCTGTGCAGTACAGACCTATTGCGCCTGAGCTTGACTCTAGAGAGTCAAGTCTGGAACTGCCGAGATAGAGCTGTACAACGTAAACATCCCGCCGCTTGGTAGCTATGCCCCGCGTTATTTGCATGACACTAGCATTCTGCTTCAAGGCAATAGCTGCTGGAAAAAGAAAGTATGGACACAGTAATTCTTACCGTGTTCTCTTTTTTTCTTTCTGAGTAAAAAATACATCGATCAAAGTAGGTTTAAGTTTTTGTTTCTATGGAGATTTCATATTTGAATTTTTGTTTCGTTTGAGTTTTTTTTATTGGACTGATTTTTCAAATGTTCGAGAAAGTTTTTCATTTCTTTTATTCCTGCGTTAACCCTGAACGTGACAAGTTGTGAAAGAAATAATTTTAAATTAAAAGAAAATTCTTAAAACTAAAACCGTCTCGATTCATTTCATCGGAAATAAATTATTAGGAAAATCTAACAATAACCGCTTGGTTCTCGCTCAACACGAACTGTGGCATTCTCTTCTAGACAACGACCAGAGGGCCATAGCTTTGGTAGATCAAATTTGAAAACTCTAGGTTCTGCTGAGTAAATAAGGACGCCCCCACGCGGGTTATGGGCAATTGCCATAGCTCGCCAGACATAACTATGGCATCGCCTGGCCTGATCAACAGCGTCACCTGACAACCCGCAATCTTACTAGGATCAGACCACCTTCCCATAATTCTCTCCATACATAGATCATCCGACTTTATAACATCTGAACGCCTTATGTATCTCGATCAAAAAAGTGCTCATTGGGAGGCCTTCAGATAATTGGAGGCTTCTCTGAAGCTTTAATAATCTAGCTATTCCATCGTATTTTCGGTAGTCGAGAAAAAGTTCCGGGCCATCATAAACGCAGCAGCCGCTGGCCATATTCCTGCTGGTCGAATACCAGAAGTATGACCAAATTTCCCAGTAGAGGCAGCGGGACTCGCAGACGAGCGTGAGGACATTCGTCGCTTAAACCCTAGTGACCCTAGAATTTGGGCTCCCAACTCTGAGATCAGTAGGTTGGTCAACAAATATAAGCGAAACAAATGCCTAGATCACTTGAAGCAGTGCAACCTAAGTTCCGGAATTAGTAAGTTGTGCACAATGGTCAAATCGCTCTCAAGCCATAGCCGAGAAGGTCAGGAAATGGGCTGTTAGATTTGAAGAAAAACATGAGCAGATGGAATCCATTTTCTCCCTTCTAGGGCAGAGAGCTTAGCCGAGTCCCTGTTAATGAAAGTGATTTATGCTTTTGACAACGATCAGTGTAGGATGTTACATGACATTATGACATGCTAAAATCCATTTTTCCCTTCCATAAAAGAGCTCTCCTCGCACACCTTGAGGAAGAATGTCCTACCCCCAATGATTTCCGAAGTGTTGTCGGGTTATATTATAACTACAAACTGAGCATGGTTTTCTCAAAACTCTACTAAGGAGCAACATGTGAACTTCTCCTTCGAATCAGCGAGCGTCCACGATACGAGTAGCCGTCCTATACCGAACGATCGGGACCTCAAGTCTATGGTAGTTCTCCAGTTTTTATAGAAGAAGTATGGCCGGTTTTATGGGGGATCTTTTTGTGAGCTTCGCGGAATTAGACAAGCTTTGCTTCCCTCTGTGTCCTCTTTCCCAACCTAGCTTAATAGTCTTAATCCTTACAAGGTATTGCCCAAATTGTCAAATACAGTTTAAACAAATCCACAAAATATGAATATATTTATTCACTCGACCTATTTACAAACCATCCTAAATTAATGTGACATCCTACACTGATCCTTGTCAAAAGCATAAATCACTTTCATTAACAGGGACTCGGCTAAACTCTCTGCCCAAAAAAGGAGAAAAAAATAAATTAACATAAATTCAAAACCCAAAAATGAAATACAAAAATGACAAAAATAGAACCCACAGAAATGAACAAAAGCCATCGTCGTCGTCGTCGTTGGCTCCCATTGACAAAACCATAAATAGCATTTAAAACTAAAACCAATTAACAGAACGAAAAACGAAAACCTGAAACTGAAACCCCGAAACCGAAATAAAACACAGCAGCAGAAGTACAACGTAAAACGTAACGTAACAAATGTAATACGACAACAATTGCGAATAGCGACTGTGTTGCATGCCCCATCAATGCTGCCAACGGAACGCAAAAAAAAACGCAAGGGATGATAAATGAAATGTAAACGTACACAGAGAGAGAAAGAAACGGGCGGACGGACGGACATCCCATCCCATCATACACTATCCACCATTAGGTGCATTGAGATAGAAATTAAGAAACACGGGCAAAACTATGAACGCTGCTGCGGCCACATCGACGCTATGACTAAATATGGGAATAGAAAGTGGGCAAACTGGGAGCGGGTAAGTACGTACGTTTATGTCCGACTGCAGGCATTTCAAACTCCGAAATGCCTGCATTCTTGCTGAGGGGGAGTTGAAAACGAATGAATGGAAGCAAAAAAAAAATCCAAACCTAGTGTCAATTGTTTCAGTGATTACTTGTCATTGCAATAAACCCATAACAGCGAACGAAAAAATGAAATGCAATAGCCAAAGACTCTGGTGCGGCGCACTCCCATAAGGGTTGCTGGGAACGGCAGCCCAGGCATAGAAATGCCCTTCATTAGGATTTGTATGTACGTACAGTGAAAGTGTCATATTTTATATTCAAAACAACAGAAAAGGAACAGATACTCAGTTAACAAAATTCCTTCCTTTCATCCTTTGTTGCCATCTATTGTTCGGTTGATCGTTGATGAGGAAACATTTAAATCGCCCTTAACATAACATCCGCATTAGGGGAAATGGTTTTTCTCTATTTTTTTTTTTTTTTTAAAAATCTGGAATTTTTAAATAGCTGGTATATTATGAATGAATAAAATTTGGAGTATTACAAACTCTACTACTCTGCGGTTGGAAATATCCCAATGACTTTAAAGTGAAGCCGAAAAATCAGTAACATTAGAACTAGAAAAAAAATATAAGAACAAATTTTAGATACCGTAGATACCGCCAGAACTCTTCGCAAGGCCCTGAAAGCCAAGAGAGGCCCGATCCCTATATGATTGTGAACGCCTGTGAATTATTCAATTTGAAAAGTTATAACATACTATCAACCACAACCTAAATACCTATGACGTCTATATGCGGAAAGCACCATAGGTTTAACAATAACAGGGTGGAGCATAATAGTTTGCTTTTTTGCACTGCAGGTTGTGGCGGCGCTGTTGGACGAAGAGAGTGGAGAGTGTGCGTGGCTTATAGCGGCTGACGGGAGTTTTTTATTTGTTTACCTCTTAGTTGCCATCATGCATTGCACACGTGGGGAGAGGTCATTTTGTGTTGAAGCGAATTTTTCAAATGCACACTCGTTCATTGCAGTGCAGCGTGCTTTTCGTTTACGATTCGATGTTCCCTCACGCAGGCAATCAATTGTAAATTGAGCAACTTTATAGAGAACACCAGGGAATGTATCATGTGTACGAAGAGGACCGGAGAGATGGATTACAACACCACAAAACATCGAAAGAGTTAGAGCAGCACTACTGCAATCTCTTGCACTTGGCATTTCCCTGGGGACCTTTTTCATTTTCAAACTGAAATTACTCCTTAATGGTCCATGTGAAGTATACCCGACCCCCACATGTATTCCAAGGAAGTTGTATCTATAATCGTTTTAAATTTCAAAGCGATCCGACCAATAGTTTAGTTTCTATTGAGATTTAAATGTGTTTAGTACGGGAACGTGTGAAAAGGTCCGCTAGAACCATGTACTGAAATGTCCAAAGAAATCGTTAATAAATGCACTGTCTTTTGAACTTTATAAAGAGAAATAAAAATTCAATACAATGGCAGAGGAAAATTTAGACATTGCTGAAATTGTGGTACGTCGTAGTACACGCTACCAGCAAATAAGTGAGGATGAAAGACGTGCAGTGGATAACAGATTTGCAGACTTCATGAGTGCGGAGATGAGTAATGACGATGAAGGTGCTATTCCTGCATTTGGTCTTGAAGGTGCGGATGATGACGATTTCACATATTAAGCAAATTTTCATGTTGATAATTCGGATGCGGTAACTGAACCACATATACGGAGACAGCTATAAAGATATTAGTGATGACGACGATGATGAAGAGGAAGAAACTGATGCTAAGCAAACAAGCGACCATTACTTCATTTCCAAAGATGCCACCAAATGGACAAAAAATGCACCACCGACTTCCCGTACTCGTACTCATGACGTAGTCGACTACACAAGGAGGAATCCGGGACCAGAAGGAACCACATATGATCTATTTACCATATTCCGCTTGCTCATCACCGAAGACATGGCTTACATCATAATACGCGAATCAAATCGGAAAGGCAGGGAAGTGAACTCTGCGTGGAATTTGGCAAATCCAACTAACACAAAGGAATGGAAACCGATCACTTTGAAAGAGTTCGATGCTTTTTTGGCTATTATTTTGAATGCTGGACTCACTAAATCGAATAGTGAACCTCTTGAAGAGTTATGGGGCCCAACGCGTGTCCAATATATATGAAGTGCATAAAACAATGTCTTAGATTCAACAATGGAAATACGCGACAGCAGCGACTAATCAACAGCAAAACTGCGGCTATTGATGATATTTGGCAAATGTTGCAGTCTAACTTGGCAGCAGCTTACACTCCGCATGATGCAGTGACCGTTGATGAACAGTTATTCCCATACAGATGCCGCACCTGCTTCACACAATACATTCCATCGAAGCCTGCCAAGTACGGTATAAAGATATGGTGGTTGTGCGACTCAAAATCATTTTATCCTGTCAAAGGAATGATTTACTCTGGGAAATTGCCTGACCAGGCACGAGAGGTGAATCAAGGGCAGAATATTGTACTTCAACTTTCGGAGAGATATTTGAATACAGGCCGCACAATTTATGCCGACAATTTTTTCACAACTTTGGATTTGGCGCGTACTTTGATCAGGAAGAAAACCGCATATGTTGGAACAGTGCGCTCGAATAAGACATGTGTGCCTCGGGAATTCCAAAAAAATCATACGCGTCCTGTCAACAGCACATTGTTCGGCTTTTTTCATATAAAACTCATAAAAAATTAATAATGTTATATATAAAAAAAATTTCTAACATTCATTGTATAATTAGTAAATAATAAGAAATCAAAACAAAAAAAATGTAAAAAAATGCGTTTTGATATAAAATTCCATACAAATAGAAATAGGTCCCTGTGGACCTTGTACTTCGTATAAGTGCAAAGGATGACTCAACCGTCGGAGGGTTTAGGCAATGCAATTAGAGGATACATGGTTCCAACAGAATGGTGCCACTGCACACACAGCGAGTGTTACCATGAATTGTTTGAGGCAAATATTTCCTGGACGGCTTATCTCTTTGAGAGGCGATGTGAACTAGCCGTTGCGCTCACCAAACTTAGCCCCATGCGATTTTTTCCTTTGGGGTTACCTGAAGTCGAAGATGTATTTTAACCGTCTCAACACAATTAACAATATTGAAGTTGAAATTATCAGAATAACAGTCGACATGCTTCTTAGAGTTCATGAAAACTTCAAAGAACGTATGCAGCAGTGTGTGGATAGAGGATGCCGACATTCACCAGACCCACTATTTACAACCATGTAATTTAAAAATTTTCTTACTGTTCAATAGAATTAAAATATAAAACTAATACAAAAAATATAAACTTGTTCTAAGGTTCATAATTTCTTTATGTTATCCCCACATAAGCAAATTACCACGCTCCACCCTGTATATGTTCTTGTAAATCAGTTGATCGCTCAGCTTGGATGTATACACATTTCCTCTTGAGAAATTAAAATAAAACCTAAGCAGGCCATAGCCGATTCTAACGATTATAACGGTACAAGCGACTCTGGTGAAATTGGACATTATCGACTCATGATTTCGAAAAGGCCCAACAGAAAAGTCCCTGAAGTTTGGGGTCCAGACACTTGAAAAGCAAACATATTAATAGGGTAAATAGAGCGATCAATGTCCAAATGAGGCTAGCGTCTTAGAAAAGCCAAAAGTTAATAGGGTAATTTGAGCGACCATTATCCAACTGTTGTAAAATTCGGCTATGTAGGTTCATCTACATATATATAGGGTGATCCATCTAGAAACATTTTTTCAAATTAAAAAAAAAATATAAGTACAAAAATTTAAATCAAGTGTGGAATCTTTATTAGTCATTTGAAAGGACATTTTATGCCGTTTTTTTAAATAATTACCTTTATATTTTGGCAATGTATTATGGAAATGAGCGTTCGCTGAGAAGGGAAGAAGCGCTGTTTTCGACCAAAATGTTGTTCAGTGATTAGGCCCATTTCTGGCTCAACGGCAAAGTCAATAATGCCGCATTTGGGCTGAAAAACAACGATTTGATGCGGTTTATTAGCTGGTGGAATCATCAGTGCATATTTTTTTAACGTAACGTAACCGTGAATGGTGCTCGCTATCGCGCCATGATATCGATCCTTATGCTAACTGAAATTGAATCCCGTAATCTTGACGACACTTGGTTTCAATGGATCTATTGAGAGGTCATTTCGAAAAGCAGCTAATTTCACGTTTTGGACAGGAGAGTTGGCCGCCTAGATCGAGTGATATCACACCTTTTGACATTTCTCTTTGGGGTTACGTTAAGTCCAAAGTCTATGCTGACAAACCAGCTCAATTCAGGTTTTGGAAGCCAACATTACGCGTGTCATTAAAGCCATACCGGTCGAAATGCTCGAACGAGTCATCCAAAATTGGACCCTCAGAATGGAAACCCTGAGGCGTAGTTGCGGCCAACATTTGAAGGAAATCATATTCAAAAAACAAATGCCATAAAATGTCCTTTTAAATTACCAATAAAGATTCCACATTTGATTTGAATTTTTATATTTTTTTGTTCTGAAAAAATACCTCTAGATGGATCACCCTATTTTTATTAATACATGTTTGCCTGATTATGTGTGTGTCTGTTCCGTATAGCAGCCTAAACAGCTGGAGCGATCTTCTAGCAATTTTCACACAATGTATCACAATGTATGCTCTGGGATGAAAAAGGGGTACTTGATTTTTTAACAAACAAAGGGGCGTGGCACCGCTTACACACCTCAAAACTTCAAACGGCTACAACTCATGGACTTTTGGAGGTAGAAAGATGATGTTTTGTACATATACTCCTGATATGATGCAAAACTGTTTTTTGGATAAATTGGCGATGACAAGTCCCTTTTTAAATAAACCGTTATACCAGCTATAATAACAGTCTGATCGTCAGATGTTTCTGTGTGCCCTACGGTGCTAATAGGCTACAAACAGTCTTGATAAATTTAGTGGACGTAGCACCGCCCACGCACTCCAAATTTGCAAACGGCTAAATCACATAGACTATTTGAGGTGGAAATATGATATTTGGTCCATATACTCTTAGTGTGATGCAAAATAGTGTTTTATTTTTACAATGGGCTCTGCCACGCCCCTTTTTATTAAAACCATTATAACAGCCATAATAATACTCGTAGTCTGATCATTCTGAAATACTGAAACAGTATGTTGCTGTATGCCCAACAAATTTTTTATATATCAAGTGGGCGTGGCTCCGCCCACTCACTTTAAAATTTCCAAAAGGCTGTTTGAAATGAAGGACGTGATGGTGGCATAGAGCGAATTCTTAGTATAGACATTGAAGCTACCAGTCAGAATGTGCGGAGCTCAAAGTAGACTTGTGCTACGAGGTCGGACCGGAGACTCAAGTCTGGTGCCGCGGATGATCAGGAGCCCCTAGAACTGTTGTTCTAGACTGTTCTTCTTGGAACGGCCATTCAGAGAGTTTCGCGGGGCTGAGTTTATACCTAAATCGCAGGTAAAGTGTATGCTTAGGGTGGAGTTGCTTAACAACCGGGTGCTATGAACCATAGAGTAGCGGAGGTGTAAGATAGACCTCAACCCCTCACCAAGAGGAAGGTGAAGCCCGCACAGCTGATACTTGAATTGGCTCCTCCAGTTTACTGGTGGCGTTGGTAGTCGAGTTGTAGCTTACCCCAGCTATGGAGCACCATTTATGGCGATAACCACGTAAACATCGAAACTAATCTGCTTCCCATGGCGTTGAAAAAGTGTTGTTGTCTTAAGTTGGAAGGCTGATATTGGTACACATACAGACAGACAATACAAAAGTACTACTGACGACGACGAAAATCGCAAAAGTGCATTGAGAAATCCCACTTTAGAGTTCAGGGTTCAGTTATCTCTAAAAAATTAACTCAAACAGTTAGTCCCTTTCGACAGATTTTTCCCTTTCGACTATTCGTTAAGATTTAGTGTTTTAAAGTAAGTTAGTGTTTTGAAGTGCATTCTTTTCGAACCACCTCTATATATAGTACGAGTATACGCAAAACTGCACAGAGAAATACCACTAGAGGCGCTCCTAAAGCAGGAACTTCTAAATACATTCAACGGTTAATGTCGGTAATCTTTTAATGACTTCCTTAAAATATATCAATATCTTTAGTATTTTCGAGCCTGTACAAAACTTTTAAGCCATTTAGAAATATCAAAATATGCGTGTAAACAAAAATTCACGTTCCTTCATTCCATTTATGGCTCTGTAGTCAGTTCAAAATATTATTTAACACATTGAACAGGGATTAACCGGCTCAAGACCTCTTGCATCTATAGACAAGTTTTTAACAAAATGGCAAAGTGACATTGATTTTCGTGGCTGCACACTGCTTTTATCATGATTTCGGGTCCGTGACAACCCTCTTCAGATAGCTTAACATTGAAAAAACAATTCCAAATGTTAATTTTTCAGTAAGGCCATACAGCTATGAACTGTTTCACGATTTTTGTATCAAAAACCAAAAATCCAACATACAATACAAATAAGTTTATTTTTAACAATGCGACAAAACAACTGATTATATGGGGTTTTTTCAGACGTGTGGTTTTCATGAAGAAATGAAACACATATAATTTAATGTTGTGGCTGTGATATAAAGATAAGGGCTTGCCATTATATTTCTAAAATAATTTCGTGCAAGTGGTCGCCGCTGCTGGCTCTAATAATATCCAGCCGAAAAGCCCAATTTTCGACCACATTTTGTAGCATTTGGGGCCGTGTAGCCGAAGCAGAATATTCCATTCCAAGGCGTCAATCGTGTCGGCCTTATCTGTGTAGACAAGCGACTTTACGTGACCCTACAAAAAATAGTCCAGCGGTGTTAAATCGCACGATCTTGGAGGCCACGCCACAGCCCATGACGCGAGATAATGCGCTCACCAAAAAGTTCCTTGAATAATTTGATTGTTTTGTTGGCTGTATGACATGTAGTGCCGCGTTGTTGGAACCAAAGGTCGATCACATCATCGAATTCAGGCACAAAAAAGTCATTAATCATGGCTCTTCAGCGTTTCCCATTGACCGTAACATTATGGCCGGCTTCATTTTTAAAGAAGTAGGGACCAATGATTTCTGATTTTTGTAGGACGTAACGTCGCAATAATGCCGTTTAGATTTTTATTACACCAAATGGTATAATTTTGGCTATTAACGTACCCATTCATCCAAAAGTGAGCTTCATCGTTGAACAAAATGTTCTTATAAAAATCAGGATCGGTGGCCATCTTGTTTTGGGTCCATTCACCACGATTTGCAAACGTTAGTCCGGAGTAAGTCTATTCCTTATGAAATGGCAAACCAAACATAAATCAAGTGACAGCTGTCTACTCGTACTCCGAAAAAAGTGTGGCCAGATTAAAAGCCACACGTTTAAAGAAAACACCCTTAATAATATATATTTTCCCACTGGCCCTGAGAGGAGAATAAAGCCATGCAATAACACTACGAGGGTTGTTATTTATATTTCCTGACAATACTAGTGTTCCCAGATGCAAACTGGAACTTTCATTGGAAGCTTTCGCATTTTTTTAGCATTACTTCACGCAGAACGTTTTGTCATTTGAAGGCGAATTGTTTTGTTTACAGTGTGTTGAAAAATTCATCTCAGTCCAAGAATGGAATTATCGTGTGAACATTTTCGTGCGATGATTTTTTACGATTCTCGGCGTCGTGGATTATCGAGACAAGAGTGTTTAAATCAACTTGTTTCTACTTTTGGCGATGAAACACCATCAAAAACGACAGTTAATCGCTGGTACCCAAAGTTCAGTCTCGGATGCCATTCGCTCCGGGATGAATTTCGTGAAGGACGTCCAACTTTGGTCACTTCGCTAAAAACCATCGATGCTGTGCGTGAACTGATTAAGCAAGATTGATTGAGGCATCCTTGGGCATAAGTATGACAAGCAACAATAAGATATTGCATGTTCATTTGGCCGTGAAAAAAATTTGTTGTCGTTGGACACCACATAATTTGACGAATGCTCAAAAAAGGGCTCGTATGGATTGCTGCAATGAAATGTTTAGAAAGTATAACTGCGGTACCTCAAAGGCAGTGTATAGCATTTTCACAGGTGACGCATCATGGATCTATAAATAGCAACCCGAAACAAAACAGCAATCAACCGTATGGGTCTTTTAAGACGAGCCAAATCTAACAAAAGTTGTTCTTGGATGAAGTACATCGAAGCAAATGATTGGGGTTTTTTCGGTATAACCGGCCATGTTGCCACAGTGCCTATAGTGGAACGTAGGACGGTCAATTCTGGGTGGTATACAACCAACCGTTTGCCAGCAGTGTTCGAAGAAATGAGGAAAGAAAATAAGAGAAGATGGATCATTGACAATGCGAGCTCTCACACATCAGCGGAAATGATGAGCTATTTGACCACTCAAGATGTCGAATTGATGGGCCATCCACCGTACAGCCCTGATTTGGCACCCATGACTTTTTCTTGTTCCCTAGCTTCAAGAAAAAAATGCATGGTCGACGTTTTTCATCGTCCGAAGCAACTGTTGAAGCGTTCAAAAATCATGTTCTCGAGGTGTCTCAATTGGAGTGGAAAAAGTGCTTCGAATATTGGTTTGTGCGCATGCAAAAGTGTATTGATCTTAAAGGAGAATATTTTGAAAAACAATAAAACCATTTCCAATAATAAATTATTGTGTTTTTATTGCCGGACCCGAAATATAAATAGCAACCTTCGTATAACAGATATATGCCTTTGTTTCTTCTTCGCATTACATCCTACCATTTGTTATGATTGTTGGAAAATGTGAAACGACTTCCTTTCTTTCGCTTATGACAAACACTACCTCATAAAGGACACTACATTCCAACCCATGGTAGCGCCGTATACCAAGCTAGGCATGAACACACAAGAGAGAGAGAGAGAGAGAGAGAGAGCGAGAGAGCGTACGAAGAAAAAAACGACAATTCAAACATGGAACACACCATACGTACATGAGGAATGTAATGTGAGCAATTGCATTAAACTAAAAACACCAAAGTGAAACAACAACAACAACAGCAAAACGCCAGTGACGACAACAACAACAATGGCAAAGCCAAGCAACAACAACTAACTCAATACAAAACAAGGAATGTGCAGGGACAAACACACACACGCACACACACCCTGATAAAGATCGAAGGATACTCCATGATGCACATGCCACACACTCCTCGCTGCTGCACATTCCACACTCTAAGCGACACTACACATCCTTTGCATCCTAGTCGGCAACAATTGAGTGACTATTGCATGCATCCTTGCAAACGTTTGGTAGTTCTCGTTGCCGTGGTGGTTGCTACGATGCGTCGTATGCATGTCCTGGTGAGGCTGCTGCTCGTGCCGCTGATGGTGGAGGTTGGTGGCTGGCGGTGTATGGATAGTGCCCTCAAAGGTATACAATGACACTTTTTGTTGCCATCTTCTGGCACAGTGGCAGGGCAGAAAGTGTAACGAACGACGGGGACGGCGACGGTGACTGGGACCGAGGCGGAGGCAAAGAAAAAACAAAAGAAATTGCGATGATGTTGCAATTTTACAATTGCATTGCTTGCTCGGTTAGCTAGGATTGCTTGGATTGCATACTTGCTACGATTTGTTGTTGGATTCCCGTTACTGTTGTTGTTGTTGCTGCTGTTGCCCGGCCAAAATAGTGTATAAATCGTAAGAGGGTGTGTGTGTGCCTGTGTGCTGATTTGATATGTGTGGCAGTGTTTGCGGCGCTATACATGTGTGTGCCAGGATGTGTTAATATGGGTTTCATTTTTCTAAACTCTATTAGTATTTAAAGGGGAGGACATCGAAGGACAACACAAACACACACACATAGCTCAGCACACGGACAGACGGACAGGCAGAGGGACATCTCGAATTTTTGCTGATAAGTAATACGACGAGCACAATTGCAATTGTTATAATTTTGAACTGGTACGTTTGTGTACATCGTTCGTTTTCGAAGGGTTCCCGCTAATGAAATTCCCTTTTGGACGACACGACAAACAGCACAAAGCTGACGTTGAGCAGATACGAAGGGGAGAAAAAGCAGCAAAGATAAAGAAAATTATGTCAGCAGTTTGTTTAGATTACATTTGGGATTATATTTTGGGGGATTAAATTAAACTAAAGATTTTGACATCATTAAGCTGGCAGAGCAAAAAAAAAACAAAGACGAAATGAAGCAATAGACCAACAACACCAATGCCAGACCGCCTCCAGCAACATCTCTAATGACCTCTAGATATTGGATTTTTGGTAGAGGCCAAATATTTTCAAGGATTAAAGAGGCATAGCTACGACAATGGCCGAGCAAGAAGTGTCCGCCGATGAAGAATGCCGCAATTGCAAACAATGACAAACAATTCGTTTGTGGCATGCAGAAGTTAGGGATGTAAAGAATATTATTGTAATTCCAGGTTATGCTGCAGCAAAATCCGCAATTGATTATCAGCTTGACATATACAATTTAAATGAGAGTTTAATTATGTCCTGTCGAGTCAAACAACTTTAATGGGTACACTAGTTACGATTTTGTCATACCAAGTACATTTATATATGGGTACTTCCAGAGAAAAAAGTAAGTCGTGGCCGAAAGTTAAATAAAGCAATAGACAAACAAAACGATGTTTAATTCTCATAGTACTCGTATGCTGAGAAAACATTCAAATCTTAATATTTTTTAAGCTTTATCAGCCTACTCTGAGTTGTAAATACGATAAAAATTACTGCAAATCAGAAATTGCTCGTTCTCTTAAGGAAACTTTATATTGCATTTTTTCTTAGCTTGTAATTTTTTCTATCAACTTTCAGTTTACGCCTTACTTCACAAAGAAAATAACTAAATTGATAATTCAGCAAGAAAAACAATGATCGATTACCAGGGTATTTACATTAAATATTATTCTAATCTCACATGAGTATCTTTAAAGTATCAATTGTTTGTAAAACTTCGATGTCGTTCTTTGCCTGTTGTCGAAAATTCCGATTTGTAAAAAGTTTTGTACAAGTAAATAAAATATATAAGAAAATTGCTTAGAAGTAAAAACAGTAAGACAAAATAGTTTCGTATCTTCAAAAGCTGTCACTGAATTCAGTTGTAAGTGCATTTTTTAGCCCTTCTGAGGGGAACTTTTACCCCTTTTGCTTGATTTTTATGAGATGTCTCAGCTTGTTAGACCATTACTCAAACGCCACTACCGGTTTGATCAAAAGTGATCACAAACAAAAGAAAATTAGCTTTTCTTATGTAACTTTCATACAAGGTATTAAAATCCATTGAATAGTTCTAATGATAGAGGCATTTATATAAACAATAATATAAAAATATATATAAAAAAACTTGAGCAAAAAGTGACTGTATAAAAAGGTAGAGAAGCTAATTTCCTTTTATTTGAGACCACTTTTGATCATATCGGTAATAGCGTTTGGCAGTTATGGTCCAATAAGCAGAGACATCTCAGAAAAAAATCGTAAACAAATTCCAAAAATTCTATCTTGAAAACTAATCAGAGGAAAAGTTGTTTAAAATTCATTTTCGTGTTTAGAGACCAATAACTACAGGAAAAAAATATTTAGAACTCTGGACCAGGAAAAAAATCTTAATTTCTAAACTAGTGTAAATTGCGTTAAAACCCGAAGTCAAAACAAGCAACCAATAGTAAATGTCGACATACTTACTACATTAATTTTCACAACATCCCATTGAGAAACAAGGGGAAACTTCTCTTAGCGAGTGTAGAGAATACTTAATAGGTGCTGTAAAATAAAAAGTACTGAATGTTTTTGGACCAAATATTTTTTAATATATTTATTGATGTATATTGTATCCAAAAAGAATCTACTTATTCGAAATGTCCGCCTTTTGCCTTTACACACGCCTTAAGTCGCACTGGGCAAATCGTCAATAGCTGCACGAACCTCTTCGATTGGAAATTGGCCACAGCTCGAACCAAAGCAGTCTTAAGAGATCCAATGTTGGGGTATCTTTTGTGACAAACCTTGTCCTCTAAAACCGTCCACAACTTGTAATCCAATGGGTTCAAATCTGGACTGCCTGAGAGCCATTCTTCAGAGGAAATGAACGCTGGCAAATTGTTTCGAAGCCAGGCCTGGGACGTTTTAACCTTATGGGCCCGCGCAAAATCCGGCTGGAAAGTCAATGGCTGGTTTTGGAACAGGGAATTATTAAGAGGCTTCACAAAAGCTTCCAAAACGGTTTCTTGGTAAACTTTGGCCGATGTTTTGACTCCTTGTTCGCAGAAATGCAGGTCAGTGACCCCATCGTAAGAGACACCCCACTAAACCATGACTGAAGCTGGGTGATGACCCTTTTCCACCCTTGGTATCAGTTCAGATGCTTCCTTAGATGACAGCGCATACACTCTATCATTTTGCTTGTTAAATATTTCCTGAACGGTAAAAATTTTTTCATCGGTGAACAAAATTTTCTTTGCAAGTTATCTGCGTGCTTCACCAAAAGACGTTTGCATTTTTCAATCCATTTTTTTTTTAAAGCTGCAGTCAATAAATGTCCGGTACGTCGTTTGAAAGCCCCAAGTCTATTTTAACTATTCGACTCATGGACTTTTGCGTGATATTCATCTCACGGGCCATGATTTTCTGTTTTCTGAGCGGATTTCTGTGAATTTTTGATTTAACGGCTTTGATGACATGCGGTGTTCGAACAGAGCGTGGGCAGCCCGACCGGTGGCGATCTCCAGTCTCCTCAAACAGTTTTATGTATCGGCAGACGAACATGCGGCTAATCCCTAGTGGCCGGAGCGTTTTAAAAATATCGCTTTTTTCATTTCACACTTAAAAAGCGTTATTACAGCGATACGGTTCTCATTATCTGACCACTCCATGATGAAAGTTGAAACAATTTTAAAATTCCGTTACAGACTAACGCTATTGAGGTTAGCTTTCAAAACCCATATGACATTAACGGGATATGTTCAGTTCTACTACTGAAATGGGTGTGTTCAATGTTGTAACAGTATTTATGTATGTCCCTACTAAATACAAAATATATTATTTTCTACTTTGAATCTAATTTGAAACCCTTTTACGGGCTGCTTTATATATTTCTGGCCTAATAATTTTTTAAAAATAAAATCAATCGATTATTACTGACCTAAATTCAATCGAAAACTAAATTTTTTCCCCATATAAATTCATCCATCATCTTTTCCAATTTCTCCACGTCATGACCTTTCCTATGAGAACTTCAAGTAGTTCAATGGTGTAAGCAAACTGATTTTTTGCCTCTAACCAAAATTTGAATTTTTTTTCTTTAAGCAAGTGTGGTTTGTGGATTTTTGTATCCAAAAACTCTCTTCTCAAGGTTGGGATACTTGGTATGTTGCACCGATACTACAGTTCCAGAAAATGTGAATATTTATCATCAGAAATGGTTTTATTGTTTTTCAAAGTACTCGTATTCTCCAGCATGATTTATACAATTTTGCATGCGCTTAAACCAATTGTCGAAGCTCTTTTTCCACTCCGATTGAGTCACCTCCAAAACATGGTTTTTTGAACGCTTCAACAGCATCTTCTGGCGACAAAAATCGTTAACCACGCATTTTTTTCTTGATGTGCGGTAATAAAATGAAGTCATTGGGTGCCAAGTCAGGGCTGCACGGGGGATGACCCATCAATTCGACGTTTTGGCCGGTCAAAAAGGCGCTGGTTTGTGCCGATGTGTGAGAGCTCACATTGTTATGGTGCACAATGACTCGTCTTCTCTTGTTCGTTTTTCGAATTTCTCCCAAGACTTCAGGCAAACAAATTGTGGTATATCACTCAGATTTGATCGTCCTACGTTTCTTAAGCGAAACAGTGGCCACATGACCAGTTTTGCCAAAGAAGCAGGCGACCATTTGCTTCGAAGTGCTTCTTCTACGAACAACTTTCGTTGAATTTGGCTCGGCTTCGAAGGCCCACATGGTCGATTGCTGTTTTGTTTCGGGTTCATACGCATAGATCCATGATTCGTCACCTGTGACTATATTATAAACGTCTTTTGAACCACCGCGATCGTATATTTCAAAATTTCTTTGCACTAAGCGACACGAGCCTTTTTTTTGGGCGATTGTCAAATTGTGCGGGAACCAACGAGACCAAACCTTTTTTACGGCCAGGTATTCATGCAATAGCGAATGCATGCTGGTGAAAGAAATGTCCAAGGATGCTTTTATCTTACGGTATGTTACATGACGATCTTGCATTAGTAGTTCCCGCACGGCATCAAAGTTCTTTGGCACAACGGCCGTTTTTGGATGACCCTCTCGAATTTCTTCTTAAAGCGAGCGTCGGCCACGATTGAATTCATTAAACCAGGTTTGCACAGTGCTATAGGATGGTGCTTTATCGCCATACAAAGTTTAAGTTCATCAATGCACTCTTGTCGTGATAATCCACGTCGAAAATTGTAAAATGATCGCACGAATATGTTCACGAGCTAATTCCATTTTTTTTTGATAAACTGTTTTTTTAAGTCACTGTAAACAACACAATGAATGCCGTACGTCAAAACGTTCTGAGTACGTTTTTGCTAAAAAAATGTCAAACTTTCCAATGGAAATGTCACATGGCGCCAGGCAACACTAAGTGTTGCCTAGACCTGAAATATATGTAGCAACCCTCGTATGTCCCGCACTATGTATTCTTTAAGAAATTACGTTCGTCATAAATAACAGTACACATTTTAAACATTGTTTGTAAAAATTATGATTGTAAAAGAAATACCCAACAAAAAGTGTCCTGTTTTTAGGAAAGTCTGTTGAAGGAAATCATTTTTTCCAGTGTGTCGATTTTGGCCATTTATAATCCCAAACAGCTTATGACCATATGCGATCATAAAGCAAATTTTCAGAATCCGACTGGATATGGCTAGATCGTCTTCCAATTTTACGGCATTTATTAATATAAATACTTTTTAGTTACTCCGCTCAATATTTCGTGGTGTTACGAACGGAATGACAAACTTAGTATACCATCTACCCTTTGCTGGGTCGTATAAATATGTAAAAGTAGAGAAAATCTCCAATAGGAAACAAGCAAAATCGACTTTTTACTAAAGACATTTGCACAAAAGAAAATGTTATATATCAACTTTGCTTTGTCCTATAAAAAACTTTTATTAAATAAACAATTATTTTTACAAGAATATCGAATTGCATCTTGATTTATTTTACAATTTTGGTCGGCTGCAAAAGGTTTTGGAGGGTTTGGAAATTGTTTCTTATTGGCAACACTGACTCTAATACTGCTATTCAAGAAACAACAAATTCCTGAACATTTAAAAGTCCTGTCTAAAACAAAATGTTATCTAAAGGCCTTCTGCTGTAATCTAACAGTTCCCCTGTTAGGTCACTGTAAACTTCATTGGAAGTGCTGTTAGCAATCGCCAACACACTCTCCGCCCCCCGCGCTCATTTACTCATTACACTTGGCACACCAAATGAGGCTCATAAGAATTTGGTAGTCACAAAGCCGGCTAATGAAGAATTTCACAACATCAAAAAAAAAAGAGATAAGCCAAAAATCAAATCAGAGAGCAATAGACAGCGGCAGAGAGTATTCGTCCATATGAGAGAGAACGAGCGAGAGAGTACAAGTGCTGAAAATACAAAGGTCAACATAATTGGCAATGGCAAAAGTAAAACCAAAACAGCACTAATAACAGAGAATAAAAAAACGAACAAAAACACATGAGTATGTATAACACTTGGGTATGACAGTTTTAAGGAAAAGTAACGAACTGAAGGATAAACACAAGCACACGCACTGACTCTAAAAATATTACACAGGCGCCTTTATCAACGTAGCCGGAGATGGTGAGTAGATGAGAGATTAACAAAATATTTAACATAAGAGTGAGAGAAGTATGCCAGAGAGGAAGAGAGATTGATGGAAACTCTTTGTGCTGATGCGTAAGGGATGCTTGATGCTTATCATTCATAACGGCAGACCGAACGAACGGGAATACCAACTTTTGTTTGTTTTATCAGCCACGGCACACTCTGTGTGTGCGTGTATGAGAGCATGTCTGCTGTGTGAAGAAGTGTCGGTTGTTGGCAAAAAGTCAGCACATCAAAGCAACGAGTAACGATTACTCCAGTCAGTGTGCATGGAGCGCAAAGCACACGACGGTCCACACACCAGCCATTTCGTCGAGTCTTGTTCAACTCTATTGATGACAATCGAACAGTTTACAAGCGGTTGTCGTTGAAAACGGTTGTTTCGTACGGACGATGTGTTTACGTTTAACGCGATTTTTTTGCTACAAAAAACGAGGCGTGTAAAAGCAAAAAACAACAATAAATAAATACAAGAAGAAGAGAGAGTGTGTGCAAGGAAATTGGCAACATAACCAAAACAAAACGCGTTTTCGGGAATACGGTACGAAAGGAGAAATCAATAAAACAAAATAAATGGAATTTTAAAGTTAAGCACGGCGAAATTCTAAGCCTTTTCCTCGCACTAAGCGGAAACGGAAGTCATCTTGCAATATCCGCTGGGCGTTTATAAGCCAAAACGAGAAAGTAATTGTCGCTTATTTCATGTGTCTTGGTTTGGTTTTTTTTTTGTGCGGTTTTCCTTTTTCACCAGAAACCTTTTATTTTGTGTTTTGTCTGAGTCTCCTCGAAATTCGGTGTAGTTTTTTTTTGTTTTTGTCGTGTATTAAATTTTCATCCTCGTTTCTTTGGGTGACTTTTGCTTTACGAGTGCGTTTCTTTTTCATGCTTTTTGTTGCTGCTTTGCCGTTATTGCGGCGTCAAAGAGCTCACAGAGTGTGTCTGTGCGTTTGGATGCTGTGCGTAAGAGTGTCGTGCACGGGCACGGGACTCCCTACAGAGTGAAAAGTTAACGAACATGTTAAGGCATGCTTTAAGGCGCTGCTATTAATAAAGCGAAAAATATACACACACTGGGTCTGACTGCACAAATACGCCTTAGCTTTAATAAAAAGAAAAAAAACAGAAAAAGTAATACTAAAGAAAAACGTTGAAACAACAACAACAACGTGGCAGAAAAGTTTTCGTGGCAAAGAAGTTAATATAACCAGCGAAGAAAGGAAAATTGAAAAATCAAAAAAAGCGAATGAAAAAAATAAACGCACAAAAGCATACCAAAGAAGAAAACACTAAAAAATTGTCGAAACTCCGGGGAAAGTGTAAAAGAAACCCCGATAATTTAACACTTCCACTGGCTTGTTTCAAAAGAAAATGAATGAATAGAGACAAGCGATACTTGATTTTTTGAACAAAACAAGCGAATCACAAGCAGTGAAAGAAATATAAATTGAGTTTTTCCCCGGATTATGCATAAGTTAAGGGAAAATTTATATATAAGCTTGCTAGACGTCATCACTATTAAAATCAAACAACTCCTGGGACTTAAACTTATGAGAAAAAAAACCTACAGCAGCTTAAAATAACTTGAAGGCTTAATAGAGAATTGCACTTTGCGATTATTAGTTTGCTTTGCTAGATCGTTGTTAAAATAGTTTAAGGGATCAAAATTGAGTAGTAGGTGTTTCAAAACTTGTGTAGTGTTTCTATTTCAAGCTGAGATCCACTCATTTAGGCTTTAAAAATAAAGGATCTTTGCTTGGAAATAAAAATTGATAGAAGTTCTTGAAGTTTATAAAGGCCAAGTCTTGAAGTTTATAAAGGCCAGCAGACTGAATTTTGTTACTAAGGCCAAAATGCACACAGAAATGGATATTTTCTATTATAATTGCCTTTAATAATAGTGAAGTTGTGGGTTATATTTCACAAAGCATTCGAACAGAGAACAGATTCGTTGCAACAACCGATTTTTTTTTGTCAAACGAATGATTGCGGTTGCCTCTACTCCACGTTTTCTATCAGCACAACCAAACGTTAGCTCGTGCACTGGAATTATCTGTTAATACCACGTCAGTTATTAAATAAATTCCCTTTAACTAGCTCTATATTTTCTTAAGGATCAATAAAGCAAAATTCAATTTTGTAAAAAAAATGAATGCTCTAGATGAAAAGTTGTAAAAAACAACTACAACTCTGTAAAATATTGTGATAACTAGATTAAGAAAACTGAGTTTAACAAAATAATAAAAAGCCAAAAAAACAAGTTGCATACTAATTTGTCCAATTTCAGCAGTTGTCTACTTTTTCGGGTCCTCTCGATATGTAGAGGACAATGCTTGCCATTTCAACAGGCAGTTAGAGTGCTTATAGAGAAAACATTAGTGGGATATCGGTTGAAACTACAATGATTCAATGATTTGGTTGCGAAAGAGCAATTTCGGTTGTAATCACCAAATGTTTAGAATTGCAATCGAAATACCACAAGTTTCGAAACACCACAAGATGATAAATATGATCATCGTACTCTACCCACAACTTATTGATCAGTCATACCAATAAAACGCAAAAAGAGTATTTAGTTGCCACAACTGGTGGTTTTGGCAACCAATAGTTTTTCTAACTTTTTGGTGTTGTTACCAATTATTAATAATAATAACTAAACTTCAACATAACCAAAAATACATTGTTTAATGGTATTTTTTTTAAATAAAATCCATCGTTTAATACTGACCTTAAGCCAATCGATAACTAAATTTTTCCCCACTTAAATTCATCCATCATCTTTTCCAATTTCTCCACATCATGACCTTCCCTATGAGAACTTCAAGTAGTTCAATTGTATAAGCAAACTATTTTTTTGCCTCTAACCAAAATTTTAATTTTTTTTGCTTTATAAAAGTGTTATATGTGGATTTTTGGATCCAAAAATTCTCCTCTGAAGGTTGAGATAATTGCTATGTTGCACCGATACTACAGCCCCAATAACTGAAAATTACAGAGCACCAACTAACATTCGGTTGTACTGATGGAATACTTGAGGTGCAAGTAACCTCAGTCATTTGGATGGCAAAAAAATCGGTTGTGGCAGCGAATCTGTTTTCTGTGTGTGGAAATCCTTGAAATTCTATTCCGATTTAATTTTGTTTACTTCTAGTTTTTATGTTGTTGTGGACAATACCAGATGGCTATAAGAACGAAACTTTTTGTAACCCATAGTTGGTTTAAAGGAAAAACTGAATAGCCAAACAGTGATAATATTATGGTACAGATAATCAACTAGTCGGTTGTATTAATAGAGTGAAGTGCAAATAATCGGGTTTTTACACTTCACTCTATTAGTACAACCGACTAGTTGGTTATCTGTGTCATAATATTATCACTGCTTTCATCTTATGTTACGTCGAACCAATTATTTATAGTTTGTTATTATTTGGTGATTGCAACAGAAAGTATTTTCGTCCAACAGTAGTTTGGTGATTGCAACAGACAGTCTTTCCCTCTAACAAAATTTTTGTTGTCCGAACCGATTGTCCACTGACTTTCTTTATGTGTACTTTAAGGAAGCACCCTATATCGGGTAATCAATCAAAGGCATTTTTTTCAAAATGAAAACAATTTAAATCAATTGTCCATTCTTTTGTGCATTCGAAAGGACATTTTATGTCATTTATTTTTTGAACATAATTCCCTTTAAATGTTGGCCACAACTACGTCTCAGGGTATCCATTCAGTTCAGTTCAGAGAACTCACACGTTACTGTTGAGAATCCATATTATCCATAACGAGTCACTGTTTGGTGTGTATTTTGGGCTGGCGGCACCATTGGGTCTTTTTTTTTGGGAAATGAGGAAGGAGCTGCCGTAACCGTCAACGGTCAGCGTAACTGCGCCATGCTTAACGAATTTTGGTTTTCAAAATTCAAGAGAATGACATGGACTATATTTGGTTTCAACAAGACGGGACCAGATGTCACATAGCCAACACAACAATCGATATTATACGAAGCTTTTTTTTTTTTAATTTATTAATAATTAGGCGAAATTGTGTGTCAACTGGCCGCCTCGAAGCTGTGATTTGAGTCCTTTGCATTATTTTCTGTGGGAAGCTATTAAGGATAAATGTTACGAAAAGCATCCGGAGACAATTAAAACATTAAATCGAATTTGCCGTTGAAGCGACTCGAAACAATCCAAAATATACTGAAAACTTGTATTAATCGGATGACGTACGGCCGAGCCAGTTGTAGTAGCGATATGAATGATATTCTGTTCCATGATTAAATGAAAAAGTTCAACCTTTCCTAAAAAAACTAGAAATTTTAAAAATTATCAGTACTTTTTTTTACATTCCTATTCAAATTTAAAATGTTTAATCGCCTAACCTGTACTAAAATTACGTTGCAAAAAGAATTTCGGTTGCACTCACCAAGTGTTTTTAATCGCAATGAATATTCGGTATGACATATCATGAGATGATAAATATGTTCATCGTTTTGTAGACGCAACCAATTCATCGTATTGTAGACGCAACCAATTGATCGATCATTCCAATGAAATGCATAAAGTGTATTTAGTTGCCATAACTGGTGGTTTTGGCAACCAATAGTTTTTCCAACATTTTGGTGTTGTATCGAATATTGGTGACGATATCTAAACTTCCTTTATAACCAAAAACGAAAAATAATCCTATTATGACGGCTTTACGCAAATCGTTTAATCTTGTTTATTCAGTTAATATCTTCTATCATCTTTTCCTCGACATGGCCCTCTCTTTTTTTTAGAGTAATTCAAGGACATAAGGAAACAGGTTTTTTGCTTTTGCCTCTACTGAAAATATAATTTTTTTCGTTAAACAACTGCGGCTTGTGGACTTTTAGAGGCAATAGTTCTTTTTAGGAAAGTACGAAGTATTCGAACGATACTTCGTACTTTCTACCAATACCTCAGTTAGAATTTCAGAACTTTACAGAACACCAACTAATATTCGGGTGTACTAATGGAATACTCGAGGTGCTTGTAATCTTGATCATTCGGTTGGCCAACAAATTCGGTTGTGGTAACAAATCTGTTCTCTGTGTGCTGTGATATATTAAATTTTAGGTCAGATTGATATTATACTTATAAGTATTCGTACAAGTAACTTCATTCGACTCTAGCACTTCATTCTGATTTCTTTGAAGATATGAATACGAGAGCTGCTATATATATTTCTGGCCTTATAATGAAAATGCAAATATTTATCATCAAAAATGGTTGTATTGTTTTTCAAAGTATTCTCCAGCATGATTTATACACTTTTGCATGCGCTCAAACCAATTGTCGAAGCACTTTTTCCACTCCGATTGAGACACCTCCAAAACATGGTTTTTAAACACTTCAATAGCATCTTCTGGCGATGCAATTCGTTGACCACGCATTTTTATCTTGAAGTGCGGGAATAAAAAGAAGTCATTGTGTGCCAAGTCAGTGCTGTACGGCGGATGACCCATCAATTCGATGTTTTGCCCGGTCAAAAAGGCGCTGATTTGAGCTGATGTGGGAGAGCTCGCATTGTCATGGTGCACAATGAATCGTCTTCTCTTGTTCGTTTTTCGAATTTCTCCGAAGACTTCAGGCAAACAAATTGTGGTGTACCACTCAGAATTGCCCGTCCTACGTTGCTCAAGCGGAACAGTCGCCACATGACCAGTTTTGCCGAAGAAACAGGCGACCATTTGCTGTGAAGAGCGTCTTCCACGAACAACTTTCGATGGATTTGGCTTGTCTTCGCAGACCCACACGGTCGATTGCTGTTTTGTTTTGGGCTCATATGCATAGATCCATGATTCGTCACCTGTGACGATCTTTTAAACGTCTTTTAACGCACCGTGATCGTATTTTTTCAAAATTTCTTTGCACCAATCGACACGAGCCTTTTTCTGAGCGATTGTCAAATTGTACGGGATCAAACGAGAACAAACCTTTTTTACGGCCAGGTGTTTATGCAATATCGTCATTATTATTTGTTGTTGTCCCCTCCAATAATTGTTTTCTACAATGAATTTTCTGCAAAACTGTTGCTTGTCACAAACTCCAGTTGTAACAACTAAATATTTTTCTGCTTTTTATTGGTATGACCGATCTTTTGGTTGCGTGCACAATACCTTGATCATATTTATCATTTAGTGGTATGGCGAACTACGGTTAAAAACTTTTGCTAATTGCAACGGGTATTTTTTTTGCAACGGAATTTTCATAAAATCCTTATAAAGTTTGGTTTTCATTCATAAATAAGTGAATCATTTGTATTGTTGTTTTGCTAAAAACGCAGTATTTATGAAGGTTTCATCATGAATAAGTTAGGCTAGCATTTTTAAAACAAATATGTTGGGATCACCCAAGGACAATAAGGCAAATATCCCTTATTCTGCCGTCATATAGAGTTAATACAGCCTTGACCTCTCTTTTCATTAGTAGGCCTTTTGAAGGTGTGTATTTGCAAATGTGAGTTTTTAAAAAGTATCTGAAACTATTTTGTATTTTCAAGAAAAGTGCTTAATCTTTTTGCAGAGCTTCTCAGGTGATAGTGAAAAGATTTTTTAAAGATCGATATAAAAATTTTCTCTTGATCTTTAGCTTTACAAATCTTATTACTAAGGCCCTTTTCCTGGACTTGTTAAGTTCTTGAGGTCACACTAAATACATGTTCTACCTGTAAGAATAATTATGTGCTTTTTTTCAAATGGCATTTTGTATAAGTATTCACATATGAAAGGTTCGTTAGAAAATGACTTTCTTTATAATGGGTGGTCCAACTACAACGCACGATGATAATTGTAAATAAAACGTTAATATTTCGGAGAATTTTCCATATAATTTTTTTAATGATCGAGTAATCTATAAAAATTATGTGTGACACAGAACATCGGCTTAATGCTCACCACGGCTTCTGCGGCATACCTCTGGTCCGGTGGTCCATATTTTCAATGTCTCTGAGACATAATAGAAGTTCAATGTCGTTAATATGATGAACTATCTCATCTTTAAGCTCTTGGATTGTTCGTGACTTATTGACGTACACTTTTTCTTTTAAATATTCCCAAAGAAAGAAGTTTAACGGTGTCAAATCACATAGTCGTGGCGGCCAATTAGCATCGCCACGACGTAAGATTACACAGCCTTTGCATTTCTGGCGCAAAACAGCCCTTGTTTTCTTGGCCATGTGGCAACTGGCACCATCCTGTTGGAAGCACATATCGTCTGGGTCCAAATTCTCGATTTCTGACCACAAGAAGTCCGTTATCATCTCGCGATAGCGAACACTACGGTAACTGCTTGGCCGTCATCATTTTCGAAGAAATAAAGCCCGATGACACCGCCAGCCTGTAAACCGCTCCAAAGAGGTACTCTTTGTAGATGCATCGGCTTTTCAACAACCACTCGTGGATTTTTCATTTTCCCAAATGCTTGTTAAAGAATTCAATGTGGACACATTAGGTCGATTATGTTGAACAAAAGAATCTCGAAGTGCTTGAAATACATTTTGAATTATGATTTGAACTCCCATTTTCTTAAAGGGCTTTAACCGTTTTACGGCTCTGCTTAATAAACATACACACAATAAACATCGTGCATTATGGTTGGACCGCACTTAAAAATATCTACCGTCGTAATATTTTGTGTGTCTTTTAAAATAACGATAGCTGTCAGACGAAACAAGCTATAATCCTTAAGTATAGCATCCTGATTGCGTAGAGTAATACGCTTTTTGGGATTATAAATAGGCAAAATCTGCCCTAAGGGGAAAAATGTTTTCCTTTAAAGGACTAAAGGTACCTCGGAAGAATTTAGTATTTGTTTCAGGCTCTGCTCAATAAACATACACACAATAAACATCGTGCATTATGGTTGGACCGCACTTCAAAATACCTACCGTCGTAATATTGTATGTATCTTTTTGAAGAACGATAGCTGTCAGATGCTACAAGCTAGAATCCTGAAGTATAGCATTCTGATTGGGTAGAGTAATAAGCTGTTTGGGATTATAAATAGGCAAAATCTGCCCTAAGGGGAAAATGTTTTCCTTTAAAGGACTAAAGGTACCTCGGAAGAATTTAGTATTTGTTTAAGGATCTGCTTAATAAACATACACACAATAAACATCGTGCATTATGGTTGGACCGCATAATCGTAATATTTTGTGTGTCTTTTTAAATAACGATAGCTGTCAGACGAAACAAGCTATAATCCTAAAGTATAGCATCCTGATTGCGTAGAGTAATACGCTTTTTGGGATTTTAAATAGGCAAAATCTGCCCTAAGGGGAAAAATGTTTTCCTTTAAAGGACTAAAGGTACCTCGGAAGAATTTAGTATTTGTTTAAGGATCTGCTTAATAAACATGCACACAATAAACATCGTGCATTATGGTTGGACCGCACTTCAAAATATCTACCGTCGTAATATTTTATGTGTCTTTTTGAAAAACGATAGCTGTCAGATGCTACAAGCTAGAATCCTAAAGTGTAGAATTCTGCTTGCATAGAGTAATAAGCTGTTTGGGATTATAAATAGGCAAAATCTGCCCTAAAGGAAAAATGTTTTCCTTTAAAGGACTAAAGATACCTTGGAAGAATTTAGTATTTGTTTAAGGCTCTGCTTAATAAACAAACACACAATAAACATCGTGCATTATGGTTGGACCGCATAATCGTAATATTTTGTGTGTCTTTTTAAATAACGATAGCTGTCAGACTTAACAAGCTAGAAGCCTGAAGTACAGCATTATGATTGCTTAGAGTAATAAGCTGTTTGGAATTACAAATAGGCAAAATCTGCCCTAAGAGGAAAAAATGTTTCCCTTTAAGGGACTAAAGCTACCTCGGAAGAATTTAGTATTTGTTTAAAGGTTAGGGCAGGCTTTAAATTTAAGCGTCTGCTAACCGCTGGCCTGTCCTAATGACCTCTTTACTTGCTAATGCTGTTTCTTAAAAGGAAAAACAATGGTCTAGAACTAATATAAAAGCTATTCCAATTAAAGTAATTTTATATCATATTTATTAAAGTATAATTTTAGGCTGATATATTGTTTTGTTTTGCAAAGTCTATCTTAAGGCTTTGAGTGAAAGGTTTCTGGTGAAATTAACATAGAAAGTAAGGATATATTGTGCAAGATTCACATAACTCGAAATTCGCAAAATACTCTCCTACCAGAGTTTTTTCAGCATAAAATTTAGAGCAACTAAAACCTATTAATTGAGTTTTAAATTTTAATTTTGGTTTTGGTTTTCGCATAAAGCCCCTTTTGAGTCCTACTTGCTGTTTTAACCCTTTAAACATTTAATTACTCCTGATCATAGTTATACTAATGTTTTATGTTTTCTTCTTCTTTTTTCTCTTTTCGTTTAAAGCCTACACTTTCGGGAGCATTAACCGGCCAAATGATAGCAATTTAAGGGAAATCTGCTTAATTAAACAAATGTCGCTTGGAGAGAAAAACCAAATGCAAAGCAAATAAACCACTTTGTGCAAAGCGAACAAAGTCATTAATTTAAATAAACCGTAAAACAAGTGGATAAATAGCAAAAGCTCATAACAACAACAAAATTAAAAAGGCAAAATAAAAAAAATAAAAACACAAAAAGTAATAATAACAGCAACAATCACAATAAAAAAGAAAATACTGCATTAATTTCAGGACTAGTGACAAAAAAAAAACAAAAACAGCCAACATTGAAAGCGGAAATTCAAATTAAAATCCGTTACAAAAGTTATCAATTACGGGCAAAATAAATAAACAAACAAACAAATACACACATGCAAATAAACGAACCACACATACAGTAACACTCAGTTGTCCTTGTAAATGCTGCTGCAGGAGGCCGGACATACTCGGACACTGACAACAGCTAACAAACTCACTCGCTCGCTGGTTCGCTCTATCTCTATCTATGACTGTGTGAGTGTTTATCTCTGTGTGTGTGTAATTGTGTAATCATTGTCTGTGTTGTTTCAATACCAACAAACAATCGAACAAACAAACAAATAAACTCGCAAACAAACCAAACTGTTTTTTTTTCTGAATGCTTGGCCAAAGAGTTGTAAAGACCGCCTTGCCATTAGCATTCAGGGGAGCAAAGGACCTCGTCATCGCTCCCACAAATGCCCACAAACGTTGCTGGCATAAATGTTCAACAAATAAAATTAAAAACCTTTTGTAATATTAAAAAATAAAACTCTGAGTAATTGTTAAATTTTATTGCCGGCTGTCATTTAAAAATATATAAAGTTTCGAAAAGAAGTCAAATCAAAAAAAAAAAAATCGGTTGAAAAAATAGGAAATAAATTGAAATTTCCGCTCAAGTGTGGTTTGTCCTCATACTTGTGGGCCTAGCACCATACCGAAGTGTGAGTACCTTCAAGTGTACTCCAAAACACTCTCTCCATCTCCGCCAGCCATACCCATCCAACCCATTGTGCAAATTGTGATTTTTCGGGTAATTTTTTCCCTTGTCGTTTTTTTGTGTGTGTGTGTGTGCGGCGCTAAACCGCCCCTTATTCAATTGAAATCTATTGCAAATATTTGTTTACAACACCACCACCACAATTTGAGGTGCTCTCAAGAGTGTGCGTGTGTGTGAGTGTCGTTTTTCTGTTAAAATTTATATTGTAGTGCTATATAAATAAATCACATAAAATCAAATCAAATAGAGAAATAAAATATATAATACAAGTACGAGTACCTAAGCGCAGGAGCCGCAAAGGCAGCAAGCAGTAGCCGCAATCGAATATAAAAAGTCCAATTAAAATCGATGTGTTTTTGTGAGAAAATGTTTACTTGAAAAATTTGCTAAAGTACCAGCATTCTAGTTTTTTTGTATCAAAAAAAAAAAATACAAATAAAAAAAAAATTATAATAGAGCATAGAAAAATAATATTGGCATAGAAGAAATTCAAATTAAATTGTCAAGTGCTTCGTTCAAAACAAATGAAAATACATTGGCTATTGTTGCTCTACTATTTCAATTTCATCTCTATATCATCCTCAACAATACTGTCGTCTATAACAACAAAACTAACTTCAAGAGGTAAGTTGTTTTTTTCTGCTCTAAAAATATTTCAAGTTTTATTTTATAGTAATCAGAATCAGGGAATGAACTGGAAAATTAAAGAATTAAATCAATTTTTGAAAATCTTTTCGCTCGATAAGTTTTATCTGTCCATTGCTTTAAGTAACCTGTATCTTTGCTTTAAGTAAATAGGGTAAAGCATTGTCGTTCTTTACGTGCAAGATTCACACAACTCGAAATTCACCAAAGACTCTCCCACGAGTTTTTTTTATCTAAAAATTTAGAGAAACTGAAAATCACTTCGAACGAGAAGTTGTATCTGTCCATTGCCATTAAGTATCCTGTATCCTTGCTCTAAGTAAAAAGTGTAAAGCATTGAAAAAGGCTTCTACTAAATCCGTTTCAAGACTTAAAGTATTTTAAGACGTTCGTCTAAAAAAAAAAAAAAAACTTGTCCGTCCCCTTGTTTAGCACGAAAACTCTGAAAATAGATAGACAATAAACCTATGTTCAAAGCGCAAGTGAGAACATCTGCGGTTGTTTCTTCGGTTGTTCACTAACGCTAAAAAGATGATGTTTTAAATATTTAAATAAAAAAGGTCAGGTAAAAACTTTTAGAGTGTTTTTTTCAGACAAGAAGAAATAAAACGCATAAAGTTTAATGTTAAGGTGAAGGATTAAGTTTTCTTATAAAGATAGATGTTTGCCATTATGTTTTAAAAATAACTTCGGGCAAGTAGCCGCGGCGGGCACGATTAACTTCCAACCTAGAGACCCAATTTGGGGTCGTACGTCAGCAATAACGCGCCGAATATTCTCTTCTAAGACGTCAATCGTAGCGGGCTTATCTGCGTAGACAAGCGACTTCGCACAATCCCACAAAAAATAGTCCAGTAGTGTTACGAGGGCGACCGCAAAAGTAACTGGCCTAACATAAAAAGAAATTTCATAATTTTATAGGCTACATTTCTCCCCTTGATTGTTTGGTAAAATTTTCAATAGTTCAAAAGCTGTAGTCGAAAAACAGAAAAAATCGGTGAAAAAAGTGGTAATTTTTTCGACATTTTTGGGGTTTTGAGCATGAAGATGAAATTTTTCCGACTTAATATATTCAGCGTTTTTGTTGGCCGAGTCAAGAGCTACAACTTTGCTGAAGACTGCAAAAAAAAATTCAAAGCATTTTTCGAACTATGGCCATGCGAAAAATAGAAGAAAATTGCAAAAAAGTGCTCAAAATCGAATTTGGCGAAAAAACTATAGAGGCTCATAAAAAACGAACGGCAACCAATCTAGCAAAATCCAGAAATTACTTTTCTCCTCTCATCGAGTACTTTCGGCTGGGATAAGTGATTTTTTGTTTGGAATTTTTGTGTTGTACTGTGTTATTATTATTTATTTTTGAACATAATCTCCTTCCAACTCAATACACTTCGTCAAACATTTTTCAAGTTTTTTAATTCCATCCGAAAACAAGATTTTTCAAGACCTTCAAAATATGCCTCAGCAATAACCTCGCTATTGGACGAACATTTTTTGCCACCAAGAATTTTTTTTAAATTTGGAAACAAGAAATAATCAGAACGGGCTAAAGCTGGACTATATGGTGGATGCGGAGCAATTTCAAATCGTAATTCGGCCAGTTTTTGTTGAGTTAAAAATGCAGTGTGTGAAGGAGCATTATCTTGATGAAAAAGAACTTTTTTTTTCTAAATGCAGTCGTTTTATCTTGATTTCTTTACTCAACCCATCCAATAATGCACAATATTCACTATTTATAGTTTTTCCTTTCTCAAGATAATCAATAAATATTATACCCCTTGCATCCCAAAATACTGTGGCCATTACTTTTCCTGCTGACTTAACAGTTTTCGCCTTCTTGGGACCTCGTTTGCCAGCTTCTATCCATTGTTTTGACTGTTCTTTGCATTCTGGGATGTAGTGATGGATCCATGTTTCATCAACAGTTATGAATCGGCGCAAGAACTCTATTGGATTACGCTGATAAATCGCTAAAAGCTCCTCGGAATTGGTCCAACGGACGATTTTTTGGGGCAAAGTCAACAAACGCGGCACCCATCTTGCGGATGGCTTTTTCATGTGGAGTTCATCATGTAAAATATCCCAACTTGTTTTTCGTGTATTTTAACAATATCAGCAAGTTCTCTGAGCTTTATTCGTCTATCTTTAGTCACTTCATTAAATATTTTTCTAATGTTTTCAATAGTAGTAGCAGTTTTCGGTCTTCCAGAGCGTTGTTCATCTTCCGTACTTGTACGACCCATTTTAAATTGTTGAACCCAGGATTTCACGGTGGAGTATGATGGTGCATTATCACCATGAACAGAATCCAATTCATCTTTGATTAATTGTGGCGTATAACCTTTCATATAAAAGTGTTTAATTACCGCACGAAACTCTTTATTTTCCATTTTTCAAAAATTATAAAACTTGTTTACTTCAATCACCTGTAACAAAGAAAATAATCATTAAATATTTCGGAAATTTTGACAGATGGCTTATAAAAGATTGCTTTTGAATAACAAAAAAAAAGTTGCTAGTAAAACAGAAAATGTGCCAGGCCAGTTAGTTTTGGGGTCGCCCTCGTAAATCGAACAATCTTGGAGGCCACGCTTCAGGCCCACGACGCGAAATAATGCGTTCTACAAAAGTTTCCTTCAATAAATTTATTGATTCGTTGGCTGTATGACATGTAGCGCCGTCTTGTTGGAATCAAACGTCGTCCGTTCGAAGTCATCTCGGATATGTTGATCGTTTTCAGTGATTGTCGCTCATTGTTCACTGATGTGAGACAGGTTTTCCTTTAATCCTCTAAAATAAAGTTAAGAAAATATGTTAAATTCTTCTTAGATGGAGGATTTTTGCAAACGGATCTGATATCTTCGAAAGTCGGGTATCCTTAATGATTAAGCTTTATATTAATAATGTTGCCACTTTTAAAAGCTGTCATGTTTCACCCCTTCCTTCCTCAAAATCTTTGTTCTCTTTGCTCGACCGAATAGTTATGGTAGCATAGAGGATAATATTGCAAACTAAAAGGAATATATGCTCCTTTTACTAACTGCATGCAGGATGAATGCAAACGTGTATATCCTTTTATTTGCAAAAAGAAAAAAACACATTTGTCAGTGCATATTTTTTGCATAAACCTATTTGTCTTGCTGTTTGTTTTTCTAATATTTATATCAAAAAGCTTTTAAACTATTTTCAAGACAGGGCTATCTTATATTCATTTAATTTCTTGTCTACCTCTCTCTCATCTGATGCGTACTTTGTTCCTGTATTCTTGTTTTTCTATTTAAATTATTTTCCATTATACTTTTAATGCTCTTACCTGTAGTTTAGTTGCTCTGCTCTAGCTGCGCTCTTCCATTGTCTGGCGTTTGTTGAACTTTTCCGGGGCGAGCGCTTTGCGCTTTTGCAACAGCGTCCTCCCTAGCCTTGTGTGTGGCCCTATATCACAAGCCGTGCTGCCTACTTTTAGGTGCTGTGTTTATCTTACATATTAACACTATTTAAAATTGTTTGAGTGTAAAATGTTTTCCTTTGTTAGCACCCTAAGTACTAGCAGGAATTGTACATACTTAACTCTAGTTTTAACACCTTTTCCTTTTTAACTCCATTTAGTTTTCTTAGGTTTTCTTTCTATTTTTTTCTGCTCGCCATCTCTCGTCTCGTTTATTGTAATGTTTAGTGCTCTTTTAAGTGCAGTTATTCTTGTTTGCCTGCCTTTTTTTGTTGCTTTGCTGCAGTTTTGTCCTCGTCCTCGTTGTTGTACATTTGGGCGGGGAGGCCTTTCTTTTGTCCGCCAGAATGAAATATTTCTTTTGCCTTGTAAAGCTTTCTTGGAAATTGTATATAACTTTGGATGTTTTTTTATTTTGGTTTATATATTTCTTCTATTTGGCTGGCAAAGAACAATAAGGGGGTTTTCTTAGCGTACAATCCAAAGGTGTGAAATGTCCAGAGTTGAGTTTCTAAAGAAAAGCTTAGAGTGTCTGGGTTATTTGTATAGATGATGTAGGGTTTAAGGCTCTTAAGAATTTAACTTTTTTGGTGCATACTTTAGGGCGATTTTATATATTTGGCTAGATTCTACACGGTTCAATAATGATGATAGGGTTAGATAGGGGGAATGGTGAAGTATACATATCCATGATGGCAGAGAAATGAGAAAAACTTCTAGAAAATTTGGTCATGAGAGGGCTACGCTCAAAATAGTTGCCTCGTTTAGGAATATAGTCCAGTCCACAAATATGTTATTTGTCTTTATAGTATGGTTGTGCGACCAGGAAAACGCTTAGCGCTATTCTGGACACTGCAGCATTAACCCGGTTAGCGTTGGGATTTCATTTGCTTGTGAACAGAACTTGCTCCGTCTTACTAAGATTGACGCCAAGTCTGTCGTCATTCGCCTACAGTGCCGTTCCATAATCTCACTCACAATCGTTGGCAGAAATTTGCGTCGGATCAGCAGCACCACTTCTTGAGCTCAGGCTGTTAGTTTGGTGCCTTCTCTGTTGAGATCATGATGGTGATATGAGTTCTCCTCCTAGTAGTAAGGTAAGATAAGTCGAAACATAGTAGATGTACCGGAAGGTGTCTCACTAGGTGCCGATCAGTGAGAATACAGGATTTACTCGAAGTAACTGGGGTTAAAAATATACTGTAATAAACTAAGGCATTTTTAAATTGTCTTGACTTAATATTCCGGTACTTAAAGCCTTTTGTGCTAACCAAGTGAGCCCTTGAGTTTTATATTATTAGAGAATAATCTACAGACTAGTTCTGTAAATGTGTGGAGCCGACTTTAAACACTAGGTCACACTGATTGTACTGGGTTTAATCGGAGTAACTAAAGTTAAAAATACACTGAAATGAACTGAGGCATCTTGCCTTAACATCCCGGGTCTTAAAGCCTTTTTGAACTAACCAAGTAAGTCCTTTGCATTTTATATCATCGGAGTCATGTGTTTTTTGTCATTTTCTTCATTTCCGTGCTCCTCCAATTATCCCCTAATAGAAAAGTTAGACTTCCAGGACGGGGCGAACTTTTTCCCATTTGAAATTAAATTAAAGACAACGAATTTCTGCGGCAACCAGAACATAAAATAAGGATAAGACGTGAATGAAGTTTCGATGGGGAAACAACAAAGTGAGGTTAATGTTATTTTATATACACACACATGCATGAGTATACACATACATACATATATATGTATGTATGTACATTTGATATATACAAACGTATGCTCTAAGATGTTTGGTTTTATGTTTTAACTTTCGTTTAATGCTTTTTCTTTTTCCCTGCCTTTTTTACTTCATAAAGCTACAAACAAATAATGGGAAAAGCTGAAGAAGGAAAACAACAAAAAGAAAAGAAATTAAATTACATTAGCAGTCTCTCTTTTGCTGGGTTTCCCAATGAGTTTGAACTTTTCTAAATAAGAGTTCATATGTGTTGTGTACGTTCTTTATTTTATATTTACCACGTTCAGTATTGATTTCCAATTTTTGCCACCGGTTTTAAAATAGACACTGCCTTATGCGGTATTTGTGACTTGTCTTTTACTCAGAAATCAGTTCATCAAACGGCAGCAATGAGATTTTAAATTGGATTTATAAATGAAGTGAGACGTACTTTGAAATATAATCCGTTTGAAGGATTTTTTATAGTCAGTGCGGAGACAGTCTCAGCTAGAAGGTATAGAACTCTAGTATTTGCCTAAAAGTATGCACGTGTTTTTAAATAAAACATATATTAAGCAGAATAAGACGGAATTAACTTTTTATAGTACAAAGTGTATTTTTTAATGGAAAATAATAAAATTTGTATATCCCCAACAAAGAATGGAGTATTTACTTAAACTGACTTTCGTTTGCAAAGCCTCGAAATGTTTATCCGAGACCTTATAAAAGATATGAACCCATAATATATATATAACATATTTATATGTATAAGGTTATCTTGCTTTAAAACCAAGCTTTTGTCCAAACCTATGGACAATGCACAAATAACAGTTTAGATTAGAAACTACATTATTTGCCACCCAGTTCTGGAAATGCACTGAAATTGTGAACTAAATTATATTTTTATAAAGACTAGAAAAAGGGCAACCCCGTTTTTATTCCAATGTTTGCGGAAAAATAAAACAAATTGCGACGATGTTCAAATTAAATAATAATCGTTAGGTAGGCTGGCCTCAGGTCATTTATTTATAATATTAAAGTTTGCAAATTCTATAAAAATACTATGTATGTTAGACAAATCTAGGTATAAGATAGACTTTAAATCTGCATAACAAACAAACTTATAAGGAAAATAAACAAGCAAGTAGAAAAAGGACAAAAGACGCACCAAATTCTGATTTATCCAATGCAAATGCACCATTCCGCTCACCTTTGGCATTCGCATAATAGTTTTAATACTATTCATACGATTCAGCTAAAAATTAGCAATTAGAAAGTTGGATATTAGACTGTGGAAACTGTTTAGCCTCAGCCACGCCTTTTGTATCTCCAACACAAACGATTTCCCCATTTATTTCTTACTAAAGTAAAAAATTTTGTTTTTATTGCAATTAGTTTTTTTCATCTTTGCAGACGAATGAGAAAAAGTGGACGTCACGCCCCATTTGAGAACGTTTCACTCAGTCGACCCTTTACGTGCTTTATATAAAATCGGTACTCTACGAGGCCTGCTATATATATATTTCTGGCCTTATAATGAAAATGCGAATATTTATCATCAAAAATCATTTTATTGTTTTTCAAAGTATTCTCAAGATTGATTTGTACACTTTTGCACTTCGATTGAGAAACATGGTTTTTGAACGCTTCAACAGCATCTTCTGGCGACGAAAATCGTTGACCACGCCTTTTTTTCTTCATGTGCGGTAATAAAAAGAAGTTATTGGGTGCCAAGTCAGGGCTGTACAAAACATAGTTTTTGAACGCTTCAACAGCCTCATCTGGCGACGAAAATCGTTGACCACGCCTTTTTTTTTCTTGTGTGGGATTTAAAAGAAGTCATTGCGTTCCAAGTCAGGGCTGAACGGCTGCTGGCCCATCAATTCGACGTTTTAGCCGGTCAAAAGGCGCTGGTTTGAGCCGATGTGAGACAGCTCTTATTGTCCTGGGGCACAATGATTCATCTTCTCTTGTTCGTTTTTCGAATTTCTCCAAAGCCTTCAGGCAAACAAATTATGGTGTACCATTCACAATTGACCGTCCTACGTTGCTCAAGCGAAACAGTCGCCACATGACCAGTTTTGCCGAAGAAATAGGCGACCATTTGATTCGAATTGCTTCGTTGGATTGGGCTCGTCTTCGAAGACCCACACGATCGATTGCTGTTTTGTTTCGGGCTCATACGCAGAAACCCATGATTCGTCACCTGTGACGATCTTATAAACGTCTTTTGAAGCACCGCGATCGCACAAACCGATACGAGCCTTGTTTGAGCGATTGTCAAATTGTGCGGGATCCAACGAGAACAACCCTTTTCTACGGGCAGTTGTTTATGCCATATCGAATGTATGTTGGTGTAAGAAATGCCCAAGGATGGCTCTATCTCACGGTATGTCACAAGACGACGATCTTGCATTATCAGTTCTAGCATGGCACCAATGTTCTCGGGCACAACGGCCGTTTTTGGACGACCTTCGTCTTTGAGCGAGCGTCGGCCACGATTGAATTCATTAAACCAGTTTTTCACAGTGCTATAGGATGGTGCTTCATCTGCAAACAAAGCTTTAAGTTCATCGATGTACTATTGTCGTGATAATCTACGTCGAAAGTTGTGAAAAATGATCGCACGAAAAGGTTCACGAGTTAATTCCATTTCTTTTGCCAAACTGATATTTTCAAGTCACTGTAAACAACAGAAATGATGATCGTACGTCAAAACATACCAAGTACGTTTTTGCTAAAAAATGTCAAACTTTCCAATGCAAATTTCAGATGGCGCCAGGCAACACTTAGTGTTGCCTAGTCCTGAAATATATATAGCAATCCTCGTAAAGGCACTACCGGACGGTGCAAAAGACAATTTAAAACCCATATATGGGAGAGGAGGGTATATTAAAGTCAAATCAGCTTACTAAAACTTTTTTACTTGTTTCTCATATTAATTGTCGCCAGAATATAAATTTACAGCCGCACTTAAATATTGGGCCATAAAACTATTTGGCCAAACCTTTTTAAAGTGGAATTTAATTTTCCCATTTTAATAAAAGTTTTTTAGCTTTTCTCTGCGGAAAATGAAAACTTACATCAAATCAGAGCCTACAAGCTTCTGTATATTTTGGAGTTTGATTAGTGATAACCTTTGATTTGTTATGAAGTTCCAAGCATACTTTTGTGAAACAGATACGCCATTTCTAAGCTCATAGAATTTATAATTTTTACAAGTTTTCGTAATTTTATTAGACAAAAATAAAAGTTATTTTAACTCTGCAAACAAACTGCTATTATAATATTTTTACAAAAACATAAAACCGACATTTCTACTTTGCCTGGCCAAAATATGTTTTTTCCACTCCTAAAAGTAGGCACTGGATTTATTTATTCTTACACGCCTAAAGACCACCTCGTATTCAGCAATCTTAAATCACTGCCTTAAATCTACTTTATCTGTCCCTATGTCTCCCTCTCTCTCTTTCTCTCCCACCATCGTTATCCTTTAAGAAGTAATAAAACCCTAATCCTTAAATGCGAATACAACCTTCGAAGAGTTTTCCACTTTGCTTTCGACATCCCCTAAGGGCATGTTGCGAGTTTTATGTAACATCTCAACAGCAATTCCTTTAATATTTAATCAAGCATAACACAAAGACATTGGCAGCAATAATAAAATGACTTTCACAGGAAGTGTTTGCTTGCCAGACAAATTCTGTGTGCTCTTCTGAGAAACCTTTAAAATGAATTCCTATTCGCAGTCGTATTGATTTAAAATAAACAGCAGCCGTAATCGCAGAAACTATGCTGTGATTTAAATGTCAGCACATTCAAATTAACAATACCGCGACTCTGAAGTCATCGCCGCCGTCGCCGGCAAAGTCGAAATCGTAGCCGGCAACGTAAGCGACAGCAACGTTGTGGGTGGGTCTGAAATCAAAGCATTTCCATGGAATAAAAACCTCGAAGGCAGTTTTCCAAAAACCCGAAACGACAAAACGGTTGGGGAATTCAATTATGGCTGTGTGTTCGTTGGTTGGTCGGCTCCTTCCACCACTTGTTAAAGGTCTATAGATTTCTTGTGTACTTAGTGATGAATAGAAATGTTAAGAATAGAATTTGATTGTGGTTTTTGGGGAAGACGGCAGATGATGTGGCCATGTGGAATGGCAGCTCAAGATTTCGTGTGCCAACTGTACCATTTGGATAGCGCTGAATTTCTTCGAAAATGCGAGAGCCTAGGGATAGGCAACAATTTAAATGGAAGACAATTGTGTTATTTTATGAATAATTCAAATGTAAGGGATATTAAACTGGCACTGCACTATTTGAGGACCTCGCCCCTAAAAGAGAGGGGCACCAAGAAATGTATTTAAACCAAAATATTCTGCAAAAGTTTTCGTTTTTAAAATTTCGGCAAACTTAATTAAAATGTAATTGACTTTAATCAAAAATCGCAGGACTTTCCTTTTTTCGCGCCAATGCTGACATTTGTAACGAAAGCTAAAAGGCATAGCATGTGTGTTTTCCACTTGCCCTGTGTAGACTTAAACTTCTAATGAGGATTAAAGAGGTTTAATTTGCTACCAGGATTTTTATACTCTGCACTGCTTCGTGGAACAGATTTTACCAATAAAAATGAATTGCCTCACAAATTCATATATGACATTAGATCCTAAGTTTTGGGAAGCGGAGGACCATTTTCAGTTGTCTTTTCTGAACAACCAGAAGTGCAGGGTATAATATAGTCAGCCACGCCCGACTTTAGTTATTTTTTAATAGTTTTGCAAAATATTGATGTTAAGGCTAGTGTACGCTAGTATCAGACAGCAGCATAGAATCAAAGTCGAAAAGGAACGTTTTAAATTTTTTTCAATAGCTGCTTCACGTAGGAAAAGTAGGCAACTTTTATACCCTAAACCTGCTGTGTAAAATGATAAATATCTTTTGGTACGGAGAACAAGTGTAACGCATCGAAAAAAGCATTTTAGGCGCTTGACCCAATCCATTTCATGACTTTATAATTCATTTGAGCCATGTCCGTTTATTATTCGCAAGTTAACTCGCGAAAGAAGCTACCACTTATTTTAAAATTTTCGTGTCGTAATATTTTTTCAAGCTGGCTAAGGGCTTGAACATGGGTCATATAGCCAAACCGATTCCGGTACATTCCTCACAAACGTACTATTACGCCGACCTATGTTATTCTTGAAGTATCTTCAATCTTATCCAAACGATCTGACCCAAAATCAACATTTAAGATCACAGTTCTAAGCTTAACTTAGTGACAAACAATTGAAATCCTAGCCGCGCCCCTTCTGCAGATTCATTGCAGATTATAACCCTCATAAATTGTCAGAAAGTGCGTGAAATTAGCTGAAAATGTAATACACTGTAATATTTTTTTTAACAACTTTGTACTTGTTTATCAAAAATGGGGTTGACACGCCCCTTTCTGGCACCTCCATACCAATTTATGCATTTCACCTAATATATTTATTCTTGAAATATATTTATTTGTACCCATACGATATAGACAAAAAATTCTTTGTAAGGCCATAATTATATGTTTAACTAGATGAGAAATTATTGGATTTCTAGCCACGCCTCTTCTGGTAGCTCGCACACAAGTTACTTTTGTTAAGTGCAGAGAACAACCCACATAATATGCCAACCAGTACCTGACATTTGCTTAAATAGAGAACATCGTAACTTTTCACTCAGGCCCCATTCTTGTACCCCCAGTGCAAACGTATCATTCCGCCCACTTTTTTATTCATGAAGTATCTTTAATGGCAATTTTCCCCAAAATTTCTACTTAAGACCACAATTATAAGTTTAACCTGGCGACACTCAATTGGAATCTAATCACGCCCCTTTTGACATTGTTTCAGTGCAGATTAGAACCCACATAACTTGTAACCTAGTGCGTGAATTTAGCTTAAACTGTGAACTCTTTTTTATTTCTATATACGAAAAGAGAGGATGACACGCCCCATTTTTGTACCGCCAGTGCAAATGCACCATTCCGCCCACTTAATATGTCATAAATACTCTAATCCAATATCTATACTTATGATCACAATTAACAGGTTAACTTGGTAACAAATAATTGGATTCTTAGCCACGCCCCTTATGGTATATCCCACACAAATGATAATGTTTCAGTGCCGATTAGAACCCGCATAACTTGTCACCCATGGCGTGAAATATGCTTAAATTGTGAATTCCATTATATTTCTATAACGGCTGTATACACGTGTACGAAAAGAGAGGATGACACGCCCTATTCTGGTACCAGCAGTGCAAATGCACAATTTCGACCACTTTTTTAGTCTGGAAATATCTTTTACTTGTACTCATACGATCTAACTGAAAACCTAAAATTAAGATCACAATTCTAAGGTTACCTTGGTGTCAAATAATTGGATTCTTAGCCACGCCCCTTATGGTATATCCCACACAAATGATAATGTTTCAGTGCCGATTAGAACCCGCATAACTTGTCACCCATGGCGTGAAATATGCTTAAATTGTGAATTCCATTATATTTCTATAACGGCTGTATACACGTGTACGAAAAGAGAAGATGACACGCCCTATTCTGGTACCAGCAGTGCAAATGCACAATTTCGACCACTTTTTTAATTCGGGAAATATCTTTCGATCTAACTGAAAACCTAAAATTAAGATCACAATTATAAGGTTACCTTGGTGTCAAATAATTGGATTCTTAGCCACGCCCCTTATGGTATATCCCACACAAATGACAATGTTTCATTGCAGATTAGAACCCGCATAACTTGACGTGAAATATGCTTAAATTGTGAATTCCATTATATTTCTACAACGGATTTATGCACGTGTACGAAAAGAGAGGATGACACGCCCCATTCTGGTATCTGTAGTGCAAATGCAAACCTTTCCGCCCAATTTTGGTATATGCATAATAATTTTAAATTGGCCATGGTTTCGTTTTGTACACGTCTTGCTTGACATAATCCGTAAAAAAAAGTGTCGTGCAGTCAGGTCCGGTGACCTTTAGGGCCAGCGGAAAGTGTAATTTGCACACGCAGAAAAAAGTTATTACGCCTTTTGTTGTAGCACAATTCGAGCGCCACCCTGTATAATATAAATCAGGCAAGCTGGTAAATATGTTGAGCCTAAGCGACTCCCCTTCTTACATCTCCACACACATGGTACTATCCGAGCGTGGATTCAAACTCACTAACCAACTGCATGAATATCTCTTGAGCTTTGTTTCCTGCAAAATAATAATTTTATCTAGCAACTTCCATTCAATCGACTCTTTACTAGACTTCAATGAAACCGGTACTCTTCAGGCAATGGGAGGAAAATATGGGCGAATTTGTAAGTCGTATCAAACGACTGAAAGTTTTTTTTTGTTTAGTTGAATGTTTGCCTCTATGCCATTTGGAGCCGGTTTTAAACAACAGCTGCCGTTTAGTGAGCCTAGATATTATGTTTGGGTCTGCTCATTAATTTTAGAAAAGTTCCCTCTTGTATCCTACAGGAGATGCCCATAAACATCCCTTCTTGGAAGAAGGTTATTTCCCTCAGCTCTATGACATTTTTATGCTTTACTAACATTCCGTCTGACCGGTTTCTACACCTTTCAAAATCTTTGCTGTTTTACGAGAAATGTCAAATATTCTTAGCAGGGTTTTAATCGCGAGTTCTTTTCGAATATACTTGTTCCCTACCTACAGCACCACGACTGGCCTATTGTTGTTGGTGGTATTAAAGCCCTGAAAATTCAGTTCTATGCTCTTTTGTTTTACAAGAATCATTCCCCTGTGAGTATGAGCGCCAAAACATAGCTTCTGCCAACAATTCGTCCTTTACTCTCAGTCGAACTTCACCAAAGCTAGTTTTACTACAGCTGCATGGGGCGCTACTTAAGTAGCCCCTTTGCTTGCTTGTCTTAACTTTATCGCAACTTTTTCACGATTTTGCCATTTCATATTACTTTTATAACGCTCTAGTTTGATTACCCTTTTGACAGTCGGCATATTATTATAAGAATTATTGATTTATTCAAACCGACCGAAAGGGAAAACAATGAAATTCTCTGGTATTCAAATTGCTCAAGCATACATATAAGAAATAAACACAATTTGTTGCCCACTTTTAGGGATTTCATGAAAAGGTCATTTAATTTGTTTCCTTTTACTTTTTAACCATATTGCTGAACAATTGCTTTTTTAAGGCCCTCTGCCCACTGGGTCAAAATTCCATGTGATGATATGCCGTTATGGTTATCACAAGTCCCAAGCCTTCCCTACTGTAAAGCAAGGGCAAGGGAACAAATTAAATATTGTAGCATATTTTTTGGGTTATATACAGATAAATTTATATGATGACGATGATGATGAGAAGAGAGAGCAACTTATATCACTTTCACAACAAAGTAGCAAAAAGCGAAAAGGAGATGCCGAAATAAAAACATGAAAAAAAGAAAATATACCAAACATTATTGCCTAATTTTAGGAGAAGCCATAAATTTGGCCACACATAGCCAAGTGATGTTGAGGTGGCTGCTACACATGAACACAGACATACATACATATTAAAAGCCTTAAATTATACATTAAATATCCACTTCCATAACGAGAAACGCATGTACACACACACACATAGGTACATGTTTACTTGTATGCCAAGGCGGCAGGGACACCTAGACAAGTATACACACACACTGATATAAACTAGACACACATAGTTACATATGTCGGAGTGTAGATCTGCCCAGAAAAAAATGTCGGCTGTTCTTCTGATGTTTTATATGAAAATCCCTTATAAGACGCTGCTACCCATACATACACACACATACATCTACAGACTCCCACACAAACACACTCTCTCTACGGCACACATACGAGTACATACTGCCGTAAATAAGCTCAATCAACAGCAAAATCTTTGTGTTTTTATTTACAACCCAATCATGTCAAGTCAGAAACGAGCAGCCAAGGAATGAAGGAATTGATGATGGCACATGGTGGCAGGGCATGACCACGAAGAAGGATGGCTGGCTGACGGGCTGATGTAGAAACATGTTGTGCCGCCTTTATGTTGGGGGAAGGGGGCAGATGGAAAAAAACTACACACACACAGTAGCAATTTTATTTTAATGCATGTGGAAAATAAAAGGAAACCCCCGAAATCGCAAGCAAAGGCCATCTCGTTCAACAGCACAAGACTAGGGAACAGCAGAAGCCCCCTTGCACAAAGCAACAGACGCAAAACAATGGAAACAAGTGACGTTGGCAGCTAGGCAGGGCAACCCCAATACAGAGATGAACACAAGAAAAGTGGAAAAAAAATTTGGCAAAACAACAAGCAACGGGCATAAACATCAATGGTTTTCCTTTTAGCCCTGTGGTGTAGCATTTGCTCCACGCTACAGAGAAAGAAGCAAGCAAAAAAATACAGCACAAAAAAGGAGAAGTTGTAAAAATACAAGCAGCCAAAAAAGAAAAGCATAAACAATCAAGAAATAGCGAAGAAAGACAAAAGTGAGGATAAATATACCCGCCAAATATGGAGAGAAGCGACTCTAAAACATAGTACACCATGAGAGGTAAAGGATATGAATGTATTTAAGGCTTTTGAGACTGAAAATCATGAACAATATTTCAAAACAAGTAGGGAACTGCAGAAATGAAAAATTGCGATAATAAAGGTTTTTTTTCAGCGTGTGGTTCAATAAGAAATAAAACGCATATAATTTAATGCTTTAGCCAAGAATTCAGCTTTATTATAAAGATTAGGGTTTCAATCGAATAAATTCCAGCCGAAAGGCCCAATTTTCGACCACTTTTTGCAGCATTTGGACTGTATGTCAGCAAAAACGCGCCGAATTTCCTCTTCCAAGGCGTCAATCGTGTTGGGCTTTTCTACGTAGGCAAGCAACTGCAAATTACCCCACAAAAAGGCCACGCCACAGGCCACGTCACAGGCCCACGACGCGAGATAATGCGCTCACGAAAAGTTTTCTTCAATAAATTAATTGTTTTGTTGGCTGTATGACGTGTAGTACCGTCTTGTTGAAACCAAGGGTCGTCCACATCAACATCCCCAATTCAGGTATGGAAAAGTCATTAATCATGGCTCTATAGTGTTCCCCATTGACTGTAACATTATGGCCGGCTTCATTTTTGAAGAAATATGGACCAATGATTCCCTCTGCCCATAGAACACTTCAAACAATGACTTTTTAAGAGTGTAACGGCTACTCAACAATGGCTTGTTGATTTTCACTACTCCAAATACGACAATTTTGGTTATTAACGAACCCATTCAACCAAAAGAGAGCTTCATCGCCGAACAGAACTTTCTTGTAAAAATCTGGATCGGTGGCTATCTCGTTTTGAGCCCATTCACAGCGATTTGCAAACGTTGTTCCGGAGAAAGTCTATTAAATATGAAATGGCAACCCAACTGAGCATAAATCAAGTGCGACCAGAAGAACAACCTTTACAAGCATCGGCCGGTCTGAACTAATAGGTTAGGTTGAAAGGGTAGCTCGCCAGGAAGGAAAGGCGAGTTAACTCAGAGGCCTAAAAGGCCCATTGTGGAACCCTGATAAAAGGAAGGAAACAAGTGAGAGGGGGTGAGCGAATATTTGGAGGAAGGAGAGAGGGTGTATATTTATAAAAGAGATGCGTGTTTTGCTATCCAATATGGTTTATCAATTGGTTCGAGTAGTTTGAGACCAGCTTCAGAGTGATTTAAGATGTACTTACATCCGCTATTTTTGCTAGGCCATCAAAGTATCTACTGTCTGATGGCAGAGTGCGCGATCAAAGCGGAGCCGAGCCGAGCCGAGCGGAGCTGAAAGCTGACTGAAATTCTTAAAACTGTGTACTTACAAATTAGTAGAAATCAGCGTCGGGATGGCAGAGTGCGCGCCGAACCGAGCCGAGCTGAAAGCTGATTGAATGGAACAAAACTGTTTTGAAACGTTTTTTCGTGCTGATTGGTGCTGATATTTGATTGTATGTGTAAAGATATGAGTTGTTTGTAATTTGTAAACGGTTCTTGGCGTTTTGATACTGTTGAAATAATTCTCTCAGTTTTGTTTGACAAATTTTTTGAATATTGAACAAAATTATTTAAATTTGATCAAACATATTTATAATTATCTGATTATTCATAGTTCAGATTAATCAGAAAATTCCATTATTAGATTAATTTATTAATCACGTTATTGATTAACCCATATTATGACTTACGAATATCAACCATTCATAAATAAAAAATATAAAAAAGACACAAAACACACAGCTAAAACAGTAATGCGCTAGATTTCAGCGTTCACTCTGCCATCCCCAAATTTCATATAAGCATGAAATAAGTTCGGCTTGACTCCACTCCGCTTTAAGCGTGCACTCTGCCATCAGCCTAAGTAGGTTAGTCTCCATTCTTGAAGACCCCTGAATGTATAAATACAAATCAAATGCTTCACTGACTTCCCTTTTTCTGCGTTCTGGCGACTTCAACAAAAGTCTCGGGATGCCAATACGCACCGCCAGAGTCCCGATTTAGCAGTGCCTATTGAGGATTCCCCTGAGGGTTGACATCGATTGTTTTGCTAGTGTTAGACATTTCCTTCTTCTTTTCCAGTCAATTGCCTTTAATAGTGACCGGGTTATTTTGCAGTCAATTGCCTTTAATAGTGACCGGGTTATTTTGCAGTTTTCAGATGAGTTCCACCTTGTCTCTTCGTCGAAAACCTCCAATTCGTCGATTGCATTCATCAGTTTGAAGAGCGGCATATGTTCGCCCACTGCTCCTGAGCCCATTCTGTCATATTCGTCTGCCATCTAATTGCCCTGTATATCGCTGTGACTTGGTGCCCATGTCAGCATAATATTGTGTCTCTGGATTTATATGTGTGATTCAATGCATCTCTTCCAACATTTTGATTTTACGGTCATTAGTCCAGCGCCTTTATGGCTGCCACATATTTTGGGATATATGACTGAGGTATGCTTAGTTCCAGAATCTTGTCTGCGGCTTTAGTGATTGCAAAAATCTCTGCCTGAAAGACTGTGCATTTGTGCAGTAATCGTGGAGATATTTTGAAGTATTCCTAGTAAACCGCAGATGCAGTACCTGCTTCCAGTTTTGAACCAACCATGAAGATTGAGATTTCATTTTCCGCTATTACAGTGTCCACCGTAGAGTCTTCTCTTGTTGGAAAATCCGTCCTAAAGGGTTTCTATTGGATCGACCTCGGTGTCAGATAGTGTGACTGCAAGTGAAGCAAGTCCATCCTACTTGTTAATATCAATATCGCGATATTTTTATCAACCAAGTTATTAAAAAATTGCATTAAAATTAGTTCATAGCCAGATTTGAGGCCATGTTTTTATTGAATATTTCATCCAACTGCAGTCGAAAATACTTTTAGTTGCCAGCAGGGGAGAATGCTACTACACGATCCGTAGACCCCAAGTAACGAATGTGATTAAACCATGATCAATGGCTATTTACTTAAGTGCAGGCAGATTTTAAAAAAAAGCGAGAACCAGTCGGTAGTAGAGTATTTCACCGTACAAAGTACACACAATAAAAATCCCTCGAACTACCTTTCGATTGTAGTTGTTGTTTTTTTAATGGGCAACAACCAACCACAAAAAAAACATACGCACACACATACATGTATGCTCTATAAAGCCTGGTTTCTTATGTTCATAGTCGCAACCATACTGTATGATTGCCGTAATCATATTGTTAACGTTTATTTTAAACAACAATACATTTTTGTGCACCAACCATGTTTTTATGGTTGCTACAACCATATTTTCATTTCTAAATTTGGCAATAATACTATTGTTACATTTCAACCATAGTAATATTGCCGCAATCATACTGTTGTCAAAATGAAATTCAAAAAAACAATGCTATGGTTGCGACGAACATGCTTTTATTGTAGAGAACATATTATTGTTGCGATGACCATATAGTAACCATATCTTTTCTCTGCGTGCAATGTAACATACTTGGTTGAACTCCCCATTTTCTGCCGTACATCCTTTTTGAAAGTATAAAACGTACAAAGAGCATTCTCTCCTCGCTCCTTTATATTTCGCTTTCAACAAAGTTTGGAGTCTAGGATAAGCTTACCCATTTTGCTTCTTTCGATAACGTTATTTCATTTAGTGTTGCAATTTTTTATGTTCAGGAACTTGTATTTCCTTGTGAGCAGAACTAGCTCTGCCTTACTTGTATTGGCGCCAAGTCTGCTGTCATTCGACTGCCGTAGAAGTTATCTCAGTGACCGTTCCATAATGTCACTCACAATCGTGGACAGAAATTTGCCTCGGACTAGTAGCGCCATATAGTTGACATAGGCTCTCAGTTTGATGCCTCCTCTGTTGATATCATGATGGATTTCTTTAATCACTAGATTCCACAGTAATGGTTACATAACTCATCCTTGCGGCTTTCAGCTCAAAACTCTTTTCATATTCTTTTCCGTTCTCCTTCGTTCAGGGACGAGTTTTTGAACTTGAGTTGCCCATTTGTTTTTTTTTTATCAGTTTTTGGAGTTGTGAATCATGCATAGCTCTCCGTTTTTTAATGGGTCGAATTCTAACCGACTTAAATCTCGGACGTTTTATGTTTTCACCACTAGTGTCTGCGGAAATACTAGTCATAGCTACGTAGGCTGGAAAGGACTCAGTTAGTCTCTTTTATATTTTTATTGTTCTATCTTTTGTTTTTTCTTATCTCCCAGCTTCAGCTGTATGGGGTTTTGTTTCTTCGCTAATTGCCTTGAATTTCCATCATTGAGTTTATTTTATTTCTGCCTCTTCATTAGTAGATTTCGCTCTAATTGCAACATGTCCTGTTCTTATTGAGGGGAATTTAATCCCCGCGGGCTTCGCTAAATTCAGGTTTGTTTTGCAAACTTTTCTATCCTCTTTGAGCTGACAAAAACAGCTGGTAGTAACTGACTTCTACAGGACTAACTTATCCAACTATCTTAAAATGCGATAGAAGCTTCTCTTCCCTTTGTCTTTTTTATTATGGCTTTGTTCTTTATTTACTCTTGCTCTTGTAGCTTCATGAACTGTGATTTATGTTTTCAGATGCCCTGTCCTTCCCATCATTGAGAGGATGGTGTTATGCGTTTTCCTCATTGCCACATATTGCATTCTACCTTATTGCAATTTGGTACACTTGGACCAAGAAAGGATGCTTTTAAAATTAAGGAAAATCGGTTCAGAAGTAGATATAGCTCGCATACATAAATGTTGTTCAGCCGATGTTATATCCTTAGCTCTTAAAGCGACATATAAGTAACTTTATTATTTCAGGGATAGACGCTGTTAACATTTGCGAAAATCGGGTCGGATTTAGATATCGTTTCCATATATATGTTAAACAGATTCACCTTAAACAAGGACATTTTCTTACAATATTATTAAGAGGTCTTGAGCCGGTTTAATCCCTGTTCAATGTGTAAAAGCAACAGACCGAAATAAAACAAACGAGCTAAACATATGACTTCAGTTCTATAAACCTGGATATAATGGGTGATCCACGTAGAGGTACTTTTTTCAATAGCATATTATTGACAGATCACGAGTGAGTCGTGTCATGCTGTCATGTTATTTTTGTTTAGTATTCTTTGGCATTTCATCATGGAAAGACTTTCGCCTGAACAACTTTTACAAATCGTTCAACTTTATTACGAAAATTCACGTTCTTTGAGGAATGTGTTTCGAGCCAAATTTTGTTCAGCGATGAGGCCCATTTCTAGCTCAATAAGTATGTAAACAAGCAAAACTACCGCATTTGGGCCGCAGAGCGACCAGAAGAGGTTCAAGAACTGCCACTTCATCCAAAAAAATACGATTTGGTGTGGTTTGTGGGCCGGTGGAATCACCGGTCCATATTTCTTTAAAAATGATGCCGGTGAAAACGTAACCGTCAATGGCGACCGTTATCGTGCCATGATAACCGACTATTTTTTGCCTGAAATTGAAGCTCGTGATATCGGCGACATTTGGTTTCAACAAGACGGCGCCACTTCCCACACATCACATCAATCACTGGATTTATTGAGAGAACACTTTGGTGAGCAGATAATTTCACGTGTTGGGCCGGTCGATTGGCCACCAAGATCGTGTGATATAACACCGTTAGGCTTTTTCCTGTGCGGATATGTAAAGTCTAAAGTTTATGCAAACAAGCCCGCTTCGATTCAGGCCTTGAAGCAAAACATCACGCGTGTCATTCGCCAGTTACCAGTCGAAATGCTCGAACGAGTCATCGAAAATTGCACTTAACGGATGGACTATCTGAGACGTAGCCGCGGCAAACATTTTTGATAGACATGATCTTCAAAAAATAAATGCCAAAGAATGTTCTTTCAAATGATAATAAACATTCCCCATTCAATTTGAATTTTCTGTTTTTTTTTCTTTAAAAAATTAGGGAACCTCACGCGTTATTTAGATCCCGTTCCGGTTGGTCCAAAAACTTATATTTCGTTGACTTTTCTGAACATCTGGAATTTTAGAATATAATATATTCGGCCACGCCCGACATAAGCTTTTTTACTACTTTTCTTTTCATTTGCTTAATTGTTGTAAAATAACTAAGCAACTAAAAAATGAACTAAGAAGAATTCTAAGTTTGTGTGCATTTATACAAAAAATAGTTTTTGCAAATAGAGTGCTAAGATTCTCTAGTTTTTTTTTAAAGATCCGAGAACAGCAGCACAATTCTTTCTACACGAAAAAAGTTGACTTTTTTTAAAAAAAAATTATATAACTATTGCGGATTTGATATCCAGTCTTAGTTATGAAAGCTCAGCAAAAACAACACTGCTGTTCGGAGGCGAAAACCCACGCATCCGTAAACTCTAATCAGGTTGTCCTCGATTAAAATTTAGCTTAACCTATTACAGCTCCTTAAGACGATCTATGCAGCTTATCCACGAAAACGTACGCCCTTATCTGACGTTTTTCTAGACTTTAAAAATAAAGTGCACAGTTCCTTTTACGCTTTTCAGCGAAAAGAAGTGCTTCGCTCTGTGGCAAATGGTGGGTTAGGCTGGTGACAGCAGCCCACAACAGCGAGGAAAGAGTCAATGAAGGGAAAACGCAGACATAGAAAAGAAAATGCGGGAAAAATAAATGTATCTGCTGATGGCTTTTGGCAAATGTCGTAAAACCAATGTAGCATATACCAGCAAATAGTAAAAAGGGAAGAAAAATAACCAACAAGACAAAATAACAACAACAACGAAGCAACAAGGAAATCGCAAGAATACAGCAGCAAAAACAACAAAGACGAGGACAACGGTGGAGAAAAAAAAATACCGAAAATATATTACGCCATTAAAAGGTTATGGCAGATACAATCATCCCAGCCAGCCACCCTCAATACCGCCACACAAACGCACACAGACACAGTAGCAGTAACACCAACACTACATTAACATTTTGATGTTTATGTTCGTGTGTGTGTGCGTATTTTATGCGAAAAATGTCAAAATAAATACATTTAAAGTACTTTTCATTTTCAAATACAACAACAGAGGCAATGGCAACAACCGCCTCCTCATCGGCAGCACCAGGAGTCATTCGTTCTTCTTTTCGTCGCTTCGACTATTGGTTTTTGGAATCAATGCCAATAAAAGCCCAAGTAAAGCTTGTTAGAAACCAACGAAAAAAAAACAAACGGTGGCAAACGAATGTAAGACAATGTTTTATGTTTCGTTTTGCCTCTTTTCGCCATTATTTATTTAATTTAATGGCCAAATCATAACATTAAACGGAAATACTGTCTGTCGTCATCGTCAGCGTCTTCCTTGGTCGGGACGTTAGGCATTCGGCAAGCGTAGGTGCTGCTGGCAGCCCGCACTTGGCACTGGCATTATTCAGCAAAACCGCAAAAGTATGCAATGGCATTTGCTTTGTTACTTTTATGTCCTACTAAGGACAACTTGACAAATTTGTTAAGATTTCTGTCATCTTTTCCGGATGAAAGATGCCAGCTCATGATGATGACAGGCTAGGACACAAAAAAAATCACCAAGTTCCCTAGGACAAACCACCATCACCACCGAAAAAAATAACGTAGCCATGAACATGAAAAAAGTAACGTACATGTCTTCTAATCAGTTTTATTATCCTCTTAAAAGTATGCTGCCTACTTTTAGGTCAGGTCATGTCATTAAAATCTACAGCATAGTTTGGGGGCTGTAATAAAAAACAACAAGAAGACGAGAAATTGTACAACAATAATCTTAAATAATATTGCCTACTTTAAGGAAATTACTTGTACTAATACTACAAGTCCGCGCCCTAAAGCGTTTTAGGGCATACTAACACAAAAGCATAAAGGATTTCAAATGTTTTTCGAGATTTGCGGACAATCTCGGAAACAACAAAAAAATATTTTGTTGCCTACTTTAAGGATCACGTCCCATACTTCGACACCAGATTCTTTATGAAGGTGAACATTACAAAAGGAATTACATTTTGACGCCCCTAAATTACAAGGTCTCACACCTGAAGGTTAGTTTATTATTTTCGCTTTTTTTCTTGGCATATTCTAAGGCTTAATTAGACCTTTTTTTGGATATTCCTCTTGTTAGGTTTCCTTCAATTTGAGAACGACCTTCAAATGTTGCGGTCCTGGCTCAAAATTTATTTGAGTTTTTGTTTTATTTTTTCTTTTGCCAGACTATAAATCATTACTTAATTATAACGGCTTCCTTTAGGTTGCTAATAAAGTAGAAATTAAAGCATACTTTTAGGCGGGTAATTGATATCGAATTTTTATTAATTGAAAATGACAATAAATGTTATTCTCGACTACCGAGTATAAACGTTAGAATGACGTGAAAAAAGGTAAATTTCTTATTTAACGTAGACAAAATGATTAGACTGAGATAAGTACATTACAAATGGGTCAAGATTTGTGAAAAAGTGTCACTTGGAGTCTGTTTGCTTTGACATCTAGAATGACCTTTAAACGCTAGCGTCCTTGCTCAAAAAATAATTGGCTTGAGGAAATCTTTTTTGTGGCTGACATTACATAAAAATTATCTTATAAGTTAAATTTATCACATACTTTTAGGGGTGGTTGATATATGGGTTGATCAATCTGAGGTATTTTTTTCAATAGAGTTTTTTTCACAGATTACGTGTGAGTTGCGTTAAACTGTTTTTTACTTTTCAATATTGTTTGCCATTCCTGGGCGATCTGCCTGCGTTTGGGCTCTTCAAAAGCTTGCTTCAGTGATGAGGTCCATTTCTAGCTAAAAGGTAACGTCAATAAACAAAATTGCCGCATTTGGGCTGAACAACAACCAAAAGAGGTCCAAGAGCTGCCATTATACCCAGAGTAAAACAACGGTTTGGCGCGGTTTATGGTCTGGTGGAATATTTGGTCTAAATTTTTTTAAAAATGATGATGGCTGTGAATGGAGGGTCATATCGCGCCATGAGACCTCAAATTGAAGTCCTTAATCTTGACGACATTTAGTTTCAACGGGCCACTTGCCATTCAGCTGCTCAAACAATGACTCTTTTGAGAGGTAATTTCCAAGAGCAGCAGATTTCATGTTTGGGACCGGTGAGTTGGCCCCTAAAATTGTCAGATCTTTAGTCTCTTTTCTTTGGGGCTGCGTAAAGTCCAAAGTCCGTGCTGACAAACCAGCTACAAGATTGATCACCCGATACAAACCTTTTTGCTAAATAGAAAACAAATCTATTAAATAACCTTATGTAATTGATCACTATAGATTTTAGCTAGAATGTTTTAAGTTGGGAATACATCGCGCATAAATCCGTCGCAGCTTCAAGGTATGCCGCTTTTCCGAAAGATCCAATACTCACTCACATTAAACTTTGAGGGCATCCCTCGCTGATGGTAGGAATTCCACTGTGAAGTCGAATAAAACCAGTCCCCTAAAAGGCTCGTAATGTGTCCGATATGAAAGAAGCTGAAAGGCTAGTAGATCGCAGCTTCAAGGGATGCCGCTTTTTCGAAAGATCCAATATTCGCACATATTAAACTTTAAGGGCATCCGTCGCTAGTGGTAGGAAATCCTCAAGAGAAGTCGAATAAAACCATTAAAAGGCTCGTAATGTATCCCATATGATTAAAGCTGAAAGGCTAGTAGATCCCTCCTGTTGAAACCATTTGCTGTTCAGATCAAAACCATTCGATATTTGCGCATCTTGCTTTCACAGATACACATCATTTCAGTTAGTGGCAAGAACATCATTGATTTAAAATGGCCACGGGCCGCCGAAGGGGCCTTCCTACATCGCACAGCAAACAGTGGCTTTTCGCGAACGAAATTTTGGCCTGTATTTTTACTTTTAAAAATGGGCCATATCGAAGAAGCTGATTTCTTGCTTAAGCTAGAGTTTTTGCAATCTATTCCAGACTCTTACTTACTTAAGTCCCACAACATCCCATCAAGGAACAAGAGAAAACTCACTCTTTCTGACCGGGATCTACCCTTTAATGCAGGGTAATGCTTTCTATAGAGGATTTTTTACTTAGAGTCTCTTACTCGTTAATTTTTTACTTGGCTAAAAGATAAATCTCTTAAGTAACCTTTTGAAACTGATTGAGGTCAGCGGGATTTACGAGATTGAAACCCGCCGCCAAAAAATTGTTAGACCCGGGGTTAAACCCGGCTTTAATGGCATGACAGCCGTACACACTTCCGTCATAGCAAAAGAGCACACATCCACAAACCAGAATCAGTTAAGCGGATTCACGGCAGTGCCTATGACAGACTCTCGTAAAATCCCACGACTGAAGGTTCTATGCACCGAATTGACCCGAAGCAGTAATTCTTCGGCCAACGGCTGTCACCCCGGCACTAAGTGTACCGCTACAACAACAACAATAACTGACTCTCTTAAGCTTATGTATTTTTGTAAGATTGTTAACTCAAATTTCCCCTAGTTAATGAACGTCGGGATTCATAAACCCATATTCTCACGTTGGATTGAACGGTCCTTAAAGGCCAATTTGGTATTAAATCGTAAGACATGATTATCGGAGACAAGAAACTAGCTTTGGGATTTTTCAATTTTGGTTAAAGACCCTCATGGTGCTAGGGCATATCAATGATTCCGTGACTTTTCAAATAAAACAATTTTTTTTGAAAAAAAAATATTTCTTAAATAAACCCTTTTAGTTCAATACACTTAGTCCAACGTTTTCCCAGTTTTTGTATCATCTCTAAAAGTAGGATTGTTCGATGTCCATAACATATGCATTTGTTTGATCATTAATTTCATCTTTGGAGCTATATCTCTATCCACCGAATCATTTTATTAGGTTTGGAAAAAGGAAATAGTCACTGGGGGCTAAATCCGGAGAATATGACGGATGAGGTACCAATTCGAAACCCAATTCATGCAATTTTGCCATTGAGACTGTACACGTGTGCACCCGTGCTTTGTCTTGATAACAAATAACTTTTTTCTTGGCCTTATGATGTCGTTTTTTTAAATCCTCGTTAAATCCTCCGTTCAACAATTTGGCATAATATTCGCTTTTATTGTTTTTTCCTTTTGAAAGTAATCGATGTGGATTATCCCGCGTGCATCCCAAAAAACGGTTGCCATCACCTTATTGGCCGACAAAGTAACATTGGCCTTCTTCGCATCAGATTCACCCGAAGAAACCCATTGTTAAGACTGCTGCTTGGTCTCCGGAGTGTTTAATGGATCCATGTTTCATCCACAGTTACAAAACCCCACAAAAACTCGTTCGAATTGCGGTTAAACTACTCCAAACAATCCTTTGAAGTTGTCCCACGATTACGTTTATGGACAATTGAGAGAAAACGCGGTATCCATCTTGGAGACACCTTTCTTTCACCCAACTCTTCATTTAAATTCGGAACCAAACTGCCCTTTGAAATGCGTATGGCATTAACAATCTCACGCACTTTTACGCTTCGATGGATTTTTTCGACATTTTTGGGTGTATTGAACTCAATTGGCCGTCCATAACACGTTCAGCGTCATTTGAACTTGTGCGAATACAACGAAAGTCTGAAAACCACTTTTTAACCATTGAAATCAATCCCCATAGTAATTATCAAGCCTTTCCTTGGTTTTTCCGAAAAAATTAATGTTTCATGAACACTCGAAATTCACTTGCTTCCATTTTTAACAAAATCACGTGGTTGTTTGTTTTGAACAGCTGACGGAAATAAATGACGGAACTCTCTCAAAATTTGACAGTAGTCTATTAACATACGATATATAATAAGAGCAGTGATGCATTTCATATATTTACGAGGGAAGTTGAACAATTGACGGAATTATTGACAAACCCTCGTAGTAAATGCTTCGAACCATCCTCTGCTATTGGGTTACTATAAGGCTATTTTTTTAAAAAGCCTTTTTGCTATAAAATCGGATTTATAAAATTAGTTTGAAACTGTTGTGGAAAAAGCTGACTTGAAATTTAAAATGAAGTTCATAAGAGCTGCTTCTATTTTTAAAATCGTGAGATCATACTAACCCCTTTGGCTGGATTGACGCGAAGCAGCAATCTTCAGCCATGGGCCGTCACCCCGGCACTACGTGTGTCGCTACCACATCAACAAATATTGATAGATATTGCTCTTAAATTCCTTTGGATCTTGTCGGTGATAATATCTCAAGTTTTGTAGGTCTCTTATAGTCACTATGGCTTCATATTCTGTAAAAATAATTTAAGTGTTGAGTCTTGAATAAAGATATTCTCAAGATAGATGTGGTTTGTCAATACGCCGTCTTTATATCCTGTAAGAATAATTTAAGTGTTGAGTCTTGAATAAAGATATTCTCAAGATAGATGTGGTTTGTCAATACGCCGTCTCTATATATCAAAAAGCATTATGCTGATAAATTTTTGAAATTAAATTCTTGGTCTTGTCCTTTTTTCTATTAAAGGAACTCCATCTTCTTAACTCAAGGAATCAACCTTCTTAACTCAAGGACTCAACCTTTTGCAATATATACCATTTCTAAAAACCGAAAAGCGTTATCCAGAGTTATTTTTGAAATAAACTTCTTGGTCTCGTTCTTCTTTAATAAAAGGACTCAACCTTCTTTTCTGAAGGACTCTACCTTGTTTACTGAAGGATTCTGCCTTGTTTACTGAAGGATTTAACCTTTTTAACACTAAAAGGTCCTGACCTTAAATATCAATCTGATATTCTATTGGAACTGGGAACTTTAAGTCCACATCTTTACGTTGGGTGATTTTCATGGGCCCATTTTTTTTTATCAAATAAAGCACAGGAATATGGATTTGATGTCGATAATTTCAATGGGACACTGACAGAGTCAATCCGACTTTATTTTGTGGTAGAATTTGGATGATTTTCATAGACCCATTTTTATCACAAAAAGCACAGAAATATGGATTTGATATCGTTCAGTTGAATTGAGCGTCTTCAGAGAGTCAATCCGACTTTATTTTGTGGTATATTTTTGGTCTAAATCCTAAGCGGATTGTACTGAAACCAGGAAGTCACAGGCAATGCTGTGCGTTCTAAAAATGTTCGCTGGAAATAATGCCTGGAAATACGAAAACAGCCCTCATTCAAAGCTTTTCTAAAAAAAAAGCTTCCTTATCAGTAGAAATCGCATATGATATGTATTCTCGTTAAATTTCTGTACAGAGCTTTGTAAGAGATGAGTAACTTACTCATCTAGCCCTCACATTAACCTTTAACCAGTGACGTGTAGTCTCGCAGGCGTCGCGTGTTTGGTAAATTCTTAGAATTGATGATTTCCCCCCGCTTGCCGCGACCAGCAACTCAGTAGCTTTTGTTTTAGTGCCAAAACGACCATAGAACGGAGCAGACGTGCCGTCGGTTAAGTAACAGGTGCGTAATTTTAATTTGAAATTCGATTGTAGCCTGTGAGGCTACATGTCCCTAGTTGTCATACAAATATTTTTTCGAACAATTTTTTTGTTTTTAGTGCAAAATGGCAGAAAACGCTAGGAAACGTCAACTTCAGCCGTCGACTTCATCAAAAAAAAAGTATTTCGAGTGGATAGTCCATCATTTGAAGAGGAAATCAATGCCCTCTTGCTAGCTTCAGACCAATCAGACAGTGAAGGTGATATTGAAGAGTTCTTGGTTCCCGTCCGCGAACTTTTGCAGTCACGTGAAAGTGACCAAGATAAAGATCTAGAGGAGAACATTCCAGAAGTGGATAGCAGCAATGTGGGGAGCCAGATCAATGATAATATAATTACGCATGCTTGTGGGTCGAAATTGACAGGTGAAGATGCGAAAGACCCTTTGAGCATTTGGCATAAATTGTTTGACGAAGAAATGCTGCAACAAGTTTTGACTTGGACTAACAAAAAAATTGCCAGTTACAGGATGAAGTTCGCTCGGCAGAATAAACCTGAACTGAAAGACATTGATATGACTGAGCTGAAGGCTTTTGTGGGGCTTTTACTATATTCAGCTGTTTTGAAATCTAACCACGAACGTACAAGTTACTTATTTGCAAGAGATGGTACAGGCTGTGAAATATTTAGATGCGTCATGTCAGAAAATAGATTTGTTATATTGTTACTGTCTTTGCGATTCGATAATCCAGATGATCGCGCAGAAAGGAAAAAAGATGATAAGTTGGCAGCGATATCTTTTATTTTCAACAAGTTTGTCAACAATTCTCAACAACTATACGAATTGAGTGAATGCGTAACCATAGATGAGATGTTGGTGAAGTTTCGAGGAAGATGTCACATGATTTCATATATGCCGAATAAACCAGGTAAATACGGACTAGTCATACAATCCTTATGTGATGCAAAAAATCTACAACGGATATGTTTATACTGGAAAAGGCTCTCACGGTGTCGGTTTGACCACACAAGATCAAAAACATCTCGTGACCACTCAGTGTGTCCTACGGTTGATACAACCAATTGAAGGAAGTAATCGAAATGTGACTGCTGACAACTGGTACTCCTCTATTGAACTAATTGATGAGTTAGCAAAACGTAAGCTAACTTATGTGGGTACAATGAAAAAAAACAAACGTGAAATACCAAGCCAATTTCAGCCGCAAAAAGATCGAGAAGTCTAGTCAACTTTGTTTGGTTTTACAAAACAAAATACTATGTGCTCATATGTCCCTAAAAAGAATAGATCGGTGATACTTGTGTCCTCAATGCATCACGATGTTGTAGTTGACGAAGATACTTAAAAGCCTGAAATTATACTATTTTACAACATGACAAAAGCAGGCGTAGATGAAGCAGAAAAAAAATGCTCCATATATTCCAGCAGCCGCCGAACGAGAAGGTGGCCAATGGTGGTATTCTACCGCATAGTGGACTTGAGCGGCATGAATGCTTATATATTATATAATATGCATCAGCCAAAAATACAGATAGAGGAGATTTTCTAAAGTCATTAGCCCGTTCACTAGTGCTACCCCACATGCAAAGACGTGTTGTGTGCAGGCAATTACCAAGGGAGTTACGCCTAGTGATAAAACGAGTTCTGGCTGACGATATGGTTGAAGAAGATGTCCAAAGTCCTGAAACTAGTCAAGGCAAACGAAGGGCATGCAGTATTTGTCCACCTAAACTTCACAGAATGACTGTGTACACATGTGTCGGGTGTTGCAATCCCGTATGTTTGCAATGTTCTCGACCCTTGTGTAAAAATTGCCAATGATTTATGCCAAACAGAGTATGTGTCAAAATTTTTATGTTTTGTTTTCAGAAGTAGCTTTTATGTTTTTTTTTATCTTTGTATTGTTTAAGTTTTCATAAAAAGAGTTACATTTGTCATATCATTTATGCAAGGTCTATTAAAATGTTAAAATAAGGATTTCATGTCAATTAAGGCTGAAAAGTACAAGTCAGTGTTAATTATCATGTGTGTTTAAAGTAATAATAAAAACTGATTGAATTAATTTATATTTGTTTTATTACATTCCAACAAATAAATATCAACGCATTTTAAATCATTATAATGCAATTTTATGAAAAAATTTAAATTTAAAAGTAGTAGCCTGTGAGACTACATGTCCCTTATAGTGTTCTCAATTTGTCACGTCCCTAGTTAAAGGTTAAGGCACTTTCCAATTTGTAATCCTGTCGCTGTAGAAGTTGAAAATCAATCAGATTGTAAACATAATTGCCTAAAACGTTTGATGACTCTTGGCATTCTACAGACCCCATGCAAAGATCCGACCGATGCAAAGATCCAGCGGTTATGAAAGCCCGATATTGCCTAAATTTAGTACAGGTACTGAGATTCATAATTAACTTTGGTGGTATTGAAAAATATCAGTGAATGCTTAAAGAAAACACTTATACAGAGGCTCCTGACGTCAGTTCTTGGCGTTCAAAGCCACAATCAGCAGAGTGCATAATAAAACTATATCGGCCAATGTTGTCATTTAAAAGATTCCTTTAAACTTCACTTTTGCCGGCCTTTAACTGCCATGTTGATTCAGATATTTGTCAAATTTCGTACAGAAGCGATAAGTCTTCTCTATGGCACCATGGTGAAGACCGCCGTAGCCCACACAATAGATGACCTCGTCTCACTGGGGACTTTTTTGTCTGTCTGCCTTTCACCATAGTGTGGTACTGGGTATTATAACTGGCGACAATTTTCCTAGCTTAGAGATACATAAAGCCTTCAATATTTCCCTTTAAATTTGATTGCGAAGATAATTAAGGTTTTGTTTATAATAAAGGGTGGTTATATTTAAAGGGCCGATGTAGATTTTGAATAAAACTCAAGTTATTAGGAAACTATTGTCATTTCTTTTTATTATGACAAAATTGGTATGGCTCAATTATGTAATTATGTAAAATATCGGCCAAATGGCCGCCGCGACCTCGGCGGCACACCTCCATCCGATGGTCCAAATTTTCGATGACGCTGAGTCATAGTTGAGGTTCTATGCTGTTATGTGCCGAATTATCTAGTTCTTTAGCTCTTGAATTGTTACCGAATTATCGATGTACACCATTTCTTTCCAATAACCCCAAAGAAAGAAGTCCTACGGTGTCAAATCACATGATCTTGGCGGCCAGTTAGCATCGCCACGACGTGAGATAACACGGCCATTGAATTTGCCACGCAAAAGAGCCATTGTTTCGTTACCTGTATGGCAAGTGGCACCGTCTTGTTGAAACCACATATTGTCCTCATATATATCTTTAAGTTTGGGCCATACAAATTTCGTTATCATCTCACGATAGCGAACAACATTTACAGTAACTGCCTGACCGGCCTCATTTTGGAAAAAATACGGCCCGATGATGCCGCCAGACCATAAACCGCATTAAACAGACAGTCTTTGGAAGTGCAGTGCTTTTTCGACAATCACTCTTGGATTATCATTCGCCCAAATGCGGCAATTCTGCTTATTGACGAATCCACTGAGGTTAAAATGTGACTCATCACAAGATGATTTTCTTCGAAAATTGATCATAATAAGCCTGAATAACTTTAACGCATTGCTTGCTTGTGTACCTTTCTATGGTTCAAATTGACTTAGTCTGAAATTGTGAATTATGAAATGAAATGCAGAAAAAAAACTTGACGCTTAGGTGTGCTTCACATTCAACATCGGCCCTTAAAACTTAACCACCCTTTATTTTTCTTCTGCCGAAACGACATTTGCCATTTTCAGTCAAAACGTAGCTAAGGCTGTGTGATAATAATCTGCAAAATTTGCAAAATATTAGACTTATTGTTAAATAGTTATAGCCTTGTTTAATGGCAAGCGAAACAAAGGAAATTAATGAATATTTTAATATCTCAAGACTTCAATTTATGACATAAGATATTTTAATTCGCTAGCAGCGGTATGGTAGGAAACTCGGCCCTTTTCAATCTAAATAATATTTGCTTGTAATTTTTATTCGCTCTTAAGGGTAAAAAAATCAATAACATAAACCTACCTCCTCCTCAATCAACCGTAAAATATGCAATTCAATTCTATTTCACTTTTATTACAACACAATATTCTTGAGTTAATATGCTCCGTTCGATTTATCGGTTTATTTTCATGGGGTCTTTAAATAATATTTTCAATGGAATTAAACCAAATCCATTTACTTTCCTAAAGGCAATTTTAACAAGTTATTGTTCTACTACAATAGTAGATGCAAAAGGTCCTCCTTAAAATATGCAATATTTTCTTTGGCTGTGGTGTATTTATTAGGTTTTTTCCTTTTATTATAGCGCCAAAATAACCATTTCTTGCATCGGCTTCTTTTTCCCTATACAGCGAAATACACTATTTAAGCCACTTGCTGTTAATAAAAGGACAAACAAAAAAAAATGAAGACATTGTTTAATATAACTAAATTCAATACAATTTGATTTAATTTTATGTATATTCATTTCAATCTCGCCCAAAAGTATGCCATTAAATACACTCGCATAACTTTGCAGCATTTCGGTGAACTGTTGAAGGAGCCTCATTTAAGCTTTGGCAAATGCATATATTAAAAGAGACGAGAACAAAGGAAAAACAAAAGAATCAAATGTATACATTGGGGCATATTGAAATACCCTCGTTCTATGCCTGGCTATTGGTTATGCCTTTCTCTTTCTCACTCTGTCTCTCTCTCTTTGCCTATTGCTCTAGCATATAAGACCAGCTCTTTCCTACAGCGCCAGTTAACACAATGATCTATTTACATAATCTTAATCTAAAGCTGTATCCATTCGTTTACTTTGTCGTATCGTAATCCTATTAAAAGTCGGTAATAAAAGAGAGAGAAAACACATACACACACACACTTACAAAACGTATAGTCAGCTAAAGAGAGGGGCGTAAAACTGTGTTGCATATTTTTCGGGTGGGCAAATCTGTTAAGGCACAACAAAAATCATGAAATTTTTGTCTTTTTCCCCAGTGGCATTTTTTTGCCACCTCCTCTTGCTCCACCTTTACCATGTGTTTGTTTAGGAGTCCGTAGAGTCCTCGCGGAATTGTGGTTCTTCGTCGCTAAGGACTGGCAACATTGTGATTTTTTTTGTTGAGCTTCTTAATACAATTTATTTTAATTTCTTATTTTTTGGTGTTGTATTCTTTTAAATATTTTCGTTTCTTTCGGTATATAAACTTTTACGCAGAATGGTACGGGGAAGGGCAAAAAATAAACGAGGGAAAACTCATACATTTAACAACAAAAAAAAACGAGAAAATTAGCAATTCAATTTCTTTGGTTTCTTGTTTTGCTTTTATTTTGTCCATTTTTGTGTGATAGAATTTCGGTCCTAAGGATACATATAAGTTAAGGCTTACCACTTGCTTCTGGACATAACCTTAGAAATGGTTTCATTAGCAAGAAAAGCAAACCATTTCCAAGATCAGCGTTTCTACTCCGTATTTCATAATTCATGCCAGGCGCATGAAATAGCGAAAATTCTGTAAAGAAAAAGGTAAAGTTATTGTCCATAGATAGTTTCTTGAGTTGGCTTTAAATATTTGCCAATGATCAAATGGAATGTCATCTATGATAAACAGAAAAAGTCTTAGAAAAGGACTATAGTTAAGGCCTTAATACTTTACCTCATTGCCATAGATAGGTAAGAGAAGGAGACAACTCGGAACTGGTGGTGGGGCCATGTTTGGCAGGACCTAATTTTCCGAACCCTATTGTCCGTTAGAGAATGGCTTAGGACTTTCATATCATCAAAAATTAATATACTTAGAATCTTAAGGAAATTTCATTGTGGAAAACTCACAACTTCGGCCAGGCCGTGGGGTGGGGTCATGTCTGGCAGGATCTTATTTTTGGAACCCTATAGACCATTGTCCAATTCAGTCAAAAGTAAAATCATACTGAGAAAATTAAGCTGATTCATAGAATTTATATTTTAATCATATCCATGAAGAAATGTTATTGTTTTTTTTAATCATTTAATGCAGTTACATTCATATTTGGATTTGAGAGAAAATGTCACTGCTTTTGGATGTCCGAAAGGACTTATCTTTTGGTATCCTAGGGACCTTAGACTAAAAATTCATGACCTAAAACTTTCATTATTTCTGAGTACCTGCATATCCACTCTTGAAGGGAGTCGATTTTTTGATCCTTCGAGCCTTATTTCACTATAAAACATTGTCCAATTCAGTCAAAAATTAAAATCATACTGAGAATCTTGAGGAAATTTCATTATTTCTGAGTACCTGCATGTCCACTGTTGAAGGGAGTCGATTTTTGGATCCTTCGAGCCTGCATTTCCATAGCCAAAATATGAAAAAGTCTTTACAAGTACAAACTACTTTAGCGCTAAGTGAGATCCTGGATCCATTACTCTCACCATTTTATCAGAGTTGGCGTTGGGACCACAACGACAATTCAATTGTTTCTAAGTGTTAATTTGCCCATGTTCGAAAGGACTTATTGTTTTGGCATCCTAGGGACCTTAGACCAATAAGTTATGGCTTAAAAACTAAGCTGATTCATAGAATTTATATTTTAATCATATCCATGAAGAAATGTTATTGTTTTTTTTTAATCCTTAAATGCAATTACATTCATATTTGGATTTGTGGGAAAATGTCACTACTTCTGGGTGTCCACAAGGACTTCTTTTTTGGTAGCCTATGGACCTTAGACTAATACTTCATGACCTGAAACTAAGTCGAATTGCAGAGCTAATATTTTAAAGGAGTAGGTAACGACTTTTTTTTATATTTATTTCTTATATCCTCATGTTCAAAGTTAAAGCACATATAGATGTGGGCCGATTTTTAGGTCTAGATGTTAAATATAGGTACTTTTATATTTGGCTTTGTGAACAAATTTCACTTTCCGATGGTTTATATTTTTAATGACTGAGACATAATGAAGGTTAAATGTCGTTAATGTGATTAATTATATCATTCTGAAGCTCTTGACTTAATCTTGGCTCATTGAAGTACACCCTTTCTTCTGAATATCTCTTTGGTATCCTAGGGACCTTAGACTAATAATTCATGGCCTGAAACTAAGTCGAATCGCAGAGCTAATATTTTAAAGGAGTAGGTAACGATTTTTTTTATTTATTTCTTATATCCTTATGTTCAAAGTTAAAGCACATATTAAATAAAGGTACATTTATATTTATATTTATAAATTGCACAGCTTCTAGGTTCCCACATGTGACCATGCCCATTTATAGGACGTTAAATGCGTTTTTAACTTTGACTTACAAGAAAAGCTAATTTAAAAGCTAGTTACTTAAGTTAGAGAGTGAATATGCCAAAAGAAGCATCCTGAGTTTTTGAAGTACCACAACAGAAAATTCGTTCCCATTACAACAGCCGTGTTCTTTTGAGGCAACTAGCTTAGTTACCAAGTAAGTAAGCAAAATGGTAGTTTGGCAACATTGCACAAAATTGAAATTAATATTGCAATATTGTTTCTGTTTGTAAATTCTCTAAGAAATTACGGCGATTGTCAAATACACTGAAGAGGAACATTGAGGAAACACTAAATGTCTAGCCTGTGACAAGATTAAGGCCAGGTTAAGACAGGGAAAGAGGTAAACGCGTTAGGAAAGACAAATTAAAAAAACAACGCAAAAACATATTCAAAGTGCAAGCAATTGCCTTGGCTCAGACGCCATTATGATGACCCACCTTTCGAAGAAATATTCGCTTCGATTTTTTAACAGAGCCAAAATTTCGATAACTGGGCCAACATTTTAATAAGCCGGCATTTCCATAACAGAGTCAGGAGAACTTCTCGTATCCGCGGTTGCTAGCACCCCTGCTTCAACGCCACAGAGAAGTGCGGGTGGTACACGCAGAAAAAAAGTATGGTTGGGCTAACAATATTCGAAGAGCATCATACTATTGTTGGTTATATGGTTGTGGCACAACAATAGTATGGTTCACACACAACCACACTGTGTTCCCCATAACAATATTATGACCCTTAAAACAATAGAATTATTCACACAACCATACGATGATCCCCACAACCATAAAATTATTCACATTCAACCATACTATGATCCCCACAACCATATTATGATCCGCATAACCATAGTATGTTTAACGTACAACTATAGTATTATCCTCACAACCATAGTACAAAAACCATACTAAGATCACTAAAATTTTTCGTAAAGATTGGGTTAAGTTGTTATTCAACAATAGAGAATTTTATTACGTAAGTTATGTAAAAATACATTAAACTCTTAATAATAGGAGGGATTTATTTAACAGTAAAAAAGACATTTATAAAAAATATTTGATTTATACTAATCCGTATTTTTTTTTTTAAAAAAAATTTAATTATTATTACTATTATTGCGTAAGATAAGTAAAAATAACATTGTCAAATTTAAATGTTATTACGATTTAGGCGGTATGATTGCCGCAATCATATTATTGTTAACATAAAATCCATTAAAACAATACTTTTGTCCCACCAACCATATTTATATTGTTGCTACAACCATATTTTCTTTTTTAAATTTGGCAACAGTACTATTGTTGCATTTCATCAATATGAATATTGCCGCAATCATACTATTATCAAAATGTAATTCAAAAAACAATACTATGGTTGCGACGACCATACTTTTATTGCAGAGAACATACTATTGTTGCCGTGACCATATCTGCGTGTGTAAGAACATTGTTAAGTGTCATCATCAAAGAGGTTTTTAAGCTGCTTAAAATGAGTCCCAACTGCAACCATTTTACCGACACGATCCGCTGTATCAATTCAGTGCTGCCAACGTCCATTTACACGCAGAGAAAAAACATCGTTACTACATGGTCACGGCAATAATAATATGTTCTCCACAACAAAAGTATGTTCGTCGCAACTATAGCATTGTTAACTAAATTCATTTTTGACAATAGTATAATTGCTGCAATATTAATATTGTTGAAATGTAACAATAGTATTATTGCCAAATTTAAAAATGAAAATATGGTTATAGCAACAATATAAATATGGTTAGTGCGACAAAAGTATTGTGTTTTATGCTAACAATGATATGATTACGGCAATCATACTGTATGATTGTAATTTTTCTTCATTTAAATATGATTTTTAGAACAAATGTTATTGGTACGGATCTAATGCAATAATAGTACATTTTTTTTATCGAAATTAAAAATTTTTAAACAAGCTGCTTTGGCTTTGTTTATCTGAAATATTTTTAATAACAACGCTTACGTTTATTTAAACTTATTTTTTCTACTGTGAAATAAATCACTCCTATTATTTTGAATTTAATGTATTTTTGAATATTTTTCGTAATTCAAATCTATTGTTGACAACTTAAATCAATTTTAATAAATAATATTGGGGATCAAATCTATTGTCGACAACTCAAACAAATTCTTTTAAATAATATTGGGCATCATAGTTTAATTGTATGTGATTATACTATGGTTGTTGGGATCATAACATGGTTGCGTGTGAATCATACTATGATTGTGAGGACCATACTATGGTTGTATATGAAACATTCTACGGTTGTAAGGAGCATACTATGGTTGTGGAGATCATAGTATGGTGGAGTGTGAATCATACTATGGTTGTGGGGATCATACTATTGTTGTGAGGATCATAGTTTGTTTGTATTTGAATCATGCTATTGTTGTGAGGACCGTAATATTGTTGTAACACAACCATATACCCAACAATTGTATTATCCTCTTCCAATATTGTCATCACAACCATACTTTTTTTCTGCGTGTAGTTTATGAAGAATCGAAGGCATACAAATTAGTTCAACTTGGCGTTGCGCCTGTCCGCGGAAACAATATCGCTTTTCTTAAGTCTTTGCGCCTCTCCAACAGTTGCCAGCATAGTTTGAATGCATTCCTTATTAAACACCAGAGCCAGCTGCAAGCTTCCCTCGAAATATAATCTCTAAATCAGATGGTGTTGCAGTTGTAACCCTACCGTAGCGCTAGTTTTGCTTTCAGGATATCTTTTCGAAAAGGCTTTCGAAGAAGGATATCTTTTCGAAAAGGCTTACGAAAGAAGTCTTAGATATCCCAGACCAATCCTATACCCGGTACTTTCAACGTCTCCATAATTTCGTTATTCGATTCGATAGTATCAAAAACCGTTCCTCCATGTCCTATTAATTTTATTTAGAGCGAAAATACTTAAGACCCTGATGCGTAAGTGATACATACATACGAGTACATACAAATACTTGTGTTTGTGTGAATCCTTGTAGGTTACGCATACTATATTGTGTGTCTGTGTGGCTGAATTTGGAGTAGGGAATGTACACTAGAGCGTACCAGGTTACAAGTAAAAAAAAAGTTCGCCGTACTCCTTCGAATATGAAGTATTATTGAAAGGTAGTTTCAACAATTTTTTTTTTTTTTTTATGCCGAACGTAGGGGTCGCGCTTTTACATTTTTCTATATAACTTCTGCATTTATAAACGGATTTTAAAGTGTGATACATCGATGTTTTTGTCTCGACGAGGCCGATTTTTTTGTCTTTGAAGTCATTGAGCTCAAGCACCCCGCGCGAGCTTTAATTTTCTGATATTAGAGTGGTACATTAGGGTAGTAGCAACTGAGATATGATGGGTAAGTAACAGAAGGGGCTGCAATGACTTCAAAGAAAAAAAAATCGGCCGTTTATAAATGCAGAAGTTATATAGAAGAATGTAAAAGCGTTTATAAATGCAGAAGTTATATAGAAAAATGTAAAAGCGCGACCCCTACGTTCGGCATAAAAAATAAATTTTTTTTTTTTTAAAACTACCTTTCAATAATACTTCATATTCGAAGGTGTACGGCGAACTTTTTTTTTGAGGTACGCCCTAATGTACACACATATGTGGGAATTTGTGTGAGTCAGTGTTCAAGTTGTTGTAAATGTGTGTGACATTTCCATGGCTCTGCGTATCGATGTGTAAGAGTGTAGGTGAGTATGTAGCTTGCGGGAAAATTGACAAGGCCTGCTCATGAGAAGACCTTCGTGAAGGCCTCTTTTTAGATCGAATACACATTTATTAATGCCTTCCGAAATTTTGCATTTCAAAAGGCCTTCTTTGCAAATGAAAAGGGTGGTCCAACTTCAACGCACAATGTTAATTGTAAATTAAAACAAAACTTTTAAGAGAACTATTATTATATTAATTTTATAACTGACAAGGCCTTCTCATGAGAAGACCTTCGTGAAGGTCTCTTTTTAGATCGAATACACATTCATAACTGCCTTCCCAAATTTTGCATTTCAGAAGGCCTTCTTTGCAAATGTTAAGGGTGGTCCATCTTCAACGCACAATGTTAATTGTTAATAAAACCAAAACTTTCAAGAGAATTATTATCATATTAATTTTATAATGATCGAAGGATCTATGACAATTATGAGCGAAACAATATATTGGCCAAGTGCTTGTCACGCTTCTGCGGCATACCTCCATCCGATGGTTCATATTTTTAATGACTGAGACATAATGAAGGTTCAATCTCGTTAATGTGATAAATTATCTCATTCAGAAATTCTTTACTTAATCATGGCTTATTGAAGTACACTTTTCCCTTTATGTATCCCCAAAGAAAGAAGTCAAACGATGTCAAATCACATGCTCGTGGCGGCCAATTAACATCGCCCCAACGGGAGATAAGACGGCCAATTTCTCTTACAAAAGGTCCTTGCACCGTTGGCTGTGTGGCAAGTGACACCATTTTGTTGAAACCACATATCATCCAGGGGCATATTCTAAATTGTTGGCGATAAGAAGTTCTTGTCATCTGGTGCTGGCAAACACCATTTACGTTTGCTGCTTGGCCGACCTAATTTTTGAAGATGTTCGGCCCAATGACAGGAAGATATCGGAACGAACTGGGCAAGCATATACAGGTGTATTTCCATTTCCTACAGACCCGGTTTGCTAAAATTTGCGCACAATTCTTCCAATTCTGGACACATTTCGTCGATTATGCTGAACAAAAAAATCACGAAGTTCATGAAATACGTTTTGATTTAAAAGCCCATTTTTGTAAAAGGCTTCAACAATGTTTACTCGCTGGTCAATTGTGTACATCTCCTTGGCTGAGTTTGTCAAACTCTGAAACAGAGTAATGCCAAATTAAGCTGAGCAAAAAACTTGACGTTCGGGTGTGGCACACAATTAACATCGTGCATTATGACTGGACGACTCTTTAAAAATGATCTTCCATAGATTTTCATGTCGCTTCTCTAAGGCCCCATTCACACTAGGCAACTTTACTTGCAACAACTCTCAGTTTGTTGATAAGAGAGAGGGGAGTGTATTCCCCTTACCTCTCTCCCCTACATACTAAGAGTGGCGGCAAGAATAGTTGCCTAGTGTGAATGGGGACTATGAAGGACTGCTAAAAGGTCCTCTACTCATGCATTCTGTGAGAAAGCCTGCAAGAAGGCCTTCATACTCGTATTTCCAATGAGAGAGAAACAATGAACATTCCTGGCTCTCTTCTCGTGATAGGCATGCTAACATGCCTCGTGAGTGACGGCTGCACGGAAAGTCTTCGCCGCAGTGATGGACAGTGAAGGATGTTTTGTGGCATGCCTGCTGCATTTTGCATTCATTTTAAATTAACACAGTTGCAGAACAAGGCCTTCCACGCTCCTCTCTATTAGAAGGTAGAAAATGGTTTACAAAAACGCCTAAAAAAATATTAAAAAAATAAATTTTGCTTACTGAGAACATAATTTTAGATTTCTTAATTTTCAACTTAATTTATTTTTTGATTTGCCTCCACAGGAATTCGAACCTACGACATTCTGGTTGCTACTCCGATATGATACATACTGTCCTACCGAATCCTGTGTTTATTTCAAATGAGAGTTGAATGCAGCAAGCATATCTACGAGCAATACGAGCAAATGACAGCCGGTTCTATGGATCGGATTGAACCGAAGAGCAACTCTTCGGCCAAGGGCTGTCACCTCGGCACACAGTTGTCGCTAGAACAACAACAAAGAGCATCCTATGAATGGCTCCTAAAAGGCCTTGCAGGGCCCTTCCTTTTTCCGCAGAATATCTATGCGAGTGTTCATGTGTGTTGGGCTGTTTATATGCATGTCTGTGTGTTGTTATGACCTCCATACCAAAATAAATTACTTTAGTTATCTATTAAAAACGAACACAGCCAAACATGTTCGCTCTGCCATATGACATGGCCAAGCAACACACACACACATGCATTTTAGAACCACTACATATACAAACACAAACATACATGTGAATGTGCCAGGGAGTTTGTTGGAAGTAAAATCTACATGGATCTATGTCGTGAACATGTTTATGGGTTTGTGTCTCTAACATAAAAACCCGCAATAGATACGAACGAGCGCATATTCCACGGAATGTGGGCGGGTATTAGGGGCGACTTTTTTCGCTTTAACATTAGATAGATTTTTTTTCTACTCGTCGTTTTTTTGTTTGCAACAATTTTCCTTAACATTTTTCTTGTGCACTTTGTTGTATGCTGCGTTGGTCGCTGTGTATGCCCTCTTTGGAGCGGAATCTTTGACTTGTTTCATTTCGATTCTCTATATGTTTTGTTGACTAAGCTATACGAAATGTTAAAGAGGGTCGATAGATCGGTTAGGGTGAAAGCAACATATAAACAATTTAAGTAATTTTTAAATTGTCACGAACGAGACTATGACAACAGCAGATGGATCGATTTAAAGAATCTTTATATACACCTAATCCTGTTTTTGCACGGTACATGTGTTCCAGAAAATATCGTGTAAAAAAATCGTGTAAATAAAGACACTACTTAATGGAAAAATGTTAGATTGGTTCAGCAACCCAAGAAAGCCTACGAAAATTAATACATAATTCGGTAAAATAAACATAAATTTTATTCTTCAGTATACCATTTTATTTCACATATTATATAAAGGAACTAATTTTATATAAAGGAACTTAAAAAATAAAATCATTTTAAAGTTTTTAAGCAATAAAAATCCAATTTAAAAACAAAAAAATCTCCTATGCAAGGAACATAAAAAAGTTGTATAGAAATATAAAAAATGGTATAGGGGTAAATTCTATTCGGTATTAGTTTCTGAATGTAAGCGCATTCTTTTCTGCTGCGTTGGAACAATATCTGTTTCGTCAGTAGAATTGTTCAGTTCTACGTCCACATCTTCAACTGCATATCAGAACTTGTTTCAGGCACAGGTTTATTTATTTTAATAGCAAATTCCGTTATAGTACGTTGCGATCCTACTTTGGAGAGTTCTTTGTACAGTTCCTTGTATCGAGCCATACAGGATTGTAGATCTGATTGAAATTTCACAGCTCTCCTAACTATCGGTATAATTTGCAATGAAATGTCAAAATCACATTGTGTTGCCATATTTAAAAAATATACGGAAAAATAATATTTGAATGGCAGTTCCTTGTGGAAACAGTGGCAAAACTTCATTATTAACTGGCAATGCTGAAGAGAGACAAAACTATGCATATGTAGATAAAATCACAGTTAAATTCAAAATAGATTTTATTTCCGTCTAAAAAAACGTGTAAAAACATGATAAGTGTTTTCCTGCTATTTAGAAAAACGTGTAAAAGCAGGATAAGTTTATTTCTGTCGACCGTGTTATTTCAAAATAGTGTAAAAAAAGACCGTGTAAAAACAGGATTAGGTGTTTACAAAAAAAAAATACATGTACATGTACACAGTACACGCAGAGAAAAAACATGGTTACTACATGGTCACGGCAATAATAATATGTTCTCCACAATAAAAGTATGTTCGTCGCATTGTTAACTGAATTTATTTTTTTCAATAGTATAATTGCTGCAACATTAATATTGTTGAAATGTAACAATAGTATTATTGCCAAATTTAAAAATGAAAATATGGTTAAAGCAACAATATAAATATGGTTAGTGCGACAAAAGTATTGTGTTTTGCTTTTTATGTTAACAACGATATGATTACGGCAATCATACTGTATGATTGTAATTTTTCTTCATTTAAATATGCTTTTTAGAACATATGTTATTGGTACGGATCTAATGCAATAATAGTACTTTTTTTATCGAAATTTTTTAAACAAGCTGTTTTGGCTTTGTTTATCTGAAATATTTCTAATAAAAACGCTTACGTTTATTTAAACTTATTTTTTCTACTGTGAGATAAATCACTCCTAATATTTTGAATTTAATGTATTTTTGAATAATTTTCTAATTCAAATCTATTGTCGACAACTCAAACAAATTCTTTTAAATAATATTGGGGATCATAGATTAATTGTGTGTGATCATAATATGGTTGTTGGGATCATAACATGGTTGCGTGTGAATCATACTATGGTTGTGAGGACCATACTATGGTTGTATATGAAACCAATTATGGTTGTGAGGATCATACTATGGTTGTGGAGATCATAGTATGGTTGAGTGTGAATCATACTATGGTTGTGGGGATCATAGTATGGTTATGTGTGAATCATACTACTGTTGTGAGGATCATAGTATGGCTGTATTTGAATCATACCATTGTTGTGAGGATCATAATATTGTTGCACCACAACCATATACCCAACAATAGTATTATCCTCTTCGAATATTGTCACCACAACCATACTTTTTTTCTGCGTGTAGGAACATAAATACTGTTATTTATATTATTAATTTATGCTGTAAAATAAAAAGTACTGAATGTTTTTGGACCAAATATTTTTTTATATATTTATTGATGTATATTGTATCTAAAACGAATCTACTTATTGGAAATGTCCGCCTTTTGCCTTTACACACGCCTTAAGTCGCACTGGCCAATCGTCAATAGCAGCACGAACCTCGTCCATTGGAAAATTGGCCACAGCTCGCCCCAAAGCAGTCTTAAGAGATCCAATGTTGGGGTATCTTTTGTGACAAACCTTGTCCTCTAAAACCGCCCACAATTTGTAATCCAATGGGTTCAAATCTGGACTGCCTGAGGGCCATTCTTCAGAGGAAATGAACGCTGGCAAATTGTTTCGAAGCCAGGCCTTATGGGCCGGCGCAGAATCCTGCTGGAAAGTCGATGGCTGGTTTTGAAACAGGGAATTGTTAAGAGGCTTCACAACAGCTTCCAAAACGGTTTCTTGGTAAACTTTGGTCGATGTTTTGACTCCTTGTTCGCAGAAATGCAGGTCAGTGACCCCATCGTAAGAGACACCCCACCAAACCATGACTGAAGCTGGGTGATGACCCTTTTCCACCCTTGGGATCAGTTCAGATGCTTCCTTAGATGACCGCGCATACACTCTATCATTTTGCTTGTTAAATTTTTCCTGAACGGTAACATTTTTTTCATCGGTGAACAAAATTTTTCTTTGCAAGTTATCAGCGTGCTTCGCCAAAAGACGTTTGCATTTTTCAATCCTATTTTTTAAAGCTACAGTCAATAAATGTCCGGTACGTCGTTTAAAAGCCCCAAGTCCCAAGTCTTTTTTAATAATTCGACTCATGGACTTTTGCGTGATATTCATCTAACGGGCCATGATTTTCTGTTTTCGGAGCGGATTTCTGTGAATTCTTGATTTAACGGCTTTGATGACATGCGGTGTTCGAACAGAGCGTGGGCGGCCCGACCGGTGGCGGTCTTTCACATCTCCAGTCTCCTCGAACAGTTTTATGCATCGGTAGAGGAACATGCGGCTAATCCCTAGTGGCCGAAGCATTTTGAAAATATTGCTTTTTTTTCATTTCACACTTGAAAAGCGCTATTACCTGGCCACTCCATGATCAAAGTTGGAACAATTTTAAAATCCCGTTACAGACTAACGCTATTGAGGTTAGCTTTCAAAACCCTGTTGAGCCATACACGATCGACGGGCTTAACATCATCGGCAATACTGACGAATGGGACTGTTGTCAAGGAGTCGGGTGCTCTTGATGTTCTGGGCTTGAAAATTCAGTGTGATGTTTGCTGGAACAAACACATTTTTGAAGTGTCAAAAGAAGCATTCAAGTGCCTAGGTTTTTTAAGGCAGTGCAACGAATACTTCACTTCCTCCGACCTCCTCAACATCTACATCACATACATTCGGCCAAAAATGGAGTATAACTCCCACATCTGGGTGGGTGCTTCGAGGTCTTCTTTGGAGTTTCTCGATCGGGTGCAAGGGAGGGCGCTGAGGCTTGTTGGAGAAAGCAGGGTGGCCAACTCGGTTATTTCACTCTTGCATCGGCGGAGTGCTGGTTGCGTATCACTCTTTTACAGGTACTTTAACGGGATGTGCTCTTCTGAGATAGGTGATCTCATCCCGGAGGTCAGAGTGTTCGCCCGTAACACCCGCTTGTCTAGAAGTTCGCATCCATTTGTTATTGATTGACCTACTGATCGCACGACGCATTACACGGAGAATTCGTTCTTTAGCCGCTTTGCCCGTATGTGGGACAGACTTCCAGCAGAGGTGTTTCCTGCCACGTACGATATGAACAGGTTCAAATTAAATGTCCATAAACATTACTCCCTCTTTCCTTCAATACCCTAACCTATCTTCCCTTGACCGATGGAATGCACTGCATATATAGAGGACACCCCCTGAGTGTTGGTCTTATAAAAAAAAAACTAATTTCAAAGTCGTTATAAATTAACCAGGTACTTTGACCCATAGAGCAGAACATGTTTCAGATAGTCTTCTTTATTTTTAATTATTCCATACATAAGATTGCAACTGCGCATGCTGAAATGGCAAACCTAACAGAATATTTTGCCGTCTAGAGCTATTACAGCTTTTGAAATATAACAATTGGAAAACTGTTGCTAATTTTTGTATTTAATTTTCGATTAGGAGTCAGATGACTGCCTACGAGTATAAATTAATTGAAAATGATTTTTTCTTAAGCACTGTGCTGGAGCATTGTTTAAGTTAATATTTTACTAGCTGGTTGACATTGATTGCTTTGACAGCTCCTAAATATACCATTTAAGAAAAAAATGTCCCATTTAAATAAATTTTTCTTGGAAATAATTTGGTTTGTAAAATTCGGAGCGTTTTAAATCAGCGTTTATATACGTCGTTCTGGCCAGATACCGGAAAAGATATTTCTCTTACGTTTTCCGTTGCGTAGCCTAAGACTTGTCACTCCGCCCACCCAGTTTGACCAGCGTACTGCAGCTTCCTTTCGTTTCGTTCGGCCACCAAGCAAGACAGACGTACATGACTTTTTCCTTTCCGTTCGTGTTGAACGTCTTCGTTTCAGTGCCAATGCTTTTAACAAAACAAATGATGATCATAAATTACCCTCTTGAGATTAAGTATAGAAGTGCACAGCCAAGCGAATGAACGGACAGGCCAGACCCACCATGCCGCCGGAAACTGTGGAAAGCGATGAAACAGATACACAGACACCCACAGAAACATATCCACACGCACTCAGAACAAGAACGACAAATGAAGAAAGAAAAAAAGCTGCAAATGTCATTATGAGCAGTAGGAGTAGAGCAGCAAGAAAAAACAGCAATCGAGCAAGAAAGACATTTGATGTGTAGAGCAAACGTTGACTATCACTGAACAAGGACGAGCTTACATCCGCTCAGATCCGTTCGCTCACGCACACACACACACACACTCAAGCGTTCACAATCAAACGAACGCATATCCTGCCTTTCTTGGTTTCTTTTTCTTTTTCTTCTATAATTTTATTGTATTTTTCATTTGACTTTTTTACTTAAATTGTGCAAATGTTTCTGGTAGGGCTGAGCAACGAGTGGGTGAATTCGAGGAGAAGTGCTTGGCCCTGTGGCCCACTTTGTGGCAGCAACAACGACAGTGGCAACAAGAAGTCTACATACAGAGAAGAGAAATATTGTATAACACCCATCGTTTTGTTAGCAGTAAATGTTCCAAATGAAGTTCACAATTTGTGAAGTGAATTTATCAAATCGAAACTGAAAACGAAAACGGCAAAAACGCCAAACGTTGCCATTTCTTCTTTCACTTTTCCTTGCTTACACTCGTTTGTTGCCATCCTTCTTGGTTTCCTAGTGTCTTTGTTTGTCGTTTCTTTATGCTAGGAGTGCGGCTGTTTCATGTTCGTGTCCTTCTGCTCTGTGCTTTGCTAGACATTTGCTTTGTTCGACTGCCCTGGCAGCGAGAGCCGAACCGAGGGGGGCATGGGTCTGGGCATGGCTTGGGTTGTTGGGTTTGCTTGCTGTTGCCGCTGCTGCCATTGGCCATTAGTAATGTACTTAATTTTGTGTAAAAAGTAATAAATGTCTTTAGTTTTCGTTTACGAATTACGGGAGGGGCAGAAAATAGAACTCGAACGAACAAAAAAAATACAAATGAAACAATCAATTGAGGTGAGAATATAATCATAAAGTTGTGATTTCCTGTCAGTTGTTTTGTTTTTGTTTTTTTTCTGTTCGTCTCTTTTCGCCTGTGGACGACAATAAACTACAGGTTTAGTGTTTTGTTTTGCAACCCTCAGGATTATTCAAGGTAATGCTAAGAGTCTGTGTAGGGATAAGGGAGATGTCGTTGTAGTCTGCGTAGAGAAGATTTTCGATAGTGGGAGAAGTCTACTTGTCAATGTTTCAGAAGGTCGTTTTTAAAGTCCTTACCGCATTTGTAAATTTTAAAGTTAAGGTTTGGGTTTATGTGTAGGTTTAGCTGAAGCTGTAGATGTACTTAAAAGGGACATAAATACTGTTACACGCGTTGCTGTAAAATAAAAAGTATGCTGTAAATATAAAAGTACAGAATGTTTTTGGACCAAATATTTTTTGATATATTTATTGATGTATATTGTATCCAAAAAGAATCTACTTATTCGAAATGTCCGCCTTTTGCCGTTACACACGACTTAAGTCGCACTGGCCAAATGTCAATAGCTGAACGGACCTAGTCCATTGGAAAATTGGTCACAGCTCGAACCAAAGCAGTCTTAAGAGATCCAATGTTGGGGTATCTTTTGTGAAAAACCTTATTCTCTAAAACCGCCCACAATTTGTAATCCAATGGGTTCAAATCAGGACTGCCTGAGGGCCATTCTTCAGAGGAAATGAACGCTGGTAAATTGTTTCGAAGCCAGGCCTGTAATCCAATGGGTTCAAATCTGGACTGCCTGAGGGCCATTCTTCAGACGAAATGAACGCTGCCAAATTGTTTTGAAGCCAGGCCTGGGACGTTTTAGCCTTATGGGCCGGCACAGAATCCTGCTGGAAAGTCCATGGCTGGTTTTGGAACAGGGAATTGTTAAGAGACTTCACAACAGCTTCCAAAACGGTTTCCTGGTAAACTTTGGCCGATGTTTTGACTCCTTGTTCGCAGCAATGCAGGTCAGTGACCCCATCGTAAGAGACACCCCACCAACCCATGACTGCAGCTGGGTGATGACCCTTTTCCACCCTTGGGATTAGTTCAGATGCTTCCTTAGATGACCGCGCATACACTCTATCATTTTGCTTGTTAAATTTATATTATAAATGTCCGGCACGTCGTTTGAAAGCCCCAGGTCCCTAGTCTTTTTTATTGATTCGACTCATGAACTTTTGCGTTATATTCATCTCACGGGCCATGATTTTCTGTTTTCGGAGCGGATTTCTGTGAATTCTTGATTTAACGGCTTTGATGACATGCGGTGTTCGAACAGAGCGTGGGCGGCCCGACCGGTGGCGGTTTTTTACATCTCCAGTCTCCTCAAACTGTTTTATGCATCGGTAGAAGAACATGCGGCTAATTTCTAGTGGCCGGAGGGTTTTGAAAATATCGTTTTTTTCATTTCACACTTGAAAAGCGCAATTACAGCGATACGGTTCTCATTAGTATCTAACCACTCCATGATGAAAGTTGAAACAATTTTAGAATTCCGTTAGCTTTAAAAACCCATATGACATTAACGGGGTATGTCCAGTTCTACTATTGAAATGGGTGTGTTCAATGTTGTAACAGTATTTATGTCCCTACTAAGAAATTTCCTTCAACTGTTGACCGCAACTACGCCTTAGGGTTTCCATTCTGAGGGTCCAATTTTGGATGATTCGTCGAGCATTTCGACCGGTATGGCTTAAATGACACGCGTAATGTTGGCTTCCAAAACCTGAATCGTAGCTGGTTTGTCAGCATAGACTTTACGCCTTAACGTAACCTAAAAGAAATATGCCTAAAGGTGTATATCACTTGATCCAGGTGGACAACTCACCTGTCCAAAACGTGAAATTAGCTGCTTTTCGAAATGACCTCTCAATAGATCCATTGTTTGAGCAGCTGTATGGCAAGTGGCACCGTCCTGTTGAAACCAAGTGTCGTTAAGATTACGGGCTTCAGTTTCAGGTAGCATAAAGATCGATATCATGGCGCTATAGCGAGCACCATTCACGGTTACGTTCCGGCCACCATCATTTTTGAAAATAAATGCACCGATGATTTCACCAGCTTATAAACCGGACCAAACTGTGGTTTTCTCTGGGTATAATGGCAGCTCTTGAACATCTTCTTGTTGCTCTTCAGCCCACATGCGGCAATTTTGTTAATTGACTTTGCCGTTGTGCCTGAATTGGACCTCATCACTAAACACAATTTTGGTCGAACAGCGGTTCTTCCCGTTTCTCACCGAACGCTCATTTCCATAATACAGTTGCCAACATTTGAAGGTAATTATTTTCAAAAAATAAATACCTTTCAAAATAACAATAATCACTTGATTTGAATGTTAATAATTTTTTTTTGAAAAAATACCTCTAGATGGATTACCCTATATATAGCAATATGTATCATAATCTGCAGCAATACCAATAGCAATCTAGCAATGTAGCTGTGGAAGTTGCTATTGTTTTAGCTTTAGACATAGCTGCATCTATTTTTTGGGTAAGATAAGAAACCATTTATAGCTTCTTAAATATGCCAGTAGCTGCAGTAGTGCTGCGAGTGTAGATGTGGCTGTAATTGCAGCTGTTGCTAAAGCCATAGCTATAGACGAAGCTGTAGATCATGCAGTAGACTAGGCTGCCGTTCCAGCTGTAGTTGTAGAAAAAACATCACAGCAGTTCCAGCTGTAGTTGTAGAAAAAACATCAGCTGTAGCTATATCAGCACTAGAAACTTTTAAGGTAGCTGTATCTATTTTTTTAGGAAGAGGAGAAACCGTTTATTGGTTTTAGGGGCTCTAAAATATGTTAGCACCTGCGCGTTGGTTACTAAGACGCAAGTCAAAAATAACTGATTTTGTGTTAGTAGAGTCTTCTAGCAAACGAACTGTATGTAATTTATGGTTTGTGATGATTAATCGTTGCAATACTTCTACGTTTCCTAGCTTTTAAACCATAACAAATAGAATAATCATAAAATACACCCATCACTTGAAGAATATTGAATTCTTTAAATCCCCCACTTGGACTCCCCCTTTAAAATATTTATGGCTTGTTCTACTAAGGCTTTTAAAGTTCATACACAGCTATTGTCGAAAGCAAAACCCCTTTTTACGTGGCCTTTAAGTTTGCTTACATTTTGCTGTTACTCTGAAATACCCCTCCCCCTACTTCTTCTGGTCCCCAAATTTAGTCAGGGTGGCTACATTTCCTATCTACAGAGCCCAGGCCAAACAGCCGCCGCGCCGCTCCAAACGGAAGTCTGGCACATTTCCTTAGAAATTTATGTGAGCAAAGGCAGGCAGACATTAAAATGAAATGAAAAGAAAACAACACTTGAATTTCTGTTCTTTATTTTGTTCTTTTTTGCCATTTTTATGTGCAGAAACAGTTCTTGTGGCAAAATTTAAGCGTGAGCGTCATGTAAGTAGAACTTTATAGACACTTACTGTTGTAATGTTAGTCCCAAGTCTGCGGTGGTAGAACCGTATTTTTCCAAAGGGATGCGTTGAGAATGTTTAAAACCTTATCACAAAACATGAACTGTTGTCTATTTCTATGAACTCATTATTTAATGATGCATTTTACCCGCGAAAATTTTGTCTATTACCCCGACAAAGAGTCAGTCATGTCAGCTATTCGTCCTAGAGCGACGCGGTTACATAAAAAAGAGCATTAACACCGAAAGTTTATGGCAGCTGTGTGTGGAAGGGGGTTGGAATACATTTTTGTTATGCTGAGTAAAGATTTTCTTTTACATTGAAATGGAGAAAAGTTACATGGCATATGTTTAGGGGGTTTAGATATGTCTTTTAAAAATTTAAAGCATACTTTTTGGAGTCTTTTTCTGTTGTACGCGGGCCAAAGACTATCCAAAGGGGTGGTTCTAGGGCTAGGTTTTATAAGGATTTCACCGACAGGGGGCAAATACAGTTTCAGTTGCTAACAAAGCATTTATTTTGTATGTAATTCATAGCGACATCTAGTGGTGGCAAATGTACCATTATTACACCAATCATACTAAGTTCGTATGCCCTTTAGATAGCCCTTGCCATGGGCAAAGACTGGTTAAACAGCATACAGTCTAAGAAACTTTTACAGTGCGTACGTTTAAAATTTGTTTTTTTAAAATGTTTTTATATTCTAATTCATACTATTACAGAGGCCTCAGCGCCGTCAGGCCTTTTACAGGCCAAAGACTAGATAAAAGGGTAGTTGCCCTAGATCTTATAAATATTTCACCAACAGAGGGCGTATACTGATTCTTCTTAAAACTAGGCATTAATTTAGTATAGTTTTAGAAAAAATGCTACAATATCAATAATCGCTGTGGTTACGCTAATGTGGATATAGGTTAAAAAAAACCTTAGAAGTCCATTTTCCACAAGATGGCGCTGCATACCATGTAGGTCGCGCAACCTTTACAATTGTCAATTAATATTGAGTCATCTTACGACAAGCGTTCATTAGCTGACCACGGCGATCATGCAAATTGTTTCTTATAGATTATTTGCTTCGGGTCTTTGGCCAGTCCTTGAATTAAGCTATCATGCTATCTTTCCTGGACGGCCTCCACAACATTATTCAACATGATATTGTTGCAAATAAGCGATGTCATCCACACATCTGTGCTAAAAATTAAAACGATTGTAGAGTTTTGGGACCAGAACGAACCCTATTGAAATTGGTCTATATCGTTTGAAGTTTTGTTATAATACTGGGTGGCCCAAATAAGACTGAAGAGTTTATTAAAAAGTTCCATTGTGGTTCTTGCTGTATGCTGCGTACTACAAATTTGCAGCGCACAAACCAATTTTCGAAGCACTTTTTCACTCCGATTGAGAAACCTCCAAAACATGCATAGTTTTATGATTCGTTACCTGTGAGCTACCGCAGTTTATTTTTTCTACATCTGTTTGCACCAATCCTTCGCAGCCATTTTTTGACCATTCGTCAAATTATGTGGGATCCAACGAGAACAATTTTTTTTTCACTGCCAAATGAACATGCAATATCTTATTGTTGCTTTCCATACTAACGCCCAAGGATGCCTTTATCTCACGATTTGTCACATGTCGGTCTTGCTTAATCAGTTCACGCACAGCATCGATGGTTTCTGGCAAAGTGCCCGAAGTTGGACGTCCTTCACGAAATTTATCTTGGAGCTAACGGCATTCGAGACTGAACTATTGTTACCAGCGATTAAAAGTGGTTTTTGATGGTGCTTCATTGGCAAAAGCCGATACAAGTTGACTTAAACACTCTTGTCTCGATAACCCAAGCCGGAAATCGTAAAAAATAATTACAAAGCCCTGTTGAAGGTCTTTGGTTTACCCTCCACATTTTAAAACAATAAATACGGACCGATAACTTTATCAACGATAAAACCCCATCAAACAGTAACTCTTGGGGGGGGGGGGGATAATACCCTAGGATTCCATCGCTGATCCTGTTCCTCGAAATGGAAGACTAAGTTCCAAATCAGGTTGATACTGGATACTGCTCTGGCATTGAAATGACGACAATAATTTCGTTGAGATCATGAACTTGGCAAACTGCAATAGAGAACAAAAGTTATAAATATTGCGAGTGATCTTTGATAGTGCGATGGATTTTTATTGTGTTTACTTTGTGCGGTGGAATACTCTACTGCCGGCGGGTTCTCGTTTATTCAGAATTTGGGTGCACTTAAGTGTATTGCCATGGAAAGTTAGCGTTCATCGAAACTGCAGTCAACCCTGCTTAAAACTTCAAGTCTTTTCGACTGCCTTTTGAATAACTTTTTGATTTCTCTTCGAACAAATGTGAAGAAGAAACATAGTATCAAATCCGACTATGAATTAAATATATTAATTATGAATACGGGGGTTGCTATTTATATTTCGGGTCCTGTCAATACTAGTGTTCCCAGGCGTAAACTGGAACTTCCATGGGAACCTTTAACAGTTTTTAGCATAATTTCACTCAGAACGTTTTGTCATTTGAGGGCGAATTCATTCATTCAAAATTCATCTCAGTCAAATAATGGATTTATCCCGTAAACATTTCCGTGCGATGATTTTTACAATTTTCGGCGTGGGTTATTGAGACAAGAGTGTTTAAATCAACTTGTTTCGACTTTTGGCGATGAAGGACCATCAAAAACTACTGTTAATCGCTGGTACCAATAGTTCAGTCTCGAACGCCGTTAGCTCCAGAATAAATTTCGTGAAGGACGTCCAACTTCGGGCACTTTGCCAGAAACCATCGATGCTGTGCGTGAACTGATTAAGCCAAACGGACATGTGACATACCGTGAGATTGAGGCATCCTTGGGCATTAGTATGACAAGCATCAATAAGATATTGCCTGTTCATTTGGCCGTGAAAATAATTTGTTCTCGTTGGATCCCACATAATTTGACGCAAAGAGATGTTGAAAAAGTATAACTGCGGTAGCTCAAAGGCAGTGTATAACATTGTCACAGGTGACGAATCATGGATATATTCATATGAACGCTAAAACAAAACAGCAATCGACCGTATGGGTCTTTCAAGACGAGCCAAATCAAACAAAAGTTGTTTGTGGTAGAAGTACATCCAAGCAAATGATTGCGTTTTTTTCGGTATAACCGGCCATGTTGCCAGAGTGCCTTTTGTGGAACGTAGGACGGTCAATTCAGAGTGGTACACAACCAACTGTTCGAAGAAATGAGAAAACATAATAAGAGTAGACGGATCATTTAACATCACGACAATGCGAGCTCTCAAACATCAGCTGATACGATGAGCTATTTGACCACTTAAGATGTCGAATTGATGGGCTATCCACCGCACAGCCCTGATTTGGCACCAAATGACTTCTTCTTATTCCCTAGCATCAAGAAAAAAATCGTGGTCAGCGTTTTTCATCGCCCGAAGCAGCTGTTGAAGTGTTCAAAAATCATGTTTTGAAGTGTCTGAATCGGAGTGGAAAAAGTGCTTCAAAAATTGGTTTGTGCGCATGCAAAAATGTATTGATATTTTAAAAAACAATAAAAACCATTTCCAATGATAAATTATTGTGTTTTTATTGCCGGACCCGAAATATAAATAGCAACCCTCGTCTAAACTGGTGTATAAAAGTATTTTGAAATTCAAACAAAATAAAGCATAATTTTTGGGATTTTAGAAATTTAAGCAAAATAAAGCAAACTTTTATTCTTTTCGAAGTTTAAGCAAAATAAAGCATACCTTTAGGCTTCTGTAAGTTTAAGTAAAATATAGCATACTTTAAGACTTTTAATGCTTATGATACCTTCTGTGAAGTTTAAAAAATTTATAACATAATCCCAATATAATCGTTGAGTCTGCAAGCATCTGTCGAACGTTTACAGATAAAGGCCTACGTTTTAAAGGTTTATAACTAACTTTTTAAGACACGGATTCAAATCAAATATTAAAGAGTGTTAAGGTAATTGCCATCGGTTCAAAGAAATGTAGTTTATGTTTTTCCAATCCTGCTCCTCCTAGTGTTAGCTAAACTCAGCCCATGGAATTTGCATTTGCCCAATTGAGCGACACTTTTTTATATTTTATTGCTCCTTACCTTGTTTGCAGTTCAAAGACCTTAACCTGCTCTGAACTCTGCCAGAGTTCAGTTTGTTTATTTAAAATGTATACAGATAACTTCTTTTATTGTCACAAGGTTTCAAATTTCTGTAAAACAAAACAAATTCGATTCTGGGAATTTACAAATTACTCGCCTAAATAGGTCTGCTGAATATATCAAAGTTTTAAATGTTTGAAGAATTTTCCTAAGAATTTTGAAATGCTACGACCAGGTGTTAGGATGTCACTCACCCTGCTGCGTTTTCAAAAGGTGGACATTTTTAGTGATAGAGACAATTGCCTATACAAATATGCCGATTCTTAAAATTGAAACAGAGTTTTGTGTATTTTCCCTAAAAGTATGTTACTAGTTTGGTTAGGAAAATCAAAGAAAGGGCATACCGAAAGGATTGAATGGAAGTTTTTAAGGACTTCTTGCCTTTGTTCAACGAAAAGGGTCGCTTTGCCCATAACCCAATATATTTGAGGAAAACCCATCTGAACGCCTTCTTTTTCAACCCAACAATTGGTGAAAATTTAATAATCTAACCAAACAGTGGTGGGGGGGGGGGGGGGACCCTCTCCTCTAACACAATTTGCGAGTTGCCTTTGGTGGTGTACAGACATAGAGACGACAGTAATCCAATAAATTGCATTTATTTGCCTCATTTGAAAGTTTGGCCAAACAATGCGGGGATGCTCTCAATGAAATATCCTTAAATATAATACAGGTTAATTCCTGACAAATACTTGACACAAAAAAAAACAAGAAGAAATGAAAGAAAAATAATATGAACAAGTTCATATTGTTGTGTGGTTCTTGTTATAGATAACTCTTAATAAAACTGAAGCATACTTCGGGGCGTAGAATTATTATAACATAAGAACTACTCCAAAGGCAAAAAATAAGGCACTCATCTGTAGCTTCACCCCCGCCCCAACGTCCCCAGGGTTGGCCGTGCGACGAGCTATACGAATATGAACGTGTGTCCATGTCCAGGGATAGATAATAAACTCATCACTGACCCTTAAAATGGTATTATATACAAAGCTTACGCATATATACAAGCATACTTTAGTTTTTTTTTCGTTTTGTCCTTTGGAAAAAAGGTAAAATTGTTTGGTTCTTTGCCTTGGATTTACTTTTATTCGTTTATGATTTTACTGCATTTGTGAGGGATTTCCAAGATATCCCCTTTGGAATATATTGTATGTGGGCGGGTTAACGATAACAATTGGGTTTTTGTTTTTCCCAAAAATTAATTTATTAGATTTTCTTAAGTCTTCCTAATAGACCAAGAGCACTTGAAAAGGGGAAATATACGAAAACATAGCTTGTCTATTGAAAGTAATTAGAAACTATTGTTATTGTCTTAGTTGAATAAGCTGCAAAGGTATTACGGGAATTCTCGTTGCAAGATGGGAACTTGGGATGGTATTAATTATGGAATGTGGGGACAGTATATTTCATCTAAAAATAAGTTCATCTTTCAGTAGCCCTAATGAAGGCAAACAATTTGGAAGTTAATCAAGAAATACGATGAAAAACTCACCCCTAAAGTATGTAACAAACTAAGAGAAAAACTCAGCCCGAAAGTAGGCAGTGAAATATTAAATTTTCCCTTGTTCGTAACTAATTTCGCGAAAACTTGTGATAAAATAAAATTACTGTGAAAACCTCATCCCTTAGGTAGGCATCAACTTAATGAAGAGCTCTGCCTGAAAGTAGGCAGTATTATATTTATGTAATTATTAATTGATTAATTCTAATGGGTGGAGTGCATGGCAAATATGTGTGAATATTGAGTGGAAGATCGAATACTTGTAAAGTAGTAAAATTACTGAGAGAAGCTCACCCCTAAGGTATGCAGCAAACTTAGTGAAGAACTCAGCCTGAAATTAGACAGTGGCATATATATGCAATCGCTAATTAATTAATAAAAATGTCACGAATACATGACGAATTTGAGGGAATGTGGAGTTGAAGATCGAATACTTGTGAAATAATAAACGTTCTATGAAAAACTCACCCCTAAGGTATGCAGCAAATTTTCTAAAAAACTCAGCCTGCAATTAGGCAGTGGTATATAAGCAATCTTACATTGGTTAATACTTATGTCGGAAATCCATGACAAATATGTGGGAATATGTAGTGGAAGATCAAAAACTTGTGAAATAATAACAATTCTGTTAAAAACTCACCCCCAACGTATGCAGCAAATTTAATAAAGACCTCAGCCTACAATTAGGCAGTGGTATATATGCAATCTTTAATTGATTTATACTTATGTCTCGAATGCATGGCAAATATGTAAGAATATGCAGTGGAAGATCGAATAGTTGTGAAGTAGTAAAATTACTTAGAAAAACTCACCCCTTAGGTATGCAGCAAACTAAATCAAGAACTCCGCCTGAAATTAGGCAGTGGTATATATACAATCTTATATTGATTAATACTTATGTGTCGAATATACGAGTATGGCAAGCATGTGATAACACTGTATGACAAATTTAAGCTTTTGGTTGCACACATGAAAAAAATTAGTATATTCTGAAAGAGGAGGAAAAAATAAAATACACGTGTATCCCACTTTTACTGCATCAATTCGTATATTTGCAAAAAATTTATGGATATGGACTTGTATGTTAATACAAAATATGTTTATATAAGTGGTTTTTAACCAAATATATATACACATTTTTCGCGAAAATACGAATTAATCTAGAAAAACTGGGACACACGGGTAGTTTATTTTTCGACGTAGATTTCGAATATATAGGTCTTCTTCAGGTGTGCAAAAGCGTGTTGAACGGTGTAATATGCAATGTAAGATCGAATACTTGTGACATAACAAAGTTACTGTGAGAAAGTCAGCCAGAAGGTATGCAGCAAATTATATGAAAGACTCAGCCTGAGATTAGGCAGTGTTTTATATATGCAATTATTAATTGAGTAAAACTTAGGTCGCAAATCCATGACAAATACGTGGGAATATGTAGTGAAAGATCGTCGAATTATAAAAGTTTGACCATCAGTAAAGCTTTTTAAATGCTGAACGATTTTTTTAAAAAGTTATAGCTTAAAATTAGACTGTATTTGGGAATTTACAGCGAAAATTAAATTATGGCGACAGCAATTGTAGTTTGCAGCTCATTATGAATATGAAAAAAAAATTACATTAATCTCGGATGCCTTTTGAGGAGGTGCATTAAGGCAAACGCTTAAATGTTTCCGTAGTAATAAAATTGCTAGCTTTGAGCTTATTCTTTATGTAGTCTCAGTCAAGCTAAACAATAGGGATAAGTGTCATTAAAAAGCTCTGGTTATATGAGATGGCATTTAAAGACAAAAGCTTTATTCTTCCCATTGTTAAACAATGAATACTCGAGGTATTGCCTTCAATTCAGTCAGGATGGTGAAATTTTGAAGTCAGCATTTTTACAAACAGTTGGAAGTGCAATTCTTTTCCCCCATAGAAGCCACGTTTACTCTAATGCCGCATATATGAAAGACCATTTTAGTGCCAAGCATTCAAAGGTTCCACCCGATTTGTAGACCCATCCCTCCAGAAACTACGAATAAGGCGACTTCCCAGTGCTGTTAAAGACTTACAACTTTTACAAATTTTTTAGTTCATGGACTTATAAAAAGAAACTGCAGCTTAACAGGCTTTAGCAATTAATTCCCAAAATTATTTTAGGCAATTGTTTAAAATATGTTTTTCCCTTTGCTTTATGCTAATTTGGGGATTTTCGATAGTTCTTTCGTCCGCCATAAACACGCAATCGTTTTGTAAGCCATCATTGTATTTTAAGAAAAACTCTTAAACTGCACTTCAAAAACAAAATGCACTGCATACCAATAAATCCTGCAGCATATTGCGAACTTTAAGAGTGAGCTGGGCGTAGCGTGTGTGTGGCGTGCAGACTTTCTTGCAACATATTTCCAAACATTTAGCCCGAACACTCTGGCCAAGGGAAAAGGAAAAACAAATCGTATTGATACATCTGCGAAACACCTTCTGTGCAGGAAAATGTAGGCCAGACACGCAAACCAACTGGCTGGATGGATGGAAATCAATGGCAACGATTTTTCGACGGTGGCTATGAAAGGGGCAAAATGAAAAGTTACAAAGTGAATTTTGTTTTGGCCAAAAACAAAACAGAAACGGAAGCATTGCTCCAGAAGGAAACCCTTACACATACCACAAAAAACAAAGAATTTGAAGGCAAACGTTGGTAGAGTGGCATGGCTGGAAATGATATGCGAGTGAAATTTTCTCAAACGGAACGGGCTGCGTGTTTAATACAAATCAAAAAGTTACATTTCATGTTAGTTTCTTCTTCACTTCGGCACCACGCCACACACAGACATGCTTAAGAGAATCTGTTAGAAATATGGGAAATGTTAAAGATTGCGATAAACACATTAAGAGCGTTAACTTGGTAGGGGCGAAAAGTCGATGTGAAAGTTATCAGTGCGAAAAAGTTAAAGGCAAATTAAAGCCTATTGCAAAAATTATGTTAAATCTGAAGATAGAGTTCTTTAGTTCTAACATGGAATGGAAAGGGAAGATTTCGGTTAAAACGCCCAGTGCGAGATCTTTTGTTGAATATGTGAAGGCATACATGATAGCTTAGAATATTCTTATGACTAAAGCTAATGCTCGACACCAACGGGGCGACGGGACTTTCTGCCCAAAGTATCCACTTAACCTTTATACTACTCCAAATTTTGTAAGATTTCCCCGAAACGCAAATAGATACAAGTGGATAGCAGATACAAGTTTTCAAGCCACCAATGCCACTCAGCTGTCACAAGAGTCAAAAACCAGGCAGCCAACTTAAAGATACGACACGGCTAGAGGTCTTTAAATGTTTCTTTAAACTAGAATACAACGTGCTATAGCTGAGAGTTTCGTAGATTTACGGAAAACACAACAAAAATTAGAGAAATATTTCCAAAACATTTTTTTTCGAAAAAACTTTCGTAATAATTAAAATCCTTTTGGCCGTCGGTGTTATTTAGTAAAAGTTTTGGAGAGGACATTATGGTGAAAAAAACATTTATTTGGTTTCAATCCCTAGGTCGTAGCACAAGATAAGTATCGACAAATTTCGATATAAATTAAAAACTATTGACCCTTTATCAGAGTTTATACGTCAAAGGCAATATATTTTGTTTTGAATTCCTGTTCATCTATAGGGGATCTGCTTCGATATCCAGTTGGAGGAAATGCGCCATTTGAATTGGATGCGTCAACAGAGGCCTGGGGGTCAGCTGAGTGGGCTTGGCCGGACAATTGAAGAGGTCCATCACCGCATGTGGTCCCTGATTGCAGGCGGGCTAAACGCCCAAAACGTTAGTATCAATTCGTGCACAATACGAATTGAGGCGTCTGCATCATTCAGATCTCAATTGAGCCAAAACCAGGAGCGTCTGCCGATGTAGCATCTTTTCCTCTGGTGAAATCTTTGGGGGATGTTCCCTATTATTCGCACTTTAGCTGGAACAAACGTCCGGAAAGTTGCCCTCAACAATCGAGATCTAAGCTAGCCAAAAACACGCGCGTTTGCTGAAGTAGCGCCTTCTTTCCCTAACACTACCTACATTCACGCTGTCGCTGGATACTGCTGCTGCGACTTCATCAGTGTGAATGTTGTTCGGACCTGCCTGATAGTTTCGATGATCTAAAGGTTCTCTCTTGTACCGCTGGTCCTCTCTCTCTAGAGCATGAAGATCGTACCGAAAGTGTCCTATCCTAAAGATGGTGGTTAGGATGACTACTGCGAAAACACTTTTGCAGGTATTGCTTAGACAGCAGGAAATTGAGTCTGCGCACTGTAAGGACCTTCGTCTCGTCATGTAGATGGTCCTCAGAAGACATAAGAAGACACCCTTGATGTTCTGACGGCGGCACTCTGGCAATGTCTGAATTTTCTTTCACTGTGTCGTACTCACGTTCGCCGACCACACATGTGCTGTGTAGTTCGCTACAGACCGACCTATTGCTTTGTAAGAGGTCACCAACGTTTCTTTGTCGGCTTCCCAAGTGCTGTCGGTCAGTGACTTGAGGACCTTGTTACTACTTTTTAGTTTATCGCAGATAACTGTAGCATGTGCAGAGGATCGAAAAAGGCTTTCGAATGTAACCCCAATTTTGGTGTAGTTGGTAGTGGGGATATTGACGTCGTCGATTTTTACATTAAGAGACACCCAAACCTCTGCGGTCCATGCAGTAAACAGTGTGGCTGATAATTTGAATGCTGATCTTTTCATATTCCATGCAGTGAAAAAACGTGTTAAGTCAGTGAGATAACTGTTGATTTTCTCGAATATGTCTTCTCTTCTAGGTCTTGATGACAGAATTGTGCTATCACCAGCTAACGACACTATTTCAACGCCGTCTGGTGGTGCAGGAATTTTAGAGAGGTACAGGTTAAACGGAACCGGGGGTATAACTTCACACATGCGAACTCAGGGGCTTCGAATTCCTGTCTTAGGAATTCGAGTCAAAACATCGGCCAAAGTTTACCAAGAAACCGTTTTGGAAGCTGTTGTTGAGCCTCTTAACAATTCCCTGTTCCAAAACCAGCCATGGACTCTCCAGCAGGATTCCGCGCCGGCCCATAAGGCTAAAACGTCCGAGGCCAGGCTTCGAAACAATCTGCCAGCGTTTATTTCCTCTGAAGAATGGCACTCAGGCAGTCCAGATTTGAACCCATTGGATTACAGGCCTGGCTTCGAAACAATTTGCCAGCGTTCATTTCCTCTGAAGAATGGCCCTCAGGCAGTCCTGATTTGAACCCATTGGATTACAAATTGTGGACGGTTTTAGATAACAAGGTTTGTCACAAAAGATAGCCCAACATTGGATCTCTTAAGACTGCTTTGGTTCGAGCTGTGGCCAATTTTCCACTGGACGAGGTTCGTGCAGCTTTTGACGATTGGCCAGTGCGACTTAAGGCGTGTGTAAAGGCAAAAGGCGGACATTTCGAAAAAGTAGATTCTTTTTGGATACAATATACATCAGTAAATATATTAAAAAATAGTTGGTCCAAAAACATTCAGTACTTTTTATTTTACAGCTTAAAACGTGTGTAACAGTATTTATGTCCCTACTAAGTAGAGTTTACAACCCAACGTTTCCTCGAACTTAGTGGCATGATTGACCGTGTCGACGGTTTTGTAAGGTCAGAAGCCACGAGAACCATCTTGCCCATGGGCTTGTTCTAAGCAGTTGTTGCGCCGTGTGGCTTGCGGAACCCATGCTGATGTTTAGCACATGGAAGGTGTTCGATCAGTCTGGGTAGGAGCGTGCTTCCAGCGTCTTTGCTACTGGCGAAAATAAGAAGATCGGACTGTACGATTTTTCTGTGCTTGCGTTTTTGCCTGGCTTCAGTAGTTATTATTTCCGGCGACAGTTTAGTTATATTGTTTGAACAGCCCTGTTTACGCATCTACTCTGGCGGATTGACTGTATGGCTTCACCTAATTAAGAAAATCTATAATTAGAACACATTTTTCGATATAGTCGTAAGCACAACAATTTCCCATGTATTGTGTTCGTATATGTGCCCAAAGAGAAAGGGACCTAAGGGTAAAAAAAATCAATTCTAATTTTTTTTCTTTTTTTGATGTGGACAACATCTGAGCATCGAATGAGACCGATACCATGCCCCAAAAGTGTTTCCTCCCACAGATATGCGCGTTTTATGAAAGTGAAGTCGGCGATTCTAAGAGCAAATAGAAAGGGACCTCATCATTAAAATGGCTCTCCTGAACAAAACTTTTCATCAACTTTTCACTTTTTTTTGATGTGGACAACATCTGAGAATCGAATTAGACCGATCCTATGCCCCAAAAGTGTTCCCTCCCAGAGATATGCGCGTTTTATAAAAGTGAAGTCGACGATTCTAAGCGCAAATAGAAAGGGACCTTACCTTTAAAATGGCTCTCCTGAACCCAACTGGTTTTTAACCTTAGGTCCCTTTCTATTTTGCGCGTCACATATGCAAATCAGCTCTCGCATTAACTTTTAACTCCAAGCCATCTCCACCCAATTGATGTTTTGTGTTTTAAATTAGATAAAAACCCGCTCGCGCTGTTTTCGGGTGAAGCCAACAAATGGATCAAAATTTATAATCGACATTTTGCAACAAGAGAAAAATCCCACTCGATTGTTTGTTCGAACGTACTCGTATGTGTGGGCATATTTCAAATTAAACAATGTAATTTCGTTACAAAATTTTGTGGACATTTTTGCGCCAAAAGGCAAACAAACAATTTCGAAATATTTAGCAAAGGTTAAAAGGATCAGCGATGCTTTAACAGGAGAGAGGGTGGGCGTAGAACAAAGCATAATTAAAATAGAATGCATACAAACGAATAAATTTCGTTTGGCCAATGTGCCCTATGTAGGCAGTCGTTTATTAAATGTATGTAAATGTGTTGTCACAAAAACAAGCATTTAATAATCAGCTTCTCATTTCCGTTAGGGGGGGGGGAGGATGGGAAGCAAGAAAGCTATACCACGCCTATATACTCGTATATACAACAACATTCGAACTCGTACTAGCACACAGAGACACAGCCATGGTTTGCTAATGCCAACGGGGCTTATATTACATCATTGTCATGCTTATGCTTATGTGCTCAGCATCATTATCGGCATACCGACGATGCTCATGGCCCCGCAGAACCCTTCTCAGTGTCGACTGCCCCTTGGTTGGTTGGCTTTGCTCATCGGCAGAGCCTCGTCGTCATCATTGTCATTATATGTCATTGTTATAGAAAATATCTGCTTTGTTTGCATTATATTGTCAATATGTGAGAGGCTGTGTGTATATGTGTATATATGTGTGTGTGTTTGTGTCTGTGTGCCCTACTCCTTTGAGCCTCTGTTTGGTAATGCCACTGCTGGCAGTATGAGTGCGCCTATACAAGTACAAGTACGTATGTGTGGTCCTTAGTGTAGCGGCTGGTTGTGTGTGTGTGTGTCACTGGTGGTTACATGTGCAACGTAGTATTAGTGAGCCATTCAACTTTTGCCTGCTTTTCCTGTTTGTCTCTGTGTGTGTGCGTGTGTGTGAGAGCTTATTTGTCTGTGTCATATAAACACGCTTCATGTTCCGATTTTTCCTTCATTGTTTTCTTTGGGGATTTGGGTCAGTTTACATTGGCAACTCGTTTTGTTTGCGGTGTATGCATATGTAGCCTTCCGTCTCTGTGAGTGTGTATGTGTCTGTGTGTGTCTAAGGCTTCTCCATCCTTGCAACGCTACTTTCATCGAGTTCTATTGGCAGTTAACTTGCTGCGTGGTTTCCTGCCCCACTCGTATTTTGCATAATAGACTTTGCAACTTCAGTTTGTATGTGGTGGTGTTGGCGGTGTTTATGGTGCTGGTAGTGAAAGTGGTTAAGTTGCTAGTGCTTCGAGCCAAGTACCGGGCGGGAAGTAATGCATGCATGCCTGCATATGTATTCCAAGTTGTATCTGTATGCCACCAAGTCAATTATTGTGTTTGTTAACGTGGAAATTGGCGCAAAGTTCGGTCGTTTTGTTGTCGCCAAAACGGGCCACTTAAATGTGGCGAAACTTGTGGGAAAACTTATACTCGTATGCATGTTAAGGCGTTTTGTAAGATAGCCAAAGTAAAAAAGGTTAAACAGTATAAGGTGTAATTTTTTTAGAAGATAAAAGGAAGAAGTTATTTTAATTATTGCCGTCAAGACCAAAATTATACTGGCCACTGATTATTAGGAACGATATTTTTAGCTGGAAAGTTTCTGGTGCAAAGTCGAGCAAGTAGAGAAAAAAAGCTATGCAAATAATGAAATAAAACAAAGGATCGTCTTGTGTTAGAAGACAAGTGGAAGAAGGTCTTTTAATTTTTGCCGACACGACCAAAATTATACTGGCCACTGATTATTAGGTACGATATTTTCAGCTGGAAAGTTTCTGGGGCAAAGTCGAGCAAGTAGAGAAGAAAGCTATTCAAATAATGAAATAAAACAAAGGATCGTGTTTATTAGAAGACACGTGGAAGAAGGTCTTTTAATTATTGTCGACAAAACCAAAATTATACTGGCCACTGATTATAAGGTACGATCGTTTCTGGTGCAAAGTCGAGCAAGTAGAGAAAAAAGCTATTCAAATAATGAAATAAAACAAAGGATCGTGTTGGGTTTTTTAACAAACATTTTTTAAGATCTTTCAAGGTCAAAGTCAACATTTTCATCATGGTCAAGTTCACTTTCGAGCAACGTTTTGAAATCATTAAAAAATAACAACCGAAATACTGAGTCAGTGGTCGCAACTTTAAGAGCGCTTAGTCCAATTTTCGGCCGTAATTATCATCCCACCCGACAGGCTGTGCGTGCTAAAGTGGATAAACTTGGATCAAAATGTTCATTTTTGAATGTTCTGGCTTCCAAGAGACGCCGTAGCGCTCAAAGCGACGAAAATGTAGCCGCCGTAAGTGTATCCGTTAAAAATGTGTCAAATCTGTCGATCCCACGTCGTTCTCCGGAATTGGTCATCTCTCAAACCACACTATGGCGTATTTTGAAAAAAGATCTGGGCCTTCATCTTTAAAAGAACAAACCGACTCAAGAACTAAAGCCACTTGATCATTTGAAACGCCAAAACTTTTCCAAATGGGGATCTGTCAAAGTTTCACAAACATCTTAAATTTTATCGCAAAATCATTCTCAGCGATGAAGCTCATTTCTGGCTGAGTGGTTTTGTCAATAAACAAAATATGCGTTATTGGACAGCAATAAACCCCCATGTGCTTCAAGAGACACAATTTCTATGAGCCAAATCGGTCGATCCCACGTCGTTCTACGGAATTGGACATCTCTCAAACCACACTGTAGCGTATTTTGCGAAAAGATCTGGGCCTTCATCCTTAAACGATCAAACTGACTCAAGAACTAAAGCCACTTGATCATTTGAAACGCCGAAACTTTTCCGAATGGGGATCTGGCAAAGTTTCATGAAAATCTAGAATTTCTTCGGAAACCATCTTCAGCGATAAAGCTCATTTCTGGCTGAGTGGTTTTGTCAATAAACAAAATATGCGTTATTGGGCACCAATTAACCCTCATAAGCTTCAAGAGACACAACTGCATTTGCAAAAAATTACTGTGTGGTTTTCATGCCGAACGTGTGATTGGCGCATATTTTTTCGTCGATGAAAACAATCGTCATGTTACCGTCAATAGAGAGGAGAGCGCTATCGTGGCATGTTAGAAAATTATTTTTGGCCAGAATTGTTTGAGCTTCACATTGCCAATATGTGGTTTTAACAAGACGGTGCCACTAGGCACACAACACGCATTACAATCGATCTACTGAAAGACGAATTCAGTGAAAGTGTTATCTCGAGACATAGTCCGGTCCAATGGCCACCTCGTTTATGCGATTTAACGCCATTGGATTTCTTTTTACGGGGGTCTATGCCAACAAGCCAACAACTTTAGAAGAGCTCAGAGACAATATCTAACGAGAAATTGCCAAAGTTTCGGTCGAAATATTTGCAATAGTGGTGGAAAATTAGGTCCAAAGAATAGATCGCTGTACACGGGCTCGTGTTGGTCATATGACCAAAATCCAATTTCATTCTTAAAATAAAACATTTGCACTACACCTGGAATAAATTTGAGCTCTTTATCTTAAATATTCTGTATTTTATTAAAATAAGGTGATCCATCTAGAGGTATTTTTTAAGAACAAAAAAATATATATAAAAATTCAAATCTTCCAGACTTGATTTGAATTTTAATATATTTTTTGTTATTTGGTAATTTTGGTAATTTATTTGTAATTTGAAAGGACATTTTATGGCATTTATTTTTTGAAAATAATTACCTTCAAATGTTGGCAACTGCATTAATTAAATGAGCTTTTTTTTAAGAAACGGGAAGATCCGCTGTTGTCGACCAAAATTTTGTTCAGTGATGAGGCCCATTTCTGGTTCAACGGCAAAATCACTAAACAAAATTGCCGCATTTGGGCTGAAGAGCAACAAGAAGAGGTTCAAGAGGTGCCTTTACAATCAGAGAAAATCACGGTTTGGTGCGGTTTATAAGCTGGGGAAATCATCGGTGCATGTTTTTTCAGAAATGATGATGACCGGAACGTAACCGTGAATGGTGCTATCGCGCCATGATATCGGACTTTTTGCTACCTGATATTGAACTCCGTAATCTTGACAACACTTGGTTTCAACAGGACGGTGCCACTTGCCATACAGCTGCTCAAACAATGGATCTATTGAGAGGTTATTTCGAAAAGCACCTAATTTCTCGTTATGGACAGCTGAGTTGGCCACCTAGATCAAGTGATATCACACCTTTAGATAGTCCAAAGTCTATGCTGACAAACCAGCTACAACTCAGGTTTTGGAAGCCAACATTACGCGTGTCATTAAAGCCATACCGGTCGAAATGCTCGAACGAGTCTTCCAAAATTGGACCCTCTGGATGGAAACCCTGAGGCGTAGTTGCGGCCAACAATTGAAGGAAATTATATTCAAAAAATAAATGCCATAAAATATCCTTTCAATGATTTGAATTTTTATACTTTGTATAAGCCACCTTTTCATAGGCCGGGTCACATATAAAATTGTTATGTCCTTAATAGAAAATAATGGCGGGATTAGTAATAGCGGGTAATGGCAATCATAGTATTGTTCTGACATCATTAATACGAAGGCGGTTCGGAAGCCTGGCACAAAAAGCGCGGTATAAACAGAAAAAAGTTAAGTGTTTTGGAAACTTCCATCTCTGCTATGAACACATGTTAAATTTTGTTTCGATCTGGCAACTCCTTCATATAGAAACAGGTGTTCACAAAAGACGCATCCGCGATTTTTTTACGATGGAAAAATTAGAAATGCGTGGTGTCATTAAATATTTACATAAAAAAGGTTTATCGGGACAAGAAATTCATAATGATATGGTGAATGTGTTAGGTGAAAGTGCTCCTTCAAATGCAACAGTAAAAAATTGGGTTGTGAATTTAAACGTGGTCGTCGTACAAGCATTGAAGGTGAACCACGTAGTGGACGTCCAAAAACAGCAACAACAACAGAAATTGTAGCCAAAGTGCATGATATGGTATTAAATGATCGACGAATAAAAGTGCGCGAAATAGCTAATATCATGGGCATCTCAAATGATCGAGTCCATTTAATTTTGCATTAAGCACTACAGATGAAAATGCTTTCTGCAAGATGGGTGCCGCACTTGTTAACAGTCGACCAAAAACGCATAAGAATGAACATTTCTCAAGCTTGTTTGGATCGTTTTCAGCGAAATAAAATGGATTTTAAGCGTCGTTTCATAACTGTTGATGAGACATGGATCCACCTCTATACTCCAGAGACAAAAGAACAATCCAAACAATGGACTAAAACTGGAGGAAGTGCCCCAAAGAAGGCAAAAACAATTCAATCGGCTGGTAAGGTTATGACAACGGTTTTTGGGACTTCAAAGGTATTTTATTGATTGACTATCTGCAAAAGGGTAAAACAATAAATTCAGATTACTATTGCAACCTTTTAGATCAATTAAATGTACAAATTCGAGAAAAACGTCCTGGCTTACAACACAAAAAAATTATTTTTCATCAAGACAACGCACCAGCGCACAAGAGTGTTTTAACAATGGCTAAAATCAACGAATTAAAGTACGAGTTGCTTGACCACCCACCTTATTCTCCTGATTTAGCTCCCAGTGACTTTTACCTGTTCCCAAATCTAAAAAAAAAATCCTTGCTGGCAAGCGTTTTACCTCAAATGAAGATGCAATTACAGTTGTAAACCACTATTTTGAAGACCTTGAGGAAAACTATTTTAATCAAGGGATAGAATTGCTAGATAAGCGCTGGTTTAAGCGTATTGAAGTTTCAGGAGATTATATTGAAAAATAAAAATATTTTTGAAAAACTAACTATTCTCTTTCATTGATAGGCTAAGAACTTTCCGAACCGCCCTCGTAGGTTGTGTGTGACAATAATATGTATAGTGAATACAGTATATGTATCGATAATCATAATATTGTTGTAGGAATTACAATATGGGTGTGGAATAACTATTGAATGATATGGGCATTCATAATATGGTTGTGTGTAATCATATTATGCTTTGTAGCTTGTTTTTTATTTAACTATAACCCCCATTACTTTAAAAACGGACACTGAGCGCAAAGTTATATTTCTCTTACAGTTTCTTAAGCACTCTAAGTGAGAAATCCAATTTGTAACGTTAAAATACTAAACGTGGCCTCCGTTTAATTTAAATCAAACCTCAACGTAATGTAGGTTTTCTTTTCTTTTCTTTTTTCATTTTTAAACAAAGCATTTTCTCTTGTAAACTTTTCTTCTTACAACCTGTTGCCAGTGACTGAGTTACTCTTTTTAAATTCTTGCGTTTTGGCAACTGATTTAGGCGAAAGCCCCGGCGGAATTTTCCATTATGATATTATATTTCAACCACGCATACCGTAAGTCAGCGACATTTCCATTGACATCATCATCGTCTGTTTTAAATTATGTTCTCTTCTTGTTGTTTTCATGGCGCAGAAGTAGGGGGTGGGTGTTGGGCTCTTAACAGCACATATATTCCAGGGTAATGGCACTTTTGTATTCTTCTGGTTGGTTGGCCACGGGGGGAGGGGGGGTGCGAAAGGATTTTGTAAGAGGGGTTTGACCCAAATTGTGCCGCAACCCACACAAAAACTGCGACTTGTAGACGAGACATTAACCATCTGGCTCAGACCGCATAAATGAAAGTATGTACGAGTAGTAGGTACACAGCCATACATAGGCATTTCTCTGTCTGTGTGTGTGTATGTAAGAGTATAAATATATTTATGTGTGAGTGTCTGACTCTATGTGAGTGTGTAGAATGGTACGACTGTTCTTTCGTTTGGTATGCAAAACTGAAAGAAAATGCAAAACAAAAAAGAGCCAGAAAGCAGCCACGAAAACACACAATATGTCAAATGCAGACAACCGTAGTAGTCATTTCATGTAATGCCTATTTTCTGCCATGTTTGCCAAAGAAGTGGGATTGCATTTAAGCCAAAAGACAAACACACTCACACACACACACACACTCAGACACGAAATACTGGCGTAGAAACAAAAGCCGCATGGCGAATGCAAAAAAGTGGAAAAACAATAGATTTACAGCAGTGAAATTGCACCAAAGTGACGCTGGCTGGCTGCTCGCTCGGTAATGTTTAATGCAAAGCCAGAGTGCCACTAAAAGTCTACTCGCCTACAAATTCAGCCCATGTTTGAGGCCATTTTTGGTGTCGAGATTTGTTCACCCCCGTTGTATGTGGTGGGCGGAAGGGAACAACAGTTTTTTTTCCACGAAACTCAGTGGATGCTATATTTTGTAGCAGACAGGAAGTTTGGCGGTGGCGATGGTGAAGGTAATAGCAAACCGGAAATAATGCATAGAGCGGAGGTTTTGGTGAGATTTGAACTACTAGATCAGATCTTTACAAGAAAAGAGTGATAATTTTTTAACTGATATTCTGAAAGCTGATATTCTGCTGATTAGCTGATTCGAAATTTGGACTTAGCCTTAAAGTAGGCATTGATTTTTTGGGACTAGATTAAATTAACAATTGAATTATCGAATAACTGTGTGAGTTACTGAAAAATTAAATATTTAAGTAATTCAATAACTAAATGATGGCATTATTAAGTAATAAAATAATTTTAATATTAAGGTATAGCTGACCTTTTATATTTTATTTATATTTTTCCGAATTACCTGGCTCGAGGTCATGCACAAAATAAAACGATATTGGTTTTTAATTTACTTTGTTTTTTATATTAATTTTCCAATATTTCGAATATTTAACTAAAGAAATAATGAACTCGTACGATTGAATCTTCAAGCGTACAGTCGCAAATAATCTTCAGGCGTACCAATTCACTTTTTTGTTAGTCAAATGCTTTATGCCCTGAGGATGATCGTCGAAGGCGATCGAAATATTAGAAAATTAATATAATAAACAAAATTAATTAAAAACCACCATCTTTTAATTGTGTACATGACATCAAGCCATACAATTCACAAAAATATAAATACAATAAAACAATTTTATAATTCAATAATTGAATAAATAAATAATAGAGTGATTTAAAATTTCAGTAACTACATAATTGCATAATTAAAAAATAAAATTATTAAATACTTGAATTGTTGCATTACAGAATGTTTAAATGCCTGAATATCGGAATAACTGAGGTTTTATGCATCTATAATTAATAAGTTATCTTATTAAAAATTAGTGATTGATTTATTCTATTTTTGTTTATAAATTATAATCAAATCTTAACAAGGAAATGACTGTCAAATAATCGTAAACCAAAATTGATTAATTGCATAATTATAATATTGATAAGTTAAGTAATTAAATTACTTAATAATTGAGTTCATGATTAATTGGTTTATTAATGAACCAAATAATTGAATACGTAAATGACCGACTATTGTAATAATTTAATAATAAGTTAATGGTGAAATATACTTATACGAGGGCGAACGCAAAACTAACTGGCCTGGCACATTTTCTGTTTTACTAGCAACTTTTTTTTTGGTTTTTTAAAAGCAATCTTTTAGAAGCCATCTGTCAAAATTTCCGAAATATTTAATGATTATTTTCTTTGTTACAGGTGATTGAAGTAAACAAGTTTTATAATTTTTGAAAAATGGAAAATAAGGAGTTTCGTGCGGTAATTAAACACTTTTATATGAAAGTTTATAAGCCACAACTAATCAAAGATGAATTGGATTCTGTTCATGGTGATAATGCACCATCATACTCCACCGTGAAATCCTGGGTTCAACAACTTAAAATGGGTCGTTCAAGTACGGAAGATGAACAACGCTCTGGAAGACCGAAAACTGCTAATACTATTGAAAACATTAGAAAAATATTTAATGAAGTGACTAAAGCTAGACGAATAAAGCTCAGAGAACTTGCTGATATTGTTAAAATACACGAAAAACAAGTTTGAAGTATTTTGCATGATGAACTCCACATCAAAAAGCTATCCGCAAGATGGGCGCCGCGTTTGTTGACTTTGCCCCAAAAAATCGTCCGTTGGACCAATTCCGAGGAGCTTTTAGCGATTTATCAGCGTAATCCAATAGAGTTCTTGCGCCGATTCATAACTGTTGATGAAACATGGATCCATCACTACATCCCAGAATGCAAAGAACAGTCAAAACAATGGATAGAAGCTGGTAAAAGTGGTCCCAAGAAGGCGAAAACTGTTAAGTCAGCAGGAAAAGTAATGGCCACAGTATTTTGGGATGCAAGGGGTATAATATTTATTGATTATCTTGAGAAAGGAAAAACTATAAATAGTGAATATTATAGTGCATTATTGGATCGGTTGAGTGAAGAAATCAAGATAAAACGATCGCATTTAGAAAAAAAAGTTCTTTTTCATCAAGATAATGCTCCTTCACACACTGCATTTTTAACTCAACAAAAACTGGCCGAATTACGATTTGAAATTGCTCCGCATCCACCATATAGTCCAGATTTAGCTCCTTCTGATTATTTCTTGTTTCCAAATTTACAGAAACTTCTCAGTGGCAAAAAATGTTCGTCCAATAGCGAGGTTATTGCTGAAACTGAGGCATATTTTGAAGGTCTTGAAAAATCTTATTTTTCGGATGGAATTAAAAAATTTGAAAAACGTTTGATGAAGTGTATTGAGTTGGAAGGAGTTTATGTTGAAAAATAAATAATAATAATTCCAAAAAAAAACGGTTCTTTTTATGTTAGGCCAGTTACTTTTGCGGTCGCCCTCGTATATACAAAAAACATAATAGTTCTTCAATTTGAATTCGTCAATTTGATGAAGGAAAAATAGGGTAAAACCTTTTTAGGATTAAAACAATTTTGGAACATTAGTAGAAAACAGAATGTATACGTTATGATTTCATTAGATAAATTCAAATAGCCTCCAGTTTGATCATTTTTAATTTAATTAATGGGTAATCCATCTAGAGGTATTTTTTCAGAACAAAAAAAAAGTATAAAATTAAAATCAACTGTGGAATCTTTATTGGTAATTTGAAAGGACATTTTATGGCATTTATTTTTTGAATATAATTTCCTTTAAGTGTTGGCCGCAACTACGCTTAAGGGTTTCCATTCTGAGGGTCCAATTTTGGATGACTCGTTCGAGCATTTCGACCGGTATGGCTTTAATGACACGCGTATTATTGGCTTCCAAAACCTGAATCGTAGTCTGTTTGTCAGCATAGACTTTGGACTTTACGTTACACCAAAGAAAAATATCTATAGGTGTGATATCACTCGATCTAGGCGGCCACCTTAGCTGTCCAAAACGTGAAATTAGCTGGTTTTCGAAATGACCTCTCAATAGATCCATTGTTTGAGCAGCAGTATAGCAAGTGGCACCTTCCTGTTGAAACCAAGTGTCGTCAAGATTACGGGCTTCAATTTCGGGTAGCGTAAAGATCGATATCATAGCGCGATAGCGAGTACCATTCACGGTTACATTTCGGCCATCATAATTTTTGAAAAATTATGCACCGATGATTCCACCAGCTTATAAACCGCACCAAATTGTGGTTTTATTTAATTGTAATTGCACCTCTTGAACCTCTTCTTATTGCTCTTCAGCCCAAATGCGGCAATTTTGTTTATTGACGTTGCCGTTGCGCCACATTTTGGTCGAAAACAGCGGATCTTCCCGTTTCTCACCGAATGCTCATTTCCATTTTACAGTTGCCAACATTTGAAGGTAATTATTTAAAAAAAATAAATGCCAGAAAACGTCCTTTCAAATTACCAATGAAGATTCCACACTTGATTTGAATATTTACTTATAAAATATTTTTTTTTGTTCTTAAATATACCTCTAGATGGATCACCCTATACAAGTTAAGTAATTCAATAATCGATTATTAGCATATTGGAAAATTTCAGACATTTCTGAAACCCTTCATCCCTCACAAGGTGGAGTGGGGCTATCAATAAAAAGGATACCACTTTTTCACATAAAAACTCAATAAAAGTCGCCTTAAGAAAATCAATATAATGTTACTAAATTTATGTGTTTTACTCTCTTTTTCATTTCAGCACTTTCCCTTCTCCACCAACGTATTACCATTATCCAATTAACCTAAATATTTTCCAAAACTTGTGCCAAATAAAACAAACCAAAAATCACCGAAATTTAGTAAAATTGGATTGGATTGTTGAAAGCATTTTCTTTTCGGCTGCGTCTTAATAGGATTAATATCTTTTGGATTCCTATAGCTATACCTACTATACTATAACCACCAGAAGAGCCCAGCAAAACACGAAAAAAAACCACCCTCCTCTCAACAACTATCAACATTTTATGAAGTTATGAAGTCATGAGACCGACATTCGATCGAAGCCTTTATATATTATTGTTCATTATTTTAATACAATGTAAGTATGGCAATATTCTTTTTTTCTCACACACTTATATATAAATAATATTGATAGAATATATTTGAGTAATCCATAAGGATATGTACTAAAAGCCTTAATGAATTCCAAAAATTGTACTCAATGACATCATCCTTAAAATATGCTATACTTTTGACAAGTCACTATAACAGTCTCTAAGATATTTAATGAGATTAAGTTAGCCGGATTTATATCATCCTTAAAATATGCAATATTATTTTAGTACAACCGAATTAGGACCTAGGTTATGCAATATCGTTTGATATCCATTTTAATTTACACTGCGGTATTTAAATATTCGCCAAAAAGTTATTAAATATCATTTGAGCTAGTTTAAATTCAATTCAATAAAATCATACCCAAGACATATAATATTTTTTAATCCATGCTACACAACATCTTTAAAGACAGCTTTTTGCTCTAACGATAAACTAATCCTTAAACTATGCTTAAATATTCGCTAGAAATTCATCCTCAAGGTATGCAACGTTTTTTGTAATAACATTAAATTAGACTTAATTACATATAGTTTGATAACGATTTAAGTCTAGTTTAACTAATTTACCCTTTTTTACACCAAACCTTCACATAATGTCATGGAAAATTAACATAGAGAAAATTGGGGCATAGACTTTCATTTAAATTTTCTGAAAATTAAGAAAAAGACAGTCTCATGCTTCATTGTAAGTACAAGAATACTGTTGATTGTGAGTATTAACAAAAGAAAGCGCCTTTCTCTCGGGATTTACATAATAGAATTGATATTGTGGTATAAGAATAAACTCCTCCTCAAGATATGCAATATTTTTTGAGTGTCATTAATCAACACCCACCGTGTACACTATAATTTTTAGACAAATTTTTACTAAACCGATGAATTAATTCCCAAAATATGCAATATTTTCGAAAATCAGTTAAGCAAGCCCGTGCAATATGCAATAGATTTAGTTTATAATGTAGAGCTTAAAAACGGGGCATATCAACAATACCGTGACTTTTCCAACTTCCCTCGTAGTTATATGAAATGCAACACTGCTCCCATCAAGTTCCACCTGTTAATTGACTACTGTCAAATTTTGAGAGAGTTCCGTCATTTTGTTTGTCTTTAACAGCTGTTCAAAACAGACAATCTCGTGGATATTTTTAGAAATGGAAAAAAGTAAATTTCGAGTGCTCATTAAAAATTATTTTTTTCGGAAAAACCAGCCAATCAAACCAAGTTAAAGCTTGATAAATACTGTGGGGACTCTGCACCATCGATTTCAATGGTTAAAAAAGGTAATTTACTGACTTTCATTCAACTGAGGCTGAACGTTCTGGACGGCCAATTGATGTCAATACACCCTAAAATATCGAAAAAATTCACGATATGGTGTTAACTGATCGAAGAGTAAAAGTGCGTGAGATTGTTGATGCCATACGCATTTCATATGGTAGTGTGGTTTCGATTTTACATGATCAGTTGGGTTAAAGAAAGCTGTCTGCAAGATGCCTGCCGCGTTTGCTCTCAATTGACCATAAACGTAATCGTGTGACAACTTCAAAGGAGGAGTGTTTGGAGTTGTTTAACCGCAATTCGAATGAGTTTTTGCGGCGTTTTGTAACTGTGGATGAAACATGGATCCATTACAAACCCTCCGGAGATCAAGCAGCAGTCTAAACAATGGGTTTCGCCAGGTAAACCGGCTCCGAAGAAGGCCAACAGTTTTTTGGGAAGCACGTGGGATAATCCACATCGATTTCCTTTAAAGGGGAGAAACAATGAACGTCGAATATTATGCCAACCTCGTATTTGCTATATGCGACGCGCAAAATAGAAAGGGACCTAAGGGTAAATACCAGTTTTGTTCAGGAGAGCCATTTTAAAGATTTAAATACGTGTATCTTTGGTGTACCATCACTTTTATAAAACGCGCATATCTCTGGGAGGGAACACTTTTGGGGAATGGGATCGGTCTCATTCGATGCTCAGATGTTGTCCACATCAAAAAAAGTTAAAATTGATTTTTTTACCCTTAGGTCCCTTTCTCTATGCGCTGTCACATATATATTTCTGGCCAAGGCAACACTAACTGTTGCCTGGCTCCATCTGCCATATCCATTGACATTTTTAGCATAAACTTTCTCAGAACGTTTTGACGTACGACCATCATTTATGTCTTTTACAGAGATTTGAAAAAATCAATTTGGCAAAAATATGGAATTAACTGGTGAACATTTTCGTGCGATCATTTTTAACAACTCTCGACGTGGATTATAACGACAAGACTGCCTAGATGAACTTGAATCTTTGTATGGCCATGAAACACCATCCTATAGAACTGTGAAAAACTGGTTTAATGAATTCAATCGTGGCTGACGCTCGCTCAAAGACAAAGGTCGTGAAGGTCGTCCAAAAACGGCCGTTGTGCCAGAGAACATTGATGTCGTGCGTAAACTGATAATGCAAGATCGTCATGTAACATACCGTGAGGTAGAAGCATCCTTGGGCATTTCTTTCACCAGAAATTATTCGATGTTGCATGAACACCTGACGTAAAAAAGTTAATTGAATCCCGCACAATTTGACAATCGCTCAAAAAAGGCTCGTGTCGATTGGTGCAAAGAAATTTTGAAAAAAATACGATCGCTGTGCTTTAAAAAGCTTTTGTAAGATCGTCACAGGTGACGAATTATGGATCTATGCGTATGAGCCCGAAACAAAACAGCAATCGACAATGTGGGTCTTCGAAGACGAGCCAAATCCAACGAAAACTGTTCATGGAAGAAGCCCTTGGAAGCAAATGGTCGCCTGCTTCTTCGGCAAAACTGGTCATGTGGCGACTGTTCCGCTTGAGCAACGTAGGACGGTCAATTCTGAGTGGTACACCACATTTTGTTTGCCTGAAGTCTTTGGAGATATTCGAAAAACGAACAGAAAAGACGAATCATTGTGCACAATGACAATGTAAGCTCTCAGACATCGGCTTAAACCAGCGCCTTTTTGAACGGCCAAAATGCCGAATTGACAGGTCATCGGCCGTACAGCCCTGATTTGGCACCCAATGACTTCTTCCTTTTCCCTAGCACCAAGAAAAAAATGTGTGGTCAACGTTTTTCATCGCCCGAAGCAGCTATTGAAGCAGCCCTGATTTGGCGCCCAATGACTTCTTCCTTTTCCCTAGCACCAAGAAAAAAATGCGTGGTCAACGTTTTTCATCGCCCGAAGCAGCTATTGAAGCATTCAAAAATCGTGTTTTGGAGGTGTCTCAATCGGAGTGGAAAAATTGCTTCGACAATTGGTTTGAGAGCATGCAAAATTGTATAAATCATGCTGGAGAATACTTTGAAAAACAATAAAACCATTTTTGATGATAAATATTCACATTTTCATTATTAAGCCAGAATTATATAGCAGCCCTCGTAATACACTAGTTGTCAGTTAGTTAGCTCTTAAGATATCCAGATAGCCAGACTGCGGAATTTTTCCAAATTAAGTACTCTCTAGGAATATACGTAATGATATCATCCCAAAGGTATGCTTGAGGTCCGCGATCACTGAAACTTTTTCTCTTACCCTGCGGTTTTCTTAACTTTCCGAAGTCTGAAACTAATGAAAGATACGTATGTTGAAATATGACAAAAAAAAGTATTATTATTGAATTGTTGGCATAGCAAAATCCTGCTATATTCTTTCTTGGGCGTTTGTTTCAATGGCTTCCAGATTGCCGGAAGTCGAAAAGTCTCTTGTGTGATTTGAGGTCCGAGATCACTTTTTTCTACGTTTTTCTTAACTTTCCGTAGTCTGAAAAGTAAATGAAAGATACGTTGAAAAAAAACACATGGTAATGATATTGTATTGTCGGTAATGAAAAATCCTGCTATATTCTTTCTGATTGTCGGTAATGAAAAATCCTGCTATATTCTTTCTGAGGGTCTTGGACGTTTGGTTCAATGGTTTCCAGATTTCGGGAAGTCGAAAAGTCGCTTGTGTGTCACACTTTAGGTCCGGGATCTTTTTCTTAACTTTCCGTAGTCTGAAAATTAAATGAATGATACGTTGAAAATAAACACATGGTAATGATATTGTATTGTCGGTAATGAAAAATCCTGCTATATTTTTTCAAACGGTTTTGGACGTTTGTTTCAATGGTTTCCAGACTGCCGGATGTCGGCAAACGGCTTCAGTGTTCAATCCCTGCATGTCCAATATTTTCAGTCAGATTTGAACGCAGAAGTCAAGGACAATAGCTTGATTATCTTTTTCATTTTAAAGATTTATTTTAAAAGGTTTAATTTAAACTGTCCATGTTCTTCTGCCAACACATCAAATCCATTGTTAGGTCTAAAACAATATCTCACATCGCCTCTGGAACTTATATAAAAGTCATCACTTCAACCACTCTATCTCAATTTTGTTTTATTGTCACACGTATTCCTTCAACGGTCCTCTCCATTTCTGGTTGTCCCTAAATAGCCTCTCTAAAATGTTGCGACCGATAGTAATTTATTCGTATAATGTGCTTCATTACATTTAATAATGCGAATTCATTTATGGCCATCATTTCACATTACACATTATGGATTAAGGCAAAAAAAAAAACAAGGACAATAAAACCGAAATATGCAACTCATACTAAAATGAAAACCCATCAATACAGTCATGCGTGGTCACACGTACAGTGGCTCATTGTAAAAAAGAACCCGAATCAAATAATCAGGCCCAAAGGGTGGGGTGATTCTTCAGCAAGACCTGAGAATTGAAGTAATGGGTGATCCAAGTAGAGATACTTTTTTCAACAGTCTTTTTTTGACAGATCACGTGTGAGTCGTGTCATGCTGTCATGTTATTTTAATTAAGTATTTTTTGGCTTTTCATAATGGAAAGACCCCGTAAACCAAATTTGCCAACCATGTCTGATATCAGACAATTATGAACAATATTTGAACTCTATCGAGAAGTAGTTCAGAATTTTTCGTTAACCCGGTCATTTGTTTTTCGTTACGAGCTCGGTAAGAAATCGGAACATTTTGCCGATTGTCGTACAGAATTCTGACCGAATTCTGAACGTTTGGTTTGCCGGGGACTTACGCCTGAACAACGTTTACAAATCGTTCAACTTTATTGCAAAAATTCACGTTCTGTGAGGAATGTGTTTCATGCATTTCGTTCAACATATGTGACAGCGCATAGAGAAAGGGACCTAAGGGTGAAAAAATCAATTTTCCTTTTTTTTCTTCTTTTTTTGATGTGGACAATATCTGAGCATCGAATGAGACCGATCCCATGCCCCAAAAGTGTTCCCTCCTAGAGATATGCGCATTTTATGAAAGTGAAGTCGACGATTCTAAGCGCAAATAGAAAGGGACCTAATCTTTAAAATGGCTCTCCTGAACAAAATTGGTTTTTAATCTTAGGTCCAAAGTCACATATTCGGCCTACTGAGCGTACTAATCGCAACACCATCACCCATCTGGAGACCCAGCATTCATTAGTGGATAATATTCGACCGAATAGACCACGCCCAGCACGCAGTGAAGAAAATGTAGCGGCCGTAGCAGAGAGTGTACACCAAGACCGTGGAGAGTCGATTCGGCGCCGTTCGCAGCAACTCGGACTGACGTATGGAACGATTTGGCGCTTTTTAAGTCGAAATCTTAAATTGAAAGCGTACAAAATACAGCTTGTGCAAGAACTGAAGCCGCCCGACGTTGCCAAGCGACATCGCTTCGCTCTATGGGCCATTGAAAAGTTCAAAGAAGATCCGACGTTTTCGAGCCTAATTTTGTTCCGCGATGAGGCCAATTTCTGGCTCAATGGGTATGTAAACAAGCAAAATTGCCGCATTTGGGACGAAGAGCAACCAGAAGAGGTTCAAGAACTGCCACTTCATCCAGAAAAAATAACGGTTTGGTGTGGTTTGTGGGCCGGTGGAACCATCGGTCCATATTTCTTCATAAATGAAGCCGATGAGAACGTAGCCGTTAATAGCGACCAAATTTTGTTCAGCAGTAAGGCCCATTTCTGGCTCAATGGGTATGTGAACAAGCAAAATTGCCGCATTTGGGACGAAGAGCAACCAGAAGAGGTTCAAGAGCTGTCACTTCATCCATGAGATTGAAGCTCGTGATCTCGGCGACATTTGGTTTCAACAAGACGGCGCCACTTCCCACACATCGCATCAATCAATGGATTTATTGAGAGAACACTTCGGTGAGCAGATAATTTCACGTTTTGGGCCGGTCCGAGATCGACCAGGATCGTGTGATATCACACCGTTAGACTTTTTCCTGTGGGGATATGTTAAGTCTAAAGTTGGTGTCGGTAATACGTTTGTTCGATTTATATCGAGCTTTCTTAGAGATCGCACTATTAGAGTTGTTGTAGATGGGTTCTCATCCAACACACATAGGCTGATCGCAGGTGTACCACAGGGCTCTGTCCCTTCTCCCTCATTATTTCTTATTTTTATTGACGATCTATTGGGTCAGACCGTGAATCCAATCTGCTCTTTCGCAGATGATAGTAACCTCTGTCATTCATATTCATTCGACCGTAGGCCGAGTCTGCAAGATATTGAAGACAGAAGGCGAACTATGGATGAGACACTTGGCCGGGATCTACTGGCCATTTAAGAGTGGGGTCGAGTGAATAGAGTAGATTTTAATCCACGCAAGACACAGTGCTGCTTGTTGTCTCACAAGCGATTCGCTGACCAAACAATATCGTCAATGTCTATCGATGGTACGGATATTGAACAATCAGAAGGTCTTGATGTTCTAGGCATGAAAATACAATGTGACGCTCGTTGGGCGAGACATGTATTCGAAAGAAGCACTCAAGTGCATAGGCTTTTTAAAGCGGTGCAAGAAATATTTCACTCCTTCTGATCTTTTCAATATCTATACAACTTATATCAGGCCAAACATAGAATACAACTCCCATATATGAGCAGGTGCTACAAAATCATCCTTGGAGCTACTTGACCGTGTTCAAAGGAGAGCGATGATGCTGATAGGTGACAATAGGGTATCCAACTCTATTGTTTCCCTTGAGCATCGTCGGAATGTGGGTTGCGTGACGCTGTCCTATCGTTACTTTCATGGTGTGTGTTCATCAGACATCCGTCGCCTTATTCCTGTCGTGAGGATGTTCGGTAGGGATACGCGACTTTCTAGGCATTCACCCCCGTTTGTTATCGATTGACCAGATGAAATTTGTTTTCCGCTCGTACAGTCCTTATGTGGAATCGACTTCCCGCAAATTTTTTTCCCACTAATTGCAACATCCAGTAGTTCAAGGCAAGCGTCAATAATCATTACTCCCTCTTTCCCCCCTTCCGATCCTTTAATTTCTATTCGCTAACGTAATGCACCGCATGTTGAGGGGACATCCCCTGAGTGTTGGTTATTAAAAAAAATGACAAAATGCACAATTAAATTTCTTCAGTCTTAAATTTTTAAAATTAGTTTTGAATTTGTAACGTTGTGGATACAACTTACCCATTTCCGAGTCAACCAAAACTATTGGCGGACTCTCCAAGGGCAGCCTGAAAAAGCAGAATCACAGAGAAATTCCAGTTCGTTGTGGTTCCAAAAAAAAAATTGGTGTCTAGAGAACAATCCATTCTACCAGTATAAATGTTCTGGAAGGCTCGTTGGCCAATATAAGCCAGATCGGCTTGCTCTTGGCAAAAAGGACTAATAAAGGCCTTATAATCTTAATAATTGTTGCTATGATAAAAGGATCTTTCACAATTATGTATGAAATAAAATATCGCCAAGTGCTCTATATTTATAACGACTCTAAGATATCGTGGAGGTTCAATGTCGTTAATGTGCCAAATTATCTCCGTCTCTAGCTCTTGAATTATTCTAGGCTTATTGACATACACTTGTTCTTTTAAATATCCTTAAAGAAAGAAGTCCAACGGTGTCAACTCAACTGATCGTAGGGGCCAATAAACATTGCCACAACGTGAGGCAACATGGACGTTGAATTTCTCATGCAAAAGAGCCATTGTTTCGTTAGCTGTGTGGCAAGTGGCACCATTCTGTTGTAACCACATATCGTCCATATTCTCAATTTGTGGACTTAAGAAGTCCGGTATCTTATTTCGATTGCGAACACCATTCCCAAGTCAGGTTGACGGCTATTCTGCAACACTATCGCGAAGCACGATCTGGGCGAGCATGTATAGATGTTCCCACATATCCTACAGACCCGGTTTGCTGAAATTTGCTTGCAAGTCTCCCGATTGTGGACACATTTGATCGATAAAGGTCCAATTAAGGCCCAATTAGTCTTGACGGTTGACGGTGGACGGTTGATTCTGCAACCTGCAGAAGTCTACCGTCGTCAACCGTCAAACTGTAGTTATCTCACTCTAACATATGCAAAATGCAACCCCTAACTGAAATAGCTGATTGACTACCGTCAACCGTCCACCGTCAACGGTCAAGACTAATTGGGCCTTTAGTCTTGACGGATCGGTAAAGGTCCAATTAAGGCCCAATTAGTCTTGACGGTGGACGGTTGATTCTGCAAACTGCAGAAGTCTACCGTCGTCAACCGTCAAACTGTAGTTATCTCCCTCTAACATATGCAAAATGCTACCCCCAACTGAAATAGCTGATTGCCTACCGTCAACCGTCAAGACTAAATGGACCTTTCTGCTGACCAAAAAAATCACAAAGTGATCAAAATGCATTTTGATTTAAACGCCCATTTTCGTTAAAGTCTTCAACAATCTTAAAGGGTTGCTTAGTTGTGTATCTCTCCATGGTTAAATTTTGTCAAAAACTGAAATAAAGAAATCTCAGATTAAGTTGTCCAAAAAATGTAAAGTTTTGGTGTGACACACAATTAACGTCGTGCTTTATGGTTGGACCATCGTTTATAGAAAAAGCTCTCTCTTCATCTTAATTCTGTCTCTGCTGCAGTTTTTAATCAATTTATTGCACAATAGGGGATCCCTATGTTCAATTTCCTTTTATAGGAATTTTTGTATTGCAGGGGATAGTGTTTGTGTTCCTTAATAAACACACAACTGTCCAAAATCTTCCGTTAATTATTCCTTTTATGGTCCTTACTGGTGCCTTTGGAGGGAACAAAACCAGATTTGTTAATGCCTTTTTAGATAAACTTTTTAAAATACGACTTAATCTTGTCTTGATAATTTAAGTCCATTTATTTTCTACCCTGAGCCACTGTGCTTAAATCCTCATGTAGATACCCACGAACACACACTCTCTTGCCCAAATACACTTTCAATAGCTCGTGGCTCATACGTACAACAGCCATAAATTTCTGAGCACAGACAACGTAAACGACAAAGCTACGCAGAGCGACGCAACAAAAAAAAATTAAGTTTATATGCTTAACTTATGACAAATGTTGCACAGATAATCGCAGTCAGACAGAACACATAATTTTTCATGTCCCCCCTACTCCAGCTCCGGTTCCAGTTCCAGCGCACATGCTATTGTTTTCATTTGAGTGCTTAACAGTTTGGAGGAAACGGAACTGCTTGGAAATGAATATGTGTAAGCGGCGGCGTGTGTACGCAGCAACCAGATCGGCCAGAGGTTCCTAAGGCCGAGGCACATATGATGTTAAATACGTTGTGAAACCTGAATAGTGGACACTGATTAAAGGAATATGTGGACCAATACTTATCCTCTGCTGAAGGAATCAATTATTTTCTATCAAGATTACAGAGTTTGGTATTATTTACAAGTTTTTGAGTTTTTATCATATAGATGTTTCAACAAATACTTACATTTAAAATGTTGACATATAAATATATTTCAAATAAGGATAGGAAAAAGATGGTAAAAAACCTATAATTAATATCACAAAAATTATTAAGAAGATGTTTTGGAATCAACCGCTAAATCATTCTACGTTTGTATATAGAATGAGTTAATTATTGGTCAATCAAACTTCTCAGATGTACGTAATTAGACCTTCTGCATTTTTCGTTGAATGTCAGAGTCATGTCATTTATTAAGACCTGAATCGTTTTCTGTCTAGACCTTCTATACAATTCTTCAGTGGAGAATCTTTTTGGCAAATTGTATATAATTTTCAAGTTTTTATTCTGTATAACTTGCAAAGGTTTCTTGTGTGTTTTAGCACAATTTCTCCAGATCGGACACCCATACGTCAGAATTGGTCTGATGCACATTATAAATAAAATCAGTTCATTCCTGAGATTAAGTTTAGACTTTCTGTTCAAAAGAGGGAAAAGTGCACGTCCGCACCTTACGGCACTTTGGACATACAGAATTTAAGTGTGCTCTAAACGTCAGTTTCTGATCCAGAATAATTCCCAGATATTTAATCTCCTTCGAAAACTGTATTTCCCTCCCTTGATCTCTGAGCCTCTGAGTAGGAATTCTTTTTGGAGATTTATTGAATGGAAACTATTGCCTGAGACTTATCCTCATTTATCTTTATTTTCCAATTTGTAAAATATTTGCTAGCTGAACAAAGTGTCTTTTGCATAACGCTTGACTATTGCATTAGAAGCCTTACCACTGCATATAAATGCATCAGCGTAAAACGCTACGTCATTTTCCAGTTTGAAGTCTGAAGTGTAGAGAGTATATAAAAATGGTGATAAAACTGACCCCTGAGGAACTCCAGCAGGAATACTCTTTGAAGCGGATTGTTCTCCATTGACTTCGACAATGAAACAATGACTTCTGTCCGTGAGAAAGCTTTTGATTAACTTGATTAAAAACATTGGACATTGCATTCTATGATTCTTGTATAAAAGTCCATGGTGCCAGATAGAGTCAAAACCCTTCTCAATATCCAAAAAGAGTATTACTGTAGAATGACGCCGGTCCTTATTGCGTCTTATCAAATTCACAACTCTCTTATGTTGGTGCGTAGTCGAGTGCTGTGGTCTAAATCCATATTGGCATTGATGTAAAAGGTCGTTCTCCTCTACAAATGTCGCTAGTCTATAGAGAACAATTTTCTCAAAAACCTTGTCGAAACAACTCAGTAAACTGATTGGACGATAACTTGAAGGCAATTTCGGATCCTTTCCACTCTTACCTATTGGTATAACCTTAGCCCTTTTGAACTCCTTCGGAAAGAACGAATATCTAATACAAAAACTAAACAACTTCACTAAATTATATCCAGTTTCTGGAAGTTTTTTAAGAAGTATACTGTCTGGCCTAATAATGAAAATGCGAATATTTATCATCAAAAATGTTTTTTTTTGTTTTTTTTTAAGTTTTCTCCAGCATGATTTATACACTTTTGCATGCGCTTAAACCAATTGTCGAAGCACGAACCACTCCGATTGAGACACCTCCAAAACATGGTTTTTGATCGCTTCAACAGCATCTTCTGGTGACGAAAATCGGAATAAAAATAAGTCTTTGGTTGCCTAGTCAGAGCTGCACGGCGAATGACCCATTAATTCGTCGTTTTGGCCGGTCAAAAAGGCGCTGGTTTGAGCCGATGTGTGAGAGCTCGCCGTGTTATGGTGCACAATGATTCGTCTTCTCTTGTTCGTTTTTCGCATTTCTCCGAAGACTCCAGGCAAACAAATTTTGGTGTACCACTTAAAATTGACCGACCTACGTGGCTCAAGCGGAACAGTCGCCAAATGACCAGTTTTGCCGAAGAAACAGCCGACCATATGCTTCGAAGTGCTTCTTTCACGAACAAATTTCATTGTTCGTTCGTTGGCTGGTCTTCGAAGACCCACACGGTCGATTGCTGTTTTGTGTCGGGCTCATACGCATAGATCCATAATTCGTCACCTGTGACGATCTTATAAACGTCTTTTGAAGTACAGCGATCGTATTTTTTTCAAAATTTCTTTGCACCAATCAACACGAGCCTTTTTTTGAGCGATTGTCAAATTGTGCGGGATCCAACGAGACCAAACCTTTTTGCGGTCAGGTGTTCATACAAAATCGAATGTATGCTGGTGGAAGAAATGCCCAAGGATGCCTCTATCTCAGGGTATGTCACATGACGATCTTTCATTATCAGTTCACGCACGGCATCAACGTTCTCTGGCACAACGGTCGTTTTTGGACGACCTTTACGACCTTCGTCTTTGAGCGAGCGTCGGCAACGATTGAATTCATTAGGATGGTGCTTCATCGCCATACAATAATTTAAGTTAATGGATGCACTCTTGTCGTGATAATCCACGTCGAAAGTTGTGAATAATGATCGCACGAAAATGTTCACGAGTTAATTCCATTTTTTGCCAAATTGATTTTTTCAAGTCACTGTAAAAGACTTAAATGATGGTCGTACGTAAAAACGTTCTGAGTACGTTTATGCTAAAAAATGTCAAACTTTCCAATGGAAATGTCAGATGGCGCCAGGCAATACTTAGTGTTGTCTTTTTTAGCCTAGTTGGCGAAAAACCTAATGTAGATTTATCCATTATCCAGTTTTATGATGACAGTTGAACTAATTTAGATGAACAATTTTTAATGAAATTTCGATATTATTCAAAAATTTCTCTATTTTTGAAATAAAGGGTGTTTTTTATTGAGGTATAGAACTTCGAATTGAAATAAAACACAAGAAAATCGTTTTAATGTCCATCAATTTGGCTTTATTGGAAGGATAATTTTATGCCATTAATGTTTAAATATGATTTTGGGCATGTGGCCGCCGCGGCTGGCTCGAATAAAGCCAATTCTACAGGTCCAATTTTCAACCACTTTTTCGAGCATATGGGGCCGTATGTTGGCAATAACGCCACGCATTTTGGCTTCCAAGTCCCCTAACGTTTCTGGTTTGTTGGCGTAGACGAGCGACTTCACATATCCCCAAAGAAAATAATCCAATGGTGTCAAATCACACGATCTTGGTGGCCAATTGACAGGTCCATTCCGCGAAATTATGCGCTCATCGAATGTTTCCTTCAATAATTCGATTGTGACGTGCGCTGTGTGGCATGTAGCGCCGTCTTGTTGGAACCACAACTCATCCACATTCATGCCATCCAACCGGTCTCCATTAACGGTAACTGACTCTCCAGCATTATTTCGGAAGAAGTATGGCCCAATGACTCCACCAGCCCATAGAGCACACCAAACAGTCAGTTTTTGTGGATGTAATGGCGTCTCAAGGGTCTCATGTGGATTCTCTTCACTCCAAATGCGGCAATTTTGCTTGTTGACGTAGCCATTCAACCAAAAATGAGCCTCATCACTGAACAAAATTTTGTGATGAAAATCAGCATCGAGATGAATCTCATTTTCGGCCCATTTTACAAGCGTTGTTCGTTTGTCAACCTGTTCATGATGAAATGGCAAACCAAACTAAATATTAATCACTTGACAGCTGACAAAATGGCCGCCAGTTAAAAAAGTGATGCCAACTTAAAGTTCTATACCCCAATAAAAAACATCCTTTAAAAATCTTATTTTTAATACCTTTGACCATAGTGGGGAATATTGATCGGAGGTCCTATAACGTATATATATGTGACAGCGCATAGAGAAAGGGACCTAAGGGTAAAAAAAAAATCAATTTTCACTTTTTTTTTGATGTGGACAACATCTGAGCATCGAACGAGACCGATCCCATGGCCCAAAAGTGTTCCCTCCCAGAGATATGCGCGTTTTATGAAAGTGATGTTACACTAAAGATACACGTATTTAAATCTTTAAAATGGCTCTCCTGAACAAAACTGGGTTTTGCCCTTAGGTTCCTTAATATTTTGCGTGTCACATATATTATAGATTGCCGATGGAGTTCCCTAATATGTTTAACTTTAATGATGTATAGTCCAAATATTTTAAGGATTGTAAATGGGCGAAATCGCCCCTGAAGAAAATAAGTTTGCCATAAACGAATTTAATATTCAAGGTTTTTAAGATTCACATTAACTAAACGAAGTTCTAACTTGTTTTTATTGCAAAGAACGAAAAGTACAGTCACTTCCGAGCATTTGGCCCCCTTCAACTTCTCCATATTCGCATGAATAAGTCAATGGAAGGCTTAGAAAGACTGAACTTATTCGAAAAGAAATACAAACCCTGCTTAAACTTTTCATAGAAACTAGTAAATACGAGCCCATTCAATAAATAAGTCTTAACCCTTCAGAAGAAGGTAGAGGTATTGAGCTCCTGGCGAGTGCTGCTGGACTGCAGTAAAAGGGAGTAGTCGCAACGGGTACGATATATAAACGGGCGGCGAGTACTACTAGACTACCCGCAACTGCCTACTGTCGTGAAGAAATGCGATGTAAAAACAATGAAGAAAGGTTTTGTGAAATGAGTGGCCCGAGCGAAAATGTCAGTCTGCCAGAAGATGAGTCGGAAATTATTTCAAATTATAAATTTTGTGATAAACTGAAAACGTGGTATATCGATACCAAAGAAACTAAAATGTGTGTAGAGAAATTGTTGGCGATTTTAAAAGAAGAAGGTCTTGCTGTACCTTTATGTTTATAAACGCTATTGGGAAGGCAAAAAAGTTCTGTAACAAAACACGTATCTCCAGGTGTTTACTGGCACTTCGGCATCAAAAGGCTAATTTTAAAACTTGAGACATTACTGCAGAGATATGAGGAAATCGTGATCGATATTAATATCGATGGCATTCCGCTTTTTAAAAGTTCGTCAGTGCAGCTATGGCCCATTTTATTAAAATTGTTAACACAAAAGAAAAGTTAGAAGCGTTTCCAATAGGTGTTTTTGTTGGAAAGAGTAGGCCGCACTGTGTCTACGAATTTTTCAAAGATTTTGTGGAATAAGTGATGAAATTTAGATGGTTATTAACATGAATAATCGAAGAATATCTATGATTTTTAGATGTTTGGTATGCGATACCCCGGCAAGGTCCTTTGTATGTGGTGTTGCCGGACATACTTCAAGTCACGGATGTATGAAATACACTCATACAGTTCTACATCTGGTTATCCCATAACAGATGATGACTTCAGTGCACGAAAGTATCCGCAACACCATTTACCACATTTCCAACTTACAAAGAGTCCCTTCGAATGTATGGATTTCAAAAATGCCAAATAAGCGTTTTTTCGCATTTTTTTATAAATTCTATATATATAACAAAAAAATAAAAACAACAAAAAATATAAAATGTGTTTTAATACCTTTTCTACAAAAAAAAAATACTTTGCCGCCGGTGGGATTCGAACATGGAACCCCTCCGTTTTCTAAGCGAAAACTCTACCATCGAGACGAGATCGCAATGCCTGCACCCCTGCAGCACTCCAAAAGCGATAAAAAAAGCGAGTACTCTTTTTCGTATGACAGCCCAATGTTAAACGCGAGCACTTGAAACCATTAACGGGTAAAGGAAGAGCGAGTAGTCGCTATCGCTTGGTGAGTACTCGCGGAGTACTGCTGCAGTACTCTTTTCATCTGAAGGGAAGTCAAGGTTTGGTCATTTCACAAAGAAGGCTTCTATGGCAAAAATCACTGTCTTAACTGACCTGGTGTAATCACTTGGGTTCTTTAGCCCATTATTTATTGTTTGGTTATACCTACAAAAGCGTTTGCAAGGAATTATTGTGTCTTATTGTGTGATATCTCTTTCTCTTTCAAACCCTATAACCTTAACTTTCTCCTTTTTACTGATGATTTTTTAATATTTTTCCTCCATTTGTATGCCGCTGCTTTAGCTGCTACACAAAAAATTCGTCATGTTTACTTTGTCCACAAAAAAAAATAATCATTTTTTGTTTGCGTTTTTATATCACACACGCACGAGTTTGTGTAGGTATATGTGTTTGCTTACGTTTATCCAATTGTTTGTGTGTCTATGTGTATATTGACTAGTATTGGTATTTAAAGCCATATTAAAAGTCCTTAACATAAAATACCCGGGTATTTAAGACGAAAGCACTCAAAACGTGACCAAAATAGTTAAATGTCATAACACCAATATTCCTGCTATCTTGCGGTGCGGTGCGGGTGAGGATTTACTCACCACGCCTCGCTCCTTGCTCCTCCACACCCCGAGCTCTCGGCTACCCTATCCCAGGGCCACGTTGTGGATGTTTACATATGCAGGACAGGTACTTAAAGGCAGCATTAGAGATAAGTACGCCAAAAATGTTTATTTATTTGTTTTATCCGCACTCACACACTCCGACGGAAAAAAAGGTTAAAGGTTATGATGGCAATGTAAAGCCAATGGGAACGTACGTCCGTAATCTTTTCTTTGCCGTGTGGAAATATTAAAGTTTTATTACGTTTAGGTGCTTTCCTTTTCTGCTTCGTGTATGTGGGTGGGATACTTTTTGTTCGTTTTGCCTTTGCTGTTCTTTCCGGAACGCAAGTGTTTATAATGTTTAATTAAGTATTAATGCATTTTTTATTGATTTCTTTTGCCATATAGGAATTTGTTTTCTTTTATGCATTTTGTGGGCTACATCTTGTTATTTTGCTCTCTCTCTTTATCTCGCTCTTTCTCTTCCTCTTTCTTGGTGTTTATTATTCTTTTCAAGCATATGGTGCTTTCTTTTCAGCGTAAAAAAAATCTACGAAAGGAAAAACTTTAATTTGTTCAGCTTTGTCTTAGTTTAGTTTGAGATTTTATGCGTTGTGTGGTTTTGCACGAGGGATATGGCGAGAAGTTTTCACATAGAGTAAAGATTATAGTTAACAAAACACCATGGAATGGTTTTCTTGGAAGGATGGAGTCTTAAGTAAAGTTTGCCTAGGAAACTGAACTCTTAATCTCGGCTTCTCTAGGAAATTTAACCCTTTGAATAGTTTCCTTGGGAAACTTAACTCTTTAGAACAGTTTCCTTGGAAAAATTAACTCTTTAGTACAGTTTGCTTGGAAAAATGAGTTCTTTAGTATATTTTATCTGGGAACTTAAACTATTTAGTACAGCTTTCTTGGGACACTGAACTCTTTAGAACCGTTTTCTTGGGAAACTGAACTCTTTAGTACCGTTTTCTTGGGAAACTGAACTATTTAGTATGGTTTCCTTGGTAAACTGAAATCTTTAGAACAGTTTCCTTGGTAAAGTGAACTTTTTGGTACAGTTTTCTTAACTCTTGGGTACATTTTCTTTAAGAAACTGAACTCCTTGGTACAGTTTCCTTTGAAAACTAATGTCTTTAGTACAATTTCTTGAGGAAACTGAACTCAGTTGTACTGTTTCCTTAGAAGACTCTTTTAGTATAGTTTTCTTGGGAAACTTAACTCTTTAGTAACGTTTTCTTGGGAAACTAAACTCTTTAGTATAGTTTCCTTGGGAAACAAAACTGTTTTGCACAGTTTCCATAAAAAGATGGACTCTTTGATCGGTTTGCTTGAAAATTAAACTCTTCAGAACGATTTCCTTAGAAAAATTTACACTTTACTTTAGTACGGTATCCATGAGAATCTGAACTCTTTAATACATATTCCTTGGGAAACTGAACTCTTTAGTACTGTTTTCTTAAAAACTGAACTCTTTGCTATAGTTTCCTTAGGAAACTTAACTCTTTACAATAGTTTCCTTGGGAAACAAAACTATTCTGCACAGTTTCCATAGAAAGATGAAATTTTTGGATCGGTTTGCTTTGGAAATTAAACTCTTCAGAAAGATTTCCTTACGAAAATTGATACTTTAGTACAGTATTCTTGGGAAACTGAATTCTTAATACAGTTTCCTTGGGAAACTGAACTCTTAATACAGTTTCCTAGGGAAACTGAACTCTTAATAGAGTTTCCTTGGGAAACTGAAATCTTAATACAGTTTCCTAGGGAAACTGAACTCTTAATACAGTTTCCTTGGGAAACTGAACTCTTTAGTACATATTCCTTGGGAACTGAACTCTTTAGTACAGTATCCTTGGGAAACTGAATTCTTAATACAGTTTCCTTGGGAAACTGAACTCTTAATACAGTTTCCTTGGGAAACTGAACTCTTAATATAGTTTCCTAGGGAATCTGAACTCTTAATACAGTTTCCTTGGGAAACTGAACCCTTTAGTACATATTCCTTGGGAACTGAACTCTTTAGTACAGTTTTCTTAAAAAACTGAACTCTTTAGTACAGTTTCCTTGGGAAACTAAACTATTTTCCACAGTTTCCATAGGAATTTGTACTTTTTTGATCGGTTTGCGTGGGAAATTAAACTCATTAGAATGATTTACTTTGGAAAATTGACACTTTAAAAACTAAAGGAGTTCAGTTTTCCTTGAGAATCTGTACTCTTTGGATCAGTTCCCTTGGGAAACTGGATTCTTAAGTATAGTTTCCATGGAAGCCTAAATTCTTTTGTACAGTTTCCTTGGGAAACTTATCCCGTTTACATAGTTTCTAATACAGTTTTCTTGAAAACTAATGTCTTTTGTGTAACTTTCTTGGGAAATTTATGTGTTTAGTACAGTTTCCTTAGAAAACTAAACTCTTTAGAACTGTTTTATTAGAAGTCGTTACTACAGCTCTGTTGGGAAACTAAATAGTTTATTACTTAGCACTATAGTACAGATTCTATGTCTTAACTTCACTACCTTAAGAATCTTGGAAGCTGCTCTCCCGCAGAAATTCTTTCAGACTCCTCCTTTGCTAGTCTTCATCTATTATACACTACTGTATATTTGTTAAAATATTCATGCATGTTTGTGTCGGCATGTGTCTTTGTGACTGCGTGAGTCGTAGTAGTTTCCAGGAATACCGCAACACATATGCAGCAAATAAGCTTAACTTTTAAGCAAACTTTCTCCGAGTTTTTTTCTTGTTCGCTCTCCTGCTACATTTCATAGAATTTTCCTAGCATGGATGTTGTTTTTCGTTTTGCTTTCCCCGTTTGTTTGGTTTTTTGTCTTGCTTTAGAATACAAAGAAAATTGAGTATAGAGTTTTTCCTAGGGTTCCTTAAGGAATATAGGGATGCAGCTGCCCGAGTATTTGCGAATATCTCTGTGTGTGAGAGTGTGTACAGGTCTCTTCAAGAGTGTGTATAACCGCGTAACGGCAACAGCTGTGGCACATTTGCTTATCTTATGAATACACTCTCATACTTAGTCTTTCACAAAAACACACACTGTGAAACACATGCTCTTGCGGCATTTCATAATGGCACAAGTGTGTGAGTGTGTGTGAATTTTCTTCTAACAAATTGTAAGTTCTTGTATACACCCATACACACACGCTCGGAGATATCCAAAGTTTTTCATTCATTTTACCCCGTTTTTATTTTATTGCAATTTGAATTTATTTTTAAACATTTGTGCTTGTATCATATTTCGTTGGCGTGGAAAATGAAGTTAAACTATGAGACGCGTTGGTGTTTTTCATTCAATTTTTCTTTGCAGTTTTCCTCGAAGCTCCCACACGATGTTGTTTTTTTTATTTTGTTTGAAAAATTTCCATTATTTTAGTAAGGGCATTTTCCCTTTCGCTACATATATAGGGTTATGACATTGGTAACATTATGGTTTCTTGTTTGTTTGGTTACTACGTACTCTAAGGAAGCAGTGAAGACCGGGACGTGAACTGAAGCTTTTTTTTTTAGAGATTTTATTAAATTTAAGATTTCTATAAGGAAAAATCATTTCACAATGTCACTTCCTTTTTAAAATAATAATAGTCATTTGGAAACCTAGTTTAATAAACCGGTAGATTCGTGCTCTATAGCCACAGATCTTTCATATCCTGGAACAATTCCTGGATCATTAACTGCTGCATTATGGTCAACAGTGTTTTTGGACATGAGCTCTAGAGAGACTGTATGATTTTACCAGCCCCTGAAAGACAAATAGTTTTACCGTTTTCCGTAAGTTGTGGTAACATAACAATGGCTTAAAGAATAACTTCTGTTAAAGTGCTAGGTCTGACGATAAATCATATATATGTATTATTTGGCGCAGGAAAATACCTTCTGTAACCTACGTTCCTTCGAACGTAAACCAAGTCAAGACAAGTTCGCCAGCTAAGATAAGGTAAACTATGATATAGGACACTGTGACAAAGTTAGCTCACGGTTTTCCGATGAGGCTCATAATAAACAACTTTGCCTACTTTATAAAATCCCTCAATATACAATGACGAAACAGACGGGGAACTTTTTATAAATCGGAAACCTAACTTTGACTTAATATTTGACGCCGCTTATATATTTTATAGAGAGACTTTTAAATGGTTTGTAGACTACACCTGCATTCACGAGATGTAAAAAAAACTGACAGTTTTTGATGACGGACTGGAGAAGGACTGATTTATCAAACCTACTTCTTCAGAAAACAGATGGATGTAAATATAAAAGGACCCACCCAGATTTATGGTGCTTTATAAGTCACAAAAATTTGTATTGGTCGGGGCTCAAGGAGTCTAAATTGATGACCTGTACTTAATTGCAATATTGTAGGGATAGAGGTACTGGTTGAGTCGGACGAACCCTCCATTACTTAGAGTCTTAGTAAACAGAAAGGCAATAATCTGAAACGAATTTCGCAGAACTGGGATATATCGAATGCATAGGCAATATATTGGAAGAATGAGGATGTTTATGTAATTATTTCGGGGAAGTCTTAAACCGTAGAAGTCGTTTGTGTTTTTCCGTTCAAGAACTTCATAAAGGGCTAAGAAATCTTGTCGTATATGCGTAGACGAGAATGAACTGGAGACGGTTCCTTGTCACTGTCAAAGTTTGCAAGTATGACGTTCTAATTTCAAAACCCTTTCATTAATATCTGACTCGAGATACTGAACTTTTTATAACAGTTTCCTTGGGAAACTGAACTATTTAATACAGTTCCCTTGGGAAACTGAACACTTAAGTACAGTTTCCTTAAGAAACTGAACACTTTAGTACAGTTTCCTTGGGAAACTTTACCCTTTAGTGCAGTTTCCTTGGGAAACTGAACTCTCGAGAATAGTTTCCTTGGGAAACTGAACTCTTTAGGATAGTTTCCTTGGGAATCTGAACTCTTTCGTACAGTTTCCTTGGAAAAATTAACAATTTAGTAAATTTTTTTGAGAAACTGAATTCTTTTATAAAGTTTCCTTGGAAAACAAAACTTTCTATGGCAATTTCCTTGGGATAATGAACCCTTTAGAACGGTTTCCTAATAACACTGAACTCTTAAGTACAGTATCTTTAGGAAACTGAACTCTTTAGTACAGTTGAACTCTTTAAAGTTGCCTTGGGAAACTGAACTCTTTAGGATAGTTTTCTTGGGAATCTGAACTCTTTAGTACAGTTTCCTTGGGAAACTTAGCTATTTAGTACCTTTTTTTGAGAAACTGAACTCTTTAATAAAGTTTCCTTGAGAAACGTAACTTTCTATGGCGATTTACTTGGGATAATGAACCCTTTAGAACGGTTTTTTAATGACACTGAACTCTTAAGTACAGTTTATTTGGGAAACTGAACTCTTTAGTACAGTTTTTTTGGGAAACTAAACTCTTAAGTACAGTTGGCTCGGGAAACTGAACTCTTTAGTACAGTTTTCTTGGGAAACCGAACTCTTTAGTACAGTTTTCTTAGGAAGCATAACTCTGTAGTAAAGTTTCCTTGGGAAACTAGACTTTCTATTGTCACTTTATGCGGTCTGAGATCAGTATTTTGTGGTAAGCACAGGAAATTATAAATTAAATATTCATCATGATCTAAATAGGTATGTCTAGCGCTACAAGAGAAAACCGAAACTACCTGGCAGCTTGACTGTTCTGAATTCCATCAAGGACTACATGGCATGCCGCGCTTCTTCAATTGTCCGGATAAGCCTGTTCATGTGAGCCACCAGGTCTCTTTATAGGTCTTGTATAAAAAGCCTTGAACACAGATGGGAACCTTAAAAATGTGTTCTTTAACTAGAGCGGACATCATTTCAGATCTTAATGATATCTGAGTTTTGTATGCACACTACTCTACAGCTCTCGATTACCAACCTGCTGAAAAAGAGGCACAAAGAAAAACCCGCTGAATTTAAGAATAACTAAATAAAGTTTCTGCATATAAAGAATTCCCCTTCCCATTGATTTTATCTGTTGTATTAAGAGAATCTGGAGGGTGTAGATACAATACTCCTCGTGATAATTGGATTTAAAAGTTTTCCATTTTCCAAGAGGAGAAAGAGAATCTGTTAAGAAAAAAGTAGAACAATTTCCTATCGTATTCTTATCTTACAAATTTTTTTTTGTGCCGGGCAAATAAACCAGGATATATTCGACTTTATTTTGCAAGCTCTCCACCTTTTCGTAATTCGTAATTCAGTTTTATGTTGGGGTTACACCTTTTAAATATATTTATCGTTCACGCCTGCCTACCTCTATCTCTTTGCCTTAATTTGAATTTTCATTAACTAAAGTTTTTGTCCTGGCTCCCCACACCGGCTGTGTATGTGTGAGTGTGTCCCCATTATTTCCTGTTTGCTCTCCTGCATTGTACACATTTCTTGTTTCTTCGTTTTTTTTAATTGTTTTACGTGTCACAGCTAAATTTTGTAGCTTAATTTCTGTATCCTGGCACAATTTGCACTCGTTTTACTCCTCTCGCCGTTGCCGCTGTTGTTGCTGACAATGTGTCGTTGTGGCTGGCGTGTCGTTGTCGTTGCCGCTGCATGCTGTCATTGTGTCGCTGTGCTGTGTCAAAAGGAAAACCCACATTGAGACATCATCTTTAACTCGAAAAGCAACAGCAAGGATACTCACACATACATACACACGTTCACACATTTTTAAAGCTCATGTAGCACAAGACGTGAATTCCTTTACGCCTGCATGAGTTGACATTTGGCACACCAAACTATTACTACCTACGACGACGACTACAGCGCTCACGCACACACTCACTCGAAGGCATACTTACACATGTACACATATACTATACGGTACGGTATATATACTTTCATTTATCCACCATACACTAGTGTATATTGCAATTATATATCATGTAACTGTGTGGTGTAGTTGCTTGTGTGTGTGAGAGTTGATCGTCATTATCGTCGACGTCGTCGTCATTATATGAACATGTCTCAATGGAGTTACCCGTGACACCATCACCGCCGCCTTGGCTCACCAATGATACCACCAACGCAACCACTACCACCTCTATCTACCACCTGCAGTGTTTATATTTGAATGTAGGTTACCTAATTGTCAGCAGCAGCAACGACAGCAACGCCGACTTTGATAAAGATATCAGGCAACATCCTTAAGATGTGTCCCGCGAATTACGAAGTCGGTATGATAAGCTATGTAAGAAATAGTATAGATCGTGATGCCCTCAATCTTCAAGTTAGGATCATGGTCTTCTCTATTTATTAAACTAATATAATAACAGTGTTTAAAAAAAGGTTGAGTGAGTCAAAGAGTCCTTGGAACCTGGGATGAATATAAGGGAACAATAGTCAAGGCATTTGACTGGAAAAAAGTCCTTGGAACTAAAGATGAACAAAAGCGAACAAACTTCTAAATTTAACGCAGTAGTGCTTGTCCACTTAGTAATTGACGGTGATGCGAAGATGGGCTTTGTCCTTTGTCAGGCCTTATTTTATGTCCCGGTTTCATGAATTTTTCCAAGTATAAAGTTTGCATATTTATTGTGATTTGTTTTCTAATAGTTAACCATCAACATATGTTTTCTAGCGCAGGAACTCTTAATCTCTTCTGACAAGAAGTCACCGCTTGCCTAGCATTAGGTCATATGATACCCCAGGAGGATTACGATTGAGATCACTGCGAACCAACTCATTTTCCAAAAAGGTGCACCAGATAATTGACTGGCAGGCAGACTACTTCTGGTCCTTAAATTTTCATTCTTTCATCACCTCAGCTTGTATTTCTACAGCTACGATCCATGTGGCGTTGGCAACGTTAACCTTGTCATCAAAGGCGCAGGGTCCGCAAGGCATATCAATGCTGATGTTAAAGCACTTGGATACCCCGGGAGCAGAGTACATAACCCAAGTGCTCAATCTGTCGCCAGCCCCTCACTTTGTTCCCAAAGCCTGGAAAATGGCCAGAGTGGTACCGCTACAGAAGCCAGGCAAAGACGCAAGCAAGGGAGAATCGTATCGTACAGACCGATCTCCTTGCTTTCCCCAGTAGCAAAGACGCCTGAGGCACTGCTGTTGCCCAGCCTGACTAAACACCTTTCTTGATCCCCTATCATCAGCTTGGGTTCCGCAAGCAGCACAGCACAACAACTGTATACCACACGTATAAGTTGTGGCCTTAATCAGAACAAGTCCAACGACAGGATGGTCCTCGTGGCTCTTGACCTTACCGAGGCCTTCGAGAAGTTCGAGGTCTTTGCATAAAAGTCCCTTTCCGCCTCGTCCTCTTGACCTTAGAAAGGCCTTATCACTATGTTCAAGGACATTGTACAAACGTCCCTAGTTTGAAACATGTCGTAAACTATTTGTGGGGGCCAGTCATGTAGAATTCATATACAGGAATTCGAAGCCCCGTCGAGTTATGCAGGGAATCCCCTCGTGTGGGGTATTACGAGGGTTGCTATTTATATTTCCGGTGCGGCAATAAAAACACAATAATTTATCATTGGAAATGGTTTTATTGTTTTTATAAATATTCTCCTTTAAGATCAATACAATTTGCATGCGCACAAACCATTTTTCGAAGCACTTTTTCCACTCCGATCAAGACACCTCCAAAACCTGATTTTTTAACGCTTCAACAGCTGCTTCGGGCGTTAAAAAACGTTGACCACGCATTTTTTTCTTGATGCTAAGAAATAAGAAGAAGTCATTGGGTGCCAAGTCAGGGCTGTACGGCGGATGGCCCATCTATTCGACGTTTTGGCCGGTCAAAAAAGCGCTGGTTTCAGCCGATGTGTGAGAGTTCGCATTGTCATGATGCATAATGATTCGTCTTCTCTTGTTCGTTTTTCGAATTTTTCCGAAGACTTCAATGTACCATTCAGAATTGACCATTCAAGCGGAACAGTCGCCACATGACCAGTTTTGCCTAAGAAACCGGCGACCATTTGCTTCGAAGCGCTTCTTCTACGAACAACTTTCGTTAGATTTGGCTCGTCTTCGAAGACCCACACGGTCGATTGCTGTTGGTTCGGGCTCATATGCATAGATCCATGATTCGTCACCTGTGACAATAAAACGACTTTTGAAGCGATTGTCAAATGGTGCGGGATCCAACGACAACAAACTTTTTTACGGCCAGGTGTTCATGCTCTATCTCATGGTATGTCACATGACGATCTTGCATTATCAGTTGACGCACGACATCAATGTTCTCTGGCACAACGGCCGTTTTTGGACGACCATCGCGACATTCGTTTTTGAGCGAACGTCGAGCACAATTGAACTCATTAGACCAGTTTTTCACAGTGCTATAGGATAGTGCTTCATCGCCATACAAAGATTTTAGTTCATCGATGCACTCTTGTCGTGATAATCCACGTCGAAAGCTGTGATAAATAATCGTACGAAAACGTTCACGTGTTAATTCGATTTAATTTTTTCAATTCCAAATTGATTTTTTTCAAGTCACTGTAAACAACACAAATGATTGTCGTACGTCAAAACGTTCTGAGTACGTTTATGCTAAAATAGTTCAAACTTTCCGATGGAAATGTCAGGTGGCGCCAGGCAACACTTAGTGTTGCAAAGGGCAGAAATATATATAGCAACCCTCGTATAAGGTGATTTTTTTCAAGAGAGAGGCAGAAAATTGTGCGACATAAAAATATTAAAGATCATTCGGCTCTATTGTATCGCAGTTTTTGTTCTGCTTTGTGTTATACGTAGTTCAGAATTAAGTTACGAGAAGTTGCAACGATGGCGACTGTCTGATAACCCCAATATTTCTCCTTTCATCCTCTGCTCTAAACGTTTATAATTGCGAAAAAGATTATAAGTCAATTTATCTCTCTCTTTTAAAAAAAGCCACCAAATGCAGATGCTAGCTGTACAGAGTCGCCGAGTTTAACGTGATTATCGCCACGACAGCCTGAACTACGGTGTGCCATCACACTGGGGCCGTAACAATGCGACGGCCAGCGCCCCATTGGTACCAGTTCGAAGCATGACAGTTATGGGTCATAAGTTCCCGCTTGGTTAGGGGTCGAGGACTATCTAAGCCTCTACTGTTCTATGGGTCACAGCACCCGGTCGCAATGCAACACCACATCGAACCGAAGTTCTCCCCGCGATTTGGGTTTAAACCACAGTCACCACGATACTCCCCGAAGGGCCGCACCATATAGTCAGGCCAGAACAAGTTCTGGGGGCTCCTGACTACCCGTGGTACCAGATTAAAGTCTCCGGTCAGACGTCGTAACCAAAAGGCTACTTCCAGTTTCTGTTCCATATAACATGGGACTGGTCACCCACAGCAACTTATCGACCAAAAACACAAACAAAACACAGGATGGCCAGGGACTGGCACCTGCTTGGACATCACGAACAACAACAAGGACTTTGCCTCCCTCACGGGATACAAAACAACAGAGGAACAACAACGACGATCCAACGGCGACAATGATCCAACGACGATTGTGTGAGGCAACGACAATGCCACGCCTTATCCGCGAATGGTCACATCAGAAAATCGTATCAATCAATATCATTTCTATACTATACGCAAATGCTAATTCTCATTGATCGTAATGGAACTAAAGTCATTTGATTTGTAGCCGATGTTAGCGTTGCCAAAGACTGCTGAAGAGAAACCTTAACAGGCTTAGAGACATCTGTACAGTCTGCCTGGCAACCGTAGCCAATACATTCCACCAATTTTTTACGTTGATTCTAAAAAAACAACAACAAAAAGGTCTCAGAACGGAATAAAACCTGTTCAAGTCATAATAATGAAAAAAGTCCGAATACATGTAAACAAAATTAATAGGTTAATGTAATATTAAAAACTGTAACAGCAACTATATTTCTGGTTAAAAGACGTAACCAATAACTAGTTAACTTAACAATAAAAATGATTTCTATAACAATCTTCATAGTTAATGATATTAACTATTTCATTGTTAATTTGCACATGCATCATTTCAATAAATTAACTATGAAATTTTAATATTAACAGTTTTCATAGTTAAAAACAATGCATTGTTAAAACTACAATATTTATTTTAATAATAAAAATTTTAATGGTAAAAAACTTAAAAATGCAGAACTAATTATTTTAAAATTAACAATTTTCATGGTAAAAATATTCAACAATAGAATAGTTAAATTAACTATTGTTATTGTTTAATACCAGTCAACAACAAAATGTTCAAATTAACCTTATATAACGTAGACTCCAAATCATGTTTATTTATGGTTAAGTTAACCTTATATAAGGGTATTTTTCTTCTCATTGAACAGTGCTAGTCTGGTTAAAAGATAATAAGTTAACTTAACAATAAAGATGATTTCTATAACAATCTTCATAGTTACTAATATTAACAAGTTCATTGTTAAATTGAACATGTATCGTTTCAATAAATTCACTATGAAATTTTAATATTAACAGTTTTCATGGTTAACAAAAAAAAACAATGCATTGTTAAAACAACAATAATTATTTTAATAATAACAATTTTAATGGTAAAAAAACGTAAAAATACATTGTTAAAACAACACTCATTATTTTAAAATTAACAATTTTCATGGTTGAAAAATTCAACCATAGAATAGTTAAATTAACTATTATTAATTTTGTTAAATACCAGTCAACAACAAAATGTTCAAATTAACCTTATGTAATGTAGACTCCAAATCATGTTTATTTATGGTTAAGTTAACCTTATATAATGGTATTTTTCTTCTCAGTGTAGAAGTCCTAGTCCACTTAATAATTGTCGGTGATGCGGGCACTGGCTTTGCCCTTTGTCACGCCATATTTTATGTTCTGGCTTATGATTTTTTCCAATTAAGGATGCATTGTTTCAGAGTATCTGTTTTATATTTTTCACCTATTTATTGTGATTTGTTTTATTTGTAGCTATTCATCAACAAAGGTTTTCTAGCTCTGTCTTAATCTCTGTGTGCACTATTTTATATTTAAAAGGGTATCACAATATCCCCGCTGTTGGCCTGCGGGCAACCGAGATAACCTAACCTTAGCTTTAATTGTGATGTCGTTTTTTTGGGCTTTGGGACTTGATAGTCTCTTTAAAAAATCTACCAAATTCCCCAACCGATCTCTGAGCCCCACATTATTTTTTATTTTAAACTACCCCGGGAAATTGAGGCAAATCAAGAATGTTTTACATGCATGCTGAAACATGGAATGAGTTTTAGTGTACGTATGAAGAGGCAAAAATCAACGTTTACCAGGAGAACGACAGAGAAACAAAAAAATCAGCAGCGAGTGACGGCGATTAAGAAAATATTGAAGCGCCTGTAGGAAAGTTCCAAAGAAACAACGAACTACGAAGGTAGAGATGGGGGAAAAACACTGCAAACACAAGGAGGTGTGTTGAAGTGTATTTTTCTAGGTAACTTTAAAAGAACTAATATGTGATGTAAGATAAATATGTGCGCTTGTGTTAGTAAGGACCAAAGTGCAGTGCATGTAAGTGAACAACAACACACATACATCCACCGTGTGCCACCACCAAACTTTAATTGCTTTATTATGTTGTGTAGTATGCGCTGCAGGATATGTTGATATCAGCAGTTACACTCACACACATATACACTAACATGGCCGAAACACACACACACACACGCACACAACGAAGTACATTTCAGTTGTTAAACAACACCAACGTTGGAGCTCTCTTACTGTTGACTTTGGCGGTTATTAATTGTGTGAACATACACACATGTGCGCCGCGCTCCGGTGCCAGGACGCGTACTTTTTTCTGGCTTTCTTTTTTGTTATGCCAGGACATGTACAGACGTGTAGAAATGTACAAGTTGTGTGTTTCAGTGGTGGAGGGCGACAGAAAATGAAAGGTATAACGTCGTGTGTGTGTGCGTGTGCCAGTGTATAAACGAATGTTTGTGCAAGCTTCAAGTTTGAGTTTATGATTATGTGCAAATGTTTGTTAATTTGTTAAATTACTTGAATTATCTTTACATGTGTTTAAACACAAGGAACTGCTGCTGTTCAGCAACTAAACTATACAACACAGATACCCTAACACTCATACACACATATATATAATCCTGGGAGATCTGCTTTGTCTTACGACGAAAAACCCTGTAGTTTTATTGTTATCTTCGTAAAAATTAATTCAGACATTACCAGCAATGATCAAACATTTACTTTTAGCAATATTTTGCTTTCAAGCTCTCGTATCCGGTTTCCTGCCGCTTAAACGCCATGGATGCTATTTATATCCTTGGAGTTTTTACATTCATTTTCAGTTCGTTTTTGTTGTTTTTTTTTGGTTAGGTTTGCTCCAATGTCCCAGGACTGAACGTTGGCCTGTTTGTTTGGTGCGTTGCTCTGTTTTCGAAAAAAAAGCGATGCAGAAAAAAAACAGCTTTACAAACAATTGCCCTTAAGCTTTGTGGGCGGCAGGAAGTGAGAGTTGAGAAAAGTGCCAGAATGACTGCTGCAGCAATGCCCGAACACAGCGGCAACCGAACAACTTACACTTCAGGGCATTCGGAAAATTGGCCACACACTAAATTGCACTTTGGCTCACCGGCATGCCACTCACACAGCAACATAAATACAAACACCAACTCACACATACTGACAAACCCGCACACCACTGCACTCACCCATACATTTTCGGTACAGGCAAACATAAACAAAACAAAGCAAAAACAAAAACAAAAAGGAAAACTAACACACAGAAAATGAGAATAACTGCTGCGCAAAAGAAAAAAAACTGAAACAGAAAAACTTACGAAGGATGGCAAAAATTGTGGAAAATGAAAACATAGACTTAAACACAGCCGCCACCAACACCTATAAACAAAAGGAAACAACACCCACACTTGTGCAGAGGTCACTGTACGAGGGGTACGTTAAAGTTTTAAGGGCTGTAATTGGTCAGGCCATTGCTAGAGCTTGAGAAGCTAGAATATAAAAGCTAGAGTGTCTTAGGCTGGTTGTAAAGAAAGACAAATTTCGTGTTTTAAAAAAACCGATTTTCGGATGTTATTTTAAGTAAATGCCAGCATTAACCGACATTACGACATAAGCCTTTTTCCCTAAGAATGGCAAATATTTTCCTATTCAGAAATGAAGTGCCTGATCCTTATTTTTAGACTCTGAGAAGTTCTTAAAATCAATTGGGACAAAATTAAGTATGTTTTTTATTTAAAAATAAACTGCTAAAAGTCGATCATAGTCGACCATATTCTACCCTTCATTTCTAGTATGAAAAGAGCGTCAAAACGCCCTTGAAGGGTCTAATTTCAAATAAGCCGGGATTATAAAAATAAATTCACATTTTAAATTGTGAGAAAATTTCATTTCGTGCAAACCGACATGTCGGTTTAAGCTATTTTTAGGAAACCTACCGTCGGTTTTGGACACTAAAACCGGAATGTCTGTTATTCGTTGACGGTTTTGGACCTTCTAATAATGACAGAATGTCCGAACAACTCCTACGAATTTTGTCCGAACAACTCCTACGAATGGAGTTTGCTCTGTGAGTAAGCAGAGGAAAAATGCTTATTTTCTCTTCAAAGAAGGAATCCAAAAGAATTTTATTGAAACTGGAACACCTTTGAATAAAACGACACCTTTATTTACAACGAACACATCTACTGTAAGCAAAATTGATAGTCGAGATTGCCACTATAGTCAAAGAACTCAAGCGGAATAGTCGATGGAGTTAAGCGGCAGGATCACGATCTCACAACAGCCGGTACTACGCACCGGATCGACCCGAAGGAGGAATTCTTCGGCCAAGGGCTGTCCCCGGCACTTTATGCCGCTACAACAACAACGACGAACACATCTACTGCAAGCGAAACTAATAGTCGAGTTTGCCAGAATAGTCGAAGAACTCAAGCGGAATAGTCGAAGAACTTACGTGGCAGAATCACTTTAAGCGGTTTGGTTAAATTTCGCTGTGCGTTAATTGTGGGCAACGGCTAAGACGCTCTCGAATCCTTCAAGGAATAAGTCTTATTCGACGATATTACAGCGGCTGGTCCAAAAAAGTGGGCGAGTTTTTTAAAACCAGCAGTTTATTGAACACCCCGAGAGTGACAAGGCAACAAGGAGAGTCATGTACCGTATTGTCCATTCGAATACGAAAATCCAGAGGGCTTAGCTTGCTAATACAGAACCAACCAAAGTTATCTTGAATTATCCGCTGTAAGGACCATCTGCTAACTGCAGTTTGCGACGATAAGTTTTGTGTCGAAACTTTGAATTTCCCAGAGCTGTCGATGCTACAGCCGCGATGTTGTCTTGAACCCGAACATACGGATCTCGATGGTACGGTCTTCGTGAAATGCTTCCAGATTCGGCTAACAGATTCGGGGGCGTTCATTGAAAACCCCGAGGGTGACAAATCAACAAGGAGAGTCTTGTGCCGTATTTGTGCTCTCCGAGCAGAGGACGAACCACTACATTTTAAGGCAGTTTTTATCCTGCCTTACATCCTCACACATGTTATCCGTGGTCAAAGTCATCCGAAGCGCTCGTTCCTGCTGGCATGTCCACTCTGATGCTAAGCAGTTGGATTTTCCGGAAGTTAAGTATTCTAAGGAGTTCTCAACTTGTCCCTAACTACTCAAGTGGTACCCGAAGTTTGGAAAATGCCCATAGCGGTATCGCTACTGAAAGCAGGCAATGATGCAAGTAAGGATAAACGTACAGTCCGATTTTTCTTCTCTCCTCAGTTCTAAAGGTACTTGAGGTTTTCCTTATTCCTAGCCTGACTAGAAAATTTCCAATTGTTGATCTCCAATGTAAAGGGTGGTTACATTTTAAGGGCCGATGTTGAATGTGAACCACACCTAAAGGTTTTTTCTGCATTTTTTTGATATTTTTCAATATCAGATTAACTCAATTTGAACTATAGAAAGATAGACAAGCGAGCAATGCGTTAAAGTTATTCAGGCTTATTATGAAAATGGAATTCTAAAAATCATCATCAGTGATGAGGCACATTTTCACCTCAGTGGATTCGTCAATAAGCAGAATTGGGCGAATGATAATCCAAGAGTGAAAAAACACTGCACCCACAAAGAGTGACTGTTTGGTGCCGTTTGTGGGCTGGCGGCATCATCGGGCCGTATTTTTTTTCTAAAATAAGGCCGGTCAGGCAGTAACTGTAAATGGTGTTCGCTATCGCGAGATGATAACGAACTTTTTATGGCCCGAATTGGAAGATATGGATGTGGACGGTATGTGGTTTCAACAGGAAGGTGCCACTTGCCACACAGCAAATGAAACATCAGCTCTTTTACGCGACAGATTCAATGGTTCAGTGTTATCTAACGTCGTGGCAATGTTTATTGGCCGCCAAAATCATGTGATTTGACACCGTTGGACTTTTTTCTTTGGGATTATTCGAAAGAAAAGGTGTGCGTAGATAAGCCAGCAACAATTTAAGAGCTAAAGGATAAGATAATTCGGCACATTAACGGCATAGAAGCTCAATTGTGCCTCAGCGTCATCGAATATTTGGACCATCAGATGGAGGTGTGCCGCCAAGGTCGCGGCGGCCATTTGGCCGATATATTGTTCCATACATTATTGCACCATACCAGTAATTTCATAATAAAAAGAAATTACAATAATTTAATATATAATTTGTGTTTTATAAAAAATCAACATCGCCCCTTAAATTTTACCACCCTTTATTTTTTTTTATTGTATAAAAAATTCAATTTAATATTTTTTTTGTGTTTGAAGATTATAAACCGTAAATGACCTCCATGCTCACCTATCCATATGTGACACCTGGTCAAAAAATCATTCATTGCGGCCTGAGGGGCTTTGGATGGGATCGCTTCAATTATCGTTTTAGTGGAATGATTCAATTCAGTCAAGTTTCTAGGTTTCTTTTTGTACCTCTGGTTTGACATAACGCCATTAAAAAAGCTGGTGCAGTGAGGTCCGGTAACATTGGGGCCACCTAAAAGAGAAATAACCGGCCTGGCTAAATTGCAGTTGTTCCATCACATACACTCACTGTGGTTTGAGATATGTCCAGTTCCTAAGAACGACGTAGAATCGACCGATTGGGCTCATTTTAAACAAATACACTTACGTCTGCGATATTCTCATCGCTTCACGCGGTAAGGCGTCTCTTTGGCGCCGGAACATCCAAAAGCGACAATTTGGATCCAAATTTATCTAATATAGCACGCACAACCTGTCGGGTAGGATGATTATTACGGCCGAAAATTTGAGTAAGCGCTCCTAAAGTTGCGACCTCCGACTCAGAATTTCGGTAGTAACTGTGAACTTTACCGTGATGAAAATATTGTTTAACATTGAAAGATCATGGAAAGTGAAATGAAATTGTTATGTCCTTATTGGAAACCCCGTTACTGGGTTGCAGCAAAATTGAGCCTTTGCTCAATTTTGCAGCAAGATCCACAATGGAACTTTTCTTAACCTTTTTGGTGAAACCTTAAGGTCCGCTCAGTATGAACATAAATTATTTGTGGATAAGCTTCACCCCACATACGGCAATTCTGCTAGTTAAACTTTCAGTTAAGATCAAAATGGTTCTCATCTGACATAAACAAGCAATTTATCAAGCTGTTATATTCTTCGGCCTTTTTATTATTTTTTTTGGCAATTGTCCATTTAAATAGGCAAATCCAGAGGGTTTAGTTTGCTTGTACAGAACCAGCCAAAGTTATCTTGAATTATCCGTTATGGTGACCACCTGCTAACTGCAGTTTGCGACAATAAGTTTCGAGTCGAAACGTTGAATTTCCCAGAATTGTCGATGCTACAGCCGCGATGTTGTCTTGAACCCGAACATACGGATCTCAATGGTACGGTCTTCGCGCAATGCCCCCAGGTTCGGCTAACATGTGTAACAGCCTCGTAGTGGTCCATTTCCTCGGGGGCGTTCCGCCAAACGCCCGCCTTAATTCCCTTTGGATGGAAATGCAGGACTGCAAAGCAAGGTACCGCTGCATTACTCAAATCCTTATTTCGGTATCCTAAGCATTCATTTTAATAAATCTAAATACTAACCATCCAAAGAAAATAATGTATAAATCGATTGCTCACACAGTAAAAAGGTTACTATGTTTTGTTTCCATAGCACGATTTGTGCGCCACCCTGTACGAAACCACATTAAACATTCTACGCATATTTCAGAAATTCAAGTGACCATCTACGAAGGACTTAAACTTTGGTAGGACCTCACAGAAATCCCATTTAAACACACATTCTTTAAAATGAAAACTCACTCACTCTTCACCGACGACACACATGCACATACAACAAGTTTACTTAAAGCCATAATGAAAATCCAACACACGCATACAGTCGTAACCGCGGCCGACCAACACACACACGCATATACACTCACCTCACAGATAGCCCAGAAGCCCACGCCTTCACCCAACACAATTAATGTCTTGGCACTTGTTAAAATCGTTGAAGAGTAGCAAAAGGGGATAAAAACTAAAAAAAAAATAAATAAATAGAAAAAACTTAAAGTCGGTCTTGGCCGACTATATTATACCCTGTATCTCTGGGTGTTTAGAAAAGCTAACTGAATTTAGGTCTATGGATCCCTTCCAAGGGGGTCCAAAAATTTACTTGGATTTTACTTTCAAAGTCATATTTGAATTTGTGAGTAATTTTTTTTAGTTTCAGATCAAATCGTTTGAGCACTTGAGTGTGTGCTGTATCTGAACCGATTTTCTCCAATTTTAAAAGCGTCCGTGGCATATGGAACTAACTTTTTCCAAATGTCATCAAAATTGGATCTAGCCAGAGTTATAGACATAACGTCTGATCAGCATATATATGTGGAAGCTATATCTAAATCTAAACCGATTTCCTTCTAATTCCATAACTTCGAGGCAAGGTCCAAACATCTGAATAGAGCCAAATTTCAACAAGAGTGAATGCAATCTGTGGCACCTAGAACTAGATTGTCTTTAGTTTCAATAAAGTCCTTTTCTGGTCCAAGAAACTAAAGTGTGCCAAATGTCATCAAAACTAGTTGTAATGCGTGGCTTTTACAGCTAAGGACGGATCGGACAGATGGACCCGCATTTATGTGTGGAAGCATTATCTAAATCTGAGCTTCTTCAATTTTAATAACGTCCTTCCTGGGTTCAACAAACTAACGTGCTCCCAATTTCATAAAGATTGGAAGTCGTGCTAAATTTCATCAGGATTGGATGTATGTTGTGGCTTTTAGAGCTTAAAACATACAAATCGGATGAACATATATGTGTGGGAACTATATCTAAATCTGAACCGATTTTCTTCAATTTTAATAGCGTCCATGATCCCAAAAACATAGTTTTGCCAATTTTCATGACGGTCGGACAACAATTGTGACCTATATTTTGACTACAAGCTTTAGATGGAAGGGCGGTCGGGAGGACAGACGGACGGACGGATAGACAGACATCGTCAAATCGAATAAACTGGTAATTCTGAGTAGATCGGCACGCTTAAGGGTTAGCTTAAATATTTTTGGTAGTTACAAAAATATGCAATGAAACTTACATATAATACCCTGTTCCACAGAGACTTGCAGGATATAAAAAGTTAAAGGGCGTGGCTGCCAGTAAGACACCGTACACTTCTCTGCATTTCGAAGGATTAAGTATCGCTGTCTGGAGCTAGAGCAAAGTCGGATTCAATATGTTAGAGGCAATTATTTAACGTTCCATATACAATTTAAGCGTGATGGGATAACATCTATGGCTGCTAAAGCTAAAGGCCTCAAACCGGGACAGAACTTTGAGTGGGGGCTATTCCAAAACGTGAATCAAACTGGTTTAATGTCACAGGGCATGGGTGTTTGCCAATCTTAATGCTCAATGCGAAATTTGGTAAAAATCTGTTGTAAATGTGGCTGCAGTTTTTAAAATCTGGAAGAACCTTTGTGCGAGGGCTATACGAAAATTTCGACCTTTGTGGGTTTCTTTACAGTCAATTAGTGGTCGCTTAAAACACACCATGCACAATTTGTTGATCGTGGTGAGGTGTTATTTCTAGCTTCTAGAATTGCAGAAACTCAAATCTGGGGGGAACTTTGTGTGGGACTTATCTAAAAACATTCTAATCTGAAAGGACCTTTGTGTGAGTGCTATAGGAAAATATGGACCTATGTGGTTCAGTTTTACCACAGTAAATGGTTGCTCAATACGTACAAAGCATACGTTAGAATTATAAGGAGTAATTTGTGGCTGTTAGAGCTGCAGCATATTAAATCGGGAGAGTCCTTCGTGTGGGCCCTATTCAAAAACATGAACCGATATGGTCCAATTTTACTAGAGATGTGTGCTGGTCACTCGTTATGCTCTGTACGATATTTGGTCGGGATCGCGTGTAATATGTGGCTTTTAGAGCTGTAGGTTCTGAAATCGGAAAGGACCTTTGGGAATTGGGCCTATGCTAAAAATGGGCCTTTGCGGTCCACCAGTTTCACTACAGTCAATTAACGTTCAATGCAAAGTTTGTGTCTTATCGTGTGTCATTTGTGTCTTCTAGAGCCTCAAATCGGGAGGGACCTTTGTGTGGGACCTATTTGAAAACCGAGGCTCTGAAATCGGAAAGGACCTTTGAATTGGACCTTTGTGGTTCGGCAGTTTAACTACAGTCAATTAATGTCCCATGCTAAATTTGTGCCTTATCGTCTGTAATTTGCGGCTGCTAAAGTTGCAGTACCTCATATTGGTAGGGATCGTTTTGTGGAACCTATTCGAAGACTTGGACCGCAGCAGACAAATTTCACCAGAGATTAGTTTTGGTTACTTGAAATGCTCTGTGCGAAATCAGATGTAAAATGAGGCTTTTAGAGCTCTAGGCTCTAAAATCGGGAAAACCCTATGTATGAAATCAAAACATGGATCGATGTGCACCAATTTCAATAGAGGTTTCCTCGGCCTAAACTTGAACAATGTGTCGAGGTTCTTTGAAATCCGTTTATAATTGCAAACCATGTATGGTTGATTACAAGATAGAGGAACAGACGGACGGACGGACATCGCTCAATATAATCAGAAAGTGATTCATAATCGATCGGTATACTTAACATAGAGTCTATCTTCATTCCTTCAGGACAAAGTCATAACACCCTGTACCACAGTGGTGTGGTGTTGGCATAGAAAGAGGAGAACGACAAAAAAAAAAACACAATCACAATAAAGCACATAAACGTTGAATGAAACAGTGGAACTGGCTGGGTGGTGAAGGAGGAAGTTCAGAATAAACAAAAATATTGCAGTCAAACAAAGTTGCATTTTATACAGGTTGCCCCGTTGTTGGTCGTGCTGCTGGTGGCAGCAGCCACTGTTGTGAGTACGGTGTGAGTGTGTGCTTAGGAGAGCGTTACATGTAACGGAAACGGATGTGCTAGTGCACACGTGTACGCGCGTCTCTGTGTGTGTGAGTAGCTTTATTTAATATGTAGCAACCAGGAAGAAAACAAGGCTTATATACGCCAGTACGTGCATAGGTATGCTTTTATGTGTGTGTGTGTGTGTATGCATTTCGTTTTGTAAGTTTATTTCGTCGTTTTTTTCTCTCTCTCACATTACAATTTTTATTTGTATTCCTTTACGCCGTTTCTTTCAGTTCTCCCGTACTGCGTTGCGAGCTTTGTTTGGCCAACATGATGAAGTTTTTTATTTGTTCTCCAAGATGAATGTATGCGCTGTTCGTCCGTTCTCCTCTTCACTTTGTTTCGGCTTTCCTCGTTTGTTTTTTCGTACTCGCAATTTTATGTTAAAAATATGACAGCGAGGGCAGGTGGCAGGACTTGGAAGGAAGTGTGCAGAAATGTAAAGAAAGTGAAAATTTATTTGAAGTTAAAGACCATAGCACATGATGTTGGTGAAATGAAATACAAATACATTACACATGCACTTGGATTTGGATAATTCCTTAAGGAAATATGTAGCCCAGAAAGTCGGGAGTGTAGCAGCATGGCCATTAAATCGGATTTAAATTCATGGTTGTGAAAATGGCACACAATATTTTGAGGATTTAAAGGCATAAACAGAGATGAAATTCCCCAAAGTGTGTAGAGTACAAAAATCATCCGATTTTTTTTTTTAAATTTTGGCCCAAATAAACAACATAACACTTTTCTATACTTTTAGGAAATTTTTAAAAAATTAGAAAACTTAGGAAGACTTGAAGGCCACTCCTTGCTTAGTTTTCTTAAATTAAAATACAAATCCGAAAATTTTGTAATTAAAATAAATTTATTACTTGAATAATTATTCCCAGCACCCTACTATATAAAAGGATATTAAAACGTATCATAGAGATTTCAAACTGCTCCTGCTTTAACAACTTGCCAGTATTTTTTTTATAAACACAAAGATTAGTTCAAACCCTACACCATGCTATGGTACCCTATAACATAAAGCTGATGTTTGCAAAACCTACAAGGAAAAGAGATAGACTCCATGTGTTTCTATAACCGATCGTTTTAAAAAAATCCATCTGATTTCAGTCTGCGATGTCTCTCCGTCCGTCTACTATTTGTTATAACATAGGGTGAACCATCTAGAGGTATTTTTTCAGAACAAAAAAAGTATAAAAATTCAAATCTAGTGTGGAATCTTTATTGGTAATTTGAAAGGACATTTAATGGCATTTTTTTTTTTTGAATCAGGGTTTCCATTCTGAGGGTCCAATTTTGGATGACTCGTTCGAGCATTTCGACCGGTATAGCTTTAATGACACGCGTAATGTTGGCTTCGAAAACCTGAATCGTAGCTTTAAAAAAAAAGTCTAATAATGTAATATCACACGATCTAGGCGGCCAACCCTCCCCGGTCCAAAACGTGAAACTAGCTGCTTTTCGAAATGACCTCTCAATAGAGTCTCATGAGGGACTAAAGGCACTTCGGAAAAAAGTATTTTTTTTTGAGAATTTGATTAACAAAAAGGATTATTTTTTGTAGACGCACAATTGTTAAAATGGTAACTGTTAGTTAAGACTCACGTTATTCTTCAAAAGGCGGCTTAGTTGTAGGACGTTTTGGCCTATGTTGCCAAAAAGGCGTCCTGCATGATGAATACGGTGGCTCAATAGTCGATATGAACATATCTGAACTTAAAATAATGTAAATATTGCTACGAATCTAAACATATAATAATTTTGAGTTTTTGGCGGAGTGTAGAGACGGACGCATAGAACAACAATTAGTCCAAAAATGACCTTTTTGCGTTTTACTAACGTAAGGACGGTGGGGAGTATATAAAGTTCGGCCCAGCCAAACATATGACGTTTATACTTGTTCGTTGGAAAGTCTTAATATATCGGCCCATGGTTTTTTACTTCCTCTCGATTAAAGATCCGTCGGAGTCACATACAAGCCACATTTAACTATCGCTCTTTCAGTCGACAGAGGGAATTATGGGAAATATAAAGCCTGGCCAAATTTTTTTTTTATTATTTTCTTTTATTCATGCTAAAGCTCATTCAATTTTATTAAATATAGCTTAATTAGTATTAATAATAATGGAATTTAAATGCCCTCTGCTCGTTGAGGCTCGTTGACAGGATTAGCTGCAATTTTTTCTCGAATGGATTGCTTTAGTTCATTCAAATTTGTTGGTTTTGTTTTGTACGAGGGCGGTTCGGAAAGTTCTTAGCCTATCAACGAAAGAGAATAGTTAGTTTTTCAAAAATATTTTTATTTTTCAATATAATCTCCTGAAACTTCAATACACTTAGTCCAACGCTTATCTAGCAATTCTATCCCTTGATTAAAATAGTTTTCCTCAAGGTCTTCAAAATAGTGGTTTACAACTGTAACTGCATCTTCATTTGAGTAACTGCATCTTTATTGCCAGCAAGGAATTTTTTTAGATTTGGGAACAGGTAAAAGTCACTGGGAGATAATCAGGAGACTAAGGTGGGGGGTCAAGCAACTCGTACTTTTATTCGTTGATTTTAGCCATTGTTAAAACACTCTTGTGCGCTGGTGCGTTGTCTTGATGAAAAATTATTTTTTTGTGTTGTAAGCCGGGACATTTTTCTCGAATTTGTATATTTAGTTGATCTAAAAGGTTGCAATAGTACTCTGAATTTATTGTTTTACCCTTTTGCAGATAGTCAATCAATAAAATACCTTTGAAGTCCCAAAAAACCGTTGCCATAACCTTACCAGCCGATTGAATTGTTTTTGCCTTCTTTGGGGCACTTCTTCCAGCTCTGAATTTATTGTTTTACCCTTTTGCAGATAGTCAATCAATAAAATACCTTTGAAGTCCCAAAAAACCGTTGCCATAACCTTACCAGCCGATTGAATTGTTTTTGCCTTCTTTGGGGCACTTCCTCCAGCTTCAGTCCATTGTTTGGATTGTTCTTTTGTCTCTGGAGTATAGTGGTGGATCCATGTCTCATCAACAGTTATGAAACGACGCTTAAAATCCATTTTATTTCGCTGAAAACGATCCAAACAAGCTTGAGAAATGTTCATTCTTATGCGTTTTTGGTCGACTGTTAGCAAGTGCGGCACCCATCTTGCAAAAAGCTTTTTCATCTGTAGTTCTTCATGAAAAACTAAATGGACTCGATCATTTGAGATGCCCATGATATTAGCTATTTCACGCAGTTTTATTCGTCGATCATTTAATACCATATCATGCACTTTGAATACAATTTCTGTTGTTGTTGCTGTTTTTGGACGTCCACTACGTGGTTCATCTTCAATGCTTGTACGACCACGTTTAAATTCAGCAACCCAATTTTTACTGTTGCATATGAAGGAGCACTTTCACCTAACACATTCACCATATCATTATGAATTTCTTGTCCCGATAAACCTTTTTTATGTAAATATTTAATAACACCACGCATTTCTAATTTTTCCATTGTAAAAAAATCGCGGATGCGTCTTTTGTGAACACCTGTTTCTATATGAAGGAGTTGCCAGATCGAAACAAAATTTAACATGTGTTCATTGCAGAGATGGAAGTTTCTGTTTATGCCGCGCTTTTTGTGCTAGGCCTACACACTAAGAAGTTTCCGAACCGCCCTCGTAGACTTAAACCCACAAGAAAAAATCAGATGCAGTAAGGTCAGGCGACCTGCAGAACCAACGTAATGTAGAGTTTCTGGATATCTGCTCATTGGGAAATTCTGTCATAACAGGTCGGGCTATGTGAGGAGTTGCACCATCATGTTGAAGCAACACAGAGTTGAAAGAAGAAGCAACACGGCGTAATTCTGGATAGAAAAGCTCTCTCAACATGTTCAAGTAACGCTCTCCAGTAACCGGAAAGGTGTGAACGTTTTCTTCGAGGAAGTAGGGCCCGACAATGCTGATTAAACAGTTACATGCGTTTTAGAATTGTATAAACTCAAGGTGCCCAACTTGGGGGCCCTGTAACTACGTCCATGAATTTATGCTCGAAAACATCTCTTCTATAAGTGTGTAAAATTTCATCCAAATCCGTCTGTCAGATACGATAAAAAAACGGCATGATTATTTCTATTTTTTTTAAACTCATCCCATTGTGCGCCTGCTAATGTATTTTATAAAGAAATTTTTACATGGCTTAGAGAAAAATCTCTTATTCGTAAAGTCGCCGGCATTTACGAGGTGAAAACCCGCCGCTGAAATATTATTAGATGTTCTAGTTTTTTGTAGCCGATCCATTAAAATGGTAATTAGGAATTTTCAAAGAATCGATGGAATTTCAGAGATCGTAGAACTATCCGGTTACCCTGAAGGATTTCAATGCTTCCTTCGATGTCTTATAATGTAAGACCTCTAGGACTTGATTATTACAGTGTACCAACTAAAATGTATAAGTAGAATATTCTACCAGAGTTTTTACCTTGTCCTAAGAAATCTGTTCTCTCTCCTTGATTTTTTCTTACTTTTACTCTCTCTCCCTCTTCGGTAGTACAACCACTACAATTGTGTAGACTTGGTTGTGTAATTGCTCAAAACAACCAAGAAAGTTTAATTATCTGGCATACGCGTACGAGTTCGAGTACATTTGACAAAAAGGTGTGAACGTCAAATGAACTTTAACCAGCACAAATGACAAACAGTCAACACACCAGCACAATAAGTGTGACACCAACACAAATGAAGGTGTGTGCGTGTGTGTTGGTTGGGTATCAAAATTAACACTTGTAGGATAAACAAAAGGAAACGGATGTAGGTATGGCCTGACATTGTGCGAATGTGTGTGTAGGTGATGGCATTATCATGTGTGGCCTTGGTGTGTTGCTGTGGGTTGGGCTTATAGACACAAACACCACCCCCTATAGTCAGATACACACACATACACACTCACAGCTTCATGGAATATTCCGCAAATTGTATGCTAAATCTGTCACTTTAAACAAAAGAAGATGAGCCCAGGTGTTGTCACAAAACAAAGACATATTACGCGCAGGTTTTCTTACGTTCGTAAAACTTTTAAGCAGATTTTCTTTGCAATTGTTGTGGCTGGGCCGAAGACAAACGTCGCCCACAACTGTTGTCTTCACCAAAAAAAAAAAACAAAAGAATTTGTGTCCTTAATTAAAATTCTTTCGATGCTCATGAGGAGGAGCAACGACAAAAAGTCTATTCGTACGAACATATGGGCTGAGGCGTTGTGGTGTGATGTTGGCTTAAATTACAAAACCTCAACCAAAGAACACATGTCAAGTAAGAAGCGGGCTAAAAGAAAAAAAAAACTCCAACAAATTGAAATGTTTTCATTACGAGTATGCCAGAGAAAATGTTCATTACTTTTTCTTTCAAAAAAAAAATGGTAAAGCCTTCACATTCGCCATAAACACAAATCGTTCAAAATATTTAAATTCAAAAAAAACAAGAAGCAAACTCGAAGAGATCCTTGTAAAGATGTTAAACTTTAAATACGCCAACCAACACAAAGTCATATAAAAAGTAAAAATCTTGCTGGTCGTTATATTTTCTACTACTGTCAAATGTCAAAAATGACTTACAGCTTGTTGCAAGTAGTCCATGTTTGCGTGTCTGTAAGGGTGTGAGTGTGAGTGAGAGCGAGTGTGTATGTGTGTGTGTGCTGGTTGAGGTTGTTATGAATTGGTGTGATGATGTTGACGTTGATGATGACATTGTTGCATGCCAAGTCAGCATGACAATGACAATGATGTTGACGATGACGTTGTCACTTTGCCCTCTTTGCCCCGCCACTTTCCGTTTTTGTCTTGTTTTCTCTCCGTATACCACCTTCTAAAGCTTTGCAGAAATCCTGATGTCCCAGTGTTCGTGTTGTTCATGCTGACTGACACGACACAATGACAATGACGGTGATGCTAAAGCTGAAGCTGCTGCTGATGATGATGCGCATAATATTGTGATAATTTCAAGTCTTTTATTATTGTTGTTTGTTCGTTTTTGCTCCGGTTTTCCACCTCCATCACTATTTGCTCTCCTTTTTTCACATACTTTTCCGTGTTGTTCTCTGTATGTGAGTGTGTGTGTGTATTGCTGTAGCTGTAGTGGTCCTTGTTTGTTTGGCTTAAGTACTGTAACGTGGTTGTTGTTCTTTTAATCCTTCAAATCATGATAAGTCATATGACAGTTTTTCAGTTTTATTCCCAGCTTTTTTTCTCGCCATCCCTCCTTTATTTCTTCCACTCTCTCTTACTTTCAACGGGCTATATATATCACTCCTCTCAGAGGGAGTGACATCTTCTATGCAGAAGGATAGGATATAGACAGTGATGCTGCTGATTGTGGGGTTGACAATAGAAACAAAAAAACCAAATCGTCTAAGAAGAAAAACCCCAACCCGTAGTAAAAGAGAAAGACAAATTACAGCTTAATGTGACTATTGTTATATCAACATAAATAATAACTTTTAATCATTGAGATAGAGTCGAAGAGACATAGAGAGAGAGAGCGCAAGTGGAAAAAGGACCAACTGACTGCAAGGACTTAAAAACTTGTCAAGCTAGGAAACTCATCACAGAGCAAACCTAAAAAGGATTTCTATTCGTGTGTCAACATACACAAGCTTTAGCAATTGTGATATGTTATGGCTAAGCTTTAAAGAAGAAGATGGAAACAAATGACAAGTGGTTTTGATATTTCAAAATTAAAAAAAAAAACCCTAAGAGCAATAAGGACATTTTGGAAAACTCAGAATTATTCGGCGGACATGGAAATGTTTTCTTCGCCCTTTGGCGAAAGCGAGTATTATCGTGAGGTAGAGATTAAATCCGAGTAAGAGATTAAACTCCAGTTAGCGACTAATTACGAGTAAGAGATTAATTTCAAGTAAGTCATCCTGAGCAAGAGATAAACTTCACTCTAGAAACTAAACCTGATTAAGATACAAAGTATTGATGTTAAAATTAATCAGAAGTAAAAGAAATAAACCCATACCAGTAAGCCCAGTTTCAACACCGGCTACGAACATCTAACAATTATTCAGTTGTGAGTTTTCGGGTCGTAAATGCCGGCGACTTTAAGAGTGAGCAATTCATCACTAAGCCCTGTAAAAACTCACAGCTCACTGATTTGAGTACACAGCTCTAATAATCTCGAGCAAGATATTACTTATTATCGGCCACAGTCCGTTTTTTGATTGTAGATTGAGAGAAAAAACTTCAACGTCACAGTTGCAATATTTCACTCTCTTCTGTGATGAAAATCATTATAAAATGATGCACGAGTTAGTTGTAAGTAACACCTTAGTCTTTTTGCCCAGCTTTATTTAACATTTCTTTGTTTTAGTATTTGAAAAATTAAGCCATGGAGAGGTACACATTTGCTGAAGCCTTTTACGAAAATGGGCGCTCAAATGAAAATTCATTTCGTGCACTTCGTGTTTTTTTTTTTTGGTCAGCACAATTTGATAAATGTCTTCACAATTTCAGCAAACCGGGTCAGCGTCCAAATGTTTTACATGATTTTCGCTGCGATAGCTTCAACCATGGCAAGTGGAGCCATTGCCAGTATGGCCATATTGTATGGACACATGTGGGTGACCAGTTCCATAATGTGCACGCAGAAAAAAAGTATGGTTGTAGTGACAATATTCGAAGAAGATAATACTATTGTTGGGTATATGGTCGTGGCACAACAATATTATGATCCTCACAACAATAGTATTATGCACACATAACCATACTATGATCCACACAACTATAGTATGATTCACACTCAACCATACTAAGATCTCCACAACCATACTATGATTCACACTCAACCATACTATGATCTCCACAACCATAGTATGATCCTTACAACCATAGTATGTTTCACATACAACCATAGTATGATCCTCACAACCATAGTATGATTCACAACGCAACTATGTTATGATCCCTACAACCATAGTATGCTCACACACAATTATACTATGATATCCAATATAATTTATTAGAATTTGTTTAAGTTGTCGACAATACTCGTAGATTTGAATTAGATTGAATCAACAATAGATTTGAATTATGAAAATTATTCAAAAATAAAAATTAAATTCAAAATAATAGAAGTGATTTATTTCAGAGTAGAAAAAATAAGTTTAAATAAACGTAAGCGTTTTTATAAAAATATTTCAGTTAAAAAAAACCAAAGCAGCTCGTTTAAAAAAATTTAATTTCGATAAAAAAGCACTATTATAGCATTAGATCTGTACCAATAACATTTTTTATCTGCGTGTATGCAACAAAAACCGGGCGTAGCCTTTTGGTTACGAGGTCTAACCGGAGACTTAAATCTGGTACCACGGTTAGTCAGGAGCACCCATAACTGTTGTTCTGGCCTGACTAGAAGGTGCGGCCCCTTGAGGAGTATCGTGGTGGCTGTGGTTTAAACCCAAATCGCGGGAGAGCTTCGGCTCGGTCCATTGAACAGCAGAGGTTTAGATAGTCCTCGACCCCTAACCAAGAGGGAAGTTATGGCCCATATCTGTCATGGTTTAAATTGGTACCGGCGGGATTAACCCAATGGGGCGTTGGCTGTGGCATTGTAACGGCCCCAGTGTTATGGCACAGCATGGTCCAGGCCATAGTGGCGATAACCACGTTAATTCCGACATAATCTGTATGGACACAACTTCTCCCTTGGTAAGGGGCCGAGACCTATCTGAAACCTCAACTGTTCTACAGGTCACACCACCCGGTTGCATTGCAACTCCACACCGAGCCGAAGCCTTCCGCGCGATTTGGGTTTAAACAACACCACGATACTCCCCGAAATGCCGCACCTACTAGACAGGCCAGGACAATAGTTCTGGAGGCTCTAGTCTACGGTTAGACCTCGTAGCCGAGCTACTACCAGTTTGCTAACCGTACATCGCAGGAATAGTTTCCCAAAGATACGGCTATCTGTCGTGAAATAGTATAAATGCAGTCACAAAGTGTCTATATGTGACAGCGCATAGAGAAAGGGACCTAAGGGTAAAAAAATAATCAATTGCAGTCACAAAGTGTCTATATATGACAGCGCATAGAGAAAGGGACCTAAGGGTAAAAATAATAATCAATTTTCATTTTTTTCTTTTTTTTGATGTGGACAACATCTGAGCATCGAATGAGACCGATCCCATGCCCCAAAAGTGTTCCCTCCCAGAGATATGCGTGTTTTATGAAAGTGAAGTCGACGATTCTAAGCGCAAATAGAAGGCACCTAATCTTTAAAATGGCTCTCCTAAACAAAATTTTTCATCAACTTTTCACTTTTTTTTAATGTGGACAACATCTGAGCATCGAATGAGACCGATCACATGTCCCAAAAGTGTTCCCTCCCAGAGATATGCGCGTTTTATGAAAGTGAAGTCGACGATAGACAAATAGAAAGGGATCTAATCTTTAAAATAGCTCTCCTGAACAAAACTGTTTTTTAACCATAGGTCCCTTTCTATTTTGCGCGTCACATATATAGATTTTACGAGGGCTGCTATATATATTTCTGGCCTAATAATGAAAATGCGAATATTTATCGTCAAAAATGGTTTTATTGTTTTCAAAGTATTCTCCAGCATGATTTATACACTTTTGCAAGCGCTCAAAACCAATTGTCGAAACACTTTTTCCACTCTGACTGAGACAACTCCAAAACATGGTTTTTGAACGCTTCAACAGCCGCTTCGGGCGATGAAAAACGTTGACCACGCATTTTTTTCTTGATGTGCGGTAATAAAAAGAAGTCATTGGGTGCCAAGTCAGGGCTGTACGGCGGATGACCCATAAATTCGACGTTTTGGCCGATCAAAAAGGCGCTGGTTTGAGCCGATGTGTGAGACCTCGCATTGCACAATGGTGCACAATGATTCATCTTCTCTTGTTCATTTTTCCAATTTCTTCGAAGACTTTAGGAAAACAAATTGTGGTGTACCACTCAGAATTGACCTCCTACGTTGCTCAAGCGGAACAATCGCCACATGACCAGTTTTGCCGAAGAAGCAGGCACCCATTTGCTTCGAAGGGCTTCTTCCACGAACAGTTTTCGTTGGATTTGGCTCGTCTTCGAAGAACCCCACGGTCGATTAATGTTTTGTTTCAAGCTCATACGCACAGATCCATGATTCGTCACCTTTGATGTTCTTATAAACGTATTTTGAAGCACCGCGATCGTATTTTTTTTCATAATTTCTTTGCACCAATCGACACGAGCCTTTTTTTGAGCAATTGTCAAATTGTGCGGGATCCTACGAGAACAAACCTTTTTTACGGCCAGGTGTTCAGGCATTATTAAATGCATGCTTATAAAAGAACTGCTCAAGGATGCCTCTATCTCACGGTATGTCACATGACGATCTTGCATTATCAGGCCGTTTTTGGACGACCTTTACGACCTTTGTCTTCGAGCGAGCATCGGCCACGATTGAATTCACTAAACCAGTTTTTAACAGTGCTATAGGATGGTGCTTCATCGCCATACAAAGATCAAAGTTCATCGATACACTCTTGTCGTGATGATCCACGTCCAAAGTTGTGAAAAATGATCGCACGAAAATGTTCACGAGTAATTGCCACGACTTTTTTTGCCAAATTGATTTTTTCAAGTCACTGAAAATAACACAAATGATGGTCGTACGTCAAATCGTACTGAGTACGTTTATGCTTAAAAATGTCAAACTTTCTAATGGAAATGTCAGATGGCGCCAGGCAATACTTACTGGAATATATGTATAGCAACCCTCGTAAAGCTTTTGCATATCAGTTACATCTCACGTCAACAAACGAAACACTCCGGTTTACCAAAACAATTTTCTAAAAAAAAAGCTCTGTTCTGTGGTAACTCATATTTTTTAAAATCAAGCAATAACGTAACCTGCCTTGTTGAATGCCCAAGCGAGGCTGATAATTGTTGTTTAATTCTCTACAATGTGTATGCACATTAGAGCGCCCATAAAACAAAAAGTTTTATTTTTTCCGCTCCCAGCTCATTTTCTAGTTATTGGGCATCAAATATAATATCCGTGCAAACATTTTTTCAAACGGATGGAAACCGGCCACCCCGTCATGACTTATGGACCTAAAATGGAGTAAAACTAGTTGCAAGCTTTGATGAGCTATTACTCGTTAGCCAGACGACTTTCGGAATATACTTATACACCTTAAGCATTTGTGTTGCAAATATACAGGCAAACATTTTTATCTTATTCAATTTTTGACCTAGCTATGACCCTTCATGGCGTTTTCAGGGGTCAAACTTAAAATTTGAGTCAAAATTTTTTTCAGACGTTTATAAAAAAAATACTATTTTACGTTTGAAAAAATTTTGACTCAAATTTGAAGTTTGAAAAATGTTGCTTAAGGTGTATATTCCGAAGGTCGCCTGGCTTACGAGCTTCCAACTAGTTTTACTGTATTTTTAGGGCTAAAAGTCGTGACAGACAAGCCGGTTTCCATCCGATTGAAAACAATGAGCGGGCAGCGGAAAAAAACACTTTTCCATTTTTCTATGTACTTCATGGGCGCTCTAATGCACATGTACGTAATAAAAGAGAAAACAAAATAGTGTTTCGCCCTTAAATTGTCTACCACTGATCTAGATTCTAGCAAAGAAATGAGATCTCTTGAGTGGTTTGGCATTAAGAAAGCTGCAGTTCACCCATACAAGCACAAAGTAAGGTTGTGCGAGTGTGCCGATCCTTGATTTTGAGTTTAATCTTAAGTAAGATAATAATCTTTCGTCAAAAACTTAACTCACATAATATATTAAACTTGAGATTAATCTTGAGAGTGAGATTTTTTCCTAGAAAAAGATTTTTTCTAGTAAGACATTTTTTTCTAGTAAGAGATGTTTTTCGATGAGAAATTAATCTCGAGTAATAGCTAAATTTCAATTAAGAGAATAATCTCAAGTAGGATATTGATTTCTTAGCTAAATCGAAAGTAGGATATAATTATTGATTAAGATACTAGTAATAATCATGGGACGGGTAAGAATATCTAACAATTCTTCAGCGGCAAGTTTCAACCTTGTAAATGGCGAAGACTTTAAGATTTAAAGATTTATCTCTAAGCCATGTAAAAACTTCTCCATTTAACTGCATTAGTCTTTCAGAGCTGTCGTTAAACAGTAGGTCTCGTTCAGTGACCATAAACAAATAAAAATTGTTGCCTACAGCTCACTGATTTGAGAAAAGTTGCCCCTTGTTCGTAAATGGGATGTTGTGGATATAAAGTGCAGAGGTTAACGAAATTTTATTATTATTTAGGCTTTAACAGTCACATAAAAAACAGTTTATACAAATCCGTTTTTTTTTCTTTAAAGAAAAACCCTGTGTCGCTTCGCTTTCCTAAAATTTTGCCAAAATTTCTGTGCAGCAGCTTAAAATGTTTAATGGTCTTTTATTACTTTTCCGGAGAAGACTTGTACTATCCCACCACTGGCATACAGACGTCCCTTGTCCATTTCGGTTTCTCATTATATCGTCAATTTTAGTTAGCAAAACAAAACATTTACTTACGAAATACTTGTACGAAACAACTTTTCTGCTCGGTTCTAGTCCACTTTTTTGTGCTTGTCTGAGTTTTCGGTTGGATCAAAATGCATTTTTAAGTTTAAACAAAGAGCAGACACAAGGCTAAAGAATGTCTTTGCCACGCCAAAAGGAAACAACAACCAAATCCCTTGAAATGCATACAAGCGAAACAATATAAGACTACACTCACATACACATACTCGTGTACATAAACTCGCACACACTCACACCCTTGCACATTCCAAGAAGGATGTCTTCGTATCCACAGGATATAAAACTATGCTGGATTCAAAATATTTAGTTTTAGTTGCCAGTTGCTGGAAAAAGTTTCAATTAAAATTGAGCTAGCTCTGTGGAGACCGCTCTCCTGTCCCCTTAGCCCAGACCCAAGACACCGCCATCACCAGCAACAACAACAACACAAAAAGTTAGTTTTATTTAGCTGGTCAAGATGGAAAGTGGACTTTGGAGTTGGTTTTCCATTATTTTTGCTTCTCGTCTTGTTCTTGTGTTTTATCCTCCCCCATGGTTAGAAAAGACTGCATCTGTTTAAAGTTTCCTTGAGCTGCTTGCAATGTCTGCCTGGTCTTTTTTCAACCCTCCACCGCGGGAAGGATGGTATATTAAATTTCTCATTCAATTTGCAACATCACGAAATATTTACGACTGGAAAACATTCACCAGCGTATTCCTTGGCTCATTTATGAAAATATGTCCATCTACGACCATGCCCGAAACAGCAAGGGGGGCGAAATGGCAGCGGTTTTAAAATTTTCAGATTGGTGGTCGGAGGGTACTAGGGTAAAATTGCTAAGTTTCGAACAAATGGCAGGGTAGGGTACTAAAATCTAGAAAGATGATGCCTAATGGTTATAAGCTGTTTGGGCTTGCAAATAGGCAAAATGTTCCTCGGCGGGTCTATGAAAAAAGGTGCCTTGGTAAAAAGGTACTAAAGGTACCTTGGTAAAAAGGTACTAAAGGTACCTTGGTAAAAAGGTACTGAAGGTACCTTGGTAAACGGTACTAAAGGTACCTTGGTAAAAAGATACTAAAGATACCTTGGTACATTGGTAAAAAGGTACTAAACCTGGGGGCCTGGAAAAACAAAGGTACTAAAGGCATAAAATAGCTAAGTTTCGAACCAATGGCAGGGTAGGGTACTAAAATCTAGACAGATGATGCCTAATGGTTATAAGCTGTTTGGGCTTGTAAATAGGCAAAATGCTCCTAGGGGGTCTAGAAAAAAAAGGTGCCTTGGTAAAAAGGTACTAAAGTTACCTTGGTAAAAGGTACTAAAGGTACCTTGGCAAAAGCTACAAAAGGTACCTTGGTAAAAAGATACTAAAGGTACCTTGGTAAAAGGTACTAAAGGTACCTTGGTAAAAAGATACTAAAGGTACCTTGGTAAAAATGTACTAAACTTGATGGCCTGGAATAAACAAAGGTACTAAAGGTACTTTAGTAAAAAGGTACCTTGGTAAAAAGGTACTATAGGTACATTGGTAAAAAGGTACTATAGGTACATTGGTAAAAAGGTACTAAAGGTACCTTGGTAAATAGAACACTTATTTTGGGTATATGCTTAGCTATTCATTATGTTTTGTGAACAGACAATAGCTAACATGTGATCTAGTAGGTAGAAAGCACTTAATACTTAAAAAAGAAATAGTTGCAGGAAATTTGTATGGCCCAAAACACGCCCCGCTTGTTCAAAGCGAATTTTGTTACTAACCCATATATGTGACGCGCAAAATAGAAAGGAACCTAAGGTTAAAAACCAGTTTTGTTCAGGAGAGCCATTTTAAAGATTAGGCCCCTTTCAATTTCACTTTCATTAAACGCGCATATCTCTGGGGGGAACACTTTTGGGGCATGGGATCGGTCTCATTCGATGCTCAGATGTTGTCCACATCAAAAAAGGAAAAAAAATGAAAATTGATTTTTTACCCTTAGGTCCCTTTCTCTATGCGCTGTCACAATAAAGTAATTTTGAAGTTTGGGTAAAATAAGCATAGGCCGTAAAGTCCTAAAAACCGTACCATTTTTTTACTTTAGTATTTTATCAAGGGTGGAGGGTATATAAGCTTCGGCCAGGCCGAACTTTTTTATTTGTTTATTTTGGCAAGGAGTAAAGAAAATCCAGAAAGTTTATTTTTTGGTTTCATGCTTCGAATAAGCACAACAAATGAATAGCATTCGTTTTGGATTGTTTTCTTGCGTCTTTTTTTTGGGGGGGCATTTTTGGTGTAGTTTGGGTTGGTGGTACCGGTTGTGGGGACGTGGTTGGCGCTGGTCTTGGTATTAAAATGTTAACTTAATCAAAGAAAATGGTATTTGTGCAAATGGATTGTAGCAGATAATTTTGTAAATTAAATTTTATTCGAGATACACGACATGAAATTAAGAGTAACAAAAAAAGTTTTGTTATGGAAATGAAATTCTTCATTGATTCTATAAATTTGTCATCTTCAATTCACTGAATTTGTTTTTTTTTAGCCACTGTGAAGTTATGAGTTACAAGACAAACTAAATAAGCATTCTTTTAAAAGAGTTTTAGTGTGCCTGGTTTTTACAAAAACATTTTGGTCAAAATTCTTTCCTGCAACGTCATACTGAAGTTTATCAGTTTTTACCCAATTGATTTTCCACAGTAAAACTTCACTATAGTGAACTTCTATAGAATGAAGTTCTCCCTATAATTAATTGATTTAAAAATCACAGTTTTTTCCTTTCCATTTTCTTGTACATTGATCTCCTTAAAATGAACATCCATACAGTGAAGTTTTCTATACAATGAAACAATTTTGCAGGTGTAAATTTGACTCATATGCGTTTTTGTCTCCTTATAATGAATTTTTCAAATAATTTTCTGTTACGCACGCTAACAGCTCTGTGCAGCAAGAATGAAGTTACATACAATGAGGGGATTCCCAAATAAGGAAAATCAAAACAAACAAAAAAAAGAAAGTCATATCAATAACAATTTTGGCATCAGTTGCCATTGTTCAGTGAATCGATAATGACGCAGCGTAGTAGCATTTCTCTTGAACAAAAATATTAATTATCAATAAAGTTAAAGAAGGATTAAAAAAAGGATGTAGCTAAGCAGTTTGGAATTATTCCTACCACTTTAAAAACTATTTTAAAAAACAAAGCAGTGATGCTAAAAATTGAAGAAGACTAGCAATTGAGCACTAAACGGAAAAGGTTTCGAACCTGGCTTTTTGAGAATATTGATGAAGCAATGCTCAAATGGGTCACTGCTGCACGTGGTAAAAATCTTCCTATTTCTGGGCCATTAATGAAGCAAACAGCCAAAGAGTTCGCTGATGCATTGGGGCACGAAATTTTTGAAGCTAGTACAGGATGGTTAGACAAATTTAAGCCGGCCGGTGAAGAATTGGCAGATGTCAATACGACGATACCTACTTTGGAGCACGTTTCTTCATCAATTGATGTACTACGAACTGTTGGGTAGATGAGGAGTAACGTGCCGACTAATGTATAAATATTTAAGTCTCTCAATATATTAGAAGGTTTTGCTGTTTTTCTGGTCCCGTCAAGATTCATTATAGGGAAGTTCGACTGTATATAAATACTAAAGAGTGGTCCAACTAAAATGCCCGATGTTTATTGTAAATAAAACAAAAAGATGTGATGGAAGGATCTTAGACAATTTTGAAAATATCAAAAATCCGCACCACGGCTTCAGCAGTACGTATACCTGTATCTGATGGTCCATATTTTCATTGACTCTGTCTCTGTTCTTGGCTTATCGACGTACACCTTTTTTTAAATATGCCCAAAGAAAGAAGCCCAACGGCTTAATTGTTCGTCACATGATATTGACGGTCAATTAACATCGCCTCGACGTTTGATAACTCGGCCATTAAATTCCTCGCGCAAAAAAAAACATTGTTTCGTTGTCTGTGTGGCAAGTGGCTCCATCCTATCTTATATCTTCATGTTCTGGTCACAAGATGCCCGTGACCATCTTGCAACAGCGAACTCCAATCACGAGTCGAGATTGACGACTCTTCTGACGCACTATCGCGAACAACATTACTTATTTCCGCAGAAGGAACTGGGGAGCATACACAGAAGTTTTAAAAATTCCTATAGTCCTGGTTTGCTGAAAGTTACGCACAATTCTCCCGATTGTGGTCACATTTGGTTGATAATGCTGACCAACCAATAATATCACCAAGTGCACAAAATGCATTTTAATTGTAACTCCCATTTTGGTAAAAGGCTTTCTCAATCTTAAGGTGCTGCTCAAATGTGTACCTCTCTTTGCTTGAATTTGTCAAATACTGAAACAAAGAAATGTCAAATTAAGTTTGGCAAAAATCTTTAGCTTAAGGTGTGACTCACAATTAACATCGTGCATTATGGTTGGACCACTTTTTAGGATAACTCATGTGGTATTAAAGAAAATGTACTCAGCTTTTGTTTTAGCTTTGCACATAATGAAAAGAAAATTTGTGTTCAAGCACCTTAATTAGTCACGTTTGTATTAAAATCATCCCTTTTTGTGTTCGAACCATATCGGGATTTCTTCGAGATCGCACTATTCTAGTTGGCGTGGATAGGTTTTCATCCAAAGAACATAGGCCGGCCTCAGTTCTAGTCTAGCACCCTCTCTATTTTTCGTATTTTCCTTGACTATCTTCTGGGTATACCAGTTGTTGTCGTTAGGTTTACATTTTTTCTACCGCAGGTGTCCCTCAGGGTTTTGTCCTTGCACTCTCTCGTTTTTTCGTATTTTCCTTGACTACCTTTGGCAGTGCATCTAATCTACCCATGCACGCATGATAGCATGCTCAGTCATTTATATATAGATTCGAAGGTAGGCCAAATTTTCCTGATATTAAGGACAAAAGGAAATTTGTGGTTAAGAAATTTGGCCGGGATTTAATTGCCCTCACCGCTTGCCTCAAGAGAATCGAGTAATAAGCTTAAGACACAGTGCTGCTTTTTGTCTCACAATCAATTCACTGACCCAACTGTCGTCAATCTCTACCGATGAAATGGCTATTTAAAAAATCAGATAGTCTTGATGCTGTGGGCGTGAAAATATAATCGTTGGGTGGGACATGTATTCGAAGTGTCGAAAGAAGCACTCAAGTGTATAGGCTATCAAAAGCAGTGCTGAAAATATTTCACTCCCTCTGATCTCTTCAATATTGAATCAAACTTGAATCAAAATTGAATAAAACTTCCACACACAGACAACAGGTTTGTTGACACAACCGTATTTTTTGCCAACCGAATATTGGTGGTTGCAAGTACTATCCATGTATTCCATCGTTACAGCCGAATGTTAATTGGGTAGACAGCACCTTCGGTTGAGAACTGACACCTTCGGTTGAGTAAAAAAAAGTATCTGTAATCCTAACAGACTAACATGAATATTAGAACTAAATCTGTACATGTGTTGTTTGTTGTTAAAGATTGTTGGTTATAGGTACTTTTTAAAAAAAAAATAATATTTTACTGTCTTGCAGCCCTAATCTGAAAAGAATTTATGAAGGTATATAACAATATTTATCGTCAAGCGATAAAAAATATATCAAGTGGCTGTATCTAGGGAAAAAATGGGTCGCCACCAAAAATACTTGGTTGTTGTTTTGAATAATAAAGAGGTCTATCCATGGCGAAAATTCTGACCAAGCTAAACTACAATTAACAGTAGGGCATCCCATTCAATTATTCATTGTTGGCATAGCCCAATGACTTTATGTGGCAGCATAAAAAGAAAAACAAAGGCGTTAAATCGCATGAAAGATGTGGCCATTGGACCGGACTATCTCTCGAGATAACACGTTCACCGCATTTGCCTTTCAGTAAATCGATTGTAACGCGTGATGTGTGGCTAGTGGCACCGTCTTGTTAAAACCACATAGCGGCGATGTCAAGCTCATCCAGTTCGGGCCAAAAATAATTCTCAAACATGGCACGATAGCGCTCTCCTTTGCTGGTAACAGGACGATTGTTTTTTTATCGACGAACAAAATACGGATCAATGACACCTCCGGCACTAAAACCACACAGTAATTTTTTTGCGGACGCAATTGTGTCTCTTGAAGCACATGTAAGTTCGTTGCTGCCCAATAACGCATATGTGACGCGCAAAATAGAAAGGGACCTAAGGGTAAAAACCAGTTTTGTTCAGGAGAGCCATTTTAAAGATTTAAATACGTGTATCTTTGGTGTAGAATCGTCGACTTCACTTTCATAAAACGCGCATATCTCTGGGAGGGAACACTTTTAGGACATGGGATCGGTCTCATTCGATGCTCAGATGTTGTCCACATTAAAAAAAAAGTGAAAATTGATTTTTTTTTTTACCCTTAGGTCCCTTTCTCTATGCGCTGTCACATATTTTGTTTATTGACAAAACCACTCAGCCAGAAATGAGCTTTATCGCTGAAGATGATTTTTCAATGAAATTCTAGATTTTCGTGAAACTTTGCCAGAGCTTAATCGGAAAAGTTTCGTCGTTTCAAATGATCAAGTGGTATTAGTTCTTGATTCAGTTAGATCGCATAAGGATGAAGGTCAAGGTCTTTTCGCAAAATACGCCACTGTGTGGTTTGAGTGATGCCCAATGCCTAAGAACGACGTGGAATCGACTGATTTGGCTTTTTTTGAACGTATACACTTACGAATGTGATATTTTCGTCGCTTCGAGCAGTACGATATCTCTTTGGCTTCGAAACATCCAAGAGTGAAAAATTGGATCCAAACTTGTCCACTAAAGCACGCACAGCCTGTTGGGTGGGACGATTATTACGGCCGAAAATTAGAGAAAGCGCTCGACCAACGACTCCGAATTTCGGTAGTAATTTTTAATGACTTCCAAACGTTGCTCGCAAGTGAATTTTACCGTGATGATAATGTTGACCTCGACTAACTTTTTGGACACTGAAATATCATTATAAATGTTTGAGGGCGCTTTGACATTAGGAAACGAAATTGTTATGCCCCTATTGGAAAACCCGTTGTGTGGGAAAAAAATTTTTTGAATTGCGTTTTTTGCATTGCGGCGCTTTTTTGTCGGTCCCAATAAATTAAGCAAATTGGGGTATTGGTGTATAGATGTGAGCTTAGAACATTTCAGGGGAAACTGTGAATATATGATTTTTCTAGTGGTTCTACCGAATATTTAGTCACCCCTTTTTCAGTTTAGGAATATAAAAATAGCATGGCCATTGCTTTTGTTCCCTAATGAATGTGTTTTATCCAAATGCTTCTAATTTTCTATGACTCTTAAAAAAGAGGGGATTTAAACAATGACAGTGACTACAGCACTCAAAATGGCACCATGGGCTTACAAACTTTGAGAGAAGAAAAGAAGAAAAAAGGACAAAAACCCACAGCCACTAAACTCTGAACAAATTCATCAAGGAAAATCTTGTAATAAATGAGAAGCTTTTATGCGGGACTACGACGGCGATACGAGACGAGTACACGTGTGTGTTCCAATAATAGCTCATGCATAGATTCACTTGCTTGCAGTGGTAATTAATTCAACAAACAATCCAAAAATCCCCAAACCGAAAAAGAACAATGGCAAAACTACCAAGAAGTTAAGTCGATACGTGTATGGGCACCCAACCACGACAAGGAGCCACGTTCTAAAGATGATGGTGGAGCTTTTAAGGGGGGCTGGTATATGTGGTGGGGTTGAGGGTAGATACTCGAAAATCATGTTCCTCGATATCAGCTTAATTAATTTACCATTTCGTTGGTGTTCTGTGATGACGTTGATGTTGTCGTACGAGTATCACAACCATGCCTCGCCAACCCACCCCACCCCTTTTTGAATGCATTACTTTGGAAGTTAAGTCAAGCCAAACTAAAACGAGCAAAAGCAAACAGTAAAACAACAACTACCTTTACAAACATTAAACGGTAGGCGATAGTACCAAAACTCTCTCTCATACACACAAGGCCTTTCACCAACAGGGACATAAAGCCAAAGACACTTTAGGAAGCGAACAAGCATGCATTTACACACACACACACTCACATGCAAGTGAATGAGTAAGCACAAAGTAAGCATTTCCCGCTTAAATGGGGAGTGTTTGAATAGGCGTGTGTTAGTATTTGTGTGTGTGTGTGTGTCGCTCTCTCCTCCTCTCAGTTTTCAACCCTTTCGGTGTTATCTGAATGTTGATGTGTGTTGTCTTAATTCCACCTTAATCTTTATTAATTGCGCACATATACAGCAAACATTCTTATGCATACACTCATTCACACACACAGCAACAGCATTGTGTGACATACACTTACTTAAGCATACATACCCATACATGTGCAGGCACTTGTACAATGCAGCCTTATCCTCTTTCGCTCTCTCTCTCTCTCTCTCTCTCGCACACAGTTTGCTAGGTATTCATTGTTTTAGCTTAAGCACTTATGATATGCTGCATTGATTTTTCAACTTTATATCACACACACACTCGCACGCACGCACGCTTACTCACTCACACACCCACTTACCCGAGATCCATTATAAACCCCTGCTATATGTCAAATATTAAAAGTGCACATTATAGAAGGCATCTAGTGTGGGTGCTGTGCTGGTGTTTTTTTTTTTGTGCCCAGAGTGCTGAGAAAACAGCATATAAAGGACTTAATTTCGTTGAGAATTTCTTAAGATCCTGCTTGTCGCTGTCGTCATTTGCCTTATGACAAAAGCGACAACTACAAAACACAAAACGTTCGTGATTCCATTTCTATAGAGTTAACCCAAGAAAACTCATTAAAAAAAAGTAGTTTTTTGATCCTTCTTCCTTGTCCTTGTTTTCTGAGATTAACCGTAGAAAATCAAATGGTTTTTGCTTTGTTTGAATACGAGTAGTGCAAAAGGCGCTTAACAAAGAGCTATCACAGGAGGGTGGGGGGAAAGTATTAGCAAAATAAAAAAACGTCTGAATAGCGAGTAGATCCTAAGGCATAACTTTATTAAAGACTAAGAATAAGGAGTTTATAGCAGGCTTCTTACTACGCTTGTATTATATTGCGATAGAATAATGCTCTTTTATTTATAATGTTTATTTTATTAATCTTGACCCTGCGTAGTATAGGGTACTTTGGGCTTAACCCTTCGATTGGCGAGTCAAAAGTTGCCCTTCAACGAGGTTCAAGGCCTGCAGGGACCTTTTGCTTTATTCATACTCCACCAGGGTTAATAACACGGTTCTGCAACAAAATCTGCAATAAAATCCTCCATTAGACGGAATCCTTATTTAAAATGATCTCCTGGCTTGATCATTTTAAATTGAGTGTCCGTTTTGCCCCATCACGTATAGTTTAGGAGATATCGTGAAAATTCTTCTCTCATTTATGTGCCTAAAACTTCGACAATTTTTATTCGATTCCTATGATTTTTTTTACAAAAATTGCTATAACTCAAGCAGTTTTAGTCGGATTGTCAAAAAATGTACCGCAATGGAATCGTTACAATGCGTTCTTAACGATGTTTTTTTTTTAAAATTTGGGAGAGCAACAGAATTGGAGTACTATTGACAGTTGAAAAACAAACTTTTTAACAAAAAACAAAATTTTTTTTGAATTTTTTTGGCTGTACGAGGGTTGCTGTTTATATTTTTTCCTGACAATTCTAGTGTTCCCAGATGTAAACTGTAACTTTCATTGGAAACTTTGACATTTTTTAGCAAAACTTCACTCAGAACGTTTTGTTTAAATTAGGGAGAGCAACAGAATTGGAGTAAAATTGACTGTTGAAAACCAAACTTTTTAACAAAAAAAAAATAAAATCTTGAATTCTTTTGGCTGTACGAGGGTTGCTATTTATATTTTGTCCTGACAATACTAGTGTTTCCCGTTGTAAACTGGAACTTCCATTGGAAACTTTGACATTTTTTAGCAAAACTTCACTCAGAACGTTTGTGGGTTAAAAATTTAGACTCAGTCAAAAAATTGAATTATCCCGTGAACATTTTCGTGCGATGATTGTTTACGATTTTCGGCGTGAGTTATCCATACAAAAGTGTTTAAATCAATTTGTTTTGACTATTGGCGATGAAGCATCACCAAAAACCACTGTTAATTGCTGGTACCAAGAGTTCAGTCTCGGACGCCGTTCGCTCCAGGATGAATTTCAAGAAGGACGTCCAACTTCGGTCACTTTGCCAGCAACCATCGATGCCGTGCGTAAACTTATTAAGCAAGACTGACATGTGACATAACGTGAGATTGAGACATACTTGGGCATTAGTATGACAAGCATCAATTAGATATTGCAAGGTCATTTGGTCGTGAAAAAAAAATTGTTCTCGTTGGATCCGACATAATTTGACGATTGCTCAAAAAAAGTCTCGTATGGATAGGTGCAAGGAGAGGTCGAAAAGGTATAACTGCGGTAGCTCGAAGGCAGTGTATAACATTAACACAGGTGACGAATCATGTATCACTGCATATGAACCCTAAAACAAAACAGCAATCGACCGTATAGGTCTTTCAAGACGAGCCAAAAAGTTGTTTGTGGAAGAAGTACATCGAAGCAAATGATTGTGTTTTTGCTCGGTATATCCGGCCATGTTGCCCCACAGTACCTTTTGTGGAACGTAGGACGGTCAATTCTGAGTGGTATACAACCGTCTGTTTGCCAAGAGGGTTCGAAGAAATCAGAAAAGATAACAAGAGAAAACGGATCATTTTGCATCACGACAATGCGAGCTCCCATGGGACCTGATTTGGCACCCAATGACTTCTTCTTACTCCCTATCATCAAGAAAAAATTGCTTGGTGAACGTTTTTCATCGCCCGAAGCAGCTGTTGAGGCGTTCAAAAATCATGTTTTAAGGGTGTCTCAATCGGAGTGGAAAAAGTGCTTCGAAAATTGGTTTGTGCGCATGCAATAGTTCATGGATCTTAAAGGAGAATATTTTAAAATACCATAAAACCATTTCCAATGATAAATTATTGTCTTTTTAGTGCCGGAACCGAAATATAAATAGCGACCCTCGTAACTTTCCAACTTTTAAGCGGTTTTAATAAATTATGATTAATTTTAATAATCTTAAAATAAAATCTGAGCAATACGAAATGGTTTGACAGAAAAAAACCCGCAACTTTTAGAAACCCGGAATTTCTGGGTTTTATTTTTCCAAAATGTTTTTTTTTTTTTTTGGAAAAAACTGACTTCTTTTTTACTTGTACCTACATTTAGCCTTTATCCTTTTGTCTACGAATGGAAAATATTTCCCCAATATGATTTTAAGTAATTAACCCATTTCTAGACTCTTAGAATGTCTTTTTTGTATTATGTATTACATTCTTTACTGTTGAATTTGCAGAAAATCCATGTGAGACTTTTTTAAGAGCCCTTAAACGGGATCTTACAAATAAGATCATATTTAAATTTTTTAAGGTCATATTTGAATTTTGAAAATAGGGACATATTTGAAATTGTTAGAAAACATTATTGTTTTTGTCATCCATATGTCCTAGTTTAAATGGGTCATATTTTCAGGATCAGGGTCCGTCATCCAAGTTTAGTCATAGTGAAAAAAAGTTTTACTTTTGCCTTCGCGAGAAATTTTATAGTTATTTTAAAAGCATATGCCAAAGTATACTACGAGGGCGGTTCGGAAAGTTCTTAGCCTATCAATGAAAGAGAATAGTTAGTTTTTCAAAAATATTTTTATTTTTCAATATAATCTCCTGAAACTGCAATACACTTAGTCCAACGCTTATCTAGCAATTCTATCCCTTGATTAAAATAGTTTTCCTCAAGGTCTTCAAAATAGTGGTTTACAACTGTAATTGCATCTTCATTTGAGGTAAAACGCTTGCCAGCAAGGATTTTTTTTCGATTTGGGAACAGTTAAAAGTCACTGGGAGCTAAATCAGGAGAATAAGGTGGGTGGTCAAGCAACTCGTACTTTAATTGTGCGCTGGTGCGTTGTCTTGATGAAAAATTATTTTTTTGTGTTGTAAGCCAGGACGTTTTTCTCGAATTTGTACATTTAATTGATCTAAAAGGTTGCAATAGTACTCTGAATTTATTGTTTTACCCCTTTGCAGATAGTCAATCAATAAAATACCTTTGAAGTCCAAAAAAACCGTTGCCATAACCTTACCAGCCGATTGAATTGTTTTTGCCTTCTTTGGGGCACTTCCTCCAGCTTCAGTCCATTGTTTGGATTGTTCTTTTGTCTCTGGAGTATAGTGGTAGATCCATGTCTCATCAACAACTTAAAACCCATTTTATTTCGCTGAAAACGATCCAAACAAGCTGGAGAAATGTTCATTCTTATGCGTTTTTGGTCGACTGTTAACAAGTGCGGCACCCATCTTGCAGAAAGCTTTTTCATCTGTAGTTCTTCATGCAAAATTAAATGGAGTCGATCATTTGAGATGCCCATAATATTAGCTACTTCACGCACTTTTGTTCGTCGATCATTGAATACCATATCATGCACTTTGGCTACAATTTCTGTTGTTGTTGCTGTTTTTGGACGTCCACTACGTGGTTCATCTTCAATGCTTGTACGACCACGTTTAAATTCAGCAACCCAATGTTTTACTGTTGCATATGAAGGAGCACTTTCACCTAACACATTCACCATATCATCATGAATTTCTTGTTCCGATAAACCTTTTTTATGTAAATATTTAATGACACCACGCATTTCTAATTTTTCCATTGTAAAAAAATTGCGGATGCGTCTTTTGTGAACACCTGTTTCTATATGAAGGAGTTGCCAGATCGAAACAAAATTTAACATGTGTTCATAGCAGAGATGGAAGTTTCCAAAACACTTAACTTTTTTCTGTTTATACCGCGCTTTTTGTGCTAGGCTAAGAAGTTTCCGAACCGCCCTCGTAGAAGGGTTTTTTTTTGTGTTTCCCAATATAATATGTATGGGGTCTGTAACAAAAAATGAACCCCTAAAATCCAAACAGGTGCAAGATTAGTTGTTCAATGTAAAATCGGAAGATAACTTTGTACTAGGGTTATATGAAACCGTGCACCGGTATGATCTATGTTTATGTGAGCTCATAACTGAACGATCATAAAGAACTGTGCCAAATTTCATAAACTTCGATGTAATAGGTGGCTTTTAGAGCTAAAGACATAAAATCGGTTGAACATGCGTATGTGTGGAAACTGTATCCAAATTTGAACCTATTTGCTAAAAATCAACAGCCACTGTCCTTAGTCCAAAAAACTGGCTTCTGTCAAATTTCATGAAGATTGGATGAAACACGTGGGTCTTAAAATAAAAAAAAAATACCAGATGAACATATGAGTGCGAGCTATATCTAAATCTGAACTGATTTTGTTCAATTTAAAAAAAAAATTAATTCCATCAAATTTAATGAAGATTGGGGCAACAATTGATAACAAGCTTTAAATATACAGCCGACAGCTGGAGGGACGGACTGACATATATGGTTAAGTAGCAAAAACTGGTGGTTCTGAGTCGAAATCCTTAGGGCTGGGTCTAGGTCAAATAAAAGGTGTTTTTTATTGGGGTATAGAACTTTAAGTTGGCATCACTTTTTTAACTGGCGGCCATTTTGTCAGCTGTCAAGTGATTAATATTTAGTTTGGTTTGCCATTTCATCATGAACAGGTTGACAAACGAACAACGCTTGTAAAATGGGCAGAAAATGAGATTCATCTCGATGCTGATTTTCATCACAAAATTTTGTTCAGTGATGAGGCTCATTTTTGGTTGAATGGCTACGTCAACAAGCAAAATTGCCGCATTTGGAGTGAAGAGAATCCACATGAGACCCTTGAGACGCCATTACATCCACAAAAACTGACTGTTTGGTATGTCTATGGGCTGGTGGAGTCATTGGGCCATACTTCTTCCGAAATAAAGCTGGAGAGTCAGTTACCGTTAATGGAGACCGGTATAGAGCCATGATAACCGACTATTTTGTTCCCGAATTGGATGGCATAATTGTGGATGAGTTGTGGTTCCAACAAGACGGCGCTACATGCCACACAGCGCACGTTACAATCGAATTATTGAAGGAAACATTCGATGAGCGCATAATTTCGCGGAATGGACCTGTCAATTGGCCACCAAGATCGTGTGATTTGACACCATTGGATTATTTTCTTTGGGGATATGTGAAGTCGCTCGTCTACGCCAACAAACCAGAAACGTTAGGGGACTTGGAAGCCAACATTCGTGGCGTTATTGCCAACATACGGCCCCATATGCTCGAAAAAGTGGTTGAAAATTGGACCTGTAGAATTGGCTTTATTCGAGCCAGCCGCGGCGGCCACATGCCCGAAATCATATTTAAACATTAATGGCATAAAATTATCCTTCCAATAAAGCCAAATTGATGGACATTAAAACGATTTTCTTGTGTTTTATTTCAATTCGAAGTTCTATACCTCAATAAAAAACACCCTTTATAACTCACGAATTTCATACATAAAATTATGACTTTTCGTTAATTTTACATTCAGGAACAAAAACAAAAACGAAAAACCCGATGGCAAAAAAATTGTGTTTGGATATAAAAACCTGTGTGTAGGTTTTCGTTTTTATTTTTGGACACTCTAGGACTAATCGAATAAAATATATTCGTATACAAAATATCTCATCCTTTAGCTCTAGGGCCGAAAACTATACGTTAAAGTGTTACTCACAATTAACATCGTGCATTATGGTTGGACCACCCATTACAGGAACCCGTCGTACCGCAACGGTCCTTAATGGACTAAGTATTTCAAGCAATTGACAGCTACTGCAAACTAACCTTCTTTGAAATTAGGTCTGTTGCAATGCTTAACAAAAAATTTGATATGAAAGGAAGGAATAAGAAATTCTGGACTTTTTTTCTTTGGTAATTGAAAACTGCTTAGATCAGTAAGCGAAAGATTCTATCTGTCATTAAAGCAAATTTGTGGTTAATGCAGTTAAGGTCTTTTCTAGCCTATTCAAAAACGACTCTTAATGATGCCTACAAAAATTGTATCTTCCAATTCCAAAAACAATTGAAAGCCCCATTTCAATTTGAGCAGAAAATATATGGCTCCCTCCGTACACGAATACAATGAATATGCAACCACTTAATGTCTCTTCTTATCCCAGTTATGCAGAGTAGGGTGCGCGAGAAATCCAGGCAAGCAGCGGAAACAAGAAACTGCTTAAAATGCAAAAATTGCTTGTAGTAATTAAAAAATTTTAATGAGCAGTCCCTGTCGTTGTTTTTTTTTCTTCGAGTTTTTGTTCTTTTCTTCATTATCCTTGCGATGCTGCTGCTGGTGATGCTGCTTCCATACTAGTTCCACATAATTGCTATAAAACATTAAAGTTTTATTTCCTTCTTACTCAATCCGTAGCGTCTCCTCGCTCGGATTTTATGCATTTTAACTGCCATCATTTGTTCGGTGCTTTCCCCCCCCCCCACATTTTTTTTTCCATTTTTTTGTGCGAATGGTGTTGCTGGCACATCCTGAAGTTTCAAACAGAGTTTGATTTTTGAGCTCTAATGCTGAGTTTTTTTTCGCTTCTCCTTCTACTCATCGTTTTCACACGTTTTCTGTGTATGGTTTGACGCTAAAGTTTTTTTCGCTTTAAAAAGTTCTCATATTAAAATGCAGCGCCTTTTTTTTGCACTCATCGCTTGAAACATTTAATGTTACTCGTATCCTCGGCTGTGGTGCCTTTTTGTGCATGTGTTTTTCTCGGCGTGTATTATTTATTAACAGTCAGTTTCTGTTTTAATGACGGTAATTTGTATTAAAAGGCATCTGTGAAATATATTTTACACTTAATGTTTTATGTGCCGCTTTTTTTTCGTTCGTTGCTCGCTGCGTTTATTTTCTACTTAAACTCCAGCTCTCAGACTCATATGTTGCAAAGTTTTCTGTGATTTTGCGAATTTTCCGCCTTTTTTGCGTTGCTGGTATGCTAAATGTTTGCAACTCTTACTTATTGCAGTAATTGCTTGCATATGCAATTCATTTATCATGTGCCGGCCTGAAAAGGTGTTCTCTAGGAATCGGTGCCAAAAAAATGAAAGAACGAAACGTAAAAGTTTTAGCAAATTCAACGGCAACAGCAAAAAGTATGCAGGTGTAAGTAAGGCAAAGGATATGTAGACAAATATGTTTTAAGTTTTCTGTTAAGCTAGTAACGTTACAAAAGTTTAGTGTTATTAGATTTTAGAGCAATTAAGTGATTATATCAGGTATCTTGATTTTATTTCATTGGTAAATACTTGCTATTACTTTAAGGGGTAATTACAATATCCCTAAAAGTATGCTAACGATTTTTGTTTGTGTTACATCCTAGATATTAGGCTAAGGAAAAAAATTGTGAAAATGCTCCTAAAAGTAGGCAATATATGTGACTCAAAATAGAAAGGGACCTAAGGTTAAAAACCAGTTTTGTTTAGGAGAGCCCTTTTAAAGATTAGGTCCCTTTCTATTTGCGCTTAGAATCGTCGACTTCACTTTCATAAAACGTGCATATCTCTGGGAGGAAACACTTTTGGAGCATGGGATCGGTCTCATTCGATGCTCAGATGTTGTCCACATCAAAAAAAAAATTAAAGTGAAAAGTTGATGAAAAGTTTTGTTCAGGAGAGCCATTTTAAAGATTAGGTCCCTTTCTATTTGCGCTTAGAATCGTCGACTTCACTTTCATAAAACGCTCATATCTCTGGGAGGGAACACTTTTGGTGCTTGGGATCGGTTTCATTCGATGCTCAGATGTTGTCCACATCAAAAAAGTGAAAAGTTGATGAAAAGTTTTGTTCAGGAGAGCCATTTTAAAGATTAGGCCCCTTTCTATTTGCGCTTAGAATCGTCGACTTCACTTTCATAAAACGCGCATATCTCTGGGAGGGAACAATTTTGGTGCTTGGGATCGGTTTCATTCGATTCTCAGATGTTGTCCACATCAAAAAAAAGTGAAAATTCATTTTTTTTACCCTTAGGTTCCTTTCTCTATGCGCTGTCACATATGCTAAGTTCGTTTGTTTAGTTCGGTCTTTTGCTTTAACTCATTGCTTCTTTTTGCCCATCTTGAGTTCAGAATGTATCTTAGGTAAAGATTATTTATGCTTGTTTAAAAATCCTTTGTTGTAAATCTAAAAAAAAGGTATTACCTACTCATTGCATAGGGATTTGTCGACTCGAGACGTATTGCATCTAAATTTGTATAGAAGACAAGTTTTTTGGTTTGGAAAATGGTAAAGTGACATTGATTTGCGTGGCTACACCCATTTTTTTTTTTTGAGATTTTGGGTCCGTGACAACGGTTTTTGTTTTCGTTACATCCTAGGCAATAGGCTATGAAAAATGTTGGTGGTTGCTCCTGAAAGTAGGCAATATATGATTAACTCGTTTGTGTTTTTCGGTGTTTTGGTTTAACTCATTACTTCTTTTTGCTTAACTTGATTTCAGAATGTATCAAAGGTAAAGATTGTCTATGCTGGTTTAAAATTCCTTTGTTGTAAATCTAAAAAAATGTATTACCTACCCATTAAACAGGGATTAACCGGCTCGAGACCTATTGTATTTAAATTTTAATAGAAGACAAGATTTTTTACAAAATGACAAACTGACATTGATTTTCGTGGCTGCAAACTGCTTTATAAAGATTTCGGGTCCTTGATGACCTTTGAAATTTTGTAAAAAACTTGTATTAAAATGTAGATGCAATAATCTCGATCCGGTTAATCCCTGTACAATAGGTAGGCAATATATTTTCATTAAGTTTTACAACAAAGGTATTTTAAACTAGTACAGATTACTTTTACCTCTCTTAGATTCTTACCTCAAAATGGGCAATAACGAACAGATATACTTTAAAAACAAACTCTGGTATTATCTAGAAATGCCTTACAAATTTTGGAGAGGGCTTTAAGAATACTTATAACACAATTAATAAAATTCGATTTCGATTCAATAAATAAATTATTGTTGAAGATGAAACGTTTTCGTATGTCAGGTAAATATTTGGACTTGTCTTATGGGCCCAAATACATGCTCCAAGAGTGCTCACAGTGCTCTCCCCTTAGAATAACCTTGGGATCCAATGTGATTACCTCTAATGTATAAGAGATTAATGCAGATTGAAAACATGTGAAACAGATGTTTTATCTTTTAAAAATGATTTCGAGCAAGTGGCCGCCGCGGCTTGCTCGAATAAATTTCAGCCGAGAGGTCCAATCTTCGACCACTTTTTGCCGAATTTGGGCCGTATGTCAGCAATAACGAGCCAAATATTCTTTTTCAAGGCGTCAATCGTGCCCGGTTTATCTGCGTTTACAAGCCACTTTACATAACTCTGCAAAAACTAGCCTAGCGCTGGTAGATCGCACGACCTTAGAGGCCCACGACGCGAGCTAATGCGCCCAACAAAAGTTTCCTTCAATAAATTGATTGTTTCGTTAGCTGTATGGCATGAAGCGCCGTCTTGTTCAAACCAAAGGTCGTCCACATCAACATCCTTCAATTCAGTCATTAATCATGGCTCTAAGCGTTCCCCGTTGACTGTTTTTGAAGAGATATGGACCAATGATTTCCTCTGTCCATAGAGCACACCAAACAGTCACCTTATGAGGATATAATGGCACCTCCGCAATGGCTTGTGGATTTTCATTACTTCAAATGCGAATTTTGGTTATTAACTAACCCATTCAAACAAAAAGTAAGCTTCATCGCAAAATAAAATTTTCTTGTAAAAATCAGGATCGGTAAGCATTCGTTTTAGGACCCTTCCCACGATTTGTAAACGCATAAACCAAAAGGACCGACTCCGTTAAAAATGAGCCCAGATTGAAACTACACGTTTAAAAAACACCCTTTATATGACCATTTAACAACGTCCTTCCTGAGTCCATAAAAGTAAAAAGTGCAAATTTTATCAAGATTGGATGTGATATGTGTCGTTTAGAGCAAAGAACATAAAAATCAGATGAACATATATGTGACAATCTAAAACCGATTTTCTACAATTTCAATAGCGTCCTTCCTTAACCCACAAAACTTACTCGTGCTTAATTTCATCAAGATTGGATGTAAGAAGTGGCTGGTTACAGGGAATAACCTAGTGATTCTGAGTCGATCAACGTTGGGTTTAGCTCAAATATTTTTTCTCGTTACAACCTTTGCCATGAAACAAACCACAGAGTGGTGCAGGCCACATAAAAGTGGTTAGTTTGGGGAACCTTCGGGCAAATGCGTGCGACCATATTCTTACAAAATCTCAATCAAGCCTTATGTCAATTCAAAAATTATTTAAAGCCTTAGCTTTAATTTAAGTACACCTACAAGTAAGTCCACGATTTATTAACAATTGAACTAGCATACACTTCATTCTACAGTGAAGGATATTTGTAGAAAGAGCAAGTAAAAACCTGGTTAAGTTTGGCTAGGTCTTACCTCATATACCTTTAACGTCCATCCGTAACTTAAGCGCAAAACTAGTGATTTTTTGGGCCATTTGGCCCAAGCGTCCGTTCCCTATCTCAGCTAAAGCCTCAAAATATTGCCATATACTTTGTAGCAAAATTTTTGTTAATTGAGCACTCATATGTATATATTGGCTGTTGATCTTCGAATTTGACCAAGCGGGACGTTTTTGGGTCAGATGAGCTTAAACGTCCAAACATTGTCTATTTTAACTATTGACCGAATATGATTTGTTAAGAAAATATTTAAAAAAAGGGTACTTTTTACCGAGGTACCTTTAGTTCTTTAAGAGAAATTTTTTTTGTGCTCGGGCCGATTTCGCCCAGTTACAATCCCATCCAGCTTCCATAAGCTATCATCGTGCAAAATTTCAAGATATTAAGTTAATTCGTTTGACCGCTATCGTGCTTTCAACAGACACACGGACGGACATGGCTAGATCATCTTAGTATTTTATGATGATCAAGAATATATATACTTTATAAAATATTTCGTGGCATTGCCTACGGAATGAAAATTTTAATATGCCATCCAGCTTTCGGTGGAGGGCATAAGAATATTGGAAATAAAAAGGATTAAGTCCCGCAGTCTGATCTAAGCGCTAATACCAAATTTCTTAAAGAATTTTTAAACACTTTTGTCTGAGGCACTGAAGATTTAGACTTTGGCAAGGCACATGTTTTAACACATCTTACAGAAGTCTGGAGGTGTTGCATCTTGAGATCATCTTCGCAGCTGAACAGTGTCCCATTAGACCCCTTTAATAAGTTTAAGACCCCTCCCATCAAGCCCTGTCAGTGCTTTCGCTCTAGCCTTATCCAGGCGGTCCTCAATAGAGTATTTCCCATTCTAGCCTCGAAATTGTAGGATATTAATTTTGGATTTTTTTTCTGAAGTAATAGCAAATTATCTGTTTAATCGACCTCGGTCTCCTTAGACTTTTACGACGATCAATAATATATATATTATATATACCTTTTAAGGTCGGAAATATGTATTTAGACGTATTTCAAACAGAACGACAAACTTATCTACACCCCTGTCCTATGAGAGTATAATAAAAAAATTATATAATAAATAAAAAGAAATCAGAAAAGTTACATTATCTAAATAAATACCATTGAAAAGCTTTGGTGGCATTTAAAGGCAAAATCCTTAAAAAACAATTAGTATACTATGGTGTGGCTTATAAAGAAAAAAGCTCAAAACTAACAGTTCGTTTACTTTGGAAAATATAAAACTTTTGGCTTTTAAAACTACCCCATAACACCATAGCTTTTAAATGAACAATTTTAAGTTCACTAGCAAATAACACTGTGGAACATTTTTGGGGTTATTGTCTGGGGGGTGAGCAATTCCAAGTCAGGGTGATGGTACTAGGTCAGTATATTAAAACCCTTAAAGGGTTTTGCGTTCGTATGTTCGTATGTAACTTCACTTAATTGTTAATAAAAGCAGAACGCGTTAATCGATTTCTATGATCTATGTCGCATTTTGCTTATAGGTTATGTGACTTTACGTGAAAGCTATAAGACTCTACACGTTTTTCCGTTTGGGATTAATATGTTTTAAAAAAAAAAAAAATTTTTTTGGCAAAATTTTCTTCATAAATTTATTTCTAATTGCAAAAATGTTGAGTTGGTAGAGAAACAATATATTAATGGATTAAAGAAAATGTAACTATTAATTTTTCTCAATTTATTTCAGCAAAATCGAACTAGTCGTTCTCGAGTTATGTGAAACTACGTTTTTGCCAACATTTTACAACTAAGCGAAAAAACATCAAGATAAGGAAAAAATGTAAAAGGTCATAAAAAAACTGGCACATACGAACGCAAAACCCTTTGAGGGTTTTAATATACTGATCTAGTACCATCAACCTGACTTGGAATTTCTCACCCCCCAGATTGGCTGTTGTACTGTGTAATAAGCTTTTGCTCTAATTAATTAGAAATGAGTCTTTTATCGTCCTCAGAGATAGACAAAGAGTAATAGATAGATAAAAGACTTTTATAAGAATCTCTCGCTAAATCGACTTTACCAAAGCTCTCGTGGTTGACAAAAAATTCGTCGTTTGGGCCTCAAGCTAAAATTGACCTGTTCTACTGGTAAGTTGCTTAGAGGGTCACTAACGCCATAACTTCACAACATTGGACGAGAATATAGAAATGATTTTGTATACGGAAAATTATACACGCAGAGAAAAAACATGGTTACTACATGGTCACGGCAATAATAAAATGTTCTCCGCAATCAAAGTATGTTCGTCGCAACCATAGCATTGTTAACTGAATTTATTTTTGACAATAGTATAATTGCTGCAATATTAATATTGTTGAAATGTAACAATAGTATTATTGTCAAATTTAAAAATGAAAATATGGTTATAGCAACAATATAAATATGGTTGGTGCGACAAAAGTATTGTGTTTTGCGTTTTATGTTAACAATAGTATGATTACGGCAATCATACTGTATGATTGTAATTTTTCTTTATTTAAGTATGCTTTTAAGTACAAATGTTATTGGTACGGATCTAACGCAATAATAGTACTTTTTTTAGCGAAATTTAATTTTTTAAACAAGCTGCTTTGGCTTTTTTTATCTGAAATATTTTTAATAAAAACGCTTACGTTTATTTTAACTTATTTTTTCTACTGTAAAATATGTCACTCGTATTATTTTGAATTTAATGTATTTTTGAATAATTTTTATAATTCAAATCTATTGTTTACAACTTAAACCATCATACTGTGGTTGTGAGGATCATACTATGGTTGTATATGAAACATACTATGGTTGTGAGGATCATACTATAGTTGAGTGTGAATCATACTATGGTTGTGGGGATCATAGTATGGTTATGTGTGAATCATACTATTGTTGTTGGGATCATAGTATGATTGTATTTGAATCATACTATTGTTGTGAGAATCATAATATTGTTGTACCACAACCATATACCCAACAATAGTATTATCCTCTTCGAATATTGTCACCACAACCATACTTTTTTTCTGCGTGTAGACAATATGCATTAAAACCCGTTTGTTTTACAACTTTTGGGAAGAAATTTATTCAAGAGTAACATTTAGCGAGTTAAGGCCAGCTCGTTTGCAACTTGCTTAGAGTTTTTCTTGAATATCGTTTTTACTGCAAATTGTTGGAAAGAAAGTTATTGAAGAATAACCCTCTAGCGAGTTAAGGCGAGCTAGATTATTACCCGCCTAGTGTATTTCTTGAATATTTTTTTTTTTGCAAATTTAAAATTTTCTAATCATAGATTTTCAAAAAAAGAGTATTTCTATAATAATTTTTTTTTTGCAAATCAAAAATTTTCAAATCAAATTGTTTATGATGCGTGAATCCAATCACTTTTTGTATACAAAGACATTTTAAAAATTTCCTGTATAGTCTTGAAGTTATCGCTTTAGCGACCACTGGCTTGTTTAATAAGCGAGTACCAATAGAACACGCCTATTGTTGGCATTACACAAAAAATTTCCCCTAACTTCGTTCAAAAACTAACTTCATTAAAAGGACTCTTTATGCGGAAGTTTTCTAATTAAACACCCCAAAACTAAAATTATACTTTTAACCAATTTGCCATTTGTTGAATTCCGATAAGCCAAATTACTCAAACACTCATAGAGTAAATGAAACCATATTTCGTGAGCTCCCACGCCCACTCTTTAAAAATTGGCCAGCTGAATTTAAATTTTAGAGGCTATCATTTCCGACTAGAGGGTCATATATCATTTTGTATGCCACAGTGTAACCACTAACAACCACTATTTGTGAAACCAGAACACAGGGGAAACGAAGAACAAGCGAAACAAAAGCAACACAGTAAAAAAAATGAATGGAGCCCTTCCTATCGCCAACCACCGGGTTTTGCGGGTATGGCGGGAAAGATGAAGATAACAAAAAGTCATTATAATCATCTTAGCCTACATAAAGGCGCTAAATTTAACACATGCACAGATAGCTGGGCCAACAAGACAACGCTGCCAGCAACAGAAAACACCCCCCCCCCCCTCTCGCTCAGTAGTGGAGGGGCCAAGGGGCTTACGAGCGAGCACTGCCGAAAGAATGAATGAATTTGAAAAAACACCAAAAACACTTATTTTAAACATTGGAAAATTTATGAGCTTCCACTTGATGACAAGCGCACAATTCAATTTGTCATTTGGGGGTCAGTATAACACAAAACAAAAAGCGAACGAAACACAGAGGGAAGCGAAAAAGCGTCCACACTCACACAACTGCAGATGTGTGTCTGCTGTACTCTTGTGTACGAGTATGACTGAATGGCAAGCATAATCTTCAATGAATGATAAAATATAAAAAACAGAAATTCTCCACTTTCGCTCAAAAAAAAAAAAGAAAAGAAAACAACTCAACATTTTCCTGTTTTCTTGTTGTTCCTGTTTTTTTCATTCTTTTTTATGTCAGAATAATAAATCATAAGGGACCTTCTAGGAGTGGGTAGTGGGCCAACGAGCTTACTTATGTATGTATAATGTTTGCTTAATGTCATAGCATCTTTAAGGCGCCGTAAATGTTTTGGGCGCAAAAACATTGGCATACATTTAGTTAAGCGAAAGTCGCCAAGAGCGATAGCTCTTACCAGAGAGAGAGGGAGAGAGAGCAACAGCACCATAGTTTCCGCTTTGGCTTGTTTTGCAAATTCAATTAGTTTAAAAGGAATACTAATAAAATGCTACGAACTTTTTCGTCGTTCTTGTGCTCTGGCCACTGTATTAAAATTCCGGAAAAAAACGTCACAAACTTTTTGAAAAGTCTTTACAATAGCCTTATTTAGCTTAAGTTATGTGAATGGGCCTCTCCCCTAAGTTACGGCTAAGTTTGACATGTACGTTGACCTTTTAAATTATGGCCAGCGAGTGGAAAGAAAAACAAATATAAGTCAGCACTTTTGTTGTCACTTGTTTTATTTTCTCTCGATTTTTATTTGTATATTTTTTTTTAAAAAATACAGGGCATATTTTAGGGGAAATCTAGAAAATAAGCAAGTAAAGCATAGTCTTAGGGTTTTTATACAGTTTTTCGCTATTTCTTTAAAGGCAACATGGTTAATTTTAGGAGTATTTTCTTAGATAATCATTGAAGGTGGCTTAGTGCTGATGTTACTAACACCTATAAAGCATGAAATTGCACCCAATGTCAAGTATACAGATTATAGTGTCCAAAACCGAAACGGAAAACCGAAATTCCGGTTTTTATGTTCAAACCATGCAGTCAAAAATAGCTTAAACCCAACATGCCGGTGTACTTGGTTTTTGCTGTCGCGTTTTACGGTTTTCGGGTTTTCTGTTCTTTTATGTAAAAGCAGAGAAAATTCATAATATTCCAGTACAAAATATGTAAACATCAAAGATATTTAAGCTAGACCCATCTTTAAATATACCGGTCGACTCAGAATCACCAGATGATTCGATTTTACTATATCTGTCTGCCCGTCCACTTATCCGTCTGCTGTCTTTCTAAAGCGCTGCCTTTCTTGGGTTCAAAGGCAGTTGACTTTTAAGAATATTTTATTGAATGTTCAACTGAAGCCACATAAGTACATCCGATATTGATGAAATTTTGCATAGCTCTTTACGATAATACAGTTCATTACGACAGTAATAAGCTTAGGTAAAAAGTGGTAAAACCGGTCCACGTTTTGATATAGCCCCAGTGAAGATCTTACCCTATATAATATAGAACCGCTCTAGAACATCCAAATTAATTCTGATTTTAATCAAATTTTGTATGGTTTATAACGATTTACAAGCAACCAATCTAGCACCGATTTAAGTCATATGGGCTTATTTTTTGATACAAATTGTCTGGGGCACAAAAGATAAATATGGACATATGGTTTTAAAATAAAATAATACTATTTAACCACCACTTTGTCTAAATTTTGGAACATAGAGACTGTTTAAAAGTGCAATTACTTCACTTTTGATTCGGAAAATATTTTTTAATCTGAAGCAAAAGTCTAAAATGCCGGTTTTTATGTTTATGCCCTAAGTTAAGTCGTTCCAGAGTTACAGCACTGCAAAGTTGCAAGTTGATACATTTGTACCCGGGAGTGTGTTCCAGGCTTAAGCAAACCAAACAGTCAGTTTTTTTTAATCACGGTTTTAAAAAAACTCCGAAATGTCGGTTTTCAGTCGAAACTCAGTAAAAACTTTTTGACACCTTAAAACATAAATTGCATTTTTTGACCCACTTTACCAATTTGAATATAAAAATTAAATAAAAATAATTTTTTATTTGATCAGATAAACGAATACAAAAAATTTAACCAACAGCTTTTGCAGCTTACAAATGCTCCTGTTAATGAAAACCGAATTCAAAGAGTTCTTATAGCCAATAACCTAGATCAACAACCAATACAAATTACAAATTTAGTTCCAATAGCCATTCCAATTAGTTAATGTTTCCGATACTTTGTCTCTTCAACCGATACTTTTAGTTCCAACCACCAAAAAAGTCCATAAGCCCAATCTACATTCGGTTGTAGCGATGGAATGGATAGTACGTGCAACCATCAACATTCGGTTAGCAAAAAATTCGGTTGTGGCTACAAATCTGTACTCTGTGTGTACTCAGGTTGAGAATGATAAAGTGTTTATTGTCCAAGAATTCAGGTTTATTTTCCAGTATTAAACTAAAGGGTGGTCCAACTAAAACGCACGATATTATTTGTAAATAAAATAGGTCATTTTTGTTTTTATATGAAAAAAACGAAATTCCTTAAGGTGTCTCTTGAAGAGAGACGACATATTAAATAAAATAAAGATTATAATTACAAAACCAGGTCCTTGAGCTTCAATATTTAATTATAAATAGTTTATCTTAGAATTATTTGAATATTTTTTACTATGGTGGAAGGATATGTAACAATTGTATGTGAAACAAAATATCAGGCAACTGGTTGCCATGGCTACGGCAACATACTATTATTCAAAGTTTCATTTTTCAATGACTCTGAGACATAATGGTGGTTCAATGTTGTTAATGTGCCGAATTATCTCATCCTTATGATCTTGAATTGGGTCTGGCCTATTGAAGGACAGTCTTTCTTTTGAATATCCACAAAGAACTAAGTCCAACGGTGTCCAAAAAACCTTATCATGGCGGCCAATTAACATCGCCATGACGTGAAATAAACGGCAAAAACAGTCATTCTTTGTTGGCTGTGTGGCAAGTGGCACAAATCTGTAGAAACCACATATCGTTCTGGTCCATATTTCCAATTTCTAAGCAAAAAAGGTACGTTATCATCTCGTGATAGCGAGAATTTTTTACGGTAACTGCTTGGCCGACCTCATTTTAGAAAAAGTAAGGCCCAATGACGCCGCCAGCCCATAAACCTTACCAAACAGTCACTCTTTGTGGATGCATCGGCTTTTCAACAATCACTGGTGGAAGCCTATTTGCCTTAATTCGGCAATTCTGCTTATTGACGAATCCACTTAGGTGTGCCTCGTCGCTGAAGATGATTTTCTTTGTAGAGTCAACATTCGCTTCTGTCTGTTCAACCAACCATTCGGCATTTTGACTTCTCTTAAATGGTCAGTAGACTTCAGCTCTTGAGTCAATTGAACCTTGTTAGTGTGTAAATTCGAATCTTTATTCGAAATTCGCATCAGTGATGTTCGTGAGATATTGTTGAGCACGACGACGAGTCAAGGTTGATGGCTCTTCTGCCACACTATTACGATGGTTTTTGCAGAACAAACTGCAGATCAGGTTTGCATTTCAGGTTTGCCATAAATTTACTCACAGTTCTGCCGATTTTGGACACATTCGGCTTTTTGACGACTCTTAGTATGTGCACTAGGCTTCACCCCTTGAGTCAATTGAACCTTGTTAGTGTGTAAATTCAAATCTTTATTTAAAATTCTCATCAGTGATGTTCGTGGGATGTTCAATTGTTGAGCACGACGACGAGTAGAGGTTGATGGCTCTTCTGCCACACTATTACGAGCAACATCGATGGTTTTTGCAGATCAGGTTTGCATTTCCGGTTTGCTATAAATTTACTCACAGTTCTCCCGATTGTGGACACATTTGTTCGATTATGGTGACCAAACAAACACGAAGTGCACGAAATGCCTTTTGATTTGAATGCCCATTTTTGTAAAAGGCATCAACAATCTGGTTGGATTTGCCAAACACTGAAACAAAGAAATGCCAAATTAATTTCGGCAAAAATCCTGAGGTTAAGTCGTGACTCACAATTAACATCGTGCTTGAACCACCCTTATTTTACTATATTAGACATCTGTTCAATAAGGCCTGTTCATATTTGTTCATACTCATAGTCGTATTGCAATAAGGCCAAATTTACTACCTATTTCTAGTTTCTATAGCTTAAAGCCTTATAAAGTTTATATTTTCTCCTAGGCGAACCTCCCATCCACATGACCTTTTCTAACGAACTACTGCACCATCTACTTATTGCCTAAGTTCCTAATGAATTCATATTGATACAAAGAAAAGAAGCAAAAAACAAAGCATACTTTTAGGTTTTCTGCTAGCTTAACAATTTAATACTCTCTAATGAATAAATGAAATATTTTGTTGTTAGCCGAGCAGAGCAACATTTTTACATTTCAAAAACAGAACCACAAAAACTTGCAAAGATTTCCATCATGGCAAAGAACAAAAAAAAGCAAAAAACAAAAACCAAAGAATCTCGACAAAATAATTACTTTTTTTTCTTTACAAAAATTTGACACATATTTTCTAAAGGCAGGCATACTTTTAGGCTGGGCTGAGCAAGGGCTTCGCGAGGCAAGTCGGAGGCAACATTTTCCACATGTTTATTAAGCAGATTGTTTTATGTTTTTGTGGATTTTTTGGTTTTCTTTGAAAATGAAGAAGAGCACAAAAAAAGGAGAAGAATTAACTTTGATTTCTTAAGAAATTTTTGCCGTCTTTGGACCAAAAGATTTATGTAAATTTTGAAAGAAAAACGAAAAACTAAAGAAATTGTTGTTTAGAACTTTGCATAAATCAAGACAATACACGCACGCACACATGACCCACATTTATGTAAATCGTGCAGTCAAAGTGATGGAGGCTGATAAAGAGGGTGGAGGTGGCAGCAATAGGCGCCGGATGTAAAGGAGACTGCAAACTGTCTTTACATTTCAAAAGTTGGTGATATTTTGCCAGCAACCACGCTTTCCCTCCTTATCTGTCTGTGTATGTTAGGGCAAAATAAACATTGGCTATTGAGAAAATATGAAAAAGAAAACAATGTCACAGCTGTGTTTTTTTCCTTTAAGCAAAAGAGGCAGAAGAAGAGCTAGGGAAGACGGTGGGTGCAAGAGAGAAGGACAAGTGGAGAGTTGAAAATATAGGGTTTGTTTATTTGTTTACATTCGTGTTGAATAGCTACACATGAAAAACAAAAAATTCTATTCACTTTGAAAGCGTCTTTCGTCCTTTCCTGCTCTTGTCCTATTGCGGCTGGCTGCCGGAGTTTATGAATCGAGTAGTGCCCCTCAATGTATGCTTTGGCAGATTGAAACAAACAAATGTGTGGGCGATGCATTCATTCTCTTGACAGCTACCGCATTGGTGTTGGTCATACTTTCCTTCTGTATGTGTGTGTGTGTATTTCCGTTTACTTAAACTTATTTTTCGATCATTACAAATGTAAGTGAGAGACATTTTTCTATGAATACCAAATAAGGTTGCTTTATTAACATGCATTCCTTTTTGTCGTCTGTCTTCTTGTTAGAGTTTTCTTTTTTCTCTCTGTTTCGGTCCCCCTTTTGTCTGCAAGGAACACTGAAAATGTGTTTTTTCGCTGTTCTTGTACCCCATTGGATGAGCTCATTTTCAGCTCATAATTTCCACTTAATTTAGTTTTGGGTTACTTTTCATTTTTGATCCTTTTTTACGATTCACGGTATTTTTGTTGTTATTCTTGAGTGGTATAAAAAGTGTGTTTTTTACGGTCTTAAATTTCGCAGTCTGCTTTTTTTTGGTTGTTTTTCGCTTTTAACTTTTTGCTGTTGTCGTTTTTTTTGGCATTGGTTAGGAAGAATAAAACCCTGGAAAACAACCAGAAAAGTTTGTTTGGCATTGCAGTTTTTTTATTTGTTTGGCAGCAAATTTGTGACAGAATAATGCAAAAATAAATGGGACAAGCAAGGAGTAAAAACGTCTTTAAGTTCGGCAAAGCCGAATCTTTTATACCCTCTACTTTAATTAAGCTATTCAAATGGCAAAAATACACGCAGAAAAAAAGTATGGTTGTGGTGACAATATTCGAAGAGGATAATACTATTGTTGGGTATATGGTTGTGGTACAACAATATTATGATCCTCACAACAATAGTATAGTTCAAATACAACCATACTATGATCCTCACAACAATAGTATGATTCACACATAACCATACTATAATCCCCACAACCATAGTATTATTAACACTCAACCATACTATGATCTCCACAACCATAGTATGATCCTCACAACCATAGTATGTTTCATATACAACCATAGTATGATCCTCTCAACCATAGTATGATTCACACGCAACCATGTTATGATCCCTACAACCATAGTATTAACACACACAATTATACTATGATCCCCAATATAATTTATTAGAATTTGTTTAAGTTGTCGACAATATTATTTATTAGAATTGGTTCAAGTTGTCTCAAATAGATTTGAATTATGAAAATTATTCAAAAATACATTAAATTCAAAATAATAGGATTGATTTATTTCACAGTAGAAACAATAATTACGTATAAAAACGTAAGCGTTTTTTTAAAAAAAAATTCAGTTAAACAAAGCCAAAGCAGCTTGTATATTTAAAGCATATTTAAATGAAGAAAAATTACAATCATACAGTATGATTGCCGTAATCATATTATTGTTAACATAAAACGCCAAACACAATACTTTTGTCGCATCAACCATATTAATATTGTTGCTATAAATATATTTTCATTTTTAAATTTGGCAATAATACTATTGTTACATTTCAACAATATTAATATTGCAGCAATTATACTATTGTCAAAAATAAATTCAGTTAACAATGCCATGGTTGCGACGAACATACTTTTATGGCGGAAAACATATAATTATTGCCGTGACCATGTAGTAACCATGTTTTTTCTCTGCGTGTAGCAATTATTACAATTACGGTCCCAATAATCTTTTATTGATGCAGAGTTTCGTTAGGCGACCAGTCACTTGCTTACTTAAGTTGGCTCTATAGCCAGTTGTTGGTCTTAGCCTTGTTGCATAAATGACCTTCAAGCTCTTCGGTCTTGTGAGTGCTGTCTCCAATTTGTAATACCAAGGATTCTCACATCTTCATCAACTTGGTCCTTTTACCGGTCTCGATCTTTCCGTGGTAGTTGTCATCCAACACTTTTCTGGCTGGAGCATTCATTTCCATTCGACCGACATGTCCTAGCCAGTGCAATCGCTGTATTGTGATGCGCTTAACTACAGCTCGTACAGCTTAAGGTTCCTTTGACGTCTTAACTCTCCGTTCAGGCAGATGGGCCCATACATTGTACGAAGGATCTTTCTCTCAAATACACCCATCACTGACTGCTTCATTCGCTTTTGCAAGTATCCATGCTTCGGCGCCATATAGAAGCACAGATTGTACAACATAATTATCATTTTTAAAGAGAGGGCTCTGTTCTTAAGCTGCTGACCGAGCCCAAAGTAGCATATATAAGCTAGCACGATACCTCTTTTTATCTCAGTGGTGACATCGCCAGCCACACTTTCTTAAAAAAATAAATGAGCCAATGGGCAAATTAACATCTCCACGATTAGTTGGGCCCAAACTTATATCGTATACCCCCCATCATAGTCTCTGATTCAATAAGTAAGTTTTTTTCAACATATGTGACAGCTCATAGAGAAAGTGACCTAAGGGTAAAAAAAATCAATTTTCATTTTTTGATGTGAAAAACATCTGAACATCGAATGATGTCCCCAAAAGTGCTCCCTCCCAGAGATATGTGCGTTTTATGAAAGTTAAGTCGACGATTCTAAGCGCCAATAGAAAGGGACCTAATCTTTTAAATGGCTCTCCTGAACAAAACTGGTTTTTTTACCTTAGGTCCCTTTCTATTTTGCGCGTCACATATACGATTATACCAAAGTTATGGTCATATCTGTCTCAGTTTACAAGATATTGCATTTTAAAGCTCAGAGTTGAATCTGCGATGCCACTGCCTTTGTCCAACTTTAACTTTGCTTGTCATTGACTGCATTCGGACAAAAATTTAAAACGGATTATCCGTTACATAAGCCATAAACTCGATTTTTGTTAAAGAGGGAGTGCCCACTTTTAAGGCTAGATTTGCTCCATTCTATGTTAATAAAGGGTGGTTACATTTTAAGGGCCGATGTTGAATGTGAACCACAGCTAAACGTCAAGTTTTATGTGCATTTTATTTGATATTTCTCAATCTCAGACTAACTCAATTTGAACCATGGAAAGACACATAAGCAAGTAACGTGTTAAAGTTATGTAAGCTTATTATGAAAATGAAAATCAATTTTCGAAGAAAATCCTCTTCAGTGATGAGGCACATTTTCACCTCAGTGGATTCGTCAATAAGCAGAATTGCCGCATTTGGGCGAATGATAATCCAAGAATGATTGTCGAAAAAGCAATGCACTCACAAAGAGTGACTGTTTGGTGCGGTTTATGGGCTGGCGGCATCATCGGGTCGTATGTTTTCCAAAATGAGGCCGGTCAGGCAGTTACTGTGAATGGTGTTCGCTATCGAAGATGATAACAAAGTTTTAATGGCCCGAATTGGAAGATATGGATGTGGACGGTAAGTGGTTTCAACAGGACGATGCCACTTGCCACACAGCTAACGAAACAATGGCTCTTTTGCGCAATAAATTCAATGGCCGTGTTATTTCACGTCATGGCGATATTAATTGACCGCCAAGATCAAGTGATTTGACGCCATTGGTCTTCTTTCTGTGAGGTTATTTGAAAGAAAAGGTGTACATCGATAAGCCAGCAACAATTCATTACGAGGGCTGTTCGGAAAGTTCTTAGCCTATCAATGAAAGAGAATAGTTAGTTTTTCAAAAATATTTTTGTTTTTCAATATAATCTCCTGAAACTTCAATACACTTAGTCCAACGCTTATCTAGCAATTCTATCCCTTGATTAAAATAGTTTTCCTCAAGGTCTTCAAAATAGTGGTTTACAACTGTAATTGCATCTTCATTTGAGGTAAAACGCTTGCCAGCAAGGAATTTTTTTAGATTTGGGAACAGGTAAAAGTCACTGGGAGCTAAATCAGGAGAATAAGGTGGGTGGTCAAGCAACTCGTACTTTAATTCGTTGATTTTAGCCATTGTTAAAACACTCTTGTGCGCTGGTGCGTAGTCTTGATGAAATATAATTTTTTTGTGTTGTAAGCCAGGACGTTTTTCTCGAATTTGTACATTTAATTGATCGAAAAGGTTGCAATAGTACTCTGAATTTATTGTTTTACCCTTTTGCAGATGGTCAATCAATTAAATACCTTTGAAGTCCCAAAATACCGTTGCCATAACCTTACCAGCCGATTGAATTGTTTTTGCTTTCTTTGGGGCACCAGTCCATTGTTTGGATTGTTCTTTTGTCTCTGGAGTATAGTGGTGGATCCATGTCTCATCAACAGATATGAAACGACGCTTAAAATCCATTTTATTTCCCTGAAAACGATCCAAACAAGCTTGAGAAATGTTCATTCTTATGCGTTTTTGGTCGACTGTTAACAAGTGCGGCAGCCATCTTGCAGAAAGCTTTTTCATTTGTAGTTCTTCATGCAAAATTAAATGGACTCGATCATTTGAGATGCCCATGATATTAGCTATTTCACGCACTTTTATTCGTCGATCATTTAATACCATATCATGCACTTTGGCTACAATTTCTGTTGTTGTTGCTGCTGTTTTTGGACGTCCACTACGTGGTTCATCTTCAATGCTTGTACGACCACGTTTTAATTCAGCAACCCAATTTTTTACTGTCGCATATGAAGGAGCACTTTCACCTAACACATTCACCATATCATTATGAATTTCTTGTCCCGATAAACCTTTTTTATGTAAATATTTAATGACACCACGCATTTCTAATTTTTCCATTGTAAAAAATCGCGGATGCGTCTTTTGTGAACACCTGTTTCTATATGAAGGAGTTGCCAGATCGAAACATTTAACATGTGTTTATAGCAGAGATGGAAGTTTCCAAAACACTTAACTTTTTTCTGTTTATACCGCGCTTTTTGTGCAAGGCTAAGAAGTTTCCGAACCGCCCTCGTAGCTAAAGGATGAGATAATTCGGCACATTAACGGCATAGAACCTCAATTATGCCTTAGCGTTTTCGAAAATTTGGCTCATTGGATGGAGGTGTACCGACGAGGTCGCGGCGGCCATTTGGCCGACATTCTGCTCAATACATAATAACACCATACAAATATTATCATAATAAAAAGAAATGACAATTAGTTACTAAATAATATGTGTTATTTCAAAATCAACATCGGCCCTTAAAATGTTACCACCCTTTAAAATGGCCCACTCGCCATTTACGTTGCGTATTAAAAATTGCGTGTCTGGGGGCATTCTAGCATTCCTTAATGTTTCCATAATAAAACGTTGGTTAAAGCTGTTGGAGTTAAACTTGTAATGAAACTAGCATGCAGCTTTTGTTTCTAAGTGCGCTTTCCTATATAGGAATATTCTTATTATCCTTATAATTATTTGATAGCCATAGTAAAAAGTGTAGTTAATTTTTACATTTATAAGTTTATACTAATTTTTCCTTACTTTTTTATTTTCAGGTAAGTTAAAAAAACCTTTCCGGTATGTTGATTTTAAACATTAAAAAAATGATGTAAGTAATCTGTGTATATTTTAATATTTGTCCTGACTTTTTGAGAAACATCCTTATGATGGGTATAAAATACTGGAAACTCATATTTTAACAGGAACTTAATTTAAAATTAAAAGTCTAAAGGTTATTTCATATAATACTAGAGTTATTAAGGAGCTCACAGATAAAATTTGATAATATTTGACTACGAGAAATATTTAAATTCTGATGGTCATTTAAGAATTGACCATAAGGGATTTTATAATAAAATGAAAAGGTTAAACCTTTCATTTGAGCTTGTCTATTGAAAAAGAGAAAACTTATTGTACTTGATGCCGGAAAAAAGTTCTAAAATAATTGTTTTTTAACTTTTGTAGAATCCTTGGCCTGTATAAAAGCGTATACCCGTCAGTTAGCATTTACTTAAACCCTTATACCCTGAGAAGAAAAATAATTTTATATAAGGTTAACTTAACCATAAATAAACATGATTTGGAGTCTACATTATATAAAATAATTTGAACATTTTGTTGTTAATTGGTATTTAACAGGAATAATAGTTAATTTAACTATTCTATGGTAGAATTTTTTAACCATGCAAATTGTTAATTTTATAATAATTATTGTTGTGTTAACAATGCATTGTTAAGTTTTTTAACCATTAAAATTGTTATTATTAAAATAATTATTGTTGTTTTAACAATGCATTGCCATGAAAATTGTTAATATTAAAATTTCGTAGTTAATTTATTGAAACAATACATGTTCAGTTTAACAATGAAATTGATAATATTAACTTTGATGGTCGATATAGAAACCATGTTTATTCTTAAGTTACCCTATTATTGGTTACATCTTTTAACCAGAGCTATGGTTACTGTTTCAATTTTAAATAATAAATTAACCTATTCGGTCTTGTTTCATTATTATGACTTGAACAGTTTCTATTTTGGTTCGAGAGCTTTTTGTTGTTTCTGAATCAACAAAAAAAAAATGATAAATGATAAAAGACCGAATAAATGTAAACAAAACAAAAACATGATTGGTAAAATGTATTGGCTAAGGTTGTCAGGCGGACTGTTCAGCTGTTTTTAAAACCGTCAACGTCAAATGACTTATACGGGAATCTCATTAAGATTAATGAGAATTACCCGTTGGGTAAAGTCTTCGAACTGTGCGAAAAGCAATCTTCATAGCTCTATGATATTGTACAGCTATAATTTGCATTTGGTGGTGTTTTTTTTAAAGAACGTGATATTGTCTTATGATCTTTCTCACAAATACAAACGGAAGAGGAAGAAAGAAGAGGAAGAAATGAGAGGAAGAAAGGAAAAAGGAGTGTGGGCGCTATGACAGTCGCAATCTTTGCAACTTCGTTCAACTTAATTCTGAGGTTTCGTATAACACAAAGCAGATCAAAAACTTTGATACAACTGAGCCGAATGATCTTTAAACTTTTGTTAATTTTTCTGCCTCTCTCTTGAAAAAACCAACCTTAAATAATGTTAACTCAACTATTTTGTATGTATATTTGACCTTATATAACGTTATTTTGTCTTCGTTATCAAACTTTTACCATGAAAAATATAACCATTGTATCATTGTATTTTCGGCTTTGTGTACTCAATACGTGTCTGTGAGAAGGACAATGGCCAAAATTTCCTGTATATAAGATGGCAGATTTTGTGACTCTGAAAACTCACTTCCCGCCCAAATGCAATAAAAAATAACATAATTATGCCTAAGTAAAATCTGTATTCTCCTTTCAGTTTACTTGAAAAAAAACTCACATTTTTTTGTAATCCAAGACTTAAAGGCCTCCTTCTTTAAATTTAATACCAATAATACTGCAATCTCTTCAATCTTTCTAATATTTATTCGCCTGCCATTCTATACCCACAAGGTTTGGCCAAAAGTATGCCTTAAATCTTCAATGTAATCTTCTTTGTTCAACATTACTTAAAGCATCAAATTATCTCCGTAAGAGTATTTTACAATATTTAATTAGTCTTGGCATTAGACAACAACATGAATGGCCGGCTCCAAAGACGAGGATGACATCCTTGTTTTTACATCATCATTATTATTATCATTATCAGTGTCGTAAGTTTCTACTGATTTATATGTCCAGAGACAAAGCGGCCTACAGAGAATCAATTACAGAGCCACTCCCTGCCCCCGTCTGCCCCGTCTCAAGCGTAGAGAGGATATGAAACAATATCAATTACAAATAATTTCCGGTTACGGTAATAAAAACTTAATAACAGCACAATTTTAAATATAATCGATAAATCTTTAAGACAGGAGAAGAGCCCGGAGTAGTCAAGGACGTAGGTAATCAGAGATGAATGGGGAATTTGAGTTGAATTTATATGCCATAGGGATAGGAGATGTGGTAGCAGTGAAGGGAGTAATTGGGCGTAGGACAAAGTCAAACGATGTTTGCTTGAAGGACTTTTATGAAATTATCCTTATGAGGCTATTCATTACATATTTTTTGCTTACACACCTGAAAGTGGGCTAAAAGAGGAGGTAAATAATATAATCGGAGTTGAAACAATTTATTGTAGAATATTTTCAAATATGCCTTAACTTAAGTAGAAACATGTTAGTATTTGATTTTGAGGTCACAGTGGGAAATCTTTAGGAAGAAATTAAGATGACTTGAATTTTTGTTATTAGAAATACGGATGCATTTTCTTTGAGGTATATGTGACAGCGCATAGAGAAAGGGACCGAAGGGTAAAAAAAATCAATTTTTCTTTTTTTGATGTGGACAACATCTGAGCATCGAATGAGACCGATCCCATGCCCCAAAAGTATTTCCTCCCAGAGATATGCTCGTTTTATGAAAGTGAAGTCGACGATTCTAAGGGCAAATAGAAAGGGACCTAATCTTTAAAATGGCTCTCCTGAACAAAACAGGTTTTTAACCTTAGGTCCCTTTCTATTTTGCGCGTCACATATGTAAAATAGAAATGGCAGAAGAAAGCCTTTCCGATCTTTTGAAAATAGTTTTAATAACACGTTCTTTGGAAAAAGAAAAATAATATTAATGAGTCCACTGAACAAGTGAACAAATTAATTTCGGCAGAGTCGAAGACACTACCCCTTTGTTCGACAAAAAAAACAAAACGATAAGATCTTCGACTCTGAGGAACCTAATTTTTTACCGTTGGCAAAGTTGCCCATATCATCCACAGCGCAAAGTCTTTAAAGACACTGAGCTCAGACGGAATTTTAATTCTAATGTTAAACCCCTTGCTTACCCCGGCATTAAAGTACATGACCAAAGGGCTCAATCTGTCTTTAGCGACTCACTTAGTTCCTGATACCTAGAAAATGGACAGAGTGGCACCGCTGATTAAGCCAGACAAAGACGCAAGCCAAAGAGGAACGTACAGGTCGATTTTCTGGCTTTTGCCAGTAGCAAAGACGCTTGAAACACTGCTCCTCCCCAGCCTGATCGAATACCTTTCAAGTGACGATCATCAGCATAGGTTCCGCAAGCAGCACAACAACTGCTTTACACGCCATCACTACACGTTTAAAGCGCGAACTTAACCAGAACAAGCCCAACGACAGGACATTCCTCGTGGCTCTTTTTCTTAACGAGGTCTTGACAAGGTCAATATTGACACTCTGCTCGAGAACATTGCATAAATGTTTGTTCCACTTAGCTTGAAACGTAGGGTCGTACATTTATGTGTGGGTCCCAATCATTTGTAGAATTTAAAGACAGAAAGTCGAAGCCCCGTCGAATTAAACATGGAGTTCTCTAGGGTGCGCTGATATCTCCAGCACTATTTAACCTCTATCTCTCTGAAATTTCTGAACCACCAGAGGGCGCTAAAACTTTGTTGAATTCTGAGTTCGAGTTAAACATGGAGTTCTCTAGGATGCGCTGATATCTCCGGCACTATTTAACCAATATCTCTCTGATATTTCTGAACCACCAGAGGGCGTTAAAACTGTGTTGAATTCTGATGATTGCACAAATCTGGCATAAGGACTTAAAGGGGATGACATATGCAAAAAAACAAAGTCACTGGCATGAACGCTTCTCCACTGCAAAAAAAAAAAATGAAAATATCCGCCTGGCTTAGAACACTTCTCTGCTGCAAAAATATGAAAATATCCGCTTCCAAATCATTAGCCACACGGTTCACTGCATGGACCGCAGAGGTGAGGTTGTCACTTAATGTGAAAGTCAAGGACGTCAACATCGCGACTGCTAACTAGCCCAAAATCCTTGGGGTCACATTGAGCAGCTCTTTTCGATCCTCTGCATATGCTCCAGCTATCTGCGATTAGCTTAAAAGTAGGAACACAGTCCTCAAGTCACTAACCGGCAGTACTGGGAAAGCCGACAAAGAAACCTTGTTGATCCCTGTGGATCTTAAGCGATAGGTCGGTGTGTAGCGAACTACGCAGTGCCGGTGTGGTCCGTCGAATGTGAGAACGACGCAGTGGAAGAAAACTCAGACTTGCCCGAAAGCCGCCCTGAGAACAATAACAGGGTGTCTCTTTATGACTTCTGAGCACCATCTACATGAGGAGACAAAGGTCCTAACCGTGCGCAGACATAATTTCTTGTTTTCTAAACGGTATCTGCTTGAATGTAATACTAGCCACCATGTCTTGGACAGGATACCTCCGCCCTGGCAGATCAGGTACGATCTTCATGATCTAGAGAGAGAGAGAGAGAGAGAGAGAGGTTTAGAGGTACCAGAGGGAGCCTCTAGATCATCGAAACTATCAAAAAGGTCTGAGCAACATTCAGGCTAAACAGTCGCAGCAGCAGTATCCAGCTAGAGCATGCATTTACTGCTAATGGGACATCTCCCAGAGATTTCGCCAGAGAAGATGATGCTACGTCGCCAGAGGTGCTTGGTTCTGACTCAGTTGAGATCTGGTTATATGAAGCAGTTCCCCTATAGACGATTAGGACTTACAAAACAAACAAAAAATATAAAAAATAAAATCAAGTGTGGAATTTTTATTGGTAATTTGAAAGGACATTTTATGGCTTTTATTTTTTGAGAATAATTTCCTTTAAATGTAGGCAATTATTGAAAATATGCGTTCGGTGGGAAACGGGAAGATCCGCTGTTTTCGACCAAAATTGTGTTCAGTGATGAGACCCATTTCTAGCGCAGCGGCAACGAGAATAAACAAAATTTGGGCTGAAGAGGAACCAAAAGAGGTTCAAGAGGTGCCATTATATCCAGAGAAACCACGGCTTGGTGCGGTTTATGGCTGGTGGAATTATCGGTCCATATTTTTTCAAAAATGATGATGGTCAAAACGTAACTTTCAATCGTGCTCGCTATTGCTATTGAAAGGAAATTTAATGCCATTTATTATTTGAAAATAATTACCATCAAATGTTGGCAACAGCGTTCGGTGGGAAATGGGAAGTTCCGCTGTTTTCGACCAAAATTTTGTTCAGTGATGAGGGCCATTTCGGGCTCAACACTAAAATCAATAAACAAAATGGCCGCATTTGGGCTTAAGAGCAACAAGAGGAGGTTCAAGAGGTGCCATTATACCCAGAGAAAACCACGGTTTGTTGCGCTTTATAAGCTGGTGCATATTTTTTCAAAAATGATGATGGCCGGAACGTAAACGTGAATGGTGCTCGCTATCGCGTCATGATATCGATTTTTATGCTACCTGAAATTTAAGCCCATAATCTTGACGACACTTGGTTTCAACGGGACGGTGCCACTTGCCATACAGCTGCTCAAACAATGGATCTATTGAGAGGTCATTTCGAAAAGCAGCTAATTTCACGTTTTGGACAGGTGAGTTGTCCACCTGGATCAGGGATATCACTCTCTTTGAGGTTACGTAAAGTCCAAAATCTATGCTGACAAACCAGCTACAATGCAGATTTTGGAAGCCAACATTACGCGTGTCATTACAGCCATACCGGTCGAAATGCTCGAACGAGTCATCCAAAACTGGACCTTCGGAAGGGAAACCCTGAGGCGTGGCTGTTGCCAACATTTAAAGGAAATTATATTCAAAAATTAAATGCCATAAAATGTCCTTTCAAATTAACAATAAAGTTTCCACACTTGATTTGATTTTATATATTTTTTTTTTGTTCAGAAAAAATACCTCTAGATGGATCGCCATATATATGATATTGCGCTATGAAGATTGATTTTCACAAAGTTCGAAGAGTATATGCAAAGGATAATTCTCATTAATTCTAATGAGACTCCCGTATAAGTCATTTGCTTTGTTGCCGAAGTAATCGTGGCCCAAGATTGCTGAAGAAAAACCTTGGCGGGCTTAGAAACAGCTGTACAGTCTGCCTGACAACCGTAGCCAATACTTATACATTTCACCAATTTTTTAGTTGATTCTAAAAAAGAAACAACAAAAGGGTCTCGAACCAGAATAAAAACTGTTCAAGTCAAAATATGTGAGATAGAGAAAGGGATCTAAGGGTAAAAAAAAATAAATTTTCACTTTTTTTTGATGTGGACAACATCTGAGCATCGAATGAGACCGAGCCCATGCCACAAAAGTTTTCCCTCCCTGAGATATGCGCGTTTTATGAAAGTGAATTCGACGATTCTGAGCGCAAATAGAAAGGGACCTAATCTTTAAAATGGCTTTCCTTTACAAAACTAGGTTTTAACCTTAGGTCCCTTTCTATTTTGCGCATCACATATATTGTTGTTATAACAACAACGTCATCGTATCCTATTCATCAAGAATTGCGGTCTATGGTATCCATGCCGATACACCTAGTTATTACTCGCCACGCCCTTTTGTCCAACATTAACGTAATTTAGTCTCTTATTACTTACTTGCCATTTATTTCCTTTTGCAAAAACATGCTAAGAATCGGCCTATCATTTTGGCCTTTAAGGCGTTTTTTAAAGAGGGCGTGGCACCGCCCACTTTTTCAGTAGCGTTGCCCATTTAGGACGTAATAAACCTTTGCACTATCCCTGGCCAAAAGGTATAAAATATAAACGATCGGATTTGATGGGATAGAAAAAAAATACCAAAAATACTGCATTTAAATAAAGGATATTTTTCGAGAGGTTGAGGTGGTCCTTGTGTGAGAAAAATTATAATCTCTTATCTCCAATGTGGCTCATATGGAATGACAACCCGTTCAACTTATATCTCTGTAAAATTTTCGGCCACCTAGCTTTAAACCTTCAAGCAGTAGTTTGCTTTTAACAGAGCGACATACGAACATAGAGAAGATCCTTTTAGATTTTTACGACGGTCCTTATAGGGCCGCCGATAAAAAATTCGAGGTGTTGCAAACGGAATAAATAAGTGAATATACACTTCTCTTATCCAATATGGTCCATATAGAAAGCAGCCCTTAAAACACATATATCTGCTTAATTTGAGCGATCTAGCTTCAATCCTGCAGTGGTTCGATTTTCCGGCTAACGGACATGACAAGATTGTATATTTTTACGACGATCCTTATAGGGATCAAATCAAAATTTCGAGGTTTTTAAAACGGAATTAATAAGCGAATATACAGCCCTCTTATCCATTCTGGTCCAAGTGGAATACCAACCCTTTCAACACATATCTCTGTAAAATTTGTACCTCCTGGCTTCAATTGTTCAAGCATTAGTTTGCTTTTTACTGCCGGATAGGTCTGGATCGTTTTATATTTTTATACGACGGTCCTTATAGGTTATCTCCACAAGATTATGGACTCCTTGCTTTAATTGCTCAAGCAGTAGCTTTTTACGGGCCGACAGACTGACATGGCCAGATTGTCTTATATTTTTACGACGATTCTTAAAGGGTCTCTGATTAAAATTCGCAAATGTACAATCCAGCCCAAGATGGAGGGTATAAAAATCGTCCTCTCTTGTATGTTGTTCCACTGTCCTTTCATAAGCGTACAATACCATCTTCTGTCTATTGTTTATCATACACTCCTTTATGTGTGTATGTGTCCAGGAAGGATACATGCACATATATCTCTTCGAGGGTGTGTGGGTGTACTAATATTTGTGTATTTGTTTATCTGTTCGTGTCATAATGATGTTCTTTAGCTTTTTGTATGCATAATTATTGGCGTTGTTGCTGTTGATGACATCGATGATGCTGCTGCTGCTACTGTTGTTGCTGCCGCAAAAGCTGCTGCTACTGCTGTTCATGTTATGTGGACAACATGTTGTTATGCTTTCAATGTTGCTGCTGATACTGGCATTTTTGTTGTTGCTGTCATTGGTATCGTTGTTGCCGATTCTGTTGTTTACATAATAACCAAAGTGTTGTGTTGGCACTTTCAAAGCGCAGGCCGATATCAAACGCACGCAATGTGGGCTGATAATAGGGTGGCACGCAAAAAATTCTAGACAAGACTGGATTTTAGAAAAAAAGGGTATACGCTGGAAAATAAGTTGATATTTTTTTTAATTTTAATTTATACAGAGTAGAGCGCGAAAATTTGCTTTTTTGCACTGCAGGCTGTGGCGGCGCTGTTGGTCGAAAAGAGTGGAGAATGTGCGTGGCTTATACTGGCTGACGGGAGGTTTGTACTTGTCTGCCTTTCAGTTGCCATCATGCATTGGACACGTGTTGTTAAATAAAACAAAGTGCTCTTTACATAAATGTTTTGTTGAGTAGATTTATTCTGACTCAATTTGGAGTAGAGTTGTAAGGTCTTCTCCTAGTGAGTATTTATTACTCCGAGTCTCCTACCACTGATGGGGGAAAACTCGTTGGTTTTTAAATTTTACCTCAGGCGGTAAAATAGATTTCTTTAGCTCTGGCGCTAAAGGTCCGTTTTTTTTAACTTAGAGTCTCTTACCTTGGGTAGGGGAAAACTCTTCGTCTTTAAGGTTCGAAGGACCAAAAATGAGTGACAAACATGTCATTCCATGTTGAGTATTTGTAAGACACTACATTTTATTTATACAAAAAGTGGTTATATCAAATATTGAAAATAAATTCAAGTCATCTAGTAAAACCTCCTGCAGAGATTACAAATCAAACCGTAGGCCAAATATTCAATACAAAATACACAATACAATTTTTAATAACATATGTACATCCCTTAGGCAAGTATTCATCCTAAGCACTCGAAAAGTGACACATTTCTTGTGTGTGCGGGCTGCTCCTACCACTGGCTATTATCAACATGTGGAAAAGTACGATCATGAGCGAGCGTACAAATATTATCTAATGTATACAGCTGACAATTTTATGGGCTGCACTTAAGAATGCAACAATACCCAAAACACACAATTTAAAACATGTTCAACTTTGAACACGTGAGGAAAGGTCACTTTTTGTGTTGAAGCGTATATTTCATATGCGCTCTCGATCATTGCAGTGCAGCGTGCTTTTCGTTAACGATGCGCTGTTCCCCCACGCGGACGTGTTCCTGGGCGGCAATCAATTGTTAATTGTGTAACTTTATTAAGAAAAGCAGGGAGCGGGTTATGTGCACGAAGGGGACCTGAGAGAAGGATAACAACACCATAAAACATCGAGAGAGTTAAAGCAGCGGTACTGCAATCTCCGAAACGCTTTGCTCGGAAGCAATCACTTGCTCTTGGCATTTCGTGGATTTTTTCAGCCAGCTCTTAAGGCAATGCAATTTGAGGATACATGGTTCCAACAGGATGATGCCACTGCACACACAGCGAGGGTTACCATGAATTGGTTGAGGCAAATGTTTCCTGTACGGCTTATCTCTTTGAGGGGTGATGTGAACTGGCCGGCACGCTCACCAGACTTAGCCCCATGCGATATTTTCTTTTGGATTTACCTGAAGTCGAAGGTGGGCTTATATATCAACCGTGCCAACACCTTGGAAGGCCTAATTTACAATATTTAGGTTGAAATTGGCAGAATACCAGTCGATATGCTTGCCAGAGTTCATGAAAACTTCAGAAAACGTATGCAGCTGTGTGTCGATAGCGAAGGTCAACATTTGCCAGATACGCTACTAAAGACCATGTAATTTAAATATTCCCTTACCGTTCAATATTACTAAAGTATAAAATTTTTTTTTCTGAGGTTCTTAATTTGTTTATTCCATTCCCAAGTAAGCAAAATTTTGCCGCTCCTACCTGTACAATCGTCATTAGTTTTTTAATTATTTACGTTGTGGAAAGTGTAAGTCCAAGTCCCAATCTAGATAAATCATTTTATAATATTGTGATGCCATATTAAAGAAACTTCTGGAGTTTTCCAAAAAATCGGGTATTAAAGTATTTCGAAGAAACTTATTTTTGACGGCAGTAGTATTTGAACTAAGCTTAAAGTGGTGCGAAGACCATTAAAGACCTGCATCTAAAATCTAATACCATCTAATATTTGAGTTCCTTTAAAGATGAAAACCTAATGTCGATACTCGGCTCTACGCCAGAACAGGACGCGTGCAAATATAACAAGAGTTACCAGTCCGTACACCCATTAGAATGCTCAGTTGCCACTTGCTTAGCTCAATGAGCTTCGTTGTCTTGTCCTTCTTCGGTATTCTCCATTAAGGTTTTGTCGTGTATTATTGGTTTGTCGTAGCCCACAGTGGCATCATTGTGATGGTTAGTGTGTACGACTATTGTACATGTAAACCTAGGTTTAAATCCAGGTAAGAACATCAACGTATTTTTAGCGGCCTATTTTCAACTTCGGAATATCAAAGACTTTACGAGTAAGAAATTTATCTCTAAACCATATTCATTTATCTCTATACTCGTAAAATGCATTAGCCGTTCGGAGCCGGCGTTAAGCAGTTAGTCCCGGTCAGTGGGTATAAGAATTAGGTGGTACTCAGCTCATATGTTTGAGATAATTTTCCTCTGTTCTTTCACAGCATCTTATGGGGACAAAATGCGGAGCAGGCATTTTTTTCTTGATGTGCGGGAAAAAAGAAGTCATTGGATGCCAAGTCAGAGCTGTACGGCCAATGACCTATCAATTCGACGTTTTGGCCGGTCAAAAGGGCGCTGGTTTGAGCAGATATGTGAGAGCTCGCATTGTCATGTTGCACAATGAGTCTTCTTCTCTTGTTCGTTTTTCGAATTTCTCCGAAGACCTCAGGCTAACAAATTGTGGTATACCACTCAGAATTGACCTCCTACTTTGCTCAAGCGGAACAGTCGCCACATGACCAGTTTTGCCGAAGAAACAGGCGACCATTTGCTTCGAAGTGCTTCTTCCACGAACAACTTTCGTTGGATTTGGCTCGTCTTCAAAGACCCACATGGTCGATTGCAGTTTTGTGTCGGGCTTATACGCATAGATCCATGATTCGTCACCTGTGACGATCTTATAAACGTCTTTTGAAGCACCGCGATCGTATTTTTTCAAAATTTCTTTGCACCAATCGACACGTCCCTTTTTTTGAGCGATTGTTAACGAAAACAAATCCTAGAAATATTTATAGCAACTCTCGTAAACAGTAAGTCCCGGTCAGGGGGTATACGAATTAGATGGTACACAACTCATTTGTTTGATAGAATTTTCCTCTGTTCTTTAATGGGATGTTGTGGGAATAGGTTAAGGGCAATGCTAACTTCGCTCAGATAGACTGTCATTGTGCTGCCTTCTGTTATGCTGCCTATTAGTGTCAGTATCGAGCCCTTACTGCGAAAAAGACATAAGCGCCACTCGTTTTCTAATGAAATTCGATAGAAAATTGTACAACGCTCTTAAGCTTAAATATCAACAATTAAATACAAATATTTACGAAGATACAAACAACGCTCTTACGCTTAAATATTTAAAATTAAATATAAATATTAACCAAGATATAGCAAAATCATTTGTATCGAAATCCTCCAGATGAGTTAGACCAAAACAAACAAAAAAACCCACTCCTCTAAAATTTTCTTTTTGGCGCCTACGTCTTTTCGCGTTTGAGGCTCGATATTTCCTTTGTACTCGTACTCTACAAGTTCTTGTTCTTTTAACAACACTTTGAGAACATTTTACTTTGTATCGTTTTTTATAACCCGATTTTCCAGTAAAGAAATTTTATCCACACAATCTTTCGCTCTCAAAGTCGGTTCACCCTAATACAAGCGTATACAATGGGTTTACTTAAAATACATTAACAATATTTTGTATGGGCATAGTCGCAAATACACGCCAATGTAGACACACACACACCCAGATGCAGACGCAGCAGCCATCCCTGCAAACAATTGAAGGATTTTTCCATTTGAAAAATAACTTCCGATTCTTCCAGGCGAACACGGGCACCAACATTTCTTGTGCAGAAGAATTTGCGATGTATTAGCGATTCGTTTCAAACTTGATAGCAACATAGCTTAGGTAGAAGAATTCGCGGTGCGTACGTGGTACGTACCAGCCGAACGTTGTTCTGCCATCGCGTGGTCAGAAAAATTCGACATGGCCAGGAAGTGGATCGGCCAGGACGAACGAAGCAGAAACTAAATAGTTTTGTGGCAATAAGTTCTAATTGTGATCGCAAGGGCGAATCCTATATCTGAAGCATTAATATAGGGTGATCTATCTAGAGGTATTTTTTAAAACAAAAAAAATAATATAAATTCAAATCAAGTGTTTAATCTCTATTGGTAATTTGAAAGGACATTTTATGGCATTTATTTTTTAAAAATAATTACCTTCATATGTTGGCAACTGTATTATGGAAATGAGTGAGAAATAGGAAGATCCGCTGTTTTCGACCAACATTTTGTTCAGTGATGAGGCCCATTTCTGGCTCAACGGCAAAGTCAATAAACAAAATTGCCGCCTTTGGGCTGAAGAGTAACAAGAAGAGGTTCAAGGGGTGCCATTATAGCCAGAGAAAACCACGGTTTGGTGCGATTTATAGGCTGGTGGAATCATCGGTGCATATTTTTTCAAAAATGATGATGGCCGGAACGTAACGAATGGTGAACGCTATCATGCCATGATATCGATCTTTATGCTACCTAACATTGAAGCCCGTAATCTTGACGACACTTGGTTTCAACAGGACGGTGCCACTTGGCATACATCAAACAATGGATCTTTTGAGAGGTCATTTCGAAGTAGCTAATTTCAGGTTTTGGACAGGTGAGTTGGCCGCCTAGATCAAGTGATATCACACCTTTAGACATTTTTCTTTGGGGTTACAAACTCCAAAGTCTATGCGGATAAACCAGCTACAATTCAGGTTTTGGAAGCCAACATTACGCGTGTCATTAAAGCCATACCGGTCGAAATGCTCAAACGAGTCAACTAAAATTGGACCCTTAGAATGGAAACCCTGAGGCGTAGTTGCAGCTTACGTTTGAATTATATTCAAAAAATAACTGCCATAAAATGTCCTTTTAAATTACCAATAAAGATTCTACACTTGGTTTAAATTTTATATATTTTTTTTGTTCTGAAAAAATACCTCTGGATGGGTCACCCTATATAATCGCGGCGATCATAATAAGCGAATAATATACGAATCCTTATTATTGCGCGGCTGTTAAGAGCAAAGCGATTCAAATAAAAAAAATCGCCTGGCGATTATTCGGCGCGAATTCCCATTCTTGTGTGGCTGTTTTTTTCTAAGCGAATCGCCTTAATTAAACGCTTACAATTCTTCAGGACGACGAGTCGTCAGAGCTTCGCATGCATGACTCATAGGCGATTCATCATGAAGATTTGAATGCTTTTCATTTTAGCGATTCGCTTTGCACCGGACAAACACATACGGGATTCGCTTACACACAGAGAAGATATAAGTTGAAATTCGATTGGAACTATATTGATTCGTTGGTTGCAACCGATGAATTTTGGTTGCAATCAAGAAATTCTTACAATGTAATGTATTGGATATTTGATCCGAAATACCACAAGATGCTAAAAATTATCATCGATTGTACTCAAATCTGATTAATTGGTTTTACCAATGAAACGCGAAAAAGGTATTTAGTTTCCACAACTGATGGTTGAGGCAACCAATATTTTTGTAAAGATTTTGCTGTTGTATCCAATTATTAGTGATGGTAACTGAAACTTTTTCATAGCCTTAAACGAGTTGTTTAATGGTATTTTTGCAAAATAAAATAATTCTACTATTACTGCACACAGAAAAAAATTTTGTTGGTATTCCGTTGGAACTGCAATGATTCGGTTGCAAAAGGGGAAAAGAAGAATTTCGGTTGCAATCACCAGCTGTTTATAATCGCAATGGATGATAAACATTATCATCGTACTGTACTTAGAACTTATCGATCGGTCATACCAATGAAATGCGAAATAGATATTCAGTTGCCACAACTGATGGTTGTGGCAACCAATATTTTTGTAAACATTTTGCTGTTGTATCCAATTATTATTGATGATAACTATAACTTCATCATAACCTAAAACTAGTTGCTAAATGGTACATTTTCAAAATAAAATAATTCGCTTATTACTCAACACAGAGAAAAATTTTGTTAGAAATCCGTTGCAACTGCAATCATTCGGTTGCAAAAGAGGAATTTAGGTTGTAATCACCAACTCTTTATAATCGAAATGGATATTCGGTTCGAAATACCGAAAGTTCATAAATATTATCATCGTACAGTACTTAGAACTTATCGTTCGGTCATACCAATGAAATGCGAAATAGAATTCAGTTGCCACAACTGATAGTTTTGCAAACATTTTGCTGTTGTAACCAATTATTACTGATGATAACTAAAACGTCATCATAACCTTAAACGAGTTGCTTAATGGTATTCTTTCAAAATAAAATAATTCGCTTATTACTAAACACAGAGAAAAATTTTATTGGAATTCCGTTAGAACTGCAATGATTCGGTTGCAAAAGAGGAATTTCGGTTGCAATTACCAAATGTATATAATCGTAATAGATATTCGGTTCAAAATAACACAAGATGATAAATATGATCATCGTACTGTACTCTGAACTTATCGATCGGTTATACCAATTACACGCGAAAAAGGTATTTAGTTTTCACAACTGATAGCTGTGGCAACCAATATTTTTGCAAACATTTTGCTGATGTAACCAATTATTACTGATGATAACTAAACCGTCATCATAACCTAAATCTACGTGTTTAATGGCATTTTTTCAAAATAAAATAATTTTATTATTACTGCAAACTTAGATGGAAATCGGTTAGAACTACATTGATTCGGTTGCAAAAAAAAGGAATTTCGGTTGCAATTACCAAAGTTTTATAATCCTAATAGATATTCGATTCAAAATACCGAAAGCTGATAAATATTGTCATTGTACTGTACTCAGAACATATCGATCGGTCATACCAATGAAATGCGAAATAGGTATTCAGTTGTTACAACTGATGGTTGTGGCAACCAAAAGTTTTGCAAACATTTTGCTAGCGATAATAACTAAAACGTCATCATAAAATTAAACGGATTGTTTGGTATTTTTACAAAATAAACTAGTTTGATTATTACTGACTTTAAGGCAATCGATTAACCAAAATTTTTTTTCCAGTAAAAATCATCTTTTCCACTATTTCCTCGGCTTGACCCTACCTGGGAATACTTGAAGTACTTTAAATGTCTAAGGAAATAGTTTTTTGGTCTGTAACTAAAATTGTTTTTCGTTGAACAAGTGTGGTATGGGGATTTTTAGATTCAAAAATTATCTTCTGAATGTTCGTATACTTGGCTTGTTGCACCGATACTACAGTACCAAAAACTGCAAATTACAGAGCACCAACTAAGCTTAGGTTGTACTGATGGAGTACTCAAGGTGCATGTAACCTTAATCATTTGGTTGGCAAACAAATTCGGTTGTGGTAACAAAACTGTTCTCAGTGTGTATTATTCGATACAGGCAGTGAACAGATTCAATTCATTGTCTTGATGATTTGCCAATGATTCATCCGCTACCAAAAATGTTTGCAGGGCACATGCAAATAGCAGAAATTCATACAGAGACACACACACCCACTCACACGCACACATGCATATACCACATATGATTTCATACATTATGCATGTTAAGTAGTAGACGAGGTTTCATTACCGATACTTAACTACAGATGACGGGGTGTGATTAATGCTTATTATGAATGAACGAGTATTGTAAATATATGTGTGTGTTTGTATGGGCGAATGTACATACTTGTATAAGGTGTGTGTGCGGGTGTGTTTGCAAATATATGTATAAGTACGTCTAACTGACCATGTCCCCGTGTTTGCTTAGATCCCCAAATGTCGGTATGCCTTCGTGCATGTATCAGCATCCATCCATAAGAGTCTGTGCACTTGTCTCGGTTATAAGATCTTAATGTATTTACCAATACAGGCACATACAAACACCGAGACACTCTCACACATACACTTAAACACTTACCCACTCATATGGGCGATGTCTGTCATTGGAAGCCTTCACGCATGATTTGTATTGAATAATATTCGATGAATGACTGACTCAATGACAGAGTGTGCATGACTTCACTAATGGTGGTGGTGGTGGAGGAAAATATGGTTAAAAATTATATTAATTGAGAATATTTGACATGATTAGGCTGCGTGCGTCAAGTCTGCCTTTCATTAACTAAATGCAAATGCCTTGAGAAATTTGGGGTTTGCGAGTAATTTAAAATGTTCACATTTCGGTGTGGCAATAGTCGTATCGAAATGTCTTTAATGATGGATTAGGCTTTGTAGGAGCCTCAGTGTGTGTAGGTTATTTAAGCCTAAATGGGAATATAAAATACAGGGTGGCTAACGAATATTGGAATGTTGGCTTTATCAAATCAATTAGCAGTCTGAAATTAATTTAAAATATTCAGTTTTCTTTCTTTATGCATTTAATATTTTATTTTTTTAAAAGGTCTTCTAACCGAATTAATAGGAAATTCCCAGTCAAGTCGTCGGAAGGCACAGATACACGGACAAATACGGGTACGTCCAATGTTGCTCTGAACAAAGAAACTATAAGTATGTATTGAGCGGTAAATCGCTTTAAACACTTTAGAAAGGACGGAGTAGTTGGAAGAAATGCCGAAGGATGCCTCTATCTTACGGTATGTCACGTGACGATCTTGCATTATCAGTTCACGCACGGCATCAATGTTCTCTGGCACAACGGCCGTTTTTGGACGACCTTCCTCTTTGAGCAAGCGTCGGCCACGATTGAATTCATTAAACCAGTTTTTTACAGTGCTATAGCATGGTGCTTCATCGCCATACAAAGATTAAATTTCATCGATGCACTCTTGTCGTGATAATCCACGTCGAAAGTTGTGAAAAATTATCGCAGGAAAATGTTCACGAGTTAATTCCATTTTTCTGTCAAATTGATTTTTTTCAAGTCACTGTAAACAACACAAATGATGGTCGTACGTCAATGAGTACGTTTATGCTAAAAAATGTCAAACTTTCCAATGAAAATGTCAGATGGCGCCAGGCAATACTTAGTGTGGTATAGGCCAGAAATATATATAGCAACCCTCGTATCGTCTATTTCCTTCAAATGTGGATGTGGTTTAAAACCAAGAAGGAAGTTGTATCCATGTAACACGCTTAGAATCGGTGTCGGTGGGTTGGCCCTTACGGAGGCCCGGCCGTCGCTTGATAATGGCTTCTGTGCAATCGCGCACCACGGGTTGAAGCTATCACAGTGAAAATCCTGTAAAACTCAAGGACGCTGATTCCCTTCCAATGAAAGGAAGACTTAAATAATGCTTTTTGTGTGGCCTTATGTTTGTTGATGATATTTCCGAGTATGAATTTTTGGAGATTCTCCGGCTGAGTCGCTCATTCTCTTCTTCTTTATGTACGGGGTGGAGTGCGGAAATTTGCTTTTCTGCAGGCTGTGGCGGCACTGTTGGTCGAAGAGAGTGGAGTGTGCGCGAGGCTTATAGTGGCTGACGGGAGATTTGTTTTTATCTGCCTTTCAGTTGCCATCGTGCATTGGACACGTGAGGAGAGGTCATTTTGTGTTGAAGCGAATTTTTCAAATGCGTACTCGATCATTGTGTGCGCTTGGCTTATAGTGGCTGACTGGAGATTTGTTTTTATCTGCCTTTCAGTTGCCAACATGCGTGATGAGAGGTCATTTTGTGTTAAAGCGTATTTTTCAAATGCGCACTCGATAATTGCAGTGCAGCGTGCTTTTCCTTAACGATTCAATGTTCCTGGACGGCAATCATAAATTGGGTAACTTCATTGAGAACAGCTGGGAGTGGGTCATGTGTACGAAGGGGAGCTGAGAGAAGGATTACAACTCCAGAAAACATCGAGAGAGTTAGAGCAGCAGTACTGCAATCTCCGAAACGCTCTGCTCGGAAGCAATCACCCACTGTTGGCATTTCCTGGATATTTTTCAGCCGGCTCTTGAGGCTATGCAATTAGAAGATACATGGTTCCAACAGAATAATGGCAATGCACACACAGCGAGGGTTACCATGAATTGTTGGAGGAAAATCTTACCTAGACGGCTTATCTCTTTGAGGGGTGATGTACACTGGCCGGCACTCTCACCAGACCTAGGCCTATGCGATTATTTCCTTTGGGGTTAGCTAAAGTCGAAGGTGTATATCAACCTTCCCAACGCCTTGGAAGACCTAATTAACAATATTTAGGCTGAAATGGGCAGAATACCAGTCGTCATTCTTGTTAGATTTCCTGAAAACATTGAACAGGGATTAAACCGGCTCAAGACCTCTTGCGTCTATATTTAAATAGAAGACAAGTTTTTAACAAAATGGCAAAGTGACATTGATTTTCGTGGCTGCACATTACTTTTATCATGAAAACTTCAAAAAACGTATGCAGCAGTGTGTGTAAAGCGAAGGTCGATATTTGCCAGATGCGGTATTTAAAACCATGTAATTTAAAAATTCCCTTACTATCCACCATAATTAAAATACAAAATGAATTTTTCTAAGGTTCATAATTTTTTTATTTCTTTCCCAAATAAGCAAATTTCGCGCTCTACCTTGTATTTAAAAAATGGTTTTTGATAGATATCAGACGGACAAAGGGACCGGCAGAGAGAGGAACAGACAGATGTGGTTAAATCGTATTAACTGGTAATTGATTCCAAGTCGATCGTTTGATCAGGTCTGGCTTAAATATATTTATACTGTATTTCCGTAATTTTGAATTTTTCTTTGCTTTTATTGACAAAAGCCAAAACACCGAAAACCGAAAAAGCCGACAGGGAAAAAGCAGGTAAACCGACATGTTGGCTTAAACCTATTTTTGATAAACTAGAGGGTTTGGATATAAACCCGTAATGTCGGTTCTACGGGTTTAGACACTCCAATGAAAATGTCACCTATCTGTACACAGTACTTTTGGTTCCTTTATTTTGATGCAATAATCACTACTATTTGTTAGAGAACTTTTTCTTAACTACATACAGCCTGACTAGAGCAGTGGTATTTGCTATACGAATTCACTTTTTCCTTTTTCCAGTTAGCTTGAAATTTTCAAAATTTAAACGACTTTTCTCTTTCAGAATTTGCTTTCTGACAAGAATTAATTTACTACCTTTATAGGTTGCCTTTAATTAAATTTCAATTGTTTCAGCATTGTCAGAGCAATATCATTGTTAGCCACACAGGACAATGGAGAACAGACAGAGAGAAATGGAAAGCAAAAACTTGAAAAAAAATCCTGCACATGCAATTGTTTAGATTTTCCTGCAATTCTTTGCTGCAGTTGCCTATGCCTTTTGGGTAAAGTGTTTTGCATTGTTAAACACAAATTTAACAGAAAGCTCGAATAAAAAACCAAAAAAAAATGAAACACACAAAGAGAGAGAGAGAGAGAGAGAAAGAGAGAGAGAGAGAGAGAGAAAGAGAAAGAAAGTTCATAAAAAAACGCACAATAAGAGTGAAAGAAAAGCAAAAAAATCCATAATAAAATCCCTAAGGAATGAAGGCCAAACCGAACAACTGAAATTGTTTTGGGAACATTATAGAGAGCCGAAGAGAACACAGACAAAGCAAAAGGAAAGGGGCAAGGGAAAGAGCGACAGAACAAGTGCAGCCATAAAGTGCAATAGGACAACATTCTAAATATGACAAAAAAGGATACAGCAAAAACACAATGCCACACACAGTATGTGTCACAGACAGACGGCATACACATGAATGTGTCTCACATACTCTTTACACATCTACATACATACACATGCACTTTTGGCTGCAGCATAGCACACTCACACACACAGAACATTCTCATTTATACACTTTGGGGTAGCATACAATTGCTGGCAAATTGTTTGCATCCTCCCTGGAGTCCTTCCTCTTCGCTTTGGCTTGCTATGCAAAAAAAAAATGCGTAATGGGAAAAGAATGAAGGTTAAGGTAAGCAATCCTTAGGGCCATCATTAATGAGCACATTTTTGCTAATGACAGACCGAAATGGAAATTTAATGCAAACGGATATGTCATTTTTCTGGGTAAGGCACAAAAAAACACACAAAAATTTAATTTTTGCATTGAAAAGAAATAAAGTAAATTTAAATTCTTTTTTTTTTAAACTGACAATTTTTAAACTGGCAATACCGGATGTGATGGTTGCTTTAAAAGGGGTGTACCATAGAAACTGCTCATTTTATTTTCTTCCTTGGTTTGGCTTGCTCTCCATTAGAGTGATTACAGAGTGTATCTTATCCTGGATATCCTAGATGTTATTTTCAGCTTCCTTATTTCGGGTTCCTCGTTAAGTTATTTCATCCTTCACTTTGGAAACTGCTTTGCAATCCATCTCAACGTTGTGAAGGCCCATAGGTAATTGTAACAGCTACGAGAGTTGCTATTTATATTTCGAGTCCCGCAATAAAAACACAATAATCTTATCTTATCCTGGATATCCTAGATGTTATTTTCAGGTTCCTTATTTCGGGTTCCTCGTTAAGTAATTTCATCCTTCACTTTGGAAACTGCTTTGCAGTCCATCTCAACGTTGTGAAGGCCCATAGGTAATTGTAACAGCTACGAGAGTTGCTATTTATATTTCGAGTCCCGCAATAAAAACACAATAATCTTATCTTATCCTGGATATCCTAGATGTTATTTTCAGGTTCCTTATTTCGGGTTCCTCGTTAAGTAATTTCATCTTTCACTTTGGAAACTGCTTTGCAATCTTGCTCAACGTTGTGTAAGTCCATAGGTAATCGTTACAGCTACGAGAGTTGCTACTATATTTCGAGTCCCGCAATAAAAACACAATAATTTATCATTGGAAATGGTTTTATTGTTTTTCAAAATATTCTCCTTTAAGATCAATACACTTTTGCATGCGCACAAACCAATTTTCGAAGCACTTTTTCCACTCGGATTGTGACACCTACAAAACATGAGTTGTGAACTTTTTAACAACTGCTTCGGGCGATCAAAAACATTGGCCACGCATATTATTCTTGATGCTAGGGAGTAAGAAGAAGTTATTGGGTGTCAAATCAGAGCTGTACGGAGGATGGCCCAATAATTCGACATCTTCAGTGGTCAAATAGCTCCTCATTTCAGCTGATATGTGAGAGCTCGCATTGTCCTGATGCAAATTGAGCCGTCTTCTCTCATTATCTTTCCTCATTTCTTCGAGCACTGTTGGCAAACAGATGGTGTGGTGTACCTTTCATAATTGAACGTCCTACGTTCCACTAAAGGCACTGTGGCAACATGACCGGTTATACCAAAAAAAACGCAATAATTAGCTTTGATGTACTTCTTGCACGAACAACTCTTGTTGGATTGGGCTCGAAAGACCCATACGGTCGATTGCTGTTTTGTTTCGGGTTAATATGCATAGATCCATGATTCGTCACCTGTGACAATGTTACATACTGCCTTTGAGCTACCGCTGTTTTACTTTTTCAACTTCTCTTTGCACCAATCCATACGAGCCTTTTTTTGAGCATTCGTCAAATTATGTGGGATCCAACGAGAACAATTTTTTCACGGCCAAATGAACATGCAATACCTAATTGATGCTTGTCATACTAATGCCCAAGGATTCCTCAATCTCACGCTATGTGACATGTCGGCCTTGCTTAATCAGTTCACGCACAGCATCGCTAGTTTCTGGCAAAGTGACCGAAGTTAGACGTCCTTCGCGAAATTCATCCTGAAGCGAACGGCTTTCAGGACTGAACTCTTGGTACCATCGATTAACAGTGGTTTTTGATGGTGCTTCATCGCTTAAAGTCGAAACTAGTTGATTTAAACACTCTTGTCTCGATAATCCACGCCGAAAACCGTAAAAAATCATCGCACGAAAATGCCCACGGGAAAATTCCATTTTTTGATTGAGATGAATTTTTCACCACACTGCAAACAAAACAATTCGCCCTCAAATGACAAAACGTTCTGAGTGAAGCTATGCTAAGAAATGTCAAAGTTTCCAATGGAAGTTCCAGTTTGCATTTAGGAAAACCATTATTGTTAGAATCCGAAATATAAATAGCAACCCTCGTAATAAAAACCAATAAAAAGATGGTTTGAGAACCAGCGTTAGGTGGACAGCAGGCGGACGTAGTTAAATCAGCTAATGATTCTGAGTCGGTCGGTTCGCCAAAAGGTCTAAATCAAATGTTTTTGCTAGTAAAAACGTTTACTATAAAACAAACTTATTCCACAGAGCGGTGCAAGGCATGAACAGTTCGAATACCCCAGGAAAACACTACTCATCTAAATTTTTATCTATCACGTCCGTATGGGCTGTTGGGATCTCACCTTTCAAGTACGTGTTCAAGTTGCCTGGACTCTAGGCGGGACATAATTGGCCCTGATGGTCAAAACAAGGGACCATTGGTACGTTATATGGGCACTAGACCGTACCTAGAAAAAATGTTGACCTTCCCGATACACCATCGAATATAAAGTATTTTTGTAAGGCAGTTTCGAAAAAAAGTGATTTAGGTTTTTGCCGAATGTAGGGGTTGCGCATTTACATTTTTCGTCATATCTTTTGCATTTACAGTGGAATTTTAAGGTGTGATACAAAGACGTTTTTTGTTTTGAGCAGGCCATATAACGCAAAATGTAAAAGACCAAACCCTACGATCGGCAAAAAAAATATTTTTCGAAACTGCCTTACAATAATAATATACACACCAACCTTTTTTTGTTTAACTGTTGCAGGTTGCAGTTGCAGTTGCAACAACAATATGTGACAGCGCATAGGGAAAGGGACCTAAGGATAAAAAAATCAATTTTCTTTTTTTTTCTTTTTTTGATGTGGACAACATCTGAGCATCGAACGAGACCGAAGCCATGCCCCAAAAGAGTTCCCTCCCAGAGATATGCGCGTTTTATGAAAGTGAAGTCGACAAATCTAAGCGCGAATAGAAAGGGACCTAATCTTTAAAATGGCTCTCCTGAACAAAACTTGTCACCAACTTTTTACTTTTTTTATGTGGACAACATCTGAGCATCGAATGAGACCGAACCTATGCCCCAAAAGTGTTCCCTTATATGAAAGTGAAGTCAACAAATCTAAGAAAGGGACCTAATCTTTTAAATGGCTCTCCTGAACAAAACTGGTTTTTAACCTTAGGTCCCTTTCGATTTTGCGCGTCACATATATATTTGTGTGAAGTCCTGTTTGTCTACAGGGGATAAGCTGCTATATCCAGGTGAAGGAAACACGCCATTTGAACTGGATGCGTTCAAAGAGACCTGGAGTGGGCTTGGCTGGTCAATAGAAGAGGTGCAGCACGTCATGTAGTCCCTGGTGGTAGGCGGGACAAACATTCGGTACTTTTGTTTGAAGTCCTGTTTGTCTACAGGGGATAAGCTGCGATATCCAGATGAAGGAAACACGCCATTTGAATTGGATGCGTTCAAAGAGACCTGGAGTGGGCTTGGCTGGTCAATAGAAGAGGTGCAGCACGTCATGTAGTCCCTGGCGGTAGGCGGGACAAACATTCGGTACTTTTGTTTGAAGTCCTGTTTGTCTACAGGGGATAAGCTGCGATATCCAGGTGAAGAAAACACGCCATTTGAATTGGATGCGTTCAAAGAGACCTGGAGTGGTCTTGTCTGGACAATAGAAAAGGTGCAGCACGTCATGTAGTCCCTGGCGGTTGGAGGGAAATACATCCGGAACGCTCGCCCAATCCATCCATCCAGATCTCAGGTGAGCCTCAATCCCCAGGAGATTTTCTTTAGTGAGATTTTCTTTTTTGGAGATTTTCTTTTGTGAAATCTCCTGGCACTATACGCACGCTATAGCTGAACTTCCTCCACGTGAATGTGGTTCAGACCTGCCTGATAGTTTCAGTGACCTAAAGGCTTTCTCTTGTACCTCTGGACTTCTCGCTCTAGATCATGAAAATCGTACCTGATTTGCCTGAGCGGGGTCATCCTGTCCCTAAGATGGTGGTTGGGAGGACTACAGCGAAGACACCCAAGCTGGTACTGCTTAAACAACAAGAATTAGTGTCTGCGCATGTTAAGGACCTTCTTGTCCTCATGCGGATGGTCCTCAGAAAACGTGATCAGACACCCGTCGATGTTCTCAGGCGGCATTCTGGTAAGTCTGAGATTTCTTCCATTGCCTCATACTAACATTCGCGGACCGCCCCGGCCCAGCGTAGTTCAGGGCAGACCGACCTATCGCTTTGCAAAAGGTCAACATGGTTTATTTGTCGGCCCTCCAAGTACCAGCAGGCTAGTGACTTGAATCGCAGATAGCTGTCGCATGTGCAGAGGATCAAAAAAGGCTGTCGCATGTGACTCCTGTTGGCGTCATCGACTTTCACATTAAACATGGACTGCAGAGGAGCGGTTGTCACTTTATGTGAAAGTTTGGAGCCGGATATATTCATATTCTTCGCAGTGAAGAAGCTTGATAAGTCAGTGAGTAAAAGTGGGGTAAGGTGTGACGGTCCAACAGGCACTGACATAAAAGAAAATTTCACTACAAACCTGGACTTGATTTTATTTTAATCGCCATCTCTACTTGAGCCACGGTCCTGTTAAAACCCCCACTTTCCACTTTATAATTCTAAAGTTTACTTAGCGGTTCATGGCAATTTTAAAACATTTTTCTTTAACAAAAATGAAATTGCATTCCGATTATTTTTAACTGTAGACAATAAATTAAAAAAAAACCTATCTCTGGGTGTCTCTGACAGATAGCAACATTTTATGGGTTTTTTCAGCAAGAAAAAACCAAAAGAGGCATTCCAAAATAGGCAGCATGGCCCGGCCCGTCTCGACAAATGTGTGTCACAAGTTAAACACAATGAAAAATTCACCTCTCCGCATTTTTTGCCTTTGGCACGCAACAAAGCGCCAAGTAAAATGGAGAAACAAAAATTAATAACATAATTCAAATAAACAACAGGCGACCGGAAAAAAAGTAATAACAAATAAATGTTTTAATGACCAACAGCATTAACGGAAAAAACAGAACAGAACAAAAAAACAGAGGAAAAAAATGCGGCAGCTACAAAAACAGCAACACCGTGACAGAAACGGGTCCATAACGAGGGAAAACTGTTGGACACAAACAACCGAATGACAGTATTGGGGCTCGCACACACACACATTCATACACAATCACATTTATACTTATAATTTAACTTAACGAGGCAAAAATTTAATGTGGCTCTGCCAAATAGGTCGAGAGAAAATGACAAAAGGCCAACACGAACGGCAACAGTAAAAACAACCACAACATCAGCAGCATCGTAATCATCATCTTGAATGCCGCCAGAACCACCATGCCAGGCCGCCAGGAGGACACGTTGTACACCAGGAGGCGAGTCAAGAAACCGGTCACGTTTTTTTTTTTTTGTTCTTCCTCTGGTTGTCATTTCGCTGCGAGTGTGTCTGTTTTTTGGGTTTTTTTTTCTTTTTTTTTTAATTCAACATCATTTACTTTCATGCCCTGGCAGGCTAAACTGTTTCCTGTTCGTCTCTTTTTTTTATCATTTTCGCTTAAAGCGTAACGAAAAAAAAAAACCTTTTGGAAAATGATACATTTTTCAAAATGAGAAAAACGCGCTGGCAGCGCCATGTGTAACCGAGTTGGTGTGTTTGGGTGCGTTTTGTTTTTCAGATAACAATTTTTGGGTTTTTTCTTCTGTTTTTCTAAAATGACAGAGAAGCGTAGCTAACCATAAATACACCTACACGTAGCACTCGTTTCTTGTAAGACTGTAACAACTCAAAACCAATAAATTGTTGAACAAACCCTTACTTTAGTAAAGGGTGGTTAAATTTTAAGGGCCGATGTTGAATATGATCAAGTTTTTTCTGCTTTTCGTTTGGTATTTCTCAATTTCAGACTTAATCAATTTGAACCAAGGAAAGATACACAAGCGAGTAACGCGTTCACGATATTCAGACTTATAATGAAAATCAATTTTCGAAGAAAATCATCTTCAGTGATGAGGCACATTTTCACCTTAGTGGATTCGTCAAAAAGCAGAATTGCCACATTTGGGCGAATGATAATCCAAGAGTGATTGTCGAAAAAACAATGCACCCACCAAGAGTAACTCTTTGGTGCGCTTTATGGGCTGGCGGCATCATCGGGCCGTATTTTTTCCAAAATGAGGCCGGTCGTGAGATGATAACGAACCTTTTTATGGCCCGAATTGGAGGATATGGATGTGGACGATATGTGGTTTCAGCAGGTTTCAAGGTGCCACTTGCCACACAGCTAACGAAACAATGGCTCTTTTGTGCGACAAATCAACATCGACCCGCAAAATGTAACCTCTCTTTACTTAACGAGTGATCAATCCAGAGGTATTTTTTTCAAAATAAAAAAATACAAAAATTCAAATCGAGTGGGATATCTTTATTCTTCAATCGAAATTACATTTTATGCCATGTATTCTTTTAAACATAAATTCCTTCAAACGTTGCCTACAAGTACGCCTCAGAATGTCCATTCAGAGGATACAACTATGGATGAATATTTCGACCGGTTTTGCGTTAATGACACACACCGTGGTTTTGGCGGTGTAAGTCTTTCCATGACGAAATGGCAAACAATACTGAAAAGAAAAAAAATACATTTTAACACAACTCACGCGTTATATGTAAACAAAATCCGGTTGAAAAAATACCTCCAAATTTACCTACCGTTACAAATTTAATAAAATATGTACCAATGATTACACCAGCCCATAAACCGTGGTTTTTGCGGTGTAAGTCTTTCCATGATGAAAGGGCAAACAATACTGAAGAGAAAAAAACCCTATTGGGAAAAATAACCTCCAGATTGATCACCCGTTACAAATTTGAAAAATTATAGACCGATGATTCCACCAGCCCATAAACCGCAGCAAACCGTGTTTTTTGCAGTGTTAGGCTTTCTATATTGAAATGGCAAACAAAACTGAAAAAACAAAAAAGTTCAGCACAACTCACGCGTTATCTGTGAAAAAACCCCGTTTTAAAAAAATACCTCCAGATTGATCTCCCTTTACCAGGGTCAACACATACTAAAAAAATACGTATATAATTCGTAACTTCGGCTTGCATTTTTTTTTTGAAAAGTATTTACATGGCTTAGAGAAAAATCTCTACGTCGTAAAGTTGCTGGAATTTACTAGGCGAAACCCCGTTACCGTAAAATTGTTGATGCTCTTACCTGAGGTTGGGCCTAGGTTTACTGGCATGATAGTAGTGCACCCTCTCATCACACCACGGCGGCCCACAACGATCCATGTCTAAAAGGACCTAATTGTCGTGGCACTATGGACAATTGATGCATTGTTGAATTACTCTTATGCAGCCAACTCGTAAAATAAATGTCAAATTCAGATTCCTAAGGAAATTTCTTTGTTTCTGAGTACCGACTGGTCCATTGGTAAAGGGACTGAGTTTTGGCTTCATAGGCCCCATAGATACGGACTCGAAATTTAAAAATTAGTGCATATTTGGAATATTTTCAAAATGTCACTGTTTCTGAGTAGCCATAAGTCCAAGCTTGAAAAAACATATTTTTGGCGGCATAGCGACTATGACCACTGGTCCATTGCCTCAAATTAGAGCATCCAAAACTGAAAACCAACATTCCGGTTTTAATCTCCAAACCCGACGGTCGGTTTGTCAAAAGTAGCTAAAATTTGATGTGTCGGTTACCAAGTTTTTTTGTGTTGTGTTTCTGAAAACTTCAAGACAAATATTTTTGGGACTTAAGGCTCCCGTCCCTTAAACCACGCCATTCCTTTTTTGTTTATAAAATCCACAAGCAATTTCCTTTCATTTTAGTACGCAAAATAATGTTGGTAGACGGAATCTATGTAAAGGCCTCATGAGTTCGAGCGTCCGTCCTCTTCGGAATCGTATTCAGACTCAATCACATCAACTTACATGGAAATAAAGACTGTGACCGGCGAATACTTAGGGAATTAAAGAGAATGACGACTATTTGAGCCTTTGGAAAGAGATGCGGAAAGACTTTTGGCGCCTTTGGAGTGAGATGGTGAATTTTGCCCTAGAGGATCTACTGGATGTTATTTTGACAAGTGGTCTCTTGTTTTTTTTTTGGATGACTGCGTAAAAGGAGACCTACCTTTGCAGCCAAAAATCTAGAAGTGTCGGCGTCACAGGATCTGGAAGTGATTGGAGTCTGCCACAAGTCCGGGAGGATTTACGGAAGCCCAAACCCTTACAAATTCACGACAATTGCACTTTCTTCCAGCTAACGATATTAGCAATTCACCTATCTAAAATCCAAATATATGAAGACATAATGACAGCTCTTAAGACCTTGAGTTCAAGAAATATTATGCCACAGACTGATTTCTATCGATCGAAATGTAAGCACACAATATCACACTGATGTAAGTGCCGGGGTAGAGTAACATTCCTGGCAACGAGCTGACAAACGAGTGAGCTAGGACAGATTCCGAAACAGGCGACGGGGCCAGAGGCGTCCGCCTTCTGGCAGTCCGGAAGGTCGTAGATAAGGTCAAGATAAGAATCGATACACGTTTGTGGAGTCACACGAAGAATTAGTCGAAAAAGGGCATGTAAGCTTCTAGTTTATAGCAAAAGGTCTCTATCAGCATTCTCAGAGGTGTCCTAAAATTACACTTCGTTAAAGGTATTATGGCCGAGCGTATCGTTATCTCCAGAGAGGGCTTCTGTAGGAGCTGCCTTAATGAAGACGAAGAAGAATAGATAGAAACTTGCTATGTGTCTGTCTAAAGATACAGGAGTCTGCATCCCTTAAGAAGCTCTCCAAATTCATCGAAGCTTCTCATAATTATGGAAGCTCTTCAAATTTATCGACACTGTGTGAAAGTCGTTATGGCCGAGCGTATCGTCGTTATCTTCAGAGAGGGCATCTGTAGGAGTTGCCTCAATGAAGACTAAGTAAAATCTATAGTAACTTGCTATGAGTCTGTCTAAAGTTACAGGAATCTGCAACCCTTGAGAAGCTCTCCAAATTCATCGAAGCTTTTCCCAATTCATGGAAGCTCTTTAAATTCATCGTTATCTCCAAAGAGGACTTGTGTAGGAGCTGCCTTAATGAAGACGAAGAAGAATAGATAGAAACTTGCTATGTGTGTGTCCAACGTTTCAGGAATCTGCGCCCCTTAAGAATTTCTCCAAATTTATAGAAGTTTTTCCAAATTCATGGAAGCTCTTCAAATTTATCGACACTGCGTTAAAGTCGTTATGGCCGAATGCATCGTTTTCTCCAGAGAGGACTTCTGTATGAGCCTCAATGAAGACGAAGTATAATCGATAGAAACTTGCTATGTGCCTGTCCAAAGTTTCAGGAATCTCTGCAAGAAGCTCTTTAAATTCATTGAAAACATTGCAGACTGCTTTAAAAAAGGCCGCTCGAACACTTGAATAAATATCGCAATATTATATATGTGTGTCTCTAGTAACTGACCATCTATCTCTCAAATCTTTCTTTTCTCTGTGATACTTAGATCTAGGGTATGTCAATGGGAAAACAGGTCTTTAAGTGAACTCGCTTCCCAGTAGGCGGCCAGCCTTTTTGACCTAACCTGAAAGGAAAGAAAATACCCTTCCTTTAATTTATTGTGCTTCTGCCCAGCGAAATAGTTAATTTATTATCCACTCAGTACTTTGCCGCCTTTGTATATTCCCTAAATTCAGGCGCTTTTGCCTCTGAAAATATTGAGCCGATTTTTTTCTAGTAGGTATAAGTATGTATGCCGTTCTTCTCACCTCCACACTTTTGGAGTTATAACATTCTTGCCCGAAAGGAGCGCTCCACTCGTATATGGTCTGTTGGGAAGGCGAAAACTTACAGCGAGGATAAAGGGATCGCGCTTACACAACAAGTCAGAGTTAAACATTTTCTAAAAAAAATTTTCTTAAACATTTCGAAGTAACAGCAGTTTAAACACTCACACGTTACCAAATCCTGGCAAAATCAAAATGCCTGAGTGCAAGTCACACATACCTACAGGGTGAGCGATGTAACATTTTAAATTTGGGTGGGCTGTAAAACAAAAATACTGATAGTTTTTTTTTAGTTTCTGGTTTAATCGGAAAGATTGAACTTTGTCATTTTATAATAAAACACCACCCGTTGCGTTTTTGCTTCGACTAATGGGCTAAAGATTATTTGGCAGGAGATAAAGAATTTTGCTAAAAATGCCTGTTCTCAGTTGAAGCTCATTTTCATGTCGGTGGCTACGACAATAATCAATGACCCACCCACTCTATACTACCAAAGAGTCCTGAGCTGATTTTCCAATGTTACAAATTAATAGTGCGGACCTCTAGCCGTTTGTTGCTTGAACTCACTACCCAATAAAAAAAAACTTTAACCGATTATTTGAATAAAGATAGCGATCGAAGTAATTTTTACATGTACTGGGAACTGGGAAAGATCTTGCTGAGGTCGAAATAATTCTTATCAAGTTGGAACTTCGGTATATAAAAATCTCGCAATAATGCTACTTTTATTTCTCTGTGGCCTACTTAATTTTGGCCATGAGATGAGACAACCCCTTTAGGCTGGACCGTAGAAGATTTTTGGAAAACTTTCATCAGAATGTAGGGTATACAAGTTCCAATCCAATCTTAATTTAGACTGGCCGTTTTCATTGGTCTTTTCCTTTTTGTCAACTGGAGTAGTTGACTCTTTTACGTGGTTGCTCTGTCACTTTTGTTCATGGCGTCATTTTTCTTATTTTTTTTCTCTGTTTACTCGCACAGTATTCAGCGACGATGACGACGACGACGACTTTGCTGATGTTGGTGGCAACATAGAAAAATGTCACGTACCGAAACCATAAAATAAAAACGTATATTTCATTATGTTTGTTGGCTATTGGCTTTCTTTTAAATGGTTATACTATTTATTAACTTTTTTATCAACGTCCACTGGGGCGATGTGATATGGGGCGATGGTACGTATATACTCGTATACGCCATATAAGTATGTTCAAAGATAAATTGGGTTGTTGTTTTTTGTTTTTGTTTCATTTCGAAATGAAGTCAGATTGCCCCAAAGGGTCGTATGTTGGTTATAGGGTGGTATACAAAAAAAACTAAGTAACTAAGTGTGTGTATGGACCACAAGATTACCCTTTAATAGTATGTAGAAGTACAGGGTGCTGCAGAATCAAGTTTTGCTTCATAATCTTGGGCATACTATTATATACATAAGACTAAAAGTCGACTTTTAGACTTTTCGACTATTACAAAAAAATCAATATTCGACTTTTCGACCTTTTAGTACAAAAAAGTCGGTTAAAGTCGACCTTTCGACTTTTTTTGTTTTGGAGGTGATAATACAATATTTTAGAATAAAAAACAAATTTTCTTTATGAAAGAAAAATTATTTAGGAAAGTAAAAGTGATTGTAAACTAATAAAATTAGGAACTACAGGGTGCGGCAAAAGTCACTAAGGGGTTTAAAACAATCATAACTTATTTAATTTTTAATTTATTTTTCTTACAAAATAATAAAATATACTATCTGTAGATTTTTTAAATTTATGTGTGAAAAATTACGTCACGTAAGTGACCACCATTTTCGGCCGCGCAATGTTTAGCTCTTTCAAGAGACACGAATTAGAGTATCTGGCTGCAAAGCTCTTATTTCGGCCCGAATATTCTCCTTCAGCTGTTCAAGGGTTCTGGGTTTATTGATATACACCCTCTCTTTTAAATATCCCGAAAGGAAATAATCCGGTGCTGTTAAATCCGAGAACGGACAGGCCAATTGAATGCTGAATTTTTGAAAATTAAACGTTGTTGGAAGCTAAGTGCATAAATTATTCGTTCTTGGGGATCTCCTGGCTTTAAGTGTTGCACTAACTGCACCTTGAATGGAAAAAGATGTAAATTTATCCTTAATATTCTGCGTAAAGACCTGTCAGACATTTTCAGTTGAGCAGAGCGCCCTCGAGTTGATGTTTCAGCATTCTCCTTAATACTCTCCTGAACGCGTTGAACATTTCCTACATTAATTACAGAACGGGATCTTCCGCTTCGTGGAAATCCCTCGCTGAGCCTTGTTCCCGGAATCGCGTCACTAACATCGAATTATTGATTCGCAGGGTGAATTCCGCACATTAACATTACGACGATAGGCTCGTTGAGTTTGAATTATTGATCGATGATGTTCAAAATAAAATTCTATGATTTTGACTTGTGGATAACGTTGTAACTTTCCATGAGTAATCTCCCAGATTTATTTTACAAGTCCTTAAAAGAAAATGGGGGAAAATATTTACATTACAAAAGTTATTAATTTCTCATATCCCTTGGCGACTTTTGCCGCACCCTGTACAAGTAGTTTGTTCATTAATAACATTTAAGTTTTAATAACTTTTTAAACAAGAGTTTATTTTTTACATCAGTCGATTAATATACATGGAACCACATGTCCGTATCAATTGATCTTTAAAAAGATAATCATTTTAAATATTTTGTGGAAATATATATGGCTCCGAATTTGTAAAGCGATTAGAACTGCATGCGAACATAATTTCTCATGCGGTACAGAAGTGGCAACTATTGACAAATGTTTTATGGGTGCCCCATAATCTCCATATAAGTATTGGATTATTACGACAAACAGGTGGATCCGTCAGGTGGTGCCCTCAGATAGTCCTTTAACTGTATTGAAACACCATTGTCATCATTATCATTATGTACTTATAAGGAACCCCCATTTGTTATCCTCTTCGTTGCCTTGGAACCCGCAATTTCTTCGGCCACATCAACATCGGGTAAATGGATATCAAAAGGATTTCTGATTTCGGAGTTTATCAATTAGCCTTATAAAAACAAACTAGTTATGCAGCTGATAATACACTCCCCGCCACATGCATAGGACCCCCTTTACGATTTACCTTGTTTGTGATTCTCTTAAATATTTGAGATCATTGAGCGGGATATTTTTGTTTGTTTTTGAGATCTTCATATTCACTCTCTATGAGAAAAACATTGTGTATTGGAAATGTACCATTATAAGTTTTTTTTTTCTAATTTGCTTTACCATTACCTAAATTTGTGAACTTTCTTACGACACATGAATTGGACCCCCATCATAATCATTAGTTTTCTTATGGAAGTGGCTGCGTGTAGTAAATTAAAATATTTTCTACTGCAATTTAATCGATTTCAACCAAAATTAAATTAAAATGGGTCGAGGAAAATCTTTATCTAACGAGGAAAAGTTGAAAATTAAAATTTATAAAGAATCCGGGCTCTCAATCCATAAAATCGCTGATAAAATCGAAAGAAGCCGAAATGTCGTGTTTACGTTTTTGCGAAATGAGTCAAACTATGGCAAGAATATGAAAGGACGAACAGAAAGTGTGCTTTCTGCTACTGATAAGCGAGCTATACTAAGATCAGCATCAAATTCGCACGATTCATCATTACAAATTAAGGCTAAAACTAGCGTTAAAGCTAGTGTAAGAACGGCCCAACGCGTTATTTCTAAAGCTAAGCATTTAAAGCGCCTAAAACTAAAGAAAAAACCAGCCCTTAACGATGACCGCGAAAAGATACGCTTAGGGTTTTGCCGCAGTCACATGAGATGGAATAACGAGTGGCATCGCGTCGTTTTCTCAGACGAAAAATAATTAAATTTCGAGAGCCCAGATGGATTTAACTATTATTTCCATGATCTTTGCAAAGAGCAGCACCATCTGGATCGCTTACAAAGCCGAGTGGGTGGTGTCATGGTGTGCAGGGCCAAATCCTATTATTACAATTTTTGTCCACCACAATGAACGCAAGTTGCTATAATGGCGTACTTCAGCAAGCTTTTCCTTACTTCAACAATCTATTCGGATACAATGGACATTTCAGCACGATAATGCACCGGTTCACACTGCTCGAGTGGTGAAGGCATGGATTCGGCATCAACATGTCAAGGTTCTTGACTGGCCTACCTATTCGCCAGATTTGAACATTATAGAAAATGTTTGGGGATGGCTCGTCCGCAAAGTTTATGCTTCTGGTGAGCAATACAGCAACAAAGACGAACTAATTGAAGCAATTAAGGAAGCCTGGTCTACGATTTCACTTGACTACATTAAAACATTGTATGATTCGATTCCCAGTAGACTTTTCGAAGCTATCCTTAACAAAGGAGGCTCTACACACTGCTGTACTTTCTTTAAAATGCATAAAATTCATAATTACTGATTTAAAACTTAACAAAATGTATAATTTTTTCTTTAAAACTTTAAAAAAGCTATTATTTGATGAGGGGTTCCTATTCAAGTGGTTCAAAACCGAAGCTCTGTTTTTCAGTTGTTTTAATAAAATGATTTTAAAAAATAAAAATAAAAAAATAAGAAATTTAAGCAATACACATTGTTTCGATGACAATTACTAATATTTAAAGTTAAAATAAAAAGTCGACTTTTTCATGTCGTAGAATTTTTTAAGTATACTTGTCGACATTGATTTTGTTATACCCATAAGTCGAAAATCGACTTATCCAACCCTTGGACAGACGTTTAAGCCCTTAATCGTGTTGTTGCCCTTCTAAATATTTTACGGTTCAATCATGAGAGCTTATATTAGGAACTTTATACTTTTAATATTGTCGTTATGTGTCTTCCACATCAAATGCCTCTAACCTTCGTCTTATCCTTTTAATAGGGATTATAGTCGTGCTGTTAATCGTTCAAACATTTCCAGGTTCAGCCTTGCGAGGTTTTATTAGAAACTTTAAACTTTTGATATAGTCTATAACCGTCTTACATTCCAAATGACCTTACTTTGAGGCATAACTTCAGAATATTAATCCATTGCCTGCAAAAGCTAAAAAATGGCAAAGGTAGTATTCTAACAACTCCTCATCTTCTCCACTTAACTTGCAAACGTTTCTATCTACACAAAGAGAACAGATTTATTGCCACAGCCGAATTTTTTGCCAACCAAATGTTGGTGGTTGGACTTACTATCCATGTAATCCATCGCTATAAGAAAATATTGATTGTGTTCACGGCAATTTTTAGTAGAGGAAACTGACTGACACTATCGGTTGAAGAAACAAAGCTAAGGTAACCCCAACTAATAAAGATAACACTAGCTTAGATATTATGATTTTTTTCCTGGTCCAGAGTTCTTAATATTTTTTTCCTCTACATTAAATTGAATTTTAATAAATGTTCCTCTATTTCATTAATTACAGTAGTTTTCAGCCATTTTGGTCCAGATTTCTAAATATTTTTTTCCTATAGACATTGGCCTCCTAAAGACGAAAATGTTTTTTTTTTAAAAAAATGTTTCTCTGATTAGTTTTTAAGATAGAATTTTTGGATTTTTTTACGATTTTTTATAAGGTGTCTCAGAATTTTGGACCATAACTCCCAAATGCTACTACTGATTTAATCGAGAGTGGTCTAAAATAAAAGGCAATAAGATTTTCTAAGACAAGAGGTCTCAAATTAAAGGAAGTAAAACTTTTTCATACGAGGTATTTTTTTTCAATTTAAAATCGTGATTTTTTGCTAAAATAAAATCAATTTGAACAGGCATTAACCGGCTCAAGACCTCTTGCTTCTATATTTAATTAGAAGACAAGTTTTTAACAAAATGGCAAAGTGACATTGATTTTCGTGGCTGCACACTGCTTTTATCATCATTTAGGGTCCGTGTTTGGGGAGAGCCTGTCCCTATAGAGTTTGGTTTTACTTTCAACAATTGCAGCAAAGCTTTTTGAAGAGGGCTGTCACGGACCCGAAATCATGATAAAATCAATGTACAGCCACGAAAATCAATGTCACTTTGCCATTTTGTTAAAAACTTGTCTTCTAATTAAATATAGAAGCAAGAGGTCTTGAGCCGGTTAATCCCTGTTCAATGTGTAAAAGCAACAGACCGAAATTAAACAAACGAGCTAAATAAAATTCAATTTTTTAAGTTTGAAAATGCCTCTAACGTCAACACTATTAAACCGTTTAAAAAACCTTGTATAAAAGTTTTAAAAAAGTTAATTTCCTTTCGTTTGAAAACGCTATTACTGATTTGTTCAAGGGTTCAAATCAGTAATAGCCTTTGGGAGTGTTTAATCCTAAACCATGTTTTAAATACGGTGCACTTTAATCCCTTTTCTACTCGTTGAAATCTATTTACTCCTTTAATTACAACCTTGTACTTGCATAGATTTCAACGAGTAAGTAATCGCTTTCTTTCGGAGTCGCCGCCACTTTCTCCATCTTGGTTGTTGTTTACTTACTCGTTAAGTTAATCGTTTACGATCTCCTCCTTTGATCGCTCACGTTCGCTGTCGTTTGTACTATAAAAAGGTAATATTGCTTTCTAATAAAGCTTCCAACATTTTGGAAATAAATTTATTACAACCCTTTTTTTCGACTTTTTATTTACATAAATTCCCTCGCTCACGGCGAAACATTTGGTCCTTCGAGCCGGATTTTTTTGGAACTTCACGAGCGCCTACTAATCGGTCTTTATTTCCCTTATTTACAAAGCTAACTTTGCTTGGATTACGTCCGTCCACATCAACAACAAAGTTCAACATTTATACTCGTACATATTTAAATACATAACAACAAATTCCAGGTACGTATAGTGCAGTTTATGTTATTAGTGAGCTCGCGTTATTTAGTGCTAAAAAACAACGTTTATTTATTTACAAAATAAATAAAATATTAAAAGGTCGTTTTACAACGCTACGCGGTATTTCGATTACATATGTATATTCGTTTTGTTCTCGGGTTTATTGACCTACGTACATATGTTTTAACAAACGAAAATAATAAACCAAACAAACAAGAATTCCAGTGCAGTGAGCAGTGAAGTGAAATTAAGTGTATTCTCATTAGTTGGTAAATTGGTGGTGTAAAGAATTTTATTCCGTGTTGCTTTACGAAATTTAACGGCGGTGCGTGAATATCTCTGTCAAGTATTGGCTATTTATTTGTCGCCTTCAATTGACGAGTGCGCCCTTAAAATATATATACATACGTCCATACGTATATTCGCGACCATCTGCAACAACAACAAAAAAAAAACCACCACCAATTCCACACATTAATTTCATCTTCAGCGGCGCTCAAAGTGACTGCACTAGGTGGTATACACACGTACCTACCTACATATACCTACCAACGTATATACATATTTACACACATATTTTTCTTTATTTCTTTGTGCCTTTATTTATTAACCCTTACAGGTACAGGGGGGGTCTTCGCGCGCGGTATTAATTTTTCTGGAAATAGTTTTTTTGTGTGCGGATTTCGGTAAAATTGAAGGTGCGCTACACCTACGAACGTGTAAAATTTTTCGAAAAAAAATTAGTCACCCTACAGTCGGTCGATCCGACACTTAGAATCGAACATCGATTTTAGTTAAATTTGCGATCGGTTTTCAATACATTCGAATATTTTGAGATCCGAGGGGGGTTAATTGGAATTTTGAAGTGTACCCTACAGTCAGTCTATTTGACAATTTTTGTGGAAAGTGAAATTTTGCTTCTTTTTTGTTACAAATTTTGCTTATTATTTGTCACAAAAATTGCGTGGTAGATAGGGCTTTGCCATTTACGTTGTACCGACGAGAGCACCCTACATTCGGTCGACCTTGCAAGTCGTCTCCCTGGTAACAGTAGTGTTTTAAATTACAATTTTTCAAGTTTAAGAGTTCAAAATCCAAACTTGAGGTGTTTTTTTGGAACATAACTTTTACTACCAGGGTTTTGTCATTCTCTTTGATATATTTATATTTTAGCGTCTTGACACATTTACCGGTGAATTGAGAGAAAAACGTTTACGATGCCCCTCACTCCGCTAGATTTCTTTATCAGGGCTTCCGATGCTCTGATAAAATTTAACGCGAACTTTAACGCATTAAATGAGGAGGATATAGATGTTTATACGCTAGAAGTGCAAAGTTCGGAGTTGAAGAAATTATGGGATAAGGCGAAGGAAATGTTCGACTCATGTCTTACCTACCTTCAAACCACCGAGCAGGCAACTAAAGACGATATTGACTCAGCCGACAATAAATACGATGCTGCTTATCGAGCTTTCGTACAATGTCTTTCCGCGATAAATCGCAAACTAGATCAAAACCGCGGCCCTCGTCAGTCTTCTTCCAATTCGGTGGCCAGTAGTCGCATTAGTAGGGTATCCGAAAACTCAGTGCAGACTTCTCGAGGGATAAGATCGGGTATGCCCGCGTTGCATGACACTGAATCCCTGGTAGAAATCTCCGGAAGTGTGACAGCTAACCTGGTCGAAAATCGTACTGAGGACAAGATTGCAGCTCCACCCGCCATTGACAGCATGCATAATCTTTCACTGCCGCCGTGCGATACCGATGTCTTTAAAGGTGATTTTCTTTCATGGCCAACGTTTCGGGATATGTTTAGCGCGTTGTACCTGAACAATTCACGGTTAACAGACGTCGAGCGATTGTGCTACTTAGTTCGCAAAACAAGTGGGGAGGCGCGAGAAATCGTTTCTAGATATCCACTGACCCATCGAAGCTTTGTTCTTGCGTGGAAAGCTTTAAGGGACACTTATGATAACCCTCGAATCTTGGTTCATAACCAACTAAAGGTACTTTTTTCCCTTCCGGTCCTAGACAGTGAGACTAGCGCTGGGTTGAAATCGATTCAACGCGGGATCAATACGTGTCTGTCTACAATGTCCGTTTACGATGTGGCAACAGATAATTGGGATCCAATTATAGTTTTTATGTGTCTGCAACGGTTGCCAAATCTTACAACGACTTTGTGGGAACAGAGCGTGAAAAATAAAGCCGCGCTTTCTGCGTGGAAGGATTTGGATCACTTCCTTACTGAACGAATCCAAACACTTACCTGTTTGCGCGATCTAAAAGGAACCGAATCTGCGAAAAGGCACAATGAGAAAAATTTTAAGTCTCACCATATTAGTGCTGCGCAGTCTGAAGCATTGACATCGGGAAACTCGCGTGGCTCGTCAAATCACGCTTGTCCTATTTGCCCCAAGCAAAGTCATTTGCTGCGCTTGTGCTCGAAGTTTCGTAAGCTTTCGGTCTCTGAGAGATTTTCTCTTGTAAAACGACATCATTGCTGTGTGAATTGCCTTTCACGCGGTCATGAGTTAAAAGACTGCGGCAGTTCACATACTTGCGCAATTTGTCAAAAGCCTCACCACACAATGTTGCACCGCGATTCGACGCCAGCAGTAAGTGCCAACTCCGCCGCAAGTTCGAGTAATGTTCGTAACCTACCCACTTCGTTAAATGCTGATGTTCGCCCTTCCACCTCAGCTCAGGCAACTTCCGCAGCTATAAATAGACAGTCCTACCATATCTCACAGAATCGTGCGGTCTTACTCGGGACTGCTATGGTAGATCTGTTTCATAACGGTATTTCATACCCAGCTCGTGCGTTGGTTGACCCGGCTTCAGAAGCCTCGTTCATTTCGGAACGACTTCAAAATCGTTTGAAGTTATCAGTGCATTCCACGAATGCTACTATATCGGGTATTAATCATGCGGTATCGGCTACATCGAGAAAGCTGTGTCATATCCAAATAGGTACGCCGATGGACTCTTCGATTCACTTAGAGACAGTGGCCTTGGTGCTACCTTCTATCTCTGGGAACTTGCCATCGTTTGTTGTCCCAACCGAACTTAGATCACATTTACCTAACTTCCATTGGGCAGACCCTAACTTTTATGACAGCCGTCCGGTTGACCTACTACTGGGTGCAGATCTGTATCCCAATATTATTTTAGAAGGTACTCAGCAAGGGTTGTTAGGATCTCTGCTAGGTCAAAATACAATTTTCGGGTGGTTGATAACGGGTCCGATAACCTCGCTCCATGTCAGTACTTTTGTGACAACCGCGGAGATCTCAGAAGAAGATAATCTCAATAGAAATCTTCTCAAATTCTGGGAGCTAGAGGAAACTCCAAAGCGCAAAATGCTCTCCCCCTCTGACAAAATTTGCGAGGACAATTTCGTGCGGACCACGCGCAGAAATGCTGATGGCCGATACGTTGTGACCTTGCCCATTAAGTCCGAGGGTGGCCGGCCGCTTTGCCTTGGAGAGTCGAGAACGAATGTTCTGCGGCAATTTTTTCGTAACGAAGCTTCTTTGCTTCGAAAACCCGACGTAAAGTCAGTTTATGACAGAGTGGTCCAGGAATATTTGGAAATGGATCATATGCGACCAATTTCCCGTCCTGCCACCGATTTGAACTTATCGTGCTATTTACCGCACCACCCAGTTATTAATATGGAGAAACAGACCACGAAGTTACGCGTCGTTTTTAACGCGTCGAATAAAACTTCTAATGGGAATAGTCTAAATGATATTCTTCACGTCGGGCCCACCCTACAGTTGGACTTAGTCCTTTTGATATTAAGGTGGAGGCTATTCAAGTTCGTTTTTAATTGCGATATTACGCAAATGTACCGTCAAATACGAGTTGATCCTACACATACGCCCTTGCAAAGAATACTGTTCAGGGATTCACCTTCTGAAATCGTCCGTGACTACGAACTGCAGACCGTGACATTTGGCGTGAATTGCGCCCCCTACCTCGCGATACGGACGCTTCTGAAATTAGCTGATGACACGGAAAATGAGTTTCCCCTTGCAGCACAGATTTTACGCCGGTGCATGTACGTTGATGACGTTTTAGCGGGGGCTCATGATGTGGACTCTGCGCTAAAAGCTCGTGATCAGTTAATCATGGCGCTCAGCACAGCTCAATTTCAGCTCAGAAAGTGGACGGCTAACGACAGAACGATACTAGATCGGTTCCCCCCCGAACACTTGGTCGATGCCAAGCTTTTGGAATTCATCGAAGCTAGCAGTTCCAAGCCTCTGGGAATACGATGGAACGCTCAATTAGATATGTTCTATTTCGCTGTTACCCCACTCGAACGAAAATCTAGGTATACAAAGCGGGAAGTACTTTCTACGATCGCGAAGCTGTTTGACCCGGTAGGTTGGTTAGGCCCAATAATAGTCGTGGCAAAAATAATCATGCAGAAAATTTGGCTTGACAATATTGGTTGGGACGACAGCCTTGCGCAGTCTACCCGAATTGAATGGGACAATTTTGTTGACACATACCAGGACGTAAATGCAATCAAAATCCCGAGATGGGTTTGTTTTCGTCCGGAGTGTTCTGCCGAACTGCATGTTTTCTCGGATGCTTCAGAAAAAGCATACGCGGGGGTGGTATACCTTCGGGTTGAAAGTCCAAACGGAGAGATTTTTACGCACCTACTGTCTTGCAAGACAAAAGTGGCTCCCTTAAAGTCCATATCATTACCTCGTCTTGAACTTTGCGGTGCCACATTAGCATCTGAGTTGCTAAAAATGATTTTAAATGAAATTGATATTCAACTTCAGCAAGTTTTCTGTTGGACTGATTCCACGATCGTTCTGGCCTGGCTGAAGAAGACGCCGTGTACTTGGACTACGTTCGTTGCCAATAGGGTATGCTGAATCCAAGAAAATGTCGGTAAGCATAATTGGTATCACGTTAGGTCGGAAGATAATCCCGCCGATCTAGGCAGTCGAGGGATTACGCCTGCTGGATTGGCTTCTTCGCGGCTTTGGTGGCACGGTCCGGACTGGCTTAATTCTAGTAAAGACAAATGGAATATTCGTGATCTGGCAACTCTCGACACCGATGTCGAAGTGCGCCCTGTCAAAACTCATGCATCATTCTTTCAAGGGTTTGAAGATGTACTTGAGCGTTTTTCGTCGCTTGATCGCGGGTTACGAGTAATTTCGTATATTTTTAGATTTTTCCGCCAAACACATCGCGACCATAAAGGACGGTTTACTTTTGGGTCTTTGGTCATATCGGCTGATGAAATAAAAGCGGTAAGATTGCGATTGGCAACGCTGGCTCAAAAAGTCCACTATGCAAAGGAATATCGCTGTTTGCTGGACAACAAGCCATTGGAGCCGGGAAGTTCGCTAGTACCGTTAAATCCGTTTCTGGATAGGGATGGGGTTATGCGACTGAATGGCCGTTTGGTACGGGCTCCGACTCTTTCTTATACAGAACAGCATCCAATAATCTTACCCTACCACAGTCGTTTTGCTAGACTAACAACGGAATTTGTCCATCTCCTGTCGGTTCACGGGGGTAATCAGCTTATGTTGCGTATTCTCCGCATTGAATACTGGATGCCCCGTATGAAGACGCTTATTCGGGCGGTCGTTAATAGCTGTAAACGGTGTATAATGGACAAAAAACGGTCCTGTAGTCAAATTATGGCTGCACTCCCACCGGAAAGGACCACCCTTGACAGACCTTTTGCAACAAGCGGCGTGGATTTCGCAGGTCCCTTTGATACTAAGTCCTTTACAGGCCGCGCCTGTAAAATCACGAAGGGTTATGTTTGTATTTTCGTTTGCTTTTCTACAAAAGCAATCCATTTGGAAGCAGTTTCTGATCTTTCTACTTCTAATTTCCTTGCCGCTTTCCATCGTTTTGTTGCTCGTCGTGGATGTCCTCATACGATATTTTCGGATAACGGTACCAACTTCGTAGGCGCCTCTCGTGAAATGGAACGAGATTTCAAGGCGTTTTTAAGACAGAGCTGCAATTCTGTCGTTTCGACCTTTGGTTTTCAGGGAGTTACGTGGCGCTTCATTCCGGCAGGTGCGCCTCATATGGGTGGCCTCTGGGAAGCCGGGGTGAGGAGTTTTAAGCTTCACTTTCGCAGACATGCCCAGAATATTAAGTTCACGTTTGAGGAGCTGTCTACGGTGTTAGCTCGCATAGAGGCATGCTTAAATTCTCGCCCACTTAGTCCCGTGAATGACGATCAGAATGAAACCTTAGCACTTACTCCGGGACACTTCTTAGTAGGATCGCCGATCTTAGCCCCTCCGGAACCCGCTATTACTGAGGCACCGTTGTCTTTGATAAATCGGTATCGGAAAATGCAAGCCCTCAGCCAGCAGTTTTGCGCGCGGTGGAAAGAGGAATATTTAAAAAATTTGCACCAACGTTATAAATGGCAATTTCCTCAGCGCGATGTCAACGAAGAGGACATTGTCGTCATTAGGAGAGAGCAGCTACCTCCGACAGCGTGGAAGTTAGGTCGTGTCGTGAAAGTTTTTCCGGGAAGTGACGGTCGTGTCCGGGTTGCGGATGTTCGTACGGAAAACGGCGTTGTAAGGCGACCTGTCACCAAGCTAGTAGTCTTGAAAAACTAGCAAACTACTACACCTATTCGTCTCTCCTCGCAGGGCCATGGATAAATTATGCTTTTTTGCCGATGAGTTGTCCGATTTCGACGAAGTTATGGAGTTATCTGAAGAGGAGTCTGCGCGCACATCGGCGGCAGCCATGATTTCGGCGACTGGTCCCCCGGCTACAGCGGTTGAAGAACAGATTGGTGGTTCTTCAATAGAGGTGCCACCCGCTGTAGATCATCTCGTCCCTCCTGCTACCTCTTCGGATTCTTCGGCTATCGCGTTGCCATCCATGGAGGAGTCGCCTCCGCCATACTCGAGCGCGATAAAGAGAGTGGGCGTCGCTGCTGAAACGGTTCGCGACCAGAGCGACACAAAATGCCGAGTGTGTCAGCGAACACATCCGTTGCGGTACTGTCGAAAGTTCCGGTCAATGCCATTTGAAAAACGACTTCGGGTGGTCGTTCAGTACCGTTTCTGCGCACGATGTCTGGCAAGGTCTCATCAGGCTCGGGACTGTACCAGCACCCAGAAGTGTCGGATTTGCGGCGGCGACCATAACAATCTGCTCCACTCTGCGACTGGGAAGCCGGTGACACCGAAAGAGAAGTTCCACCGCATTCGAGCGCCCATATCGCGTTCGCGCGCTACTGCAGATTCACACTGTCTCGCGCCGGCTACTGCGGCCTCTGGTCTGGGATTGGCGTTGCCGTTACAACAAGTAGTGGCGCTCTCTCCCAGTCTCGTGGTCCACTTGCTGGCGTCCTCAAAGCGTGTGCCGGTGAGGGCAGTGTTGGATCCCTGCGGTAGGCAGAGCCAGATTTGCGCCTCAATGGTGGAGCATCTTCGGCTTCCGGTGTCACTGCTGGGTGGAGTTAGAGTGTGTCGGTTTGGTGTTGCGTCGACGTACGACCCAGACAAGCGTCTGACATTGACGGCTACGGTCAACGACCTGCGGCGAGTGTCCACCCCACTAGAATCGGTGTCCGAGCGGATAAAAGACGCCTTTGTTGGCTTTCCCTTGGCGGATCCGCAATTCTACAGGGTGGGCCGCGTTGCTTTGGTTTTTGGACCGGAAGTTTATGCACAGATCGTGACGTCGCAGGTCGTCGCGAACCCTGGTTGCCCCGTCGCCCACTACACAATTTTTGGCTGGGTGCTGTCGGGCGTATGCAATTAAGTATATGAGACATCTGGGGTCCCTACTGGCCCGTTCACAGGGTCCTTACTGGCCCTTCGCTGGAGTCCCTACTGGCTCCCAGGAGTCCCTACTGGCTCCACCGCGTTTCCAGGGTCCCTACTGGCCCACTTTAAATAAATATAAATAAAAGCTCACAAAAAAAAAAAAAAAAAAAACTGCACTATACTACCGTCTTATTTTAGGTTAAGATATACTGTTTACAACATCCCATGATGTTGCAAGGTGGCCGGCAATGTTTAATCCTAAACCATGTTTTAAATACGGTTCCAACACTGATAATTAGCAGTGCACTTTAATCCCTTTTCTACTCGTTGAAATCTATTTACTCCTTTAATTACAACCTTGTATGAGTACTTGCATAGATTTCAACGAGTAAGTAATCGCTTTCTTTCGGAGTCGCCGCCACTTTCTCCATCTTGGTTGTTGTTTACTTACTCGTTAAGTTAATCGTTTACGATCTCCTCCTTTGATCGCTCACGTTCGCTGTCGTTTGTACTATAAAAAGGTAATATTGCTTTCTAATAAAGCTTCCAACATTTTGGAAATAAATTTATTACAACCCTTTTTTTCGACTTTTTATTTACATAAATTCCCTCGCTCACGGCGAAACAGGGAGTTATGGTCCAAAATGCTGAGATAGCTCATAAAAAAATCGTAAAAAATTGCCAAAAATTCTAACTGGAAAACTAATCAGAGGAAAATTTTTTTAAAAATTCATTTTCATGTTTAGATGGCCAAAAATTATAGGAAAAAAATATTTAGAAGACTGCATCAAAATGGCTGTAAACTAGTGTAATTAGTGAAACTAAATTAGTACACTTATTTAATGTTATAGATTCTTATACAGGGTGGAGCGCTGAATTTTGTTTTTTTGCACTGAAGGCTATGGCGGCACTGTTGGTCAAAAAGAGCGGAGAGTATGCGTTACTTTTAGTGGCTAAGGGGAGATTTGCAGTCGTTTACCTTTCAGTTGCCATCATGCATTGGAAACGTGAGGAGAGGTCATTTCGTGTTGAAGCGTATTTTTCAAATGCGCACTCGATCATTGCAGTGCAGCATGCTTTTTATTTACGATTCGCTGTTCCTGGACGGCACTTAATTGTAAATTGGGTAACTTCATTGACAACAGCAGGGAATGCGTCATGTGCTTCGTGTGAGAGAAGGATTACAACACCACAAAACATCGAGAGAGTTAGAGCAGCAGTACTGCAATCTCCGAAACGCTCTGCTCGGAAGCAATCAGTTGCTCTTGGCATTTCCAGACTTTTTTCCGCCAGGTCTTAAGGCAATGCAATAAGAGGATACATGGTTTCAACAGAATGGTGCAACTGCACACACAGCTAGGGTTACCATGAATTGTTTAAGGCAAATGTTTCCTGGACCGGTTATATCTTTGAGGGGTGCTGTGAACTGGCCGGCCAGACTTAGCCCCATGCGATTTTTTTCCTTTGGGGTTACCTGAAGTCGAAGGTGTATATAAACCTAATTAATAATAGACCTATTTAACAATATTGAGGCTAAGATTGGTAGAATACCAGTCGACATGCTTGTTAGAGTTTACGAAATCTTCAGAAAACGTATTTAACAGTGTGTGGATAGCGTAGGTCGACATTTGCCAGATGCACTATTTAAAACCATGCAATTTGAAAATTTTCCTTACTGTTTAACATAATTAAAATATTAAATAAATAAAATTCATAATTTTTTTATTTCATTCCCAAATAAGCAAATTAACGCGCTCCTTCCTGTTTAGCTGACACCAAAAGTGATGAGCTTGATAAGAGTGCATCGTGCCAGACTCTATCAAAGGTCCTGGAGGTATCCAAAGCCACAACCTTAATTTCACTAAACTGGTGGATAGACTGGCTCCAACCGTACAAAAGGAACGACAACGGGTCTTCCTTAGAGCTACTTTTATGGAAGCCATGCTGTCGATCACTCAGGAGGTGGTAGTACTCTTAAAACCTCACAAGACGGTGGTTAACCATTCTCTCCCGGAGAGTGCTGAGCAAATCGGTATTGGCTCATAATTCGCAGAATTATTGGCTTTATCCTTTTTAGGGATATTTAGAGCCACGACATTAATCTCACCTAACTGGTAGATAGAACAAATCCAACGCTTCAAAAGAAAAGCCAACAGGTCTTCCAAAGCGCGATTTTTACCAAAGCCGTACTGCCGTTCGTTCTAGAGGTCGTTGGAGTTTCAATATGGTGGTGTGCCATGCGCTCCATGACCTTGGAGAGCGAAGATCACATCGCAATTGGCTCATAACTCGCAGGATTATTGACTTCAACCTTTTTAGAGATCGGCTAGACGTTTGGCAAAAACTACCGCAAGGTTCAAACGGTTTCTTTATGGACGGGCTAGCGTCGAAGACCACTAGGGACTTCTAAGTCCCCATCTGGGGATTTATTTACATTAAGCCAGGGCCTTCTGTTACCAGGAATAGTTCACTCACCAGAATTTTTTATTTTCAGTTAAACGCTCTACAAATGGTTGACCTCGTTTTGGAAATATTTTCATTTATTCCATAAACTAAATGCTCCATCAAATCGGAAACAGTTTTCTGCTCTGTTTATTGCGAATGGACAGGATGGCGCTTTTTACAAAAAAAACACACACACACATATACAATGTATATATGGCTTTATGTTCTTGCTCTGTGATGTCCGAACATTTAACCTCTTTTACAGCAGCATGCATATGTGTGAGTGTACGTCCGTGTATGCGTTTGTGTCCCAGCACTTTTTTTTTGCACAAAATTAATATAAATTTCTTTTACAAATTACACAAATTATTTACATATTTCATGTGTGTCTTTGTGCGGTGCATGTTGGAACTTTCCCACATGACGAGAACGAAACAAAAACCCATCCAAAAAGAAGTTAATATAAACTTTAGTTGTACTGTTTGAGCTTGGGTTTTTTGTTTCTTATTTCCACAAAATAATATTTACAAAGAGAGTGTTTGTACAGGGGGACAGACCGAAAAAGAAGTAGAAACAAAAATTTAGACCAGAACTAGTCCAGACCACTAACAACAACAGCAATGCCCCGGATCCTGGCTGGCTGCCTGCAGCAAACGTTCGCACTCGTTCTTTCACAAAAACGAAATTGAATTTATTTTAAAAAGTGGTCATACAACATGTTGGACAACATAATATTTAGCTGCCAAAAGAAGTAAAAGGCGAGCACACATACACACACACGCAACTATGCACAGAAAGAGTTAAATTAAATATATTTGTTTTATATTTATATATGCACATTAGAGCGTACCACCTTAATGGTAAAAAAACATTATCCATGCTACCTTAATACACCGAGCGTTTTCTTCATGTTGTAAAGGGTGGTTAAATTTTAAGGGCCAATAACTTGTGTTTGAATAAAACACAAATTATTTAGGAAACTACCCAGAAACCAAACCTTCAGAATTCGGTCAGAATTCTGTACGACAATCGGCAAAATGATCCGATTTCTTACCGAGTTCATAACTAAAAACATATGAGAGGGTTGACAAAAATTCTAAACTACTTCTCTGAAAAAAAAAAATGCTCAGACAAATCGAACAGAATTCGTAACGATTTCGGTAAGAATTCTCGATGGAGTTCAGACATTGTTCATAATTGTCTGATATCAGACATTGTCGGCAAATTTGGTTTACTAGTTATTGTCATATCTTTTTATTGTGATACTATTTGTAAGGTTCAATTATGTATGGAACAAAATATCGGTCAAAGGGCCGCCGCGACCATGGCGGCACACCCCCATCCGATGGTCCACATTTTCGATGACGCTGAGACATAATTGTGGTTCTATGCCGTTAAGTGCTGAATTATCTCATCCTTTAGCTTTTGAATTGTCGCTGGCTTATCAACGTACGACTTTTCTTTAAAATAACCCCAATGAAAGAGTCCAACGGTGTTAAATCTCATACTCGTTGAGGTCAATTAACATCGCCACAACGTGAGATAACACGGCCATTGAACTTGTCGCGCAAAAGAGCCATTGTTTCGTTAGCTGCGTGTCAAGTGGCACCTTCCTGTTGAAACCACATATTATCCACATCCATATCTTCCAATTCGGTCCATAAAAAGTTCGTTATCATCTCACGATAGCGAACACCATTCACAGTAACTGCCAGACCGGCCTCATTTTGGAAAAAATACGGCCCGATGATGCCGCCAGCCCATAAACCGCACGAAACAGCCACTCTTTGTGGGTGCATTGTTTTTTCGACAATCACTCTTGGATTATCATTCGCCCAAATTGACGAATCCACTGAGGTGAAAATGTGCCTAATAACTGAAGCTGATTTTCTTCGAAAATTGATTTTCATTTTAATAACACGCCTGAATAACTTTAACGCGTTGCTCACTTGTGTATCTTACCATGGTTCAAATTGAGTTAGCCTGAAATTGAGAAATATCAAATGAAATGCAGAAAAAAACGACGTTTAGGTGTGGTGAACATGCAATATCGGCCCTTAAAATTTCACCACCATTATTTACAATAACTGAGGCTAGAAATCAATTTTTCTTTAAATCCTAAAAAAACTCCATTTCAAATATGGCAAAAAATTTATAGTTTGTCAAGTTTGTCGATTGAACTTTGCCTTGTCCTATGCTGATTTCAAATACATATTATTTGGTGTGCGATTTGTCATTGAGTTTTCAAGTTATAGAAATTTTTAAAAAATCTTCTTGGCAGTAGGTTTTTTTCAACTGATTTTTGTTCGCTAATCACTCTAATTTAAACTCAAAATCTATCAGATGCCTTCTGAATAAAAGGGTATTAACAAGTAAATAAAGCAAAAGTCGCGCTTGAACGTCTATACGAGGCTTGCTATTTATATTTCGGGTCCTGACATTACTAGTGCTTCCAGATGCAAACTGGAACTTCCATTGGAAACTTTAGCATTTTTTTTAGCGTAACTTCACTTAGAACGTTTTGTCATTTGAGAGCGAATTGTTTTGTTTGCAGTGTGGTAAAAAATTCATCTCAGTCAAAAAATGGAATTTTCCCGTGAACATTTTCGTGCGATGATTTTTTACGATTTTCGGCATGGATTATTGAGACAAGTGTGTTTAAATCAACTATTTTCGACTTTTGGCAGTGAAGCACCATCAAAAACCACTGTTAATTTCGATAAATTTCGTGAAAGACGTCCAACTTCGGTCACTTTTCCAGAAACCATGTTTAAAGTCATTTACAGTTGAAAATGGCTGTTTTGTGTTTAACACAATAATCAGAAACTCGTTCAGGGATTCGAATCTGCCGTTAACTAAATTTTGGAGTTGTGACGCTTGTTACTTTCGTTCTTAGGATGGCAGAATTGCGACCTGTAGTTTTATTACAAGCTTCAGATGGACGGGCGGTCCGATGGATAAACGGAAAGACAGACATACATCGTTAAATAAAATCAGCAGATTATTATACTCGTACCTAGAACGGTACACTTAGAGCTGGGTCAAGATCGAATATTTTGGTTGTAACAATCATTTGCCATGAAACAAACTTATAATACCCTGTTCCACAGAGTGGTGCAAGATATGAAAAATCAGTTTAACATTTGCTGTCCTTCGATGGAGGATCTATCAGGTATTAAGCTGATGAAGTGACTCACCCTAATGTATAAGTATATACCCAGCAAACCAAACCTTCAGAATTCGGTCAGAATTCTGTACGACAATCGGCAAAATGTTCCGATTTCGGATCAGAATTCTGAACGAGTTCGTAACGAAAAACATATGAGAGGGTTGACACGAATTCTGAACTACTTCTCTGAGAGAATTCTGATGTTTTTGCAGACATTTCGAACCGATTTCTGACCGCATTCTGAACTGTAGTCTTGGGAAATTCGAAAGGAAATTTCGATTTGTCGTATCGAATTCTAAACTAATTCTGAACATCTTCGGTCAGAATTCCGGAATTAAGTGTTATTAAAATTTGATGTTTTTATCGAAATTACGAACCGAATTCTGAGCTTATGTCATGGTAAATTCTGAATGTAAATAATCAAAAAGAAGAAAATATTTTTGTTCTACAAAAAAAAGTTGAAAAACATTTTCAAAAAGTGTTTGGAAAGACTTTTAGTTACAAGCAGTGGTGCCTGCAGTTTCGCAAGCAATATATGTGCTGTTACTATGTTTAGTGGTTAGGTGGCTATACACTTAAGGGCAACCAGTTTTGCATTTAACGAGAACTGCCGGCAGTAGAGTTTTCCTCCGAACACAATAAAAATCCCTCGCACAGCTAAGCTTACCAAACGCTCAGAATTTGAATTTGAAATATAAAAATTCGTTCAGAATTAGTTCCGACATGCCTGAACACAAGAACAACAACTGTAAAATATGAAGCAAATAACAAAAATTTTAAACGAATAGATTACCTCAGATAAATAGTTCAGAATTCGTTGCGAGTTCGATAAGAGAAGGCCGAACAAAAAAATAATAAAAATCCCGCAGACAAGTCTAACAGAATTCGTTCAGATATTTCGGAACATAATAAATAAAAAATCCTCAGGCAAATCGAACAGAAATTGTAACGACTTCGGTAAGTATTCTCGATAGAGTTCAGATATTGTTCAGAATTGTCTGATATCAGACATTGTCGGCAAATTTGGTTTACTGGGTATACTTATGCACATATTTGTATATGCATTTTTTAAAAGTCATACAAAAAAACAAAACTTCCTGCCCCTCCTCACTCTAACGAAAAAAATGCATATAAGTAAACATGAAATATAAACCACACATATGCAAGTGCAATTTCTAACAGAGGACACACACCTTAACACACACACAGACCATGCCTGCTCACACACTCATACGATTTTATGAAGACATGCTAAAGTTTTGGGGTGATCGTTTACATCTTAGTCAGGGCGTCTGCTGGCACGTATGGGTGGCTACATGTGAGTGTGTGTGTGCATTTTGTGTATTGGAGTTCTTATGGTTACATTCTAAGCATTTTTCAAATTCCTGTTAAAGTTATCCTTGCCTGCTTGTGTCGAATTCAAACTATGCATTTCACACACTCTTTCTCTTTGTCTCTCCCACACATGCTCACACAGTATGTCTCTGCTCAACGATTATACAAAATATTACTCAAACGCTACCGTGTACACATAGCCAGTGATAATGTGTTAATTTAAAGGGCGAATAATTATATTTATTTTATAAAAATTTAAGTTTTCAATTACTTTAAAGTTTTAATTAAAAAGAGTGAGGGCTTTATTCTCCTAAGGGTCACGATAAAGGGATTTAAAACGGCTTCCGTAGCAACAACTCGGCCAATACTTTTTTTTTATAAATAAAATAAGTTAATATCTACACATCCTAAAGCTGCGTTTTTCTGAACTTCCGGCTGTCTAAAAATCTATTAAACATGTAGGACTGGGCGCTTGAAGTGCTGCCAGCTATGTCAAATTCATACCAATGACAGCTAATTATATTACAAGCTACCACTAGCATTTTTATTGAAAAAAAGTTATTTAAAATGGAATTCAAACGTAATTTTGTGATTGCGTTATACAGGGATAATGTTTAACGCATGAATGAGTACATGTACAACACACACACACTCTGTGCTTTTGCATTTGTGGTTTTCAACGAAAGCCCATGCGAAAAGGAATTGGTGATATCGAGCTATGAAGATTGCTCTTCGCACAGTTCGAAGACTATACGCAAAGGCTAATTCTCATTAATTATCGTGAGGCTCCTGTATAAGTCATTTGATTTGTAGCCGAAGTAATCGTTGCGGCTCTAGAAACAGCTGTACAGTCTGTCTGGCAACCGTAGCCAATACATTTCACCAATTTTTTTTAGTTGATTCTAAAAAAAGAAACAACAAAAATGTCTCGAACCAGAATAAAAACTGTTCAAGTCAGGGACATAACATTTATATATATATTAAAAGATTACAGAATACTTAAGATATAGAGTTCATATTTATTCCAGGCGTAGTGAAAATGTTACATTTTAAGAATGAAATTCAATATCGGTCACAAACAAGCCCGTGTACAGCGATCTGTTCTTTGGACCTAATTTTCCACCACTCTTACACATTTCGACCGGAACGTTAACAATTTCGCGTTGGATATTGTCTCTAAGCTCGTCTTAAGTTGTTGGCTTGTTGACATAGACCAGTGACTTGATGTGGCCCCATAAATAGAAATCCAATGTTGTTAAACCGCATAAACGAGGTGGCCATTTGACCGGGCCATTTCTCGAGATAGCACGTTCTCCGAATTTGCTTCTCAGAAAATCGATTTAACGCGTGCTGTGTGGTTAGTGACACCGTCTTGTTGAAACCACATATTGGCTGACACCACATCCAGTTCTGCTCAAAAATAATTGTCTAACATGGCACGATAGCGCTCCCCATTGACGGTTACATGACGATTGTTTTCATCGACTACAAAATATGGCCCAATCATACCTCCGCCTTGAAAACCAGACCACACAGTAATTTTTTTGCGGATGCAATTATATCTTTTGAAGCACATGAAGGTCGAATAACGCCTATTTTGTTTATTGACAAAACCACTCAGCCAGAAATGGGCTACATCTCTGTAAATGCTTTTTCGATAAAATTCTGAATTTTCGTGAAACTTGCCAGAGCCTAATCGGAGAAATATTGGCGTTTCAAATGATCAAGTGGCTTAAGTTACAATTTCATTTAAAAGAATGACAGTTTGATTTTAAAAGAATGAAGGCCAAGATATTTTCGCAAAAGCGCCCCAGTTTGGGTTGAGAGATGCGCAATTCCTGAGGACGACGTGGAATCAACTAAGTTGGCTCATTTTGAACGGATACACTTACGGCTTCTCTTTGGCGCCGGAAAATTCAAAAGTGAACATTTGGATCCAAATTTATCCACTATAGCACGCACAGCTGGTCGGGTGGAACGATTATTACGCCCGAATATTAGAGTAAGCGCTCCTAAAGTTGCGACCACCGCCTCAGAATTTCGGTAGTAATTTTTAATGATTTCCAAGCGGTTTTGAAACTTTACCATGATGAACATGTTGACTTCGACTAACGTTTTGACTCTGGAAGATCATTAAAAATGGTTGAGGATGCGGAATTGTTATGCCCCTATTGGGAAACTTTATAGGGCCAACAAATCACAACCGGCTATTATACGCGAGCTAAGTCAGCTCAAAGTTAAAAAAAATATTTGTTTATAGCATTTTTAATCGTTAAATTGTTACAGGCAGCATTTCCAAACGCTAAGTGGTGGACGAAAAGGAAAACCCGCAAACTGATATGAAATAGTTCTGAAGTTGCAGGCTCGACTTTTACAAAATCCACGTCGTAGTGGTAGTCAAAATGTCAAACAACTGAAAATATCCTAGCAAAACATTCGATGCATATTCAAAAGTGAGTTTAAGCTGAAGTTTTAAAAGTTTCAAGTCCAACTTACACAATAAAAAAGGATTGTTAGAAAGAATATTAGAAAAGAAAGCATTTTAGAAAAAGGAGTTTCTACGCTTGCGCAAACGTGCGAAATTTTCAAATATTGTATTCTCTTTCCATTGAGCAGTTCATAAACTCTTAAAATGATCGTGTTTTCTTAACTAAATACAGTAAAGACAATTTAAGCCTACGAATAGTATGGGCAGCAGTAAGCACCGATGGATGTTGGCAAATTATCCCCTAAGAGCGTGGTGTCAAAGACAAAGTGACTTGTTATTGGGAAAATATTTTGGAGGCAGCATTAGAGCAGTGGGCACTAAAACATGTCCGTCATAAACCAGGAACGTTCCTACAGACGTCTAATAAAGCTCGCGTGAACCCATAGTGGTAAAAAAAAAAACAATTCCACCACACTTCATTTCATCCACCCAATTACATCTGAATTCTCAAGATACCAATACGATGAAGTTTTCCATCAAGTCCATTTTGGATACCAAGGTAAGCAACAAAAAAATATGCGCTGAAGTAAGCCATTGTACGGGAATGGGCCAAAATGCAGCATGATCTTGTTCGTGCAGCACTCAACGCATTTTGGACCGTTTGAAGGTCATAGTCTACGCATAGTCGGTAATACTCGTAGCTTTGTTCGATTTATATCGAGCTGTCATAGAGATCTTACTAAACGAGTTGCTGTAGAAGTGTTCTCTTTTAGGCTGTACGCAGGTTTACCACCCGCTTCACCCTCTCTTTTTCTTATTTTCATTGACACTTTCCGTTCAGACCGTGAATCTAATCTACTCATTTGCAAATGAAAGCAATCTCCGTCATTCATATTCATGTGACCGCAGGCCGAGTCTTCAAGAAATTGAAGACAAAAGGTTATGGATGAGACACTCGGCCCGGATTTACTGAAATCTCTTTAATATATTTTCAATATATGTGACAGCGCATAGAGAAAGGGGCCTAAGGGTAAAAAAAATCAATTTTCATTTTTTTTTATCTTTTTTTGATGTGGACAACATCTGAGCATCGAATGAGACCGATCCCATGCCCCAAAAGTGTTCTCTTCCAGAGAATTGCGCGTTTTATGAAGTAAAGTCGACGATTCTAAGCGCAAATAGAAAGGGACCTAATCTTTAAAATGGCTCTCCTGAACAAAACTGGTTTTTAACCTTAGGTCCCTTTCTATTTTGCACGTCACATTTATAAAACTTACAGCAGAAATGGATCACAACTCCCATATGTAAGCAGGTGCTACAAAATCATTCTTGGAGCTACTTGAACGTGTCCAAAGGAGAGTGATGGTGCTGACAGGTTACCGTAGGGTATCCAATTCTATTGTCTCCCTAGAGCATCGTCGGAATGTGGGTTGCGAGTCGCTGTTCTATCATTACTTTCATGGTGTGTGTAATTAGACATTCGTCGTCTTACAAGCATTACTGACGTGAGGTTGTTCGTTAGGGTTATAAGACTTTCAAGGAATTCACACCCATTTGTTATCGATTGGCCTATCGATCGCACTATTAACTACAGATCGAATTCGTTTTTCGCTCTTACGGTCCGTAAGTTCGGCTATCTTCTTACTGCAACTGTTGTGGCAACATGATAGGGCGTTGAGCTATGGACCCAGTACACGTTAGGCACTGCCTTCGGAACAGCAGTTCCAGCTTTAAGATTCGCTCTTAGCCTTGTTTGGTACACATTGTTATCTTTGACTGGGAATATATATTGCCACTGTGTACTAATGCCATTGGGAGTCGAAGTCTTTTGCGTAGCATAGGGTATAGACATGTAAAGAAATCACTGGCGGCCTGTGCGTCAGAAGTTGTGCGGCGTCTACCTTTCTTTATACAGTCTTTCAAAAATGGGTTTTCAAAATCCCCAAAATTTTGGGAAAACCTACTTGGGGAATGCCCCCAATGTTGACTTGAAACAAATTCCCAATATGTTTTCAATTGCATGTTATCATACTTAAGAACCCTTCAATCTTTTCTGTTTCCTTTCTAACCCTGTGCCACATCTAGTTGGTCACCCACTTCTCTTGGACACTCACTTCTCTCGGACTCGTTGCCCCAAAAACACTGCCCGCTGAGTCAATGACTACAAAGTGAAAGCATTTGTAGCAAACCAGTTGACATAAACGAATCGTTTCTGTTGGCTAAAACCCCATTTATATGTTAAATAATGAAATGTATTTCAAGAATTTCGCCAACATTTAAAATATTTAAATATGTTTTTCTGTGCACACAATCCTTTCAAATTTCCTTTTTCCAAACAAAAGTCAAGCAACTACTCCAAGTCGTTAACCTTTCCGTTTGCCAGCACAGGCAGGCAGGCAAGCAGACAGACAGACAGCCAACTGCTGAATACAAAAACTGTGGCATTTTCTTAAAACTCAAGAAAAAAGGGAATGTAGAAAATGTATGTATGGTCGGTCTTAAGAGAGCACAGAGGAAGAATACAAAAAAATCGAGACTATTGCAGTGAATCCTTTCTGACTGTATGAATGAGCGCGTATGCGGCTAAACGTTCGAATATGAAATATATACAGTTAAGGACAAAAAGTTAGGTTTACTTGAAGATATTTTAAAAGAATAAAAAAAAAACAATTTTTTAACATTTTAATATTTGTAATTTAATTTTATTGTTTCCGTATTATATGCGACAAAAGCTAGAAATAATTCACTGAGAAAAATAAAAAAAAAAACATAAAAGTTTTAAAAGACACGATAAAAAACAAAATGTTTTGAAAAATTTGGTTTTTTTATTTTTATAAATAAATAAATATACAAAAAATTCCGACGTCAAATTTTAACTTAACATTTAATAAACACTTTGGCTTTGTAGCTAATATTTTAAGTTTACATTTTATTGGTAAAAAGTCCACCAAATACTGGCAAATTCTATTTCAGAATATTATACCATGCCGACTGAATGATTCTTCCATAATTCGTCCTTATTCCTTAATTTTTAATGGTTCAATTTTAGCTTGAAAATGTTCTTAAAAAATTCTCTTGCACGTGTTTATATCGGTCTTTTGATTGAAACATTGAACAGGGATTAAACTGTTCTTGCATCTACATTGTAATACTCTTAGAGGAAAATTTTGTGACATTCATTTTCATGGCTGCACATTGGCATTTAAATCAGGGAATCCTATAGGACTTGGTATAACGTTTACGTTCTTATCCTGAAATCATTTTTGTGCACCACCCGAAGTGTGTTTTTCGTCGTTATCCTGTTGAGATAGTAATTTTAAGTGCTTTATCGATTCTGAGTAGTTCATCAGCACTTCGCATGGGATATGATTATAGGTCCACCAAATACCTGCAAATCCTTTTCAGAATAAAATACCATGCAGATTAAATGATTCAAACAAATTTCGTCCTTTTTCCTTGATTTTATAAGTCTCATTTTCCCACGAAAATTTTCTGAAATGATTTTATTGCATTCAAATCAGGGAATCCTGTGGGAATTGGCATCACATTTACGTTGTTATATAGGGTGTTTTTTTTATTGAGGTATAGAACTTCGAATTGAAATAAAACACAAGAAAATCGTTTTAATGTCCATCAATTTGGCTTTATTGGAAGGATAATTTTATGCCATTAGTGTTTAAATATGATTTCGGGCATGTGGCCGCCGCGGCTGGCTCGAATAAAGCCAATTCTACAGGTCCAATTTTCAACAACTTTTTCGAGCATATGGGGCCGTATGTTGGCAATAACGCCACGAATGTTGGCTTCCAAGTCCCCTAACGTGTTTCTGGTTTGTTGGCGTAGACGAGCGACTTCACATATCCCCAAAGAAAATAATCCAATGGTGTCAAATCACACGATCTTGGTGGCCAATTGACAGGTCCATTCCGCGAAATTATGCGCTCATCGAATGTTTCCTTCAATAATTCGATTGTGACGTGCGCTGTGTGGCATGTAGCGCCGTCTTGTTGGAACCACAACTCATCCACATTCATGCCATCCAATTCGGGAACAAAATAGTCGGTTATCATGGCTCTATACCGGTCTCCATTAACGGTAACTGACTCTCCAGCATTATTTCGGAAGAAGTAAGGCCCAATGACTCCACCAGCCCATAGAGCACACCAAACAGTCAGTTTTTGTGGATGTAATGGCGTCTCAAGGGTCTCATGTGGATTCTCTTCACTCCAAATGCGGCAATTTTGCTTGTTGACGTAGCCATTCAACCAAAAATGAGCCTCATCACTGAACAAAATTTTGTGATGAAAATCAGCATCGAGATGAATCTCATTTTCGGCCCATTTTGCAAGCGTTGTTCTTTTGTCAACCTGTTCATGATGAAATGGCAAACCAAACTAAATATTAATCACTTGACAGCTGACAAAATGGCCGCCAGTTAAAAAAGTGATGCCAACTTAAAGTTCTATACCCCAATAAAAAACACCCTTTATATAAAACCAATTCTTGTACCGAAATCTCTTCCTTGTCGTTATTCGGTTGAAAAATTATTTTTCAGGACATTATTTAATCTAAAAAGTTAGCAGCACTTCGGGATGAGTATTGGTTGGTATAGGTTTGTATCCATGTCTTCCTTAATATATATTTTATGGACCATACTAACAAGCCTAGGAAAGGACTTTGAAGCTATGATACTACCTTTTTTATAATTGTTGGTTATTTTGAGGCCGCCTAATCAACGTTTTTTCGTCATTACCAATAACATTTATTTAAGATTCATGTAATATATTGTAAACTAGCCTATTGCCAACCATGTTTTTACAAAATTAAGTAGGAGTAATATATTCGATATAATTTATATAAAAAAAATTACTGAAGTAATATTACTATCTGATTTGTTGTCTTCGCTAAATGCAAAAAGTTTTATTAATTTTAGCTGGATTATAAGAATTATTAAGTTCAGTTCTTTTATTCTAAATTTCTTATTGTAAATTGAACGATTTATGTGTACATCTAAAACGATCTGTCTATTATTTGGGCATTAAAGCGCATAAAAAAAGAAGCATGGAACAAACCAGTTTTCCTCAGAACTTAATTCGTCTCATACTGCTGTTATATATTCAAAATCTGATGTTTCTTAGTTGAATACTTTGTAATACAAATGTATCCGTGTATACTCTGTGAAAACCGTATTTGGAATTTACTCTCTTAAAGTATAAAAAATTCGGGGCAAAAATGAGCGGCGCCATGCTGCAAAATTGTATCTGTGTATACTCTGGGGAAACCGGATTTCAAATATATTCTCTTAAAGTATAAGAACAAAATTCGGTGCCAAAATGGGCGGCTCAACGCCTCTTTCTAAAATCGTACACATGTACTTTAGTTTTTTCTGAAACACAGTAGCATTCAGTGTAGATTTCAAGAAGATTTGCTATAATAATGTTCACTAAATTGCTTTTAACAAAGTGGGAGTGCCTACAATATTGTTCATTACATTGCCTTTAAAAAAAAGGGGCGTGACACTAAACAATTTTCTTCCCAAAACTTGTTTATTTCACTTTACAAAAGGTGGGAACATCGGATCGGAAATATATACTATTTCCGATCCGATGTTTCCACCTCTTATACATAATGATTTCTGTCCGTTAGGCATTGCTGGATGTGGGCGGTGACATGCCCCCCTCCTGTGTCCGAGAATAATCTATGACAAACTATTCCGCCACAATAGAATACTGTGTAAAGTTTACGTTTTTCTGCCTTTAATTATGGTCATTACATCGCTTTAAAAAAAAGAAGGCGTGGCACCGTTCACTTTTACCCCCAATGTATTTTATAACACACTAATAGTATCGATAACGATTCTGCTGTTCCTTACTCTAATAGTTTATAAGCTTTGGGTGTTTCGGTGCCACGCCCACTTTTTCTATTGTATCCGTTTCGAGCATGCCACAATCTACTGTTCCACAGCAGAATAATGTTGAAATTTTCAGACGATAGGGCTATTGTTATTGCTGATACAGCACTTAAAAAAGGGGCTTGGCACCGCCCATTTTTACCCGAAATATGTTTTATTACACATTTATACTAATTATAAGTATAACGGATCGGATATTCCTAACTCTTATAGTTTATAAGCTGTGGTTGTTTTAGTTTTTGGATGTGTGGTCGGTGCCACGCCCACTTTTTATATTGTATCCGTTTCGAGCATGCTACAATCTACTGTTCCACAGCAAAATACTGTTGAAATTTTCAGACGTTTGGGCTATTGTTATTGGTGTTACAGCACTTTAAAAAAGGGGCGTGGCACTGCCCACTTTTACACGCAACTGTTTTTTAGTTCGAACAGTATATATTCCGATTTTGATGTACCTAACTCTTATAGTTTATGAGCTTTGTGTGTGAAAAGTTTTTGATTAAATGGACTTGCCACGCCCCTTTTTAAATTTTATTCATTTATAGCATGTGAAAATGTCTTGGTCTACGGCAAAATACTGCTAAAATGTCCAGACGATTGGGCTGTTATTGTTGGCGTTACAGCACTTTAAAAAAATAGAGGCAAGGCATCGCCCATTATTATCTCCGAAAGCTTTTTATTACAAATAAATAGTATGTACACTGCGTCTGATGATCCTAATTCTTATAGTTTATGTGCTTTAAGTGAGCTAAATTTGTGAATAAGTGGGCGGTGCCACATTTCATTTAAAATCCAATTCTATTATAGCTAATATGTTACAATCTCCTGACCTACACGAGCATACTGTTTTAATTTCAAGACGATCGTCTTATATTTATAGGCGCTGCACCCCTTTTAAAAAAGGGGCGTGGCATCGCCCTTTCTTCTCCCGAAGGTATTTCATTACACACTAGTAGTATGTATAGCGATTCTAATGTTCCTAACTCTTATAGATTATGAGCTTTCGGTGTACTAAATTACTGAAGAATTTATTATTTATTTATAGGCGCTGTACCCCTTTTAAAAAAGGGGCATGGGATCGCCCTCTCTTCTCCCGAAGGTATTTCATTACACACTAGTAGTATGTATACCGATTCTAATGTTCCTAACTCTTATAGGTTATGAGCTTTGGTGTACTAAATTATTGAAGAATTTATTATTTATTTATAGGCGCAGTGCCGCTTTTAGAAAAGGGGCATGGCATCGCCCTCTCTTCTCCCGAAGGTATTTCATTACACACTATTAGTATGTATACCGATTCTGATGTTCCTAACTTTTATAGATTATGAGCTTTGGTGTACTAAATTATTAAAGAATTTATTATATATTTATAGTCGCTGTAGCGCTTTTAAAAAAAGGGGCGTGGCATCGCCCTCTCTTCTCCCGAAGGTATTTCATTACACACTAGTTGTATGTATACCGATTCTAATGTTCATAACTCTTATAGATTATGAGCTTTGGTGTACTAGATTATTGAAGAATTTATTATTTATTTATAGGCGCTGTACCGCTTTTAGAAAAGGGGCATGGCATCGCCCTCTCTTCTCCCGAAGGTATTTCATTACACACTAGTAGTATGTATAACGATTCTAATGTTCCTAACTCTTATAGATTATGAGCTAAATTATTGAAGAATTTATTATATATTTATTAAAAAAAAGGGCGTGGAACCGCCCAATTTTCGCCAACGATTTTATTGTTACCTACGTACAGCCTACGTACTTAACCTCTTGTACGTAGCTCTTACAGTTTCTTACAGTTAGTTAAGATCGTTTTTAAGTTTTGATCTCAAGTAGGCGGTGCCATGCGAAATCAAAGATCACAGTAGCCTTTTTTAACCAACAGTCGTGCACATATATTCTGTGGGAATGTCGAGAAGATAGGTTAAGTAGTTTAGGTTCCATAAATTAAATATATATATATATATATATATATATATATATATATATATATATATATATATATATATATATATATATATATATATATATATATATATATATATATATATATATATATATATATATATATATATATATATATATATATATATATATATATATATATATATATATATATATATATATATATATATATATATATATATATATATGTGACGCGCATAATAGAAAGCGACCTAAGGGTAAAAACCAGTTTTGTTCAGGAGAGCCATTTTAAAGATTTAAATACGTGTATCTTTGGTGAACCATCACTTTCATAAAAAGCGCATATATCTGGAAGGGAACACTTTTAGGGCATGGGATCGGTCTCATTCGATGCTCAGATGTTGTCCATTTCTTTACCCTTAGGTCCCTTTCTCTATGCGCTATCACATATATAGATTACAAGCGACTCGCAATTTTTTTCCAAGTATCGGGGCGTTATCAATTTTTATATGTATTTGCAAATAATATGAGATATCATCTCAGTCTATTTTTGTTATCTGTTGGACTTTCGTGCGAAGATCTAGCAAATTAAGTGTTCTCTACTAATCGGTGTCACACAGTTAAAGTAGAAATTTTAACTCCTAGCTTTGTTTTAAATGCCCCAAAAGACCTAAAAGGATTCCGAGTTTACTATAGCTCAATATGGTTAGCCACATTAGCTAGACATTCAGGGTCCTATCTATCAATATAAATTATGTTTGTCTGGTAATGCATTGCATACAAAATTCAGAAATCTTACAATGTTTTTTTTTTTGAAAACCAATGTTTACCTTTTCCTTTATCTTTTTTAATTTAAAGCGATGGAACTCTCGTTGCTCTGCAGTGCATAGCTTTACCAATATTTTTGGTATTTCTAATATTCCTATAGGATTATTGAAAAAAGCCTTTACCATTTTTAAATTATCATTTAACAACTGTTTTTTGCATCTTAAAGTTGTTATTTTTGTAAATTATAATTGATTATTAATGAAATTTGCCGCTGACCCTATTTTATTGACCGCACCTAAGGTTGAAATTTCTTATGCTCGACGATATACGAGTACCATGTTATTTTGAATTATAAGTCGCTGCCAGATTATATTTTTTTTTAAACTTTTCCCATTCATAATAATTTAAAGAAAAAATATTAAAAATGGCATTTCAAATTTGCACGAAATTTTAAAAATTGTTTACGAATTTTTAGTGGCCCTATTTTTTTGTCCATGACTGTCTAAGCAAAGACATATAAAAGTTTAAAAGTCAAATGACATTATTGTCATGCGAATAGAAGTGTACGAATGATCCAACAGAAACTACTACTTCAGTATAATACGAAACGGAAAAAGTCATGATATACAAACGACTATACTTATATACATTCTAATGTACACATATATATATATTGGAATATGTAGTAATTTATATACATTATATATGTGCACGGGTGTGTATGTATAAATTGTATTAGTTTTATATACAGCCAAAGTGTTCAAATGAAATCAATAACCCTTGGAGCATTTCAGACATCATGACGACAGCAAAATCACTTGGAAAACACGAACACGCATACACACCAAAACACAGGCATAAACAGCCACATATACGAGTAGTACCTAGGAAGCGGAAAAAGTTTTTGCATTTCTTACAATACATACACACACACAGCCAAACACATGTATATATAAACGTATAGGTACCCATGGCTTTATAGTCTAGAAATTCCAAAATGTTTTCATTTCTTCCATTATTGTTTGGTTGGTGTTATAAGTTCATCGCAAGGTTTGTACTTCTCTGATTTAATATAGTTGCTTTGCAAGTCATGTATGTCTCGCAGAGGGAGCTGCTCTTGTACAGCAGGTTTAATAAAAATCCAAAACAGGTCTCTCAGTATCTCAGCTTATTTCGGAATGAATCGCCAACTGTTTGGTTAAACAATTATGTAGCCTAAGCAATACATCTAATCTTCATTTCCTAAAGATGGTGTGAAGATTGAAGGTAAGAAGAGAGTGTGAAGTTTGTCCAAGGGAAATGTATGCCGGTTTGCAATTCCCCAGAAGGAGTTTGTTATTTCTTCCCCGGCACAACTCAATCTTCTGACTCGAACTATAACTTCATCATATTTTTCGTAGCAATAGGCGTTTCTCCTCCTGGGGAAATTTTCTAAAAAGTAGCATAAAACCGACTCAACTATTTTCGCCACTTCCTGAAGCCTTGCCTTCTGGGCAGCATTCTTTGCTAGTAGAGCATTTTGTAACATCCTGCAAAGGATGCGTTGTACTCGTATGCCCAATTTGATGTACGAATAATATATTCTGTTTTGTACGAGTTAGTCCTCTGGGTCCATGGAGGACCTGCTTCATTATTTTGCCAAAGGAAAAACTGAATTTGAAATGTATGCCGGTTTGCACTTCCCCAGAAGGAGTTCGATATTTCTTCCCCAGCACAACTCAATCTTCTGACTCGAACTATAACTTCATCATATTTTTCCTGAAGCCTTGCCTTCTGGGCAGCATTCTTTGCTAGTAGAGCATTTTCTAACATCCTGCAAAGGATGCGTTGTACTCGTATACCTAATTTAATGTACGAATAATATATTCTGTTTTGTACGAGTTAATCCTGTGGGTCCATGGAGGGCTTGCTTCGTTATTTTGGCAAAGGAAAAGCTGAATTTGAACTGGATGCATCCAAAAAGACCTGTGCATCAGCTGAGTAGGCTTGGCCGGATAATTGAAGAGAAGCAGCACCTCAGGTGGTCCCTGATGGCAGGTGGGATAAATGTCAGGAACGTGCCAAATACGAATTGAGGCAGCTGCATCAGTTTGATCTCATCTGGGCATTTCAAATTCAGAAAGCTGAATTTGAAATGTATGCCGGTTTGCACTTCCCCAGAAGGAGTTCGATATTTCTTCCCCAGCACAACTCAATCTTCTGACTCGAACTATAACTTCATCATATTTTTCCTGAAGCCTTGCCTTCTGGGCAGCATTCTTTGCTAGTAGAGCATTTTGTAACATCCTGCAAAGGATGCGTTGTACTCGTATACCTAATTTGATGTACGAATAATATATTCTGTTTTGTACGAGTTAGTCCTGATCGTCCATGGAGGGCCTGCTTCGTTATTTTGGCAAAGAAAAGCTGAATTTGAACTGGATGCATCCAAAAAGACCTGTGCATCAGCTGAGTAGGCTTGGCCGGATAATTGAAGAGAAGCAGCACCTCAGGTGGTCCCTGATGGCAGGTGGAATAAATGTCAGGAACGTTAGCATTAATTCGTGCCAAATACGAATTGAGGCAGCTGCATCAGTTTGATCTCATCTGGGCCAGAACCACGCGAGTCTTTCGAGGTCGAGTCTTCTCTTCTGGTTAAATCTCCGGGGGATGTTCCCCTAGCATTCATTTATTTACAGCTGGATACTGCTGCTGTGACTTCATCAGTCTTAATGTTGTTCAGACCAGCCTGATTGTTTTGAAGATCTAAAGGCTCTCTCTTGAACCGCTGGAGCTCTCTCTCTCTCTAGATAACGAAGATCGTACCTTATTTGCCTGGGTGGAGGCATTCCGTCCATGGGAAGGTGGTTGGGATGGCTACTGCGAAGACACGCGAGCAGATACTGCCTAGACAACAAGAAATTGTGTCCTACGATAAGGACATTCGGCTTCTCATATAGATGGTCCTCAGAAGACAAAAGGCGACACCCTGCTGATGTTCTCAGGGTGGCATTCTGGCAATTCTTAATTTTCTTCCACTTCGCGGTACTCACGTTCGCCAACCACACCGGCGCTGCGTAGTTCGCTACAGATCAAACTTTCGCTTTGTAGGAGGTCAACTAGGTTTCTTTGTTGGCTCTCAAAGTTCTGCCGGCTAGTGAGGTTCTTGTTCCTAATTTGAAGGTTTCGGCGAATAGCTGTAGCATTTGCAGAGGATCGAAAGTGGTCCCAAGGATTTTAGAGTAGTTGGTAGTCGAGTAGTTGACGTCATCGCCTTTCACATTAAGTGACAATCGCACATCTGCGGTCCATGTCGTGAACTTTATGGCTTATGCCCTGGAGACGGATATTGTCCTGTTCCTCTTAGTGAAGAAGCGTGCTAAGTCAGTGTTGATTCTCACAGTTGATTTTCTCACATATGTTATCCTTTTTAGGTCCTGATGCCTGAAGTGTACAGATTAATGACAGTTTAACGTGATTATCGCCATTATGGCCTGCACAACGGTGGTCCATGGCACTGGGGTAAGCTACAATGCGACAACCAACGCTTCTCCAATTATACTGGAGAGTACAATTTGAGGATTCGCTATGCAAACTTTACCTGCCTCATGCCAGGTGAAGCTTGCATATTTTCGTTTTTGTTGAAATCATATTTTTCGATTCGTTGAAATCTATATAAAACCTCCGCTACTTTTTGGGTCGTAGCACCAGGTCGATACGCAGCTCCACGCCCAGCATTCACTTTTCCTGCGATTATGATTTAAACTGAGGGTCGAGGGTCGTTCCCAAACAGGCCAGACTTAAACCACAGTTCTAGGGGCTCCTGACCTCCCCTGGTATCAAACTTGAGTCTTTGGTCTGACCTTGTAGTACACGTCTACTTTCCTTTTTGGGTTCCGCACACCCTGACTGGTAAAATCAATGTCTCTACCAAGAATTCGCTTTATGCTACCCACAAACACAGAGTATAAATAGGATTATACGAGATATATTTAAAACTTGCAGAAAAGCTAGTGGAATCACCTAAGGGAAATCAGGTGACCCCACTTGTCCCCTGCGGAGCCAGAATTGTACAGTCATCACCGTATGACACAATTTTAACGCCGTCTGGTGGTGCTGGAATTTAAGAGAGGTAGGGTTTAAACAGTTTTGGAGATATAGCCATACCCTTGAGAACGCCCTGTTTAACTTTGTGGGGCTACGACTTTCTGCTTCTAAATTCTACTTACGAATGGTGCCCACACATTTAGTTTACGACCCAACGTTTCAAACTAAGCAGAAGGGACGTTTCTGCAGTGCCCTCGAACAAAGTGGCATAATTCAAGGTGTCAAAGGCATTGTTAAGCTTAAGAGCAACGAGAAGCGTCCTGTCGTTAGGCTTGTTCTGGTTGAGGCCACGACTTATACGTGTGGTGGTGGCGTGTAAAGCAGTTTTTGTGCTTTGCTGCTTGCGGAAGCCATGCTGATGATCAGCACGCGGATGGTGTTCGATCAGGCTGGGAAGAAGCAGTGCCTTAAGCGGCTTTGCTGCTGGGTAGAGCAAGGAGATCGGCCTATACGATTCGCTTCTGCTTGCGTCTTTGCCTGGCATCAGTAGCGTTTTCCAGGCAGCGGTAACTAAGTGAGTGGCTATGGGAAGATTAAGCTCTTCGATCATGTACTCTTTTTCTCGGCTACCCGAGCATCCGACGGAATGGGTTAATTACACTGTGCTACAGCCACAATCGGTTTGGGATGAAACCACCGGGGAAAGTTATATCGGTCAAAAAAGGTCATACGTGTCCCAGCGTTTCGTTGGGTCTCATCTAGGAATCGAGATATATCGATTTGAAGTTAGTAAGTATCGTATAGGGGAATTTGTCACGTTTTTGGCTCTTTTGTTTGACATAACTTGAGAACCACTCGTCCGATTTAGCTGAAATAAATTTTAAAAAACCAAGAATTACAATTCCCTTAATCTGTTCCGTTTTACCGTTTTGGATTTTTTATGAATTAAAAAAAAAAAAAAATTTAATTTTTAGGCAAAAATATTTTTTTTTTTTTTCATACATTTATTTATAATTGCGAAACTGTTGCTTAAGTAGGAAAACGGTTTAAGAACAGATTGGAGGAATTGTAATTCTTAATTTTTCTAAATTTGTTTCAGCTAAATCGGACGAGTGGTTTTCGAGTTATGTCAAACAAAAGAGCCTAAAACGTGACAAATTTCCCTATACGATACTTACTAACTTCAAATCGATATATCTCGATTCCTAGATGAGACCCAGCGAAACGCTGGAACACGTATGACTTTTTTTTTACCAATATAACTTTCCCCGGTGGTTTCATTCCAAACCGATCACTGATCCTTACCATTTGTCGCAGAGTGTTATTAAAGCTGCGGTTGGTGGCTTCTCGGGAAAGCATCCCAATTAGCCTTTTGTGGTGAGATGAAAAAATGCCAGATGACGTCGTTGACCAGGCCAGGCGATGTCATAGTTATGCCTCGTGAGCTATGCGTCCTAATTCACTGTGCAGAATGTAGAGCTATCAATTTGCACAGCCAAAGCTTTGTCCTTCTGGTCGTCGCTGTCTAGGAGGGAATGACACATTTGGTGGTGGGCATTAAATCTCCTAGCACCAGACGGTTATTGTAGCGGATTGCTACTGACTTGACTGCTATCCCTATACATTCCAGGTTTGGGTCTCTAGAGTCTAGCTCAGGCGGGATAGGTCTGTGTAGCACAGAAAGGTGTAACAGAAAAACCAATTCCCCCACCTCCACTTCTCGATCCTTACGTAGCACGTTGTATACCTCACAACTGTGCAGGCTGTAGGTGGCATAGGGGCTAGCGTGTCTGTTGAACATAAAAGCTGTTAAACGAATTAACCTAGGATACAGAAATTTTGCATGATGATGGCTTATAAACATGAGCTGCTTGGGATTGAAAATAATTGAAATCGGCTTAAGGAGACTAACTTTTCCTTTAATGGGCTTAAGATACCTCGGGAAGAGAAAATAATGCACAATTACTTGAAAGATTTTCGGCTGACTTTAGTATATCTATTTTCTCCAGAAACTCTCGTACATCTCGTCAATCGTTATCAGCTTTTTCTGCTCTCTACAAGAATTAGAAAGAAATAGAGCATGACAATGGGCCAACAAAACCAAAGTCTGCTTATACATTTTGGTACTTCTAACAAATCTAACCATAACCAGCTCTTACAAAAATCTGTGATAAATACATGCTACACCAATGCCACTACTCTATGCCGCTACACCAGTCAACCCAGGCTTAATCTTGGGTAAGATCATCTAACAGTTTTCAGCAGCGAGTTGTCCACCTCGTAAATGCCGGCGTCTCTTTACGAGTAAGAGTTTTATCTCTTAGCCATGTTAAAACTTCTCTACAGATGCTTTTACAGTTCGGAGCGCTCGTCAAACAGTAGCTCACGGTCGGTCAGTATAAGAATTGAATAGTACATAGCTCACTGATTTGAGAGAAGTTCCCCCTTGACCCTTAATGGGATATACTTATAGTGCGGTTCTTATAACATTTTCACGAATAAACCGAAATTTCAATCTAAAAAGTAAAAGGAAACAAATTGATATGAATCTTGAAGTGTAGGATACCTAAGACTCGGCTTGACTATTATTGTTTTCCACACCTACCTTAATCTCGCGCTCGCTCTCTTTCCCTCTCTCTCTCTCTCTCTCTCTCTCTCTCTCTTTCTCTCTTTATCAAACATATAAATGTCTGTTATGTGTGATGTATGATATGCAATTTGACTTGCGGGGAAAAACTAACCTCCACGGCGTTTTTCCACGCTTTGTCGATGCATAAGTGTGCGTGTATATGCCGCTTTGGGGTTTGCTAGTTACACACATACACACTCTGCCAAATATGCACTCACCCATATACTCTCATATTTCAGTATTTTTGTTTGTGTGCATAAGTTTTCGGTGCTTTAAGCCAAAAACAAATTGTTGTGTTCTTTAGTTGTTGTTGCCCGACAAAGTCGGGGCTAAGGGTGGTGTAGGGAAAACAACCAAATAAATAAAATGGACTTTTGCCAAAAATGTGTCTGAAATACTACATGTGCGAGTATTTTGCCTGCATTCGGCTCCCCAGAAACAGACAGGCTTCCGCACACACATACACAGATAGCGCTCGAGGCCCTAGCAGTATGCATTATAAAATTAACGTGCCAAATAGGGTCATCACAAATCAACACGAGGCCAACCAAAAAAAAAACACACACACTATCACATAACTTTGCTGAGAGCTTTGCAATCACAAAAAGTGCAAAACAAAAACAAGGACAATGAACTTTAGTTGTCGGTTTTTATCTTTTTTTTGAAAATTTTAAAGATATTTTGTATAATTTATGTTTGGGGAATTTTAAAGAAAATGGTCATTGGTTTAGTTAGAAAACTCAAGTGAATATAAACCAAGAACTGCTTTAAGGAGTCCTTCCGAATGTTTCTTAAATATTAGTTTGATTTCGCCTTAAGTTTTATCTCTAGTACTAGTAAAGACGCCGAATCTTGAAACTACAGGATAACAGTACACGCACACAGAGAAAAAAATAATGTGAAATCACTTGGAACTACTAAAATTCCGTTGTAAAAAAACAACTTCCGTTGCAATCACCGAATAGGATATTCAGTTCGACAAAACCACAAGATCTTTAATATGATCGTCGTATTGTAGACGCAACTAATTGATCGGTCATACTAATAAAGCGAATAAAATATATTTAGTTGTCATAACTGGTCGTTGTGGCAATAGAAAAGACGCTGCCATTTTTTTTTTTGAGAAAAAAAGTGTCTTATCGAACATTTTTAATTTTTTTACCCTTAACCGAAAAGTGTTTAGTGTACTTAATTTGCTATTCCGTTTTTTACACCACGAAATATTGATCGGAGACCCTATAAAGTAAATATATTATTGATGGTCGTAAAATTCTGATACGATCTGTCCATGCCCCTTCGTCCGTGCTTATATTGAAAGTACGATAGCGGTCAAACAAATCAATCTGGAATCCTGGTATTTCGCATGATGTTGGCTTATTAGTTATGATAAGCTGTTGGTAAAACTATATGGGCTTAGGGGGGAAAAGATTCCCTTTAAAGGACTAAAGGTACCCCGCTAAAAAGTACACTTTTTTGAGTATATGCTGTACAAGTCAATGTGGACGGACAATGTATAGAACTGCTACTGTTGCTTGTGACGCCCTTAAAATCTCAAAAAAGCATAGTTCCTGTACGGGTTGGCTCAAATAAAGAGCAAATTTCAAGTTTGGTATACAATAAGGATTTGATACCTGGGCCGATAAAGCCAAACAAAGAGATATACAGGGTGTCCGTCGAGAAGGTATACTACTTTGTTTATAATTTTTGTTTAAATGGAAGAGAATGGATCATACACGCAGAGAAAATATATGGTTACTATATGGTCACGGCAACAATAGCATGTTCTCTGCAATAAAAGTATGGTCGTCGCAACCATAGTATTGTCTACTGAATTTAATTTTGACAATAGTATGATAGCGGCAATATTAATATTGTTTAAATGTAACAATAGTATTGTTGCAAAATTAAGAAATGAAAATATAAATATGGTTGGTGCAGCAAAGGTATTGTTTTCATGGGTTTTATGTTAACAATTACATGATTACGGCGATCGTACCGGCAAAATTGTATTTTTTTTCTAATTTGACAATGTTATTTTTACGAATCTCACGCAGTAATAGTAAAAATAATTTAATTTTTTCGAAACAAACTACGAAATATTTTAAATAAACAATTTTTTTTTCCTGTTTAACAAAGCACTCTTATTATTACATAACTTACTTAATAAAATTCTCTATTGTTAAATTACAACTTAACACAATCTTTATAAAAAATTTTGGGGACCATAGTATTATTGTGTGTAAGTCATACTATGGTTGTGAGGATCATACTATGGTTGTACGTTAAACATAATATGGTTATGAGGATCATAATATGGTTGTGGGGATCATAGTATGGTTGAATGTGAATAAAACATGGTTGTGGGGAGCATAGTATGGTTGTGTGTGAATAGTTATATTGTTGTGAGGACCTTAATATTATTATGGATATCATAGTATGGTTGTGTGTGAACAACCATATAACCAACAATAGTATGATGTTCTTCGAATATTGTTATCCCAACCATACTTTTTTTCTGCGTGTATATTGATAAATCACCATATCTGGAAATTACTTGTTCGGGAAAGAGGTCTCGCAGTAATTCCATTTTAATCCTGGCTGTATGCGATATGGCACCGTCTTGTTGATGCCACATGTTAATAAAGCCCTAAATATGCAGTTCTGGCGTTCAAAAGTCTTCAATCATATCACGATATCGCTCTCCATTGACAGTTACCGTTCCGCCGTTTTCACTTTCATAGAACTAAGGTCCAATGGTTCCTCCTGACCAAATTGCACACAAGACGGTCGCTTTTAATAGATGCAAAGGTGACTGATGCATAATTTGAGGGTTTTCCATTGTCCAGAACCGGCTTTTCTGTTTATTCACAAATCTATTCAAATGAAAATGTGCCTCGGGCGAGATGTAAAACCCTATTGGCATATGTGACGCGCAAAATAGAAAGGGACCTAAGGTTAAAAAACAGTTTTGTTTAGGAGAGCCATTTAAAGATTAGATCCCTTTCTATTTGCGCTTAATATCGTCGACTTCACTTTCATATTCTCATTCGATGCTCAGATGTTGTCCACATCAAAAAAGGAAAAAAAATGAAAATGGATTTGTAACCCTTAGTTCCCTTTCTCTATGCGCTGTCGCATATGTACGGCGGCGTAAATGTTCTTGTGGAAGAAGCTCTTGTATCCACTGAATCTTAAATGGAAACAAATGCAAATCCTTGTGCCAAATTGTGACCAAAGTTGTTCTTTACAGACCAAGCTCCTGCGCACGGCGTCGAATTGAAGTTAATGGATTGTTTTGAACACTTTCGTGAGCAGCAGTTATGTTTTCAACCGAGCTTACAGTACCTTGTGGTCCCTGCTTGGGCCTATCAGCGTCAGACCCTTTTCCTTTGAAATCATTCACTACACGATAAATAGTGCGTTTTGTTGGCACGTTGTTTCTCCCAAAAATTTCACATGACTTTCTCATCGTCACAGTAATCGATGATTGATTTTGATGAAATGTTTTAACGATTAAAACACGTTGGTTTATCGAATATTTTCCATAATAAATTTACCATGTGTCTACTTCACGACTGCCAAATAGGAACTGTCAAGACTAATGTTTCCCAAAATAGCGGCAAAAGAATGTAGTATGCGTGGACTGCTATATATATTTCTGGCCTACTAATGAAAATGCGAATATTTATCATCAAAAATGGTTTTATTGTTTTTCAAAGTACTCTCCAGCATGATTTATACTTATACACTTTTGCATGGGCTTAAACATACTGTCGAAGCACTTTTTCCACTCCGATTAAGACACCTCCTAAACATGGGTTTTGAACGCTTCAACAGCATCTTCTGGCGACGAAAATCTATGACCTATGATTTAGGTCTCCTTCGAAGACCCACACGTTCGATTTCTGTTTTGTTTCGCGCTCATACGCATAGATTTATGCGACCTGTGACGATATTATAACGCCGTTTTTGGACGACCTTCGTCTTTGAGCGAACGTCGGCCAGGATTGAATTCATTAAACCAGTTTTTCACGGGGCTAGAGGATGCTGCTTCATCGCCATACAAAGATTTAAGTATATCGTTGCACTCTTGTCGTGATAATCCACATCGAAAGTTGTGAAAATGTTAACGAGTTAATTCCATTTTTTGCCAAATTGATTTTTTCAAGTCACTGTAAACAACACAAATGATGGTCATACCTCAAAAAGATCTGAGTTCGTTTATGCTAAAAAATGTCAAACTTTCCAATAGAAATCTCAGATGGCGCCAGGCAACACTTAGGGTTGCCTAGAACAGAAATATATATAGCAAACTATGTACCTTCCGCCGCTTTAGAAGAGAGGTTCGCTCTATCGTCACTACGACGTTTGTTTTTTTTTTATTAAATTTGAGTTAATTTCCTTTTGTTTTGTTTAACAAGCTTTGGCATTTGTGAATATCAAAGCTTTTTAAAAAATCACAGATAACTTTCAAGGCACGAGATGACTTGTACAACTTAAAAGGACCTTTCATGATTTGGCCAATTTTAAAGTATCTCCTCGGGGTATGTAATGATTTTTATTAACAAACACACATACCCATTTACCCATACATCCATACGCACTTATGTAATTCATGACTTTAATTATAACGCTCCAATTATTGTGCACTCCGATTAAAATTAATGTATTGTAAAATACATTAATAACGATCAAAAATTTTGTATTCATCATTTGCCAGAACAGTCAAATTTTAATAAACTTTTATGCAATACGAGTATACTCGAAACACACACACGAAAGCATACACAGCCATACACACACACACTCTGGTGCACTTGTATAAATAAATATAATAAATCAATATGTACATAAAGGCAACACACGCATAAATATATGTGCACAAACGATTTCTGTTTCATTTTTTTTGTATTGAGGACTTCCTTTAGGCCAAAATGCGAAATAAAATTTCTGATTGCTTGTCGCATGGTCGGTCGGCCGTTTGGTCGAACAGTTGGTCGATCGATCGAACGGTCGTTTGGTCCATATACATACTTGCACATATAAATAACAGGCATTTTATGGTTATATACTATAATCATATGTAAAAATCGCCAGTGTTTGCACACGCAAACATACTCGTACACTCGTAGACTTGTGCCTGTGTAAGTGTATGTCTGCTTGACTATGCCATTATCTGAAGGCGAAACCAACACTCACACGCACCAAAGTAATCACATACTTGCATACGTATGCAAATAAAATTGATAATCAATCAATAATTTAAAATAAACATGTATGTATGCATGTATGTGTGCATTTATCTGTTAGTGAATAAATGGGTGAACATATACAGGGTGGCTCAAAAACACAACCATCCATTCAGGCTTTAATAAATCTCTAAACTGAAGCAGCATAGTTTCATAATTTCTATATTAAAATGTTAAATGGACCTAGACATTGTTGTATCCAGAAAAAGTGGAAAAAATTATTTCGGGGTTATGAACATAATTATAGGCAGATCTTCTTGAACTATATGTGCTACTGTGCGTCAGAAATTACTATAATATCGGGTGATCAATCTAAAGGTATTTTTTCAAAATAAAAAAAAAATAAAAAAAATGTGAAATATTTGGGGTTTATAAAAAAAGAAAATTGTATGCCATTTATTTTTGAATATAATTTCCTTTAAATGTTGGCCGTAACTACGCTTCAGGTTGTCCATTCTGGGCGTCCAATTTTGGATGACTTTTTCGAGCATTTCGACCGGTATGTCTTTAATGACACGCGTAATGTTAGCTTCCACAGCCTGACTCGTAGCTGGTTTGTCAGCATATAATTTGGACTTTGCGTAGCCGCAAAGAAAAAAGTCTATAGCTGTGATATTACACGATCTAGGCGGCCAACTCACCGGTCCAAAACTTGAAATTGGCTGCTCTTCGTAATAACCTCTCAATACTTATAGACTCATTCCTTGAGCAGCTTGAGACGTTGTCGTTGAGCCAGAAATGTGTCGCATCAGTACAGTTGCACAATTTTGAGACGTTGTTTCGGTGTAAGTCTTTCCACGATGAAATGGCAAACAATACTGAAACGAAAAAAAAATGTTGAACACAACTCATGCGAAATCTGTGAAAAAGGCTATTGAAAAAAATACCTCAAGATGGATCACCCATTATATGTGTACGATTTTAAAACGAGGCGTGGTACCGCACTGTTTTGCTCCGAATTTATTTCTTCATAGAGAATATATGTGACAGTGCAAAGAGGAAGGGACCTAAGGGTAAAAAAATCAATTTTCATTTTTTTTCTTTTTTTTTGATGTGGACAACGAATCGAATGAGACCGATCCCATGCCCGAAAGTGTTCCCTCCCAGAGATATGCGCGTTTTATGAAAGTGAAGTCGACGATTCTAAGCGCAAATAGAAAGGGACCTAATCTTGAAAATGGCTCTCCTGAACACAACTTTTCATCAACTTTTCACTTTTTTTTTTGATGTGGACAACATCTGAGCATCGAATGAGACCGATCTCATGCCCCAAAAGTGGTCCCTCCCAGAGATATGCGCGTTTTATGAAAGTGAAGTCGACAATTCTAAGAGCAAACAGAAAGGGACCTTATCTTAAAAATGGCTCCCCTGAACAAAACTGCTTTTTAACCTTAGGTCCCTTTCTATTTTGCGCGTCACATATTTAAAGTCCAATTTTCACACATTAAACACGAATACAATTTTGAATGTATTTAGGTAAGAAACATCAGATTTTGAATATATAATATGAGTGTGCACAGAAGTAAATCTTGGAGAAAAATGTGCGGTTTCACGACTCTTGATTTTAAATAGCTCTAATGACCAACTAATAGGCAGGTAGTTTCAAGCTTTAATCATTACTTCAAACTATAAAGAAACTTATAACATTAAACTTCTTAAAATAGCTTAAATTGGCTTAAATTTAAAAAGAAGCACTTGGTTTACCCTGGTTACTTTACGTGCTTTTTCGTGTGTTGTAAAATCTTCAAATCAGATATAACTTAATTTCGATAAGATTCAAATTATCAGTATACAAATTATATCGCAAATATAACTATTATTTATTTTTGCAATGACATGCTTGTGTTAGAAAGCGCACCGTTCTAGGGCTAGTAACATACATTAGCTAAATGTCTCATGCTATGAAGACCAAGTATGCATTAACATTAGGGTGCTCCTTCGACACATGCTCGTGAATTTGTCTAAAATTGGCATTAGCTGGTTTATAAGCATCCAAGGCTCATTAAAATGGTTCTATGGATTCATTATTACTTGATTCTAGAGTGGAATTTAATGTCTGAGGAACTCTGAACAGGAATTCAACATACCCTAAAAAAAAGAAGAAAAGAAGGAAGAATCTGAATCTGAAGATGACGATATGGCCTTGCTCTTTTCGATTAAATTCGTAATGGCCCCAGCCATTCACAACAACAAATACAGAAACAATAGTAAGGCAAGAACATCGACCTTTTTTGTGTATACTTTCAGCTTATATTCTACTTCGACTTTTAAGGAATATCAAGCAAATAAATAAAAGATTATTTATTTCATGGTTCGCGTCCGACGTTTCGCTGACAATTTTCCAGCAACTCTACCGTAGACCGTCTTTATGTCGCTATTCTAACTTACTATTTCCTGGCTGCCTTACTTCACACTTTATATTTCAAACCACTGCTATAGCCGACTTCAAATCACAATTGAATATTTTTTCTCCAAATTCTGTGAAACCGTGTGAGTTTTCCATGTTTTCAAACCACAACCCTACACACTTGAATCTCAAAGAGTTTCAGAAATTTCCATACACTTTTTCGCCTGAAAATCATTTGTTGCAATTGCAACTTTACTCCGGCTGCTCCCCCTCCCCCCTAGGAATTTTCACACAATCAACAAGTACAAATATTTCTGGCTGTTCAGTGGAGTGGTAGAAAAAAAACTAAAAAAGAAAAAAAATGCCGACAGGACCACTCTACTCCACAAATATGATACACTTTAACAACACTTGAAAATGTCTGGCCCAGACCACTTGTGCCAATAGGCAGACTGTCAGACTATCAGTCAGTCGCTCCGGTGCTTCAACGAAATGTAAATGTGAAGTTTTGCTTGGCTGGTTGTGTTTGAATGACTTTCGGTTATGTTCTGGCCTTTGCTTTCGGTAATAGTTTAACAAGTGCGAAGGGAGTTAACAGCGGACGGGTCGACTATAAAATACTCTTGGCCAGCGAAGGGTTCACAGTAATTAGAAAAAGCATAAAACAACTAGACAAATCAGCGAACGATCGGTCATGGGCATATTGACTTTGGAGAGGTAAGGTTTCCTTTGGCAAATTTTAAATTGTTTCGAATGAAATCTTTATTGTCTGGCAGATGTGTAATTTTTTCTTAGGAAGATAAAATGTCTACCCCATGTCCCTTTGCTGTAAAACAATTAAAGAAACTCTATAGAAGGGAGTTGTGGTGTATTTTGTACTTTACTTTTGTCAAAGGATTGTGTAGTAATCTTAGCGTGACTAGCAATTTTCAAGATTATCATGTCTTTTTTTGTTGGCTTCTGGTTGACAGTCTGGGCTTTTTTTTGCTGGCCGTCGCATTCGCCTGCCTTAAGGCAAATTTATTTGTCTGGCAAATATGCGATTATTGCAGTAGTCACGTACTTCCGCTGCAGTTTACTGTAATTATGGCAATTTCAGGCCTAAGTTTGGGTAGTTTTTTTTCTACTTGCGGATGTCTACATTTTGACTGGAAACGAAGTCCAAAGTGAAATTGACAAGAAAAAGATAAACATTTTATTAAAAATTAAAATTAATCTGTAATAACTCAATTCAAATAAACATTAGGGATTTTATGTATTGAATGAGGGGAATGAATCCCCACATTTTGAATGGGGATTCATTCCCCTCGAGGGACAGCGAGGCAGACGGACATGGGAGACACGCTTAATTCTAGATCGACAGATAGGAGTAAAACAGTGAGAGTGGTGGACAAATGGAGACCATCAGTCTGTGGAGACCGACACAGTTAGGGAAGGATCAGAGTGATGGACTGACAAATTTGTATGGAAGACAAACCGAAATGGGAGACTAAAAAAGAAGTAGTTCTATTAAGGGTAATAATTTAAGTATGAAATGGACAAAGGGACAGGCGGGCTGATGGACGAACGTACCGAAAACAAGCTTAATTCGAAAAACTACTCGTACAGAAAGGAAAGGCAGAGAGATTGAGATGGACAGAAGTTTTTAAGAGACAAGCCAAATTTAGAGACTGGAGAATTTGGAGTAGCAATGTAGATTTCCGGTATTGTTTTAAGAAAACCCACCCCATTTCTCGCCAGTGTCCGGAAAAGCTGCAACATTTGATTTTTAAGAGATTAAAGCAGACAGTTTCATGGCTTAACGAATTTATGGGAGATAAACTGAATCTGAAGACTTCAAATAGAAAAGAAATAGAACGAGGACGCCCGGATTGATAACATGATATGGAAGACAAGCTGAAGCTGGTGAGCGGTAAAAGTGCATATACAAAAATAGGTCCTTATGGACAGGTTCAGTATATACAGAGAAAGAAAGGCGAGCCTATAATAAATATATTTATGTACTTAATTCCCCCAACATCCCAATAGGACCAAGGAGAAATTATCTTAAATCAGTGAATTGTGCACTGTGTAATTCTTATACTCGCTGACCGGAAGCTACAATTCAACACCAGCTACTAATGGCTAATGCATTTTATAGAGAAGTTTTCTCGTGGCTAAGAGAAAAATCTCTTACACGTAAACTCTCCGGCATTTACGAGTTGGATACCCACCGCTGAAAAATTATTTGATGTTCTTACCCAGACTAGAACCAGAGTTTACTGACATGATAGTCTGCACGCCCTTATCACCTTACGGTGGCCCCCAGAATAAATTTAGAAAATCTAAACATATTCAAATTAAACTACAAAAAGGTCGGAATTAAATAAATCTAAGTTGATTGAAGTTGAGTCGATATTTCAATAAAAAGCTGTGGTGTTGAGTTTAGTTAATACGACTATCATACAAGTAAACCCAGGCTCAAATCCATAAAAGACGATTACAAATTTCTAAAAGGTTTGTTTTTCAAGTAAAATATTTATCCCCCAGCCTTGAAAAAAAGCGATTCTATAAATTGTTGAACATTGCATATAAGAATTATATCATAAACTGAGCACTGATTAGGCTTCTCCTTATTCCTCAATGGGATTTTCAGGGAATTATATATTTTTTTGATTGTGCACTTCAACTTTAGCTGCTGCTCTGATTTTATTTAGCCGCCGCCGAAAAATTCCACATGTCTTGAATCACGGACATGATAGGCTACATTAACAGTTTTTGGGGTTTCTGATCATCGGCGGCATGAGATTGTAGCATTTGATCAGTCTTTAAAGCGAGTCCAGGGTCACACAAATGAATTAAACAAAGATTTATTTTGCAGCTCGCATTGGCATGGTGCACAATGATTCTTCTTCTCTTGTTCCTTTTTTGAACTTCTCCGAAGACTTCAGGCAAACAGATTGTGGTATATCACTCAGAATTGACCGTTCTACGTTGCTCAAGCGGAACAGTCGCCACATGACTGGTTTTGCCAAAGAAACAGGCGACGATTTGCTACGAAGTGCTTCTTCCACGAACAATTTTCGTTGGATTTGGCTCGTCTTCGAAGGCCCATTGCTGTTTTGTTTCGGGCTCATGCGCATAGATCCATGATTCTTAACCTGTGGCGATCTTATAAACGTCTATTGAAGCACCGCGACCCTTTATTTAAAAAAATCTTTGCACCAATCGACACGAGCCTTTTTTTGAGCGATGGTCAAATTGTGCGGCATCGAACGAAAACAAACCTTTTTTAAGGCCAGGTGTTCATGCAATATCGAATGTATGCTGGTAGAAGAAATGCCCAAGGATGCCTCTATCTCACGGTATGTGACATGACGATCTTGCATTATCAGTTCACGCACGGCATCAATGTTCTCTGGCACAAGGACCGTTTTCGGACGTCCTTCACGACCTTCGTCTCTGAACGAGCGTCGGCCACGATTGAATTCACTAAACCAGCTTTTCACAGGGCTAGAGGATGGTGCTTCATCGCCATACAACGAAGTAAGTTCATCGATGCACTCTTGTCGTCAAAATCCACGTCGAAAGTTGTGAAAAATGATCGCACGAAAATGTTCACGAGTTAATTCCATTTTTAATATATAGCAACCCTCGTAAATTTGACTATATTTGTGCAAGTTTCCATATAGCTCCCACACTAAGGTGCGTCCTGCAATTAGGGTCCCACTGCACTAGAAGCCAAATGCCAACTTCGATCATTATCAAATAAAACAGTATTCACACTAGAGAGTCCGAAAAACCGGTGTGTTCAGAAAACCGCCATTTGAAGGTTTTTTCAAAACCGTGTTTTGAAAAATCCTACTCTCGGGTTTTTCTAGAGCAAAAAACGAGTTTTAGCCTTTTTCCTAAGTATTGAAAATAATTTCCTAATCAAAAGTAAAGTACTTTTCCCCCGGCAGAGTTAGAACCTCTTTACCTAGATTTTAAAAAAGGTCATATTTGAATTTGTGGGAAAATTACATGTGTTTGGCAGCTATATGTCCATGTTTAAATTGGTCAGATTTTCAGACATAGAGTCCGTCAACGTTATTTGAGCAAACTCAAAACAAATTTAATTTTTTGCTTCTTGAGGTGTCTTTGCTTTTACATATAACAACTTAAAAACCTGCATATCGGGTTAAAGCTACGAGTATTTTTGAGAAACCCTCTTAAAAAGCGGAATTTCGGCTTCGGTTTTGGACACTCTGGACTGTATCCATCTTTATGAAAAGCCATTATGCAAATGGAGTTTATTGCAGAATTCTTTTTTACTCATTTTCAAGCTCTTCGGTCTTTCGTGCTGCCTTTATCTTCCAAATCCCAAAGATTATCGCCTCTTTAAGAAATTTCGGCTCCAGCTATTTTCCGTAGTAAAAGTTTGTATAAGTTTAAGTGTTTTTTTATATGGAAAAAAAACTCTATTGATTTTTACTAATTTTTTTTTTGATTTGTGGACAATGTTTTTTTTCTTGTGGCCAAAATAGAGCTAGGCCTTAAGAAAATTTCGAACATAAAGTTTTAAAAATCATATAAGAAGCTGATGATAGCCTGCAAAAGGTTTTCAATATTATATCTAAAGTTTAAAATTATTCTGCAAAAAAGAGAATATAGCTTTAAGCAATTTGAAATTTAATTTTAAAGTAAAGAAAGAAAGATATTTGATTCGAACTTCCGGCAGAAGTCAGGCCAGCAGTCACTTAACAAAGGCCATGCATGTACCTACACACAGGCAACTCACTTACACATATTTGCCAATCCTTCGCCACCCCCTATACCGCAAACATAATGGAAAAGTACTTAAAATTGCAGCTGCAACTACAGGTTGTCGCTCGGTCAAAGAGAGCAGCAGAAATAGTAACAGTAGCAACTTTGTCATCATCTTCACTTCAAATGCAACTTCAACGTCAACCTTGTTATCAATGTCGTCGTTGTCATCATCATCTTCATGCTTACCACCGTCAACGACGTCGTCAGTGTCGCCATCAGAGCTACGGCCGCCACTAAGACCACCTACACCACCACCGGCGTCATCGTCGTGATTGCACTCATTTGAAAAGTACTTGATGTTGCAGTTGCACAGTACTTAAATCTTTTCTTAAGTTTCTTGACAACACACACACACACAAGAGACTACACATACATTTGAAGATATCAAGGAGTTAAGCAAGACAAAAAGCAAGGACTACAGGCGGTTTTCTCGATTTTTTTTTTTTGTATATTTTTGTATAGAACAAAAATTACACTCATACAAATGCCAGCGAAGCACAATGACTGACTTGGTCTCGCTTCGTCAAAGCGATTGCCGTCAAGTCTTGCAGGATTAGAAACTTTACAAACGAATGAGGATTTGGACAAAATACTCGTATAATAGAAATAAAAACCAAACACATTCTCTATATAACTTTCAATTGAAGACCATATAATGGCTGTTGATTCTCTTGTAAGGCAAATAAATTTCATTTTATTTGATTTCTGTTTAGTGAGCGTGGCGTTTCCTTTTATCCCTTGGCTTTCTTTTACCATTGCCCTTCTGGTACAATCACAACTATGACTAAGAACATAAGTAAATGTTGCAGCAGGAATTTAAGAATTTCAAAATGTGTATGAAAGGCAGGCAATGGAAACAACAAAATGTCCTTAGGAAAAGTCGGTTTCAAATACTCGAATGTGAAAAAGGAGCAGCATATTTTGGGTAGCATATAAATGTATTGAAGTCTCTCGACTCTAAGGCTCATACTTGATAACACCGAGGGCGACCAGTTTGATTAGTGACATTTATGGTTGTTGGTAAATCAAATGTGTTTTTTTTTTGTCTCATTTTCTAGCCTTTTCAGAGGGATTTGAACGAGAAGTTTTCATGTAGAGTTTTCAGCCATGCATTCTGCAAAGTGTTGGGAAAAAGATTTGGAAAAACACTAGTTTTCGGCAGTTTGCATAGGGTCCTTGGAACTATTGATTGGTAAATCGATTTTAATTTTGTTGAAGGAATCTTCCAACATTTACAATGAATTCAGATAGAAATTGTAATTAATTTTCATTGAACAAAGCCAATGACAGCAGTGAACCATGTGTTGAAGAATGTCGACGAAATTTGTATACCAGCGCCATAATCTAGTGCGATATGAAGACATTCTACTTATACACTGCCTTCAATATACAGGGTGGGCGATTTAACATTTTAAATTTGAATAGGCTGCTAAAAACAATTCTGATAGTTTTTTTTTCAAATTTCTGGCAACCATCGATATTTTACGCACTGTTTTTGAAAATAAAATAATCAGACGAAATTGTGATACTCGTACCAATTAGCCGACTCGGAGCTATGATTTGAGCTCTTTGGACTATTTTCTGTGGGAAGCCATTGCGGATAAATGTAACTCAAAGCCTAGAGAGCCAATTGAAGCGCTGAGACATGAAATCGAAGTTGCTGTTTAAGAAATACGATCCGAAACAATCAAAAATTTACTGAAAAAATGGGTTGATCGGATGAGATACTGCCAAGCCAGTAGTCATACTAAAATGATGATGATCGTATGAATGATATTGTGTTCCAATATTAACTGACAGGGTTCAACCTTTCCAAAAATGATTAGTCCTTTTTTACAGCCGATTTAAATTTAAAATGTTACGGGCTGCTACATATATGTCTGGCCTAATAATGAAAATGCGAATATTTATCATCAAAAATCGTTTTATTGTTTTTCAAAATATTCTTCTTTAAGATCAAAACACTTTTGCATGCACACAAACTAATTTTCGCAGCACTTTTTCCACTCCGATTGAGACAATTCCAAAACAAGATTTTTAAATGCTTCAACAGCTGCTTCGGGCGATAAAAAAAACGTTGACCATGCATTTTTTTCTTGCTTCTTGGGAATAAGAAGAAGTTATTGGGTGCCAAATCAGGGCGGTATGTTGGATGGCCCATCGATTCGACATCTTAAGTGGTCAACTAGCTCATCGTTTCGGCTGATGTGTGAGAGCTCGCATTGTCGTGATGCAAAATTATCCGTCTTCTCTTATTATCTTTCCTCATTTCTTCGAACACTATTGGCAAACAGATGGTTGTATACCGCTCAGAATTGACCTCCAATGTTCCACTTAAGGCACTGTTACAACATGGCCAGTTATACCGAAAAAAACAATCATTTCTTTCGATGTAAAGGGTGTTTTTTATTGAGGTATAGAACTTCGAATTGAAATAAAACACAAGAAAAGCGTTTTAATGTCCATCAATTTGGCTTTATTGGAAGGATAATTTTATGCCATTAGTGTTTAAATATGATTTCGGGCATGTGGCCGCCGCGGCTGGCTCGAATAAAGCCAATTCTACAGGTCCAATTTTCAACCACTTTTTTGAGCATATGGGGCCGTATGTTGGCAATAACGCCGCGAATGTTGGCTTCCAAGTCCCCTAACGTTTCTGGTTTGTTGGCGTAGACGAGCGACTTCACATATCCCCAAAGAAAATAATCCAATGGTGTCAAATCACACGATCTTGGTGGCCAATTGACAGGTCCATTCCGCGAAATTATGCGCTCATCGAATGTTTCCTTCAATAATTCGATTGTGACGTGCGCTGTGTGGCATGTAGCGCCGTCTTGTTGGAACCACAACTCATCCACATTCATGCCATCCAATTCGGGAACAAAATAGTCGGTTATCATGGCTCTATACCGGTCTCCATTAACGGTAACTGACTCTCCAGCATTATTTCGGAAGAAGTATGGCCCAATGACTCCACCAGCCCATAGAGCACACCAAACAGTCAGTTTTTGTGGCTGTAATGGCGTCTCAAGGGTCTCATGTGGATTCTCTTCACTCCAAATGCGGCAATTTTGCTTGTTGACGTAGCCATTCAACCAAAAATGAGCCTCATCACTGGACAAAATTTTGTGATGAAAATCAGCATCGAGATGAATCTCATTTTCGGCCCATTTTGCAAGCGTTGTTCTTTTGTCAACCTGTTCATGATGAAATGGCAAACCAAACTAAATATTAATCACTTGACAGCTGACAAAATGGCCGCCAGTTAAAAATGTGATGCCAACTTAAAGTTCTATACCCCAATAAAAAACACCCTTTACTTCTTCCACAAAGACTGTATGGGTCTTAAAAGACCCATACAGTCGATTGCTATTTTGTTTCGGGTTCGTCCATGATTCATCACCTATGACAATGGTTAACACTGCCTTTGAGCTATCGCAGTTATATTTTTTCAACATCTCTTTGCACCAATCCATACGATCCTTGTTTTGAGCATTCGTCATATTATGTGGGATCCAACGAGAACCAATTTTTTTCACGGTCAAATGAACATACAAAATCTTATTGATGCTTGTCATACTAATGCCCAAGGATGCCTTAATCTCGCGGTATGTCAGTCTCGCTTAATCAGTTGAAGCACAGCATCGATGGTTTCTGGCAATGTGACCGAAATGGGAAGTCCTTCACAAAAATCATCCGTCCGAGACTGAACTCTTAGAACTAGCGAATAACAGTGGTTTTTGATGGTGATCTTCATCGCCAAAACAAGTTGATTTAAACACTCTTGTTTCGATAACACACGCCGAAAATCATCGCACGAAAATGTTCACGGGATAATTCCATTTTTTTGACTAGCACTATTATTAAGAGAAGCATATTCTATAGGCTGATCCATCTAGAGGTATTTTTTTCAAAATAAAAAAATACTAAAATTCAAATCAAGTGTAGAATCTTTATTGTGCAGACGAAAGGAATATAAATAACTTCCTTCAAATGTTGGCAACTGTAATATGGAAATGAGCGTTCGGCGAAAAACAAGCAGGTCCGCTGTTTTCGACTAAAATTGTGCTCAGTGATGAGGCCCGTTTCTGGCGCAACGGCAACGCCAATAAACAAAATTGCCGCATTTGGGCTGAAGAGGAACCAGAAGAGTTTCAAGAGGTGCCTTTATATCCAGAGAAAACCACGGTTTGGTGTGGTTTATGGTCTGGTGGAATTATCGGTTCATATTTTTGCAAAAATGATGATGGTCGAATCGTAACTTTTAATGTTGCTCGCTATTGCTTTATCATATCGGACTTTTTACTACCTGAAATTGAAGCCCTTAATCTTGACGACACTTGGTTTCAACAGGACGGTGCCAAACAATGGATCGATCTAGTGAGATGTAATTTCAAACAGTAGCTACTTTCGCACTTTGAACAGGTGAATTGGCCGTCTAGATCGTGTGATATCACACCTTTACACTTTTTTCTTTGGAGCTACGGAAAGTCCAAAGTCGCTGACAAACCAGCTATGATTCGTGTCATTCACGCACCCGTCGAGATGCTCGAATGAGTCATCCAAAATTGTTCCCTTAGAATGGACATCCTGAGCCGTAGTTGAGGCCAACATTTGAAGGGAATTATAAGAATATTCAAAAAATTTTACTAAATAATTATTGTATCGAGCTCGATATAATAATTATTTAGTAAAATTTAAAATAAAGGCCGAATACAAATATTAAAAATTACTGCGTGTATTCAAAAAATTAATACCATAAAATTTCCTTCAAATTAATAAAAAAAAAATTCCACACTTGATTTATATTTTAGTATTTTTTTGTTTTGAAAAAACACCTCTATATCGTTCTCCCTATATAAGATGGGTTAGTACAATGTGTGGTAGGCGCACATGAAAATTTTGTATTTTGTTATCTTGATTCCACTAAGGGTTCCACTGTGCGACGGTTGACTCATGTGGACCTAGCATTATAGCTCTACAAGGTACTCGCTTGAAATCGGATCTTTCTAAACAGAAGTGCATAAGCGACGAGCCTTCTGTGTACCTTATTTGAGCATGTATCTATTTTTACTGTTTATTTTGGTGTAATTGTTATAAAGTAGGTTTGAGAACGGTATGATAGGATTTTTAAGTTGGGCCCCCAGGACGTATACGTGTTATGAAGGTAATGTGTATTCATGTTACGTATACGCACGATGACCTCCACTCGGGCTGTCTATGACTGGATAAAAAAAAGATACAAAAAAAAATTTAAACTAAATAGCCAGAATGTGATAAAAATGTAAGGAAGAGTTTATTTTGGCTTTATTTTAAAACTGGATTCATCACAGTGTTTTTACCAGATTCGTTCCTCTGTTCTATTTAAAAGAATAACTGAAATCATTACAAAATACTTTTGCTATTTATTACAAAAACCCCGCTTTTATATTCATACCAACACCAAGTAATAGTCACCCACTTTCCAGCACTCACACACACACACATGTATATGCAAATAAAGAATCAAATAACTTATGCCAACTTAAAGTACATAGCGTACACTATGTATAGAGCACATACTCCTACATATGCTAAATGTCTATATACAAACATCAGTTAGCCCTTGGCCTTTTTTGGGGTAAAAAGGGGAATCAGATAACAAAAAGGCAACAAAGAAAATGAAACAAATAAAAGCGTAAATAGATTTTTTCCGGGAAAAATGCAATAAAACTTTATGATATTATTTGGACCACTGTGAAAGTTCCATGGAGCAGGACACATATACAAATACGCACACACACACAATCACACACCAATAGCTCGAGTAACAAAACAACTGGTCGAATAATAGGGAAAAAACTAATAACACAAGGAGGGTTTGTTACGACGAAGTTCCCCCTCCCGATTAATGGGCCAAACACGCACTGTGAAAGTGTCGAAGATATATACATGTGTTGGTCTCGGTGCTGGTGTTATTAAAGTTTTTGTGTAAACAAGAAGCCCACATACGACTAGGTTTTGAGGGACTCTAAGGGAGTCTGTGCCTATGTATTGTTTTATTTTCGCTTGTATTGTGGTTCTTTCACTTTGCTCGTTTTATTGGAATTAGGTTTTTTTCTCGTTTTCTTCTGGCAGGCTTTTGTTAATTAGGTTTTTTTTTGGTTTTGGATGTAGTTTTGAGAGTGCGTGTGTGTGGGTGTAGGCGATGGTTATAGGGACAGCGGAAGTGCTTATACATAAAAGCTTCTCTCGGCGTACATTAAGCTCTTGTTTGCTGATAATAGTGCCCTTGACAGTCTTTATAGCGGGTACTATTTTGTGGCCTTTTTTGGGTGAAGTGTTTAAATTAGAAATCTTAAATATTTTGATTTGAATTTTGCTTTTATTAAAGTGAAAAAGTTCTAAACGCTAAAGCCGCAATGAAAAGATCCTAACGACGACCTCAAGAGTAAATGAATATCTTTAAAGTAATGTGCAAACATCTCTAAAAAATTAAGTTAGTGGTTCGAAGCCGGTTTTGAATGGAACGTACCGGTTAGTGAATTGCAGAGTAATATCATGGAAGGAATTAATGAATTTCGAGTCTGAGTTGCATAGTGTTGCCATACTGCCATATTTTTAAGACGATTTTGATGCCCATCACTCACAGCAGGGAACAGCATAGCAAGAAAAGGAATTAGAATACGAAATCAGGGATCGTGATTCATCTTCTTATAATGCCGATTGTTTTTCTTTGAAGTATTAAGTAAGCTATTAGACATTCAATCCAAAGCAATTCATAAGATGCGATGTATTTATCCTCGAAGTATTGTGAAAGCATCTCTGTAAAAAATGCGTAAATTGTTCGGAGCCGATTTTGCACGGAACGTCCCGGTCAGTAAAAAGCAGTGTTATATCGAGCAAGGGACTCATGCCTTTTGTGCCGTATACGAGTATTGTGTCAAAGTTTCATGGTGTCGCCATATTACCATGAATACCATAACTCATAGCATGGAATAGCATGTAACAAAAAAAAAACGGTCGGTAGATGAAACTAGCGATCGTGATTCGTCTCCTAGCAGTGCCGATTTTTATCTTTTTTCTTTTAAGTATAGAGTAAGCCATATTACATAAAGAGTGCTTTTTTAGACATGCGCTTTTCAATCTGGCAACTGAGTTGGTCTTTTTGACAGCTGTCGCTTGATTTATGCTCAGTTTGGTTTGTCATTTCATAATGAATAGACTTACTCTGGAACAAAGTTTGCAAATCATGGCAAATGGGCCCAAACGAGATGGCCAACGATCCTGATTTTTACAAGAAAATTTTATTCACCGATAAAGCTCCCTTTATGTTGAATGGGAAAAATAATAACCAAAATTGTCGCATTTGGAGTAATGAAAATCCACAAGCCATTGTTGAGACGCCATTACATCCTCAAAAAGTCACTGTTTAGTGAGCTCTATGGACAGAGGGAATCATTGGTCTATGTTTCTTCAAACGGAACGCTATAGAGTCATTATGAATGACTTGTTCATGCTTATATTGGAGGATGTTGATGTCGACGGCCACTGGTTCCAACAAGACGGCGCTACATGCCATACAGCCAACGAAACAATCATTTTATTGAAGCAAACTTTTGGTGAGTGCTTTACTTAGTAGGGACATAAATACTGTTACTTACACACTTTTTAGGCTGTAAAATAAAAAGTGCTGAATGTTTTTGGACCAAATATTTTTTAATATGTGTGACGCGCAAAATAGAAAGGGAACTAAGGGTAAAAACCAGTTTTGTTCAGGAGAGCCATTTTAAAAATTTAAATACGTGTATCTTTGGTGTACCATCACTTTCATAAAACGAGCATATCTCTGGGAGGGAACACTTTTGGGACATGAGATGCTCTGATGTCCACATCAAAAAAAAAAAATTAATAAAGTGAAAATTAATTTTTTTTTACTCTTAGGTCCTTTTCTCTATGCGCTGTCACATATTGATTAATGTATATTGTATCAACAAGGAGTCTACTTATTCGAAATGTCCGCCTTTTGCCTTAACACACGCCTTAAGTCGCACTGGCCAATCGTCAGTAGCTGCACGAACCTTGTCCATTGGAAAATTAGCCACAGCTCGAACCAAAGCAGTCTTAAGAGATCTAATGTTGGGGTATCTTTTGTGACAAACCTTGTCCTCTAAAACCGTCCGCAATTTGTAATCCGATGGGTTTAAATCTGGACTGCCGGAGGGCCATTCTTCAGAGGAAATGAACGCTGGCAAATTGTTTCGAAGCCAGGCCTGGGACGTTTTAGCCTTATGGGCCGGCGCAGAATACTGCTGGAAAGTCCATGGCTGGTTTTGGAACAGGGAATTGTTAAGAGGCTTCACAACAGCTTCCAATACGGTATCTCGGTAAACTTTGGCCGATGTTTTGACTCCTTGTTCGCAGAAATGCATGTCAGTGACCCCATCGTAAGAGACACCCCACCAAACCATGACTGAAGGTGGGTGATGACCCTTTTCCAACCTTGGGATCAGCTCAGATGCTTCCTTAGATGACCGCGCATACACTCTCTCATTTTGCTTGTTAAAATTTTTCCTGAACGGTAAAAATTTTTTCAACGGTGAACAAAATTTGTCTGTGCAATTTATCAGCGTGCTTTACCAAAAGACGTTTGCATTTTTCAATCCTATTTTTTTTAAAGCTGCAGTCAATAAATGACCGTTACGTCGTTTTAAAGCCCCATGTCCCAAGTTTTTTTTAATGATTCGACTCATGAACTTTTACGTGATATTCATCTCACGGGCCATGATTTTATGTTTTCGGAGCGGATTTCTGTGAATTCTTGATTTAACGGCTTTGATGACATGCGGTGTTCGAACAGAGCGTGGGCGGCCCGACCGGTGGCGGTCTTTTACATCTCCAGTCTCCTCAAACTGTTTTTTGTATCGGTAGATGAACATGCGGCTAATCCTTAGTGGCCGGAGCGTTATGAAAATATCGTTTTTTTATTTCACACTTGAAAAGCGCTATTACAGCGATACGGTTCTCATTATCTGACGACTCCATGATGAAAGTTGAAACAATTTTGAAATCGCGTTACAGACTAACGCTATTGAGGTTAGCTTTCCAAACCCATAAGACAATAACGGGGTATGTTCAGTTCTTCTATTGAAATGGGTGTGTTCAATGTTGAAACAGGATGTATGGCCCTACTAAGTATCTTGTGTCGTGGGCCTATGGCGTGGCCTCCTAGATCGTGCGATTTAACACCGCTGGACTATCTTTATGTGGGGTAATGTGAAGTCGCTTGTCAACGCAGATAAGAAATACGCGAAAAGAAATGTGGACCAATGATTCCCTCTGCCCATAGAGCTCACCAAACTAGTTATTTTTTGAGGTCCGACACGATTGACGGCTTGGAAGAGAATACTGGGCGCATTAAAACTGACCACGGCCCCAAATGTTGCCAGAAGTGGTCGAAAATTGGGACTCTCGACTGGAATTTATTCGAGCCAGCTGCCCGAAATCATTTTTAAAACATAATGGGAAACCCTTACCATTATAAAAGAGCTAAGTTCTTGGCCATAGCTCTAAATAATGTGGGCTTTATAGCTTCTAGAAAACCACACTTCTAAAAAACACCCTTTATATTGAAAAATTATCTTTCAATTTGTCTGAAATCAGATAAGATTATAAAGTTCAATAGCTGACAAAAAGTTCAAGGCCTCTATTACACCGGTATGCTTTAAGCAATTGTTACGAAAATTTAAGGTTATGAGTGTTAACGTTTAAGTTTCTTAACGCTGGAAAATTTGAAACTAAGACAAACCCTGCAGCAGCCCTGACAATATTTGGTAGCTTTCTTTGTTAACTTCTTAAAAACACTAATGCCTCGTTGCCGGTGGATAAAAAATGCGTAGGTCCGTGGGTGTTTTAAATTAAGATTTTCCAGGATTATATTTTGTTTGATTTACTAACGGGTAATCAATCTAGAGGTGTATTTTCAAAATACTCGTGAAAAAAAATACAAAAATTCAAATTAAGTGCGAAAGCTTTATTGTTCATTCGAAAATACATTTTAATGCCATTAATTCTTTGAATATAATTTCCTTAAAATGTTGGCCGCAACTACGCCTCAGAGTGTCCGTTCTAAGGGTCCAATTTTGGATGACTCAGGCGAGCATTTCGAACGGAATGGCTTTATGGCACATAGCGTGATTTTGGAGGTGTAAGTCTTGCCATGATGAAATGGCAAGCAATACTGAAAAGAAAACCAAAATTAAGTTAACTAACTCGTAATCGCGTGAAAAAAAAACCTTTTGATAGATATATAAGTACCTCTAAATGGAACACCCTACAGAATCAGCGGACCTTACAAAACACTTAGACGCCTCTATCCTTAATACGTCAAAGCTATAAAAACCTTACTAAGGCAACATTCGAAAATGGAATTTTGTAAAATGTTTTGATATTATCGCTACTGTGATGCTAGTGAGGAGCAATTGGCTGATTCATTTCCTGGAAATGAAATTTCTCCAAGAAATTTAATGTTTTACACTACTGCCTACTTATAGGGGTATACAAAATCCATGGCCTATTTTTAGGCAGTCTATACAATCTAAAAATATTATTCCATTTGCATAAAACCTTTAACATTCTGCTAAATCAGGGCAATGCCTTTGCCTACGCCTTCACCCACACTTAATTACCCCAATTAATATCAATCATACGCCACCTGTCGATAGCTCTTTGAAGGGAAATCCATCATGTAAAAGACGCTGCCTTTCAAACACTCTTACGTGTGGTGCTTTTTCCAAGAAACCTGGCAAGAAAAAAGCGTTGCCAAAACATGAAACATAAAATCATATTGCGCAGAAACCTCATCATCATAATCATCACCAAATGGTATTACTTGTTGTTGTTATTGTTAGTATTATTATAGACATTTTTATTGATGGGCTCAACGCTTCATTGAAACACATTTAAACGTAGACTCAAGGAGCGGGAATTCAGGCGAAACGAAAAGTAAAGGTAAACACCGAAAAAAACCTTCAAGATTTCCCCCACATCTCCCCTTTTTAGGGGAACGCAGGTAAACGGAATGGGGGTGGGGGGGGGGGGGGGGGGGGCAAGGAATCTATAAACAAATAAATTACAAAATAACAGCTCGAATCAAACACGTAGCGCAAGCCGAAAACAATTTCCAGGGAAAATAAAATAAATAAAAAATAAATGAATTATCGATAAATGCGAGAAGGGAAGGAAACTCCGGCACAGAGGCATTATATGCATACGAATATAAAGGTATGGTTTTATATGTTTAAGTTTTTTTTACAAATCCAGACATAGAGCAGTTCCGGGTACAGGCATACACAGCTAGCTAGACTTGGAGCTATTCGTTCACCCTTACCTCTACAGTTTTAGCCCAATAAAAAGGTGCTCCATCATTTCCGCCTGAATTGGGAACTAGGACCTTAAACCAACGCTTTAACACATAAATACAAATAAACACAAATCAAGTGTAAATAATGGCAAACTCCAACGTAGCTCATCATGATGATGCTGATGATGATGAGGAGGAGCCACTGTTTGTGATATTCCCAACCTAACATTGGCCTATGCACCATAAATATTACAATCGAATTTTGCCGAAATTTAAGCAACTATTTTTTGCTTTGATCCCTTTAAATGTGCTTGAATTATATATCCTCTTAAGAGGACTTTAAATGGCAGGGACTTACGCAAAGAAAGAAACAACCGGCCTGAACGACTTCAGACTTTAATGCGTGAAGTAAATCAACTGGTTTTGTTTAAGGCACCCCCCTTGGTCGCTTTCTCTTTCTCTTTAGGCGTCTGTCAAACTGTCTAAGAATGATAGACTGTATGGGAAAGGTCTTAGCTGATTATAAATATGCCAATTGTATGACTATCTATGGACACATACATGCAAGCATTTATAGACACGCACACACACATACACATACTTATAGACCTGATAACCATAAAGAGCTAGAGTGCATATACAAGAATATATGTGAAAAATCACATTAATCTACTGGCCTATAGCCTGTGCTCAAGCCAACATAGAACCAGCTACGAGGGAGGATTACAAAGTTAGGTAGGTTTTTCGACGTTTTTGATTTGCAAATAATTATGGGCGGTCCAACTAAAACGCACGATGTATATTGGAAATAAAACAAACAGTTTTCAGAGAACTATCTTAATAGTTTTTATTATGGCGCAAAAGAGCCACTATTTCGTTTGGTTGTGTGGCAAGAGGCACCATACTAATGAAACCTCGTACCGTCCAGGTCCACATCCTCAATTTTTGGCCACAAAAAGTCCGCTTTCATCTCGCCATAGCAAACACCATCCACGGTAAATACTTGGTCGAACTTAATTTCGAAGATGTACGGCACGATAATAGAACGATGACACAACGAACTTGCCGAGCATGCACAGGTGTTTTCACATTTCTTATTCGACTTGGTTTGCTTAAATTAAAGCACAATCCTCCCTATTGTGAACCCATTTGGTCAATTGTGCTGACCAAAAAATCATTTTGATCTTAACGCCCATTTTCGTTAAAGACTTTAACGATCTTAACGCGTTTCTCTACAGTTGAATTTGCCAAATACTAAAACAACGAAATGTCAAATGAAGTTGGGCAAAAAACTGGATGTTAAGATGTGACGTACAATTAACATCGTGCATTATGTTTGGAACACCCTTTTTTACACTTTAGCGATGACAGTAAATTCTTTTTCTACTCAAAACTTCGATGAAATGTAAGTTTCATATCTCCGCAGAAAACAATAAATCGCTTTACTCTCGAGCAATGATGGGGTAATTCAAACATATTTTCAAAGTAAAGGGTTTTTTTGCAGACGTGTGGGTTTCATGAAGAAATAAAATGCATATAAGGCATGATAGATTTTAAAGTTCCCTACTTTTTTGAAGAAAAAAACACCGAAAATTCAACTTAAATGGGGAATGTTTATTATCATTTGAAAGAACATTCTTTGGCATTTATTTTTTGAAGATTACGTCTATCAAATGTTGGCCGCGGCTACCTCTCAGATGGTCCATCGATTATGTCCAATTTTCGATGACACGTTCGAGCATTTTGACTGGTAACTGGCGAATGACACGCGTGATATTTTGCTTCAATGCCTGAATCGAAGCTGGTTTTGTCCGCATAAACTTAAGACTTTACATAGCCCCACAGGAAAAAGTCTAACGGTGTGATACCACACGATCTTGGTGGCCAATCGACCGGCCCAAAATGTGAAATTACCTGCTCACCGATGTATTCTCTCAATAAATCCGTTGATTGATGCCATGTGTGGGAAGTGGTGCCGTCATGTTGAAACCAAATGTCGCCGAGTTCTCGAGCTTCAAATTCGGGCATCAAATAGTCGGCTATCATGGTACGATAACGGTCGCCATTGAAATATGGACCAATGAATCCACCCGCCCACAAACCACATCAACCGTTGTTTTTTTTCTGGATAAAGTGTCAGCTCTTGAACCTGTTCTGGTTGCTCTTCGTCCCAAATGCAGCATACCCATTGTGCCAGAAATGGGGCTCATCGCTAAACAAAATTTGGCTCGACAACGTCGGATCTTCTTGGAACTTTTCAAGAGCCCACAGAGCGAAGCGATGTCGCTTGGGAACGTCGGGCGGCTTCAGTTCTTACACAAGCTGTATTTTGTACGCTTTCATTTTAAGGTCTCGATAATGCAAACTTATTTCCCAAGTAGAGGGTGTTTTTTCCGACGTGTGGGTATCAAAAAGAAATAAAACGAATATCATTTAAGAATTTAGTTAATTTTTTTATAAAGATAAGGGATGCTATTATGTTTTAAGAATGATTTCAGGCCGCGGCTGCCTCGAATAAATTCCAGCAGAGGGGCCCAATGGGCGTATGTCAGCACTAACGCGTCGAATATTCTTTTCCAAGGCGTCAATCGTGTCGGGCTTTTATGCGTAAAAAAGCGACTTCTCATAACTCCTTAAAAAATAGTCCAGCGGTCCAATCACCGTGTTTTCTGTACGCAATTTTGTGCAAAAACATTCGTTCTAAGTGGAGCAAATGTATTAAGAAATCATTCTTCCCAAAGTCCGAAGTGTTGGTGCATACACAGAGAAAAAATCAATTGAAAATCGGTTTAAACTACAAATATTCGGTTGGATAAATATACTTTCTGTTGCATTCACCAACATTTTCTGGTATCGATGGTTACGTGATTCGACTAACCATAAGATGGTAGCTGTGATAATATTACAATACTTACAGCCACTAAGTCGGTTGTACCAACCCAATTCAGTACAATAATTGATTGCCCCACATAGAGGGTTGTAACAACCAAACAATTATTAAGTAAATGCTTTTTTGGTATCAATAATTGGTGGTAACAACAGAAAAGGACTTTGTAGTAACCAAACTTTTTTAAATTCGCTGTGGTAACATATTATACTATGCACACAGCGATTATAACCGAATTTTCTGCTAACCAAATGTTGGCTGTTGCACGTACTATCCATGAATTCCATCGCAACCACTGAATGTTGATTGTAAAAAAAAAAATCTCGTCTAACTGTTAGGCTCCTCATAAACAAACTAAACTAAACATAAACAAACTCCACTGATAGCATATGTTCAAGACAAGTGTACCAACATAAAAAAGGCTAATCGAATGCACGTAGCCTGAGAAATTTTAAAATTCACCTTATCTTTTGAACACTCCTTAGATGTAGTCCTGGGATTTTAGTTTTAAATTCATAACTCCAACAAAGAAAAATGGGGTTAGTAAGGAAATATTCCTGGAAGTCTCTACTTAAGAGACGAACTGGAAAAGTCCAGTTGCGGGCAAGATACTTCGTAATTAGTTGATGCAACTGCAGCACCTTTCTGGACTATGCTCAATCCATACAAAATGCCCGCAAAACTACGAGGGCGGTTCGGAAACTTCTTAGCCTGGCACAAAAAGCGCGATATAAACAGAAAAAAGTTAAATGTTTTGGAAACTTCCATCTCTGCTATGAACACATGATAAATTTAGTTTCGATCTGGCAACTCCTTCATATAGAAACTGGTGTTCACAAAAGACGCACCCGCGATTTTTTTACAATGGAAAAATAAGAAATGCGTGGTGTTATTAAATATTTACATAAAAAAGGTTTATCGGGACAAGAAATTCATAATGATGTGGTGAATGTGTTAGGTGAAAGTACTCCTTCATATGCAACAGTAAAAAATATGGTTGCTGAATTTAAACGTGGTCGTACAAGCATTGAAGATGAACCACGTAGTGGACGTCCAAAAACAGCAACAACAACAGAAATTGTAGCCAAAGTGCATGATATGGTATTAAATGATCGACGAATAAAAGTGGGTGAAATAGCTAATATCATGGGCATCTCAAATGATCGAGTCCATTTAATTTTGCATGAAGAACTACAGATGAAAAAGTTTTCGGCAAGATGGGTGCCGCACTTGTTAACAGTCGACCAAAAACGCATAAGAATGAACATTTCTCAAGCTTGTTTGGATCGTTTTCAGCGAGTTACAATGGATTTTAAGCGTCGTTTCATAACTGTTGATGATACATGGATCCACCACTATACTCCAGAGACAAAAGAACAATCCAAACAATGGACTGAAGCTGGAGGAAGTGCCCCAAAGACGGCAAAAACAATTCAATCGGCTGGTAAGGTTATGGCAACGGTTTTTTGGGACTTCAAAGGTATTTTATTGATTGACTTTCTGCAAAATGGTAAAACAATAAATTCAGAGTACTATTGCAACCTTTTAGATCAATTAAATGTACAAATTCGAGAAAAACGTCCTGTCTTACAACACAAAAAAATAATTGTTCATCAAGACAACGCACCAGCGCACAAGAGTGTTTTAACAATGGCTAAAATCAACGAATTAAAGTACGAGTTGCTTGACCACCCACCTAATTCTCCTGATTTAGCTCCCAGTGACTTTTACCTGTTCCCAAATCTAAAAAAAATCCTTGCTGGCAAGCGCTTTACCTCAAATGAAGATGCAATTACAGTTGTAAAATACTATTTTGAAGACCTTGAGGAAAACTATTTTAATCAAGGGATAGAATTGCTAGATAAGCGTTGGACAAAGTGTATTGAAGTTTCAGGAGATTATATTGAAAAATAAAAATATTTTTGAAAAACTAACTATTCTCCTTAATTGGTAGGCTAAGAACTTTCCGAACCGCCCTCGTATACAGCGATTTGGAGTTCCTTCCACATACACCGGATCCAAAGAGAGAGAGAGTAAAGAGTGAACTGCAGCTTCCAGACGATTTGCATGAACACCTACGTGAAATTGAAAAATTAACCGATCAAGTGGTTATTGTAGAGACGCAGAAGGTTAAAGAGGATAACGAGGATGCCAATAATGCTATGGAATTGTAAATGGCCGTTCCTTAACTTCTAAAGTGAAATATTGCATCTAATATTTTTTATTTAATTTTAAAATCTTACAATGTTGTCAGATCTGGCATAAAAAATTGCTTGCAAAAGGTGAACTGTCAGTTTAGACAATTGCAAGATCACCTTACACTTTCAATGTCAGACGATACATTTATCTACCAAAAAAAAATTGTCAGTTCACACGGTTGTCAGATTGTTGTATTGTAACAATTGCCAGGTGCGTTGTTAGACATTGCCCGAACTGTCAAAGCGTTTGACTGAAATTATCAAGCGTGTGGTTATCTGAAATTGAAAAAACACAAATATTAATTAACATGCAAAAGAAAAAGGTTATTTAAGCTGCATTTGAAGTAAGGATCAAGACAAAATAGACACAAAAAAAGTCGCAGAGTTTGTTTGAAGGATTGGGTGCGTTGCCGCCAGCAGGAGAGATTAAATTCAAAATGCTCATTAAACTATCAACTGACGAGACGGAGTTTTATCGTAATTCTTTTCAAATGGAGTCCAAAAAATTTGAAAATGTTGGTAATGTTCAGGGTATTGCACAAACCAATATGTGTGAACCCGAAAAAACAAGTTTAGAGATACTTGCGTATTGCGTGCTCCACAACAAATAAAAAAAGTTATGCCCCGGACATGATTCTACGCAAATGTTTTTGGCGCCATTGGCAGATGTATGAAGTTTGCACATCTGACACTAAAAAGTGTCTGACAATTATCTGCCAATGTGTAAAGTAATGGGCTCACGCGATTACCAGATGTCTGACAATATTACATTTTCTGACAATGTTGCAAGATTAAAAATTAACCATCACTTGATTCTTAGAAATTTGTTGGACATTTTACTGACAATATTGTAAGATGTTACAACTGTCTTGGCATAGCTTCAGTCTGCACGACTATAATATAAGCAAAACCAGGCTTAAATCCAGATGAAAAGAACTACATTATTTTCGAGCTTTCACCACATAAGTGCAGGCAATTTAAAAAGTAAGTGACTTCTCTTAAAGCTATGTAAAAGTTTCCTTCAGAGCCGGCATGATTCGTTAGTCGTCACAGTTCGAAAATTATACGCAAAGGGTATCTCGCGCTAATTCAAATGAGACTCCCTTATAAGTCATTTGATTTGTAGCCAACGTAATTGTTGCCAAAGTAAAACCTTGACTGGCTTAGAAATATCTGTGCAGTCTGTCTGGCAACCAAATTTTTGGTTTCACCAATTTGTTAGTTGATTCTAAAAAAGAAAAAAGAAACTACAAAAGTCCTCGAAACAGAATAAAAACTGTTCAAGTCTTAATAATGATAAAAGACCGAATAAATGTAAACAAAACAAAAAGATAGTACACAAAATTATTTTAGAAAAGTTCCCCCTTTGTTCCTTAATGAACAGCTGGGGAAATTACTAATTAAAATACAAACTCAGAGCATTTTGGGCTTCAAAATCATCAATATCTCCCTTCTTCATCAAATCATTTTTACCATCCATCGTATAGGAAATTGTGACATACCGCCCTCGTTTATCTCAGATTACCACTACAAGTAACACTACGCCATAACATTGGAAATACATCTTCAGCCACTATTGTTGCTACTGATGCTGTTTCTGTTTTACTGTCTACTCAGCATAATCATTTATGTTCGCTTCGTTTGCACGGCATCATGGACGATATTAAGAAAAAAACTCTTACACACACGCATACAAAATACAAACGAGTATCTCATAGATGCTCCTTCAAAATATCATCAATAGTAGAAAACAGCACAAATATTGAACGCTCACATCCAGGGGCATGGCAAATGCTAAGGTTGCTATAGAGTTTTTTTTATCTATCGTTTGGCATAAAAATGCTACAACCCATACGAGTACAATGTAGAAATATAACAGCTCTCGCACACACGCACACACACACATACAACGATAAATTGCATTCATAGACATACACACACACTCTACCATACAAATACCCATCCATAACAAAGCCCATATATCGGAGAAGAAGAAATAACCACCCCCACCCCTATTCACCAACCGTTCGCATATGAACACATGCGGACATAAAAACATTGTCGACCTCCATTGGTTTTGACAAAGTGAGTGATTATTTTTGTTAACACATCATTGCATATTTTTCAGTTGTACCCCCACCCTGTACCCCTTGTATTACATGTACGAGTCTTTTTGAATAAATGCTGGAAAATGCCATGCGTAACAATGCAAAGTGCTGGAAATTTGGCAGGCGAAACGTGACGGGGCACGTAGGGGATGGGGAAATTGGTTGTCAGTTTTTCCCATTGTGTTCCATCAATTCACCGAAATTAATGTCCCTGAAACCCAAATAAAAGGAAAATTAGGTTAGCAGTCATGTAGACGAAGGCGAACTGCAAAAAAACCCCCTTCCAATGCAATAGACACTCACGTCGAAGCCATTAAAGTTGTAACCGAAATTGGCCTGTCAATATTTCGTTTGTTACAACTAATATTTCCTGTTGTCGATCATAAATGGTAGTTTTCTTTTTGTTATTAAACGATGGCAAAACTTTTAGCCTTTAGTTTAGTATCGTTTAAAACTCATCAATGATAATTCAATGCATTGTGCATTTAGGAGGATTTTTAGAGAATTGCGCCTAAAAGTATGCTCTAGTTTATATTCAGGAAACCGCCTGAGAATATACTACTTTTGTTAACTCTTAACAAAAGCTACTGTAGTTTTATGGAAGTTCATTTGGGTAACTCTTTTTTCCCTAGAAGTTTAATAGAAGCGTTGGTCTTAAAGCAGGCTATGATTTAAGACCAACGCATAAAGAACTGACTTTAGTACGGGGTGACCCAAAAGAAACACTCACGCAAAGTTTTTTTTACGGTATCTTTAAAGTGAAATCGAAAGCAAACCTTTTAACTTTTTATGATAAGAAACATGAATGAAAATTTTAAAAAAAATCAGAAAATCAGAATTTCGTCCTTTTTAAAAAAAAATAATTTTAAAATAAAATAATTCAGAGTCTCCTTATTATCGTAGCCAATGACTTAACCACCCTTGTGCCATCTGGTGCCAATAAACTGAGTAAAGGAGACATCTTCCTTGTGTTTAAGGGCTTCCAGTATGGATCGAAGTATACTTTGTTCGACCTTCAACTAACACTCATTCGACTTACGTCCTTTTGAATTGCTCCAATTCAGAATTGGGACTTGTAGCTCAGGCGCTGACAGGTGCAAACTGGTTACTGTGCCCCCAGGGGCGTGTCACTGGAGCTTTGCCGCTTACCGCAGGCTTGGGTCTTAGCCGAGCTGCGATTATCGAGGGTATTAAGATAACCCCATCTTGTCCTTTGACCTGACCTTAACAGCAGCACGCTTTACGTAAAACTTTGCAGCAAAATTCTTTTCTTGGAAAAGCTTAACGCAGTTTTCTACGCTTAAGAGCTCGTGCTCACTCCAGCTTCCTTTAGTTTTGAGACTGTTGCAGCTGAGATTAGACATATACCAGAGCAGGCTTGAGGCCCGACTTTCGCCTGAGTACTCTGTGTGCTCTGGTTTGTAGTTTTCGTAGACAGTCTTGTGTAGTTGCAGTTTGTGTCTGGTCTAAAGTCTGAGTCTGATGAGATGGGAGGCCTAAACCCCGTGACTGTAATATTCGCATAGACTTAGTTCTTAGGTTCGAGTCTGATGAGATGGGACGCCTGAACCCCACGACAGTAAGTTTCGTCGTAGACTCATACTTCCGTACGTGGCAGGAGTGCTTGGGTATCACGACACGTTAGAGATTTTGGATCCTCCTGTTTCATATTCCTAGGGAATTGTTACGAGCTTTTGTAGCCGCCATCCATGTTTCCCCCCTTAATCCGTTAGAGATTTTGGATCCTCCTGTTTCATATTCCTAGGGAATTGTTACGAGCTATTGTAACCGCCATCCCTGTTCCCCCCCTTTATCCTAACCGCTTTTTTCTGGGTTAAGTGCACCTTCCTCGCAGTTCTATCGGGCATAGGATAATTTCATTTTTCAGTGTCGAAGGATATCATCGCGAATTCCTCACCATGGGTTTCGTAAAGAAAAAAAATTACCAATACCCGAAAGATCGGCATTGGTGTCCTCGCTCGGCTCTATGTCCACCTTCCGCTGCCTTTGTAGTACTTTTGTTCTTCTTCTTCATATTGCTTCCATGTGGTGTTGTATTGGTTGGAGTTAATGAGTTTGGGGCCTGCAGATATTGCGCCCCTGCCAAAGTACCTTCCGCTGAATCTTAGAGTTGATTTTCAGGTCTACCCTGGTAACCAATTAACAATATTTTGACTCATCATGATGTCTTGTAAATGTCATAGTGAAGGACAGAGTGTACAGCGGTATCGATCCCTTTGAGAGGATGAACAAATTTTCAGAAAATCCCTAAGACCCTCTCTTCAAGATTGTCACCGGCGCACTGTGGCTGAAATTTTGATTTCGTTGGCCATAAGTGTAATTTTTTTTTGCCACCGATTTTTAAAATGTTTATGCCTTTTTGTAGCTTATATAACCATATTAAGGTAGCCAAAAAAAAGTATTGTGGGCGTGGCATGCTGTCAAACTCAACTGTTTTTTTTTTTAATTTCAGAAAAAGGTGTTTTTTTTTGTTGTGGGTTTTTATCAAAAATAAATGGTCACTACTCGCAAGCTATCATCGGTAATGGGAATGATGTCTTGTAAATATCATAGTGAACAACAAAGTGTACAGCGGTATCGATCATTTTTAGAGGATGAACAAATTATCAGAAAATCCCTAAGACCCTCTCTTCAAGATTGTCACCGGCGCACTGTGGCTGAAATTTTGATTTGGTTGGCCAAAAGTGTAATTTTTTTTGCCACCGATTTTTAAAATGTTTACGCTTTTTTGTAGCTTATATATCCAGATTAAGGTATCCAACAAATTATTGTGGGCGTGGCATGCTGTCAAACTCAACTGTTTTTTTTAATCTCAGAAAAAGGTGTTTTTTTGTTTTTTTTTTTATCAAAAATAAATGGTTACTACTCGCAAGCTATCATCGATAAAGGCCTGCGGTATTTTTATAATGTTGGTAGGATTATAGTCTTTAGTTGTTGTAAGTGGTCACAACTCCAGCGTTTAATATTAGGCGCGTTATGAAATATTTATGAAACTACTTTATTTTTCACAAATTTAAACTTTAGTGGAATAGAACTTTTAGGGAACAAAAGGGAACAAGAAACGTGTACCACCCGGAGAAAGGTGAAAGTGTCCTTTTTAACCCTTTATGTGTTCTACCCGCGGGTGGAACACTTTTTTCATTTTAATGAAATTACTCTAACAAAAAATCAAATTACGATAATTTAAAGAGCCCTATAAGTACTCGTGTGCAACGAAAACCCTAGCCCAACTCCTAACTGAAAAACAACTTCTAACATTTGTTCAAAGCCCCTAAGTATGCAATACTCTCTAAAGAAACATTCATTTAATGCAGTTTTCTGCAATCGCTAAAAGTTGTGTCTACTGCACTTAACCAGCTACACTGTTTTTTTCTTATTGTTTAATTTCTCCATAAACAGTTTAAGCTCAAAGCAAGCATTTCCAGCATGTGTCACGGTTGCCTCCATTTCCCTGGGCAGGTTTTATGCAAAACAAAAATAAAACGATTCCCTAGAATTTATCTTCCTTTGTAATAGTATTTTCAATTTTCAATGAGACGCAGCAAACAACAAACAAATGTCAAATGATTCCACATTCATTTGTTGCAAATTCCATTTTCATTTTTTTATGTTTTATTTTACTGTAAGTAGCAAACTCGACTCGACATATTCAAAGAGCAGCCGAGAAAAAAAAATCATGTAAATGACAGTTGTTGAACATGGCTGTGTTGTATGCACTGCCTGGTGTCCTTTAGTCTGTCCGTCTGTCCTCTCAAAGAGACAGTTATTAAGGATAACAAAGTTGGAAAAACGACAGGCAGAAGCATTTAAAAGGAAATGTCCTTTTATTGCGGAAATTAGCAATAGAAAGTAGAAACGCTGGTGTACTCGTACTTTTATAATGGCCCTAAATGTCTATGCATAATTGTAGGGTCTAAAGTTATTATAAAAGTCTTGCCTACTTTAGGGGCGCATTAAAATTACCATGTGCTGTAGGTACTCACTTTTGCCATAAGCGTTGGTAGTTATGAAATGTTTAATATATACACTAGGGTGGGCCGATTCATAAGCACAAAAATTTGTCGATATTGTGCTATCGTTTTGTTATAGCTTTTGGCATGAAGAAAATAAAGTTCCACTAAGACTTATCAAAAAAATATTTTCGAGGCGCCCAGATTTAAATTTGTTGACCTTTTCTTATTATATTTTATTTTTAAGGTTTTTTTTGGGAGGTAAAAAAAATATTTTTTTTAAAAAGGTAGAAATATGACTAAGCGAATCAAATCAGTCGCAAAGGGTGGTTAAATTTTAAGGGCCGATGTCGATTTTGAATAAAACACAAATTATTTAGGAAATTATTGTCATTTATTTTTATTATGATAATATTGGTTTGGTTCATATACGAGTGCGGTTCGGAAAGTTCTTAGCCTATCAATGAAAGAGAATAGTTAGTTTTTTAAAAATATTTTTATTTTTCAATATAATCTCCTGAAACTTCATTACACTTAGTCCAATGCTTATCTAGCAATTCCATCCCTTGATAGTTTTCCTTAAGGTCTTCAAAATAGTGGCTTACAACTGTAATTGCATCTTCATTTGAGGTAAAACGCTTGCCAGCAAGGACTGTTTTTTAGATTTGGGAACAGGTAAAATTCACTGGGAGCTAAATCAGGAGAATAAGGTGGGTGGTCAAGCAACTCGTACTTTAATTCGTTGATTTTAGCCATTGTTAAAACACTCTTGTGTGCTGATGCGTTGTCTTGATGAAAAATTATTTTTTTTTGTTGTAAGCCAGGACGTTTTTCTCGATTTTGTACATTTAATTGCTCTAAAAGGTTGCAATAGTACTCTGAATTTATTGTTTTACCCTTTTGCAGATAGCCAATCAATAAAATACCTTTGAAGTCCCAAAAACCGTTGCCATAACCTTACCAGCCGATTGAATTGTTTTGCCTTCTTTGGGGCACTTCATCCAGCTTCAGTCGATTGTTTGGATTGTTCTTTTGTCTCTGGAGTATAGTAGTGGATCCATGTCTCATCAACAGTTATGAAACGACGCTTAAAATCCATTTTATTTCGCTGAAAACGATCCAAACAAGCTTGAAAAATGTTCATTCTTATGCGTTTTTGGTCGACTGTTAAAAAGTGCGGCACCCATCTTGCAGAAAGCGTTTTCATCTGTAGTTCTTCATGCAAAATTAAATGGACTCAATCATTTTAGATAACCATGATATTAGCTATTTCACGCACTTTTATTCGTCGATCATTTAATACCATATCACGCACTTTGGCTAGAATTTCTGTTGTTGTTGCTGTTTTTGGACGTCCACTACGTGGTTCATCTTCAATGCTTGTACGACCACGTTTAAATTCAGCAACCCAATTTTTTACTGTTGCATATGAAGGAGCACTTTACCTAACACATTCACCATATCATCATGAATTTCTTGTCCCGATAAACCTTTTTTATGTAAATATTTAATGACACCACGCATTTCTAATTTTTCCATCGTAAAAAAATCGCGGATGCGTCTTTTGTGAACACCTGTTTCTATATGAAGGAGTTGCCAGATCGAAACAAAATTTAACATGTGTTCATAGCAGAGATAGAAGTTTCCAGAACACTTAACTTTTTTCTGTTTATACCGCGCTTTTTGTGCTAGGCTAAGAAGTTTCCGAAACGCCCTCGTATGTGAAGCGCAAAATAGAAAGGCACCTAAGGGTAAAAACCAGTTTTGTTCAGGAGAGCCATTGTAAAGATTTAAATACGTATATCTTTGGTGTACCATCACTTTCATAAAACGCGCATATCTCTGGGAAGGAACACTTTTGGGGCATGGAATCGGTCTCATTCGATGCTCAGATGTTGTCCACATCAAAAAAAAAAAAGAAAAAAACTGAAAATTGATTTTTTTAACCTTAGGTCCCTTTCTCTATGCGCTGTCACATATGTATGAAACAAAATATCGGCCAAATGGCCGCCTCGACCTCGGCGGCACACCTCCATCCGATGGTTCAAATTTTCAATGACGCTGAGGTATAATTGAGGTTCTATGCCGTTAATGTGCCGAATTATTTGATACTTTAGCTCTTGAATTGTTGCTGGATTATCGACGTACACCTCTTCTTTCAAATGACCCCAAAGAAAGAAGTCCAGAGGTGTCTAATCCCATGATATTGGTAGCCGATTAACATCGCCACGACGTGAGATAACACGGCCATTGAATTTGTCGCGCAAAAGAACATTTGTTTCGTTAGCAGTGTGGCAAGTGACACCGTTTTGTTGAAACCACATATCGTCCGCATCCATATCCTCCAATTCGGGCCATAAAAAGGTTCGTTATCATCTCACGATAGCGAACACCATTCACAGTAATTGCCAGACCGGCCTCATTTTGGAAAAAATAAGGCCCGATAATGCCGCCAGCCCCTAAACCGCACCAAACAGTCACTCTTTGTGGGTGCATTGTTTTTGCGACAATCACTCTTGGATTATCATTCGCCCAAATGTGGCAATTCTGCTTACTGACGAATCCACTGAGGTCAAAATGGGGCTCATCACTGAAGTGACACCGTCCTGTTGAAACCACATATCGTCCACATCCATTTCTTCCATAAAAAGTTCGTTATCATCTCACGATAGCGAACACCATTCACAGTAACTGCTTGACCGTCCTAATTTTGGAAAAAAAACGGCCTGATGATGCCGCCGGATCATAAACCGCACCAAACAGTCTCTCTTTATGGGTGCATTGTTTTTTCGACAATCACTCTTGGATTATCATTTGTCCAAATGCGGCAATTCTGCTTATCACTGAAGATGATTTGAACGCCCATTTTCATAGTAAGCCTAACTAATTTTAACGTGTTGCTCGCTTGTGTTTCTTTCCATGCTTCAAATTGAGTTAGTCTGAAATTGAAAAGTATCAAATGACATGTAGAAAAAAACTTGACGTTTAGGTGTGGTTCACATTCAACATCGGCCCTTAAAATTTAACCACCATTTATTTCTTTTCTCATGCTCTCATATGTTATATTGTACTGTATGTGGCAATGTATATTTGTATGTACTGTATGTGGCAATGTATATTTGTGTGTCTTGTATGCCACCTTGAAAAGGTAATATTTAAAAAAAAATGTTTTTTTTATTACCTGCTAAAAAAAACTAAAAAATAAAAGTTGTGAAAAAGTAAAAAAAAAAAAATTTGGCCGCCATGAAATTAATTAGTTTGCTATGTCGTAGTGGAACTTTTTTTCCTTATGCCAAAAGCTCTCGAAAAATCGATGGCACAACATCGATTACGAAATCGACCCATCCTAATGTACAGTTTTTATATGAATCGGTTTTATGATTAAAGAGTTGTCTTGGCGATCGAACTGCTGCCATCAAATATGTAATTCCTTAAAGGGATTGCTTTTTTGGAGAGAAAAGGATTGATAACCCTTAATGCAGGATTATCGGTACTTCATTTTTTGGCTCTCTGCTCAGCATTTGTCTCTAGCATGAGCGGATATTAAAATCATCCTGGCGGGTTGCAAAAAACGGTAAGAGTACGAGGCCCAAAATCACATTGAAAATAATAACACAAAACTTACTTCATAGCGTGGCTCATTCTTACCCCGTTAGGAGTAACCAAATGGACTTTCGGGCAGTTATATCAAGTAACATCATTAAAATTGGCTGGCACCATAATTAACAGGAGTAAAAAGAGTTTTTTAGGAACAGCAGCACAAACTCATTTTGTAGCCAGCACAGATATTAAAATTCCGAAACTGCAAATAGTTTAGCCCGATCAGAATAAATTTTCCAGGCTAGGAGGATATATCAGACTACTGTAGGACATGCTAAAGGATGAAAAAAGAAGCTCTCTATTTACCAAACGATGACAGACGTAAAAGAAAGTTTCGAAAAATCTCTACGAACTGCAAAGGGAAAGCAAACTGACTTTCAAGCGCTTATATCAAGTAACATCAGTAGAATTAGCTGGCACTTCTAAATAATCAATTAACAGGAGCAAAAGGAAGTGGAAACTCATATTTACACAGGCCCTTCCAAAGAACAGCGACTCAAATACACTTTATAACCATCGCAGTTCCTACAACTCTGAAACTGCAAATAGTTTATCCCGACCAGGTTAAATTTTGCTGGCTGGAAGGATAAAACTAGACATGCTAGACAATAAAGAAAGAGTATAAGATACTACTTATATACCGCATATGAACTCTTCAAATTCTTTACGAACTGTGCGCCATCATCCTGAATAAAAAGCAAATGAGATATTTCGATCCCGAAAGTCGCCCAGTTATCGGTCTGGCTAGAGGCCAAGAAAATAAAATTGATGCAGGAACATGATGACCTAAGTAGTGCCGCAAAACACCAAAGGCACCAAAAGAGTCCTTGATAGATACCACACAATAAATGACAGGCAAGTCAAGAAAAAACACAGCTCTGTGCCAATACTAGTTTTTCTAGTAATTTAAAACCCTAATTCCAAATTCTTATTTTTAAAATTGCTTGTTTCGGGTGATCAATCTAGTGGTATTTTTTTTCAAAATACTCGTAAAAAAATACAAAAATTCAAATCAAGTGTGAAATCTTTATTGTTCATTCGCAAGGACGTTTTATGCCATTTATTTTCTGAATATAATTTCCTTCAAATAGTGGCCGCAACTATGCCTCAGAGTGTTTATTCTGAAGGTCCAACTTTGGTTGACTCGTTCGAGCATTTCGACCGGTATGGCATTAATGACAAGCGCAATGTTGGCTTTTGAAGCCTGAATCGTAGCTGGTTTGCTGGTGGCATCTACTTTGGACTTAATGTAGCCCCAAAGAAAAAATTACACAATCGAGGCGGTCAACTCACCGTTCCTAAACTTGAAATTAGCTGCTCTTCGAAACAAAGTTTCTTTCAAGCAAAAAAGATGCGCTCCTTGGGGTTTACTGGCCCTGGACAAGCTACTAGTTATTTATTGTCCACTACTTTTCTGTGATTTCTGCTTTAAAGGCAAATTAATTTAATTTTCTTCACAGAGTCCTTTTACAAGGAGCTGTGGATTTATACATTGTCCCCTACCCACTTGCCATTTTGTGCTTTAAATTGTCTTGGTCGGGTATATTTCTTATTCTTCTCAACTTTTAAAGTTGCGTAGATTTTTATGGCTCTGTTTGTTACGCTTTGCCCTCTTTCCCCTCGTTTGTTGTAACGTTTTCGTTTTCAATTTTCCAAATTGAATATTGTGGAAATTCTCGGAAGCTCACATGGAAGTATCGTAGCAGGATAAGGGAAACAAACAACTGATAAATAAACTAACCTTAGTTACACACAAACACACACACCCATATACATGTGAATTACCCACTTCCCAGTAAACCAAATTTGTCGACAATGTCTGATATCAGACAATTCTGAACAATATCTGAACTCTATCGAGAATTCTTACCGAAATCGTTACGAATTCTGTTCGATGTCTGAAGATTTTTTTATTTATTATGTTCCGAAATATCTTAACGAATTCGGCCCGAATTCTGTAAGAATTATCTGTGGGATTTTTATTAATGTTGTCATCAGACTTCTCTTAATGAAGTCGCAACGAATTCTAAACGATTTTTCTAAGGTAGTCTGTTCGTTTGAAATTTTTGTTATTTGCGTCTTATTTTTTCCGAAAATTTTTCCGATTGTCCTACAGAATTCTGAACGTTTGGTGCTAGGGATTTTTATTGTGTTCGAAGAAAAACTCTACCGCTGGCAGTTCTCGTTAAATGCAAAACTGATTGCCCTTAAGTGTATAGCCACTAAACATAGTTAAAGCACAATTATTGCTTGCGATATTATTATAGTAAGGTGGCGCTCTCCAAAACTGCAGACACTAAAGTCTTTCCGAACGCTTTTTGAAAATGTTTTACAATTTTTTTCTTTGTAGAACAAAAATATTTTCTTCTTTTTGATTATAAACATTCAGAATTAACCATGGCATAACCTCAGAATTCGTTTAGAATTCGGTTCGAAATGTCGGTAAAACATCACAATTTAATAAGACTTAATGCCAGAATTCTGACTGAAGTCGTTCAGAATTAGTTCAGAATTCGATACGACAAATCGAAATTTCCTTTCGAATTTCCCAAGATTGCAGTTCAGAATTTGGTTCGAAATGTCGGCAAAAACATCATAATTCCCTCAGAGAAGTAGTTCAGAATTCGTGTCAACCTTCTCATATGTTTTTCGTTACGAACTCGCTAAGAATTCTGATCCGAAATCGGAACATTTTGCCGATTGTCGTACAGAATTCTGAAGGTTTGGTTTGCTGGGTTGTGTATGAGGAAGTGTGTGTCCCTGTATTGGTGAGTAGTACAACCAATACAAGTCGTTTCATAAGACTGCTATTTTAAGTAGAAACCTTTTATTTTCTCTGCTCATACGTTTGCAAGTGTTTCCTGTGTATCTAAAGTGATTACAGGATGTATAGATTTAAGTGTATGTGTGTGCGTGAGTGCCTTTGTATATGTGTGTACCATCGATGGGAGTATTTTTCGTATAGTAAGTATGTGTCACTCGTGTGTATTCGTGTGCGTGTGCTGAAGTAAAACAACTTGTTTCAAGTATAATATGATTATCTTTCATACAATCATCGGCAACATTGTTGTTGGCCCTAACTCGATTGTGTAATAAGCAACAAAACAATTCAATTGTCAATAGCATTTAAGGCAACGGCAATAGCAACCGAGACAAACTGAGATACTCGTCCGACTGGCATGCCATTCGCTACGTTTCATGATTCTCCAATGAAACATGATTTTTTCTATTTTTTTAACATTTGTTTTTTTTTGTGGTTCCTCCTTCTACTTTTACCATCGCCTAATGCGGCCACAGTCGTCAGACGCCTTGTATTGGTTTTCAATTTAAATAAAATAAATATTGATGATTGTTTTGCGTTTTCTCTTTTCCTTTTGTCATTTATTGCCCTGCTTTCCTATTTACCAGTACGTATTTTATTCGTTTTGCTTATTTTCTTTAAGATCACGAAAAACTCTATGCGTGGGCCCCATAAAATGTCCCCTCCACTGCCCCCTTAATGGGTGCATGGTTTATTTTCATTGTGTCAGCAGAAATTTTAATAGAAATCATTAGAGCTTGATTAAAGCGAACACACATACACACACACACATCATGGTCTTGCCGCATAATGGAAATGAAGTGAACGGCATGTTTTCATTATCGTCCTCAGTGGGAAGTTACGTTTTCTTCTATTTTGGCTTTTCAGAGAAAATTGAGTCAGCAAAAGTGATTTTAAGACTCCAGAGGGAGGAGAAGGAAAAATAATAAAAATAAAGGTTGATAATAGAGACATTTTAAGCAAGTTGATATTTAGATACAATCTGATCTGAGTTATAGCAGATCGCCTGACTATTATTCTGCTCAATGTTCAGATAAAGTGTATTAGCTCAAAATTTCCAAATTTAAATTTTCTGTAAGAAAACGACATTCCAGGGATGCTATTCATATTTCGGGTCCTGGCAATACCAGTGTTCCCAGATGCAAACAGGAACTTCCATTGAAGACTTTGACATTTTTTAAGCATAACTTCACTCAGAACGTTTTCCATTTTAGGGCGAGTTCATTCATTCAAAATGTATCTCAGTCAAAAAATTGAATTATCCCGTGAACATTTTCGTACGATGATTATTTATGATTTTCGCCGTGGGTTATCGAGACAAGAGTGTTTAACTCAACTTGTTTCGACTTTAAGCGATGAATCACCATCAAAAACCACTGTTAATCGCTGGTACCAAGAGTTCAGTCTCGTGCGCCGTTCGCTCCAGATTGAATTTCGTGAAGGATGTCCAATTTCGGTCACTTTGCCAGAAACCATCGATGCTGTGCGTGAACTGATTAAGCAAGACCGACAGTTGACATACCGTGAGGTTAAGGCATCCTTGGGCATTAGTATGACAATCATCAATAAGATATTGCATGTTTATTTGGCCGTGAAAAAAATTGATTCTCGTTAGATCCCACATGATTTGACGAATGCTCAAAAAAAGGCTTAAGCGTATGGATTGGTGCAAAGAGATGTTGAAAAAGTATAACTGCGGTAGCTCAAAGTCAGTGCCACAGGGGACGAATCATGTGTCTATGCATATGAACCCGAAATAAAACAGCAATCGACCGTATGGGTCTTTCCAGACGAGCCAAATCCAACAAAAGTTGTTCGTGGAAGAAGTACATTGAAGCCTTTTTGATTTTGATTGCGTTTTTTCTATATAGTCGGTCATATTGCCACAGTGCCTTTAGTGGAACGTAGTACGGTCAATTCTGAGTGGTATACAGCCATCTGTTTGTCAACAGTTTTCGAAGAATTGAGGAATGATAATAAGAGAAGGCGGATGGTTTTGCATCACGACAATGCGAGTTTTCACACATCAGCTAAAAGCTACTTGACCACTCAAGATGTCGAATTGATAAGCCATCCATCGTACAGCACTGATTTGGCAGCCAATGACTTCATCTTATTCCCCAGCATCAAGAAAAAAATGCGTGGTCAACGTTTTTCATCGCCCGAAGCAGCTGCTGAAGCGTTCAAAAATCATATTTTGGAGGTGTCTCAATCGGAGTGGAAAAAGTGCTTTGAAAATAAGTTTGTGCGCATGCAAATGGGTATTGATCTTAAAGGAGAATATTTTGAAAAGCAATAGAACCATTTCCAATAATAAATTATTGTGTTTTATTGCCGGATCCAAAATATAAATAGCAACCCTCTTAGTTGCAGATAGGTTGGTAGGGGAAGATTTTAGGGGGACTTTTTTCCCTCGAAGGAACTTAAAATGCCTGACACCAAAACCACGGTTTGGTGCGGTTTATAAGCTAGTGCATCGGTGCATATTTTTCAAAAATGATGATAGCCGGAACGTAACCGTGAATCGTGCTTGCTATCGCGCCATAATATCGATTTTTTATGCATGCTATTGAGAGGTCATTTCGAAAAGCAGCTAATTTCACCAGGTGAGTTGGCCGCCTAGATCGAGTGATATCACACCTTTAGACATTTTTCTTTGGGGTTACGTAAAGTTCAAAGTCTATGCTGACAAACCAGCTACGATTCAGGTTTTGGAAGCCAACATTACGCGTGTCATCAAAGCCATACCGGTCGAAAGGCTCGAACGAGTCATGCAAAATTGGACCCTCAGAATGGAAACCCTGCGGCGTGGTTGCGGCCAACATTTGAAGGAAATTATATTCAAAAAATAAATGCCATAAAATGTACTTTTTAATTATCAATAAAGATTCCACACTTGCTTTGCATATATATATATATTTTTTTGTTCTGAAAAAATACCTCTAGATGGATCACCCTTTATAATAACTAAATTAAAAAATTAGCTCTGCTTGGAAGTTGTTATCGTAGATGCATTTAACGTCGCTAAAATGGGCGTGGTCTTTAGGTCAAGGGGTCCTAGAGGACAAAAACATTCTATTATGCTCGAGGTTATCCGAAAATGGTAAAATTTTCTCACAAATCAAAATATGTTACTGTAATTTAGATTTAGATCAATTTGGGACTCGGATCGTCCCATATGGGCCCTTGAGGCCAAAAAAAAGCCCATTGACTATGCACATATGGGTTTTTAGGAAACTTGTCGTCACAAATCTTGTCAATTCGCAGAATTTGCCATTAATTCTGCGATTTAACTAAATTTAAGGTCTTGAAACATGGATCCTAAGGTTCCTTGGGTGCCGAAAAATATGTTCTTTCGAACATAGATATATGTGACGCGCAAAATAGAAAGGGACCTAAGGTTAGAAACCAGTTTTGTTCAGGAGAGCCATTTTAAAGATTAGGTCCCTTTCTATTTGCGCTTAGAATCGTCGACTTCACTTTCATAAAACGCGCAATGGGATGGGATGAGATTAGGATGAGATTTTTTTACCCTTAGGTCCCTTTCCCTATGCGCTGTCACATATGGATACTCAAAAATAGGGGAATTTTTCTGAAGAAACTGAATATGACAATAATTTTACAATATAACTGAATAAAAGGCATTGATCATTGGCTAAATTGAAAGCCTCGACATAAGTGAGTGGTATATGGACTCTAGGGCCATATGGGTATTTAGAAACACTGAAATTTTCTAACAAATCTAAACATGTACCTATGTTTAGAAGTTTTACCAATTTGAAACTCAGACCAGAAGATATGGGGTTTATAAATCGGCTATCTTGAACTATGGACATAGATGCATTAAAAAGCAATAGAACTTCGTCAGGGATCCTTCGAGCCTTTTTCTACTTTCTCGTAAAACCTATACGCTTTCACAGAAGTATTGAAAAGCAAGTTGTAAGGCATACTACAGATGGCCTACTAAGTTGTCTACAAAAGTTGTCAATTGTGTACTAAAATAAGAGGAAAACAATGGCAAAAGTCCTGCAAAATGTCATGACAATATTTGCGCTCCATAAAAGCTACCCACCCGGACCTTAAACAATAATTAAAAAAATGTTACAGCATTTTATAAGGCATGTAAACAAGTTATGAGTGTTGCTGTGTTGTGAATATTTAATGCGCCCGATGATAGGCAATAATTTCCAAATAATTCTTTTCCGAAATAAATCTTTTTTGCTTTAATAATCTAAAGACGTCACGAGGTAATATCACCCCTAGGGTTTCACGAGCATAATTTTAAAATTACATTTAAAGCTATGGTGTAATTACAAATTTATCTTGCGCCTAAAAGTAGGCCAAATTTTACAAATAAAACAGATTCCCAAAAGTGGACTTTGTTCTCTTTGTCCGAATACTAATTAACGTGTTCACAACGTTTAGAGAATCCCCAGAGTTTTAAAACATTTACAGAATATTTATATGAATTTGCAAAATTTTAAGTAAAACGAAAAAAAAATTAAAAATTCCTAAAGTTAAATAACATTTTGTCTACTTGCTCTTTTTCTCTTGCAGGTATTTCTTATACACAAACACAGAATATCAAACCACAATTACACCAACTATACCGACCCGCCGTTGCCAAAGAAACCGGAGTAGGAACAGCTACAGTTACAGCTACAGCCGCCTCCACCTCCACAGCAGCAACATCATCACAATGGAGTCGAAAGCATACATTGGCGAACGATTACAACCACCTGATGCTGGCGAAACACCGACCCTATTTGGAAAGCGACGAGCTGGAGAACGATGTGCAGGAGGAGCAACACACAATGCCCCATGCTGTCGCAGATGACAGTAAATCCTTGCAACATAAGCTGCATAAAGCTTATTATCATCAGCAGCGACAGCGACTACAGCCGTCTGATGCAGACAGTGACGAAAGTTTAGCCGATCATGTAAATAAAGAAAAATGTGCCAAAAATTGTAAACCCAAGCAAAAATCCAAAAAAGAACAGCGAGAACTAACCACAAAGTCACACTACAACACCAACTCCTACCTAAAGTCTAAAACAATGCAACATCGTCGCCGCAATGACGAACGTTATTCCTCTGCTTACTCTTCCGCGTCCGCCTCATCTCTAACTTCGGATTCTTTCGATAGATATGCTTCTGATACTGCGCTTTCGTCGTTATTGCCATCGTATTCTCCTTCTTCTTCTTCTTTGACTTCGACTTCGTCGTCCTCTCGTGTGAGAGACGTTCACAAACAACCATCCCAAATGCCTTTAAAGAATGAGCGTAACGTTTATTCAAATTCAAATAAAACTCCTGCCAAATTAAGCTTAAAAGCTTTAACTAAAAAAGAGCACCAAAGAATACACGTGGCCCACAAGCTGCAACACAAAGAAGTTAAGACACATAGGGAAACCAAACACAACAAACAACCATGGCAACATAGGGACAGCCGCCAACACGAAAGCTTTAAGTACGAACATGACGAAGAGGAGGAGGAGGAAGAAAACACTGATGCTGACGATGAAGACGACGAAGACGATGAGAAAAAGACCCGCACGCGTCGCGAAACCGAAGAACTGGAGAGTAGACAAAGCACGGAAGATCATTTTAGTGAGAGCACCAAACTTGTACCCCAAGATACCTCTACGACGACCATGGATCTTGAGGAAAGCTCAAAGGCCGTGATTGTAGCGACCGAACCGAAGAATTTATACTTGAATCAAACTTTGGTGAAGAAATCTTCTACCGCCGTTGCATCGTCCTCCTCAATAGCCCCCACTAAGGCCATTCCCTCGGCAGCTCCGGTGAAAACCAAACGCTCACACTCAAATGTCCGCGTACCCGTTGAGGTCTTGAATAAGCCCAAAGAAGCCATGGTCATCATTGATGAGGTGGAGGTTTATGAGGGTGCGGCCGAACGTCAACGTGAATACGCCCAAATGGGCGTCATTGGTGGTCCGGATGATAAAAGTGAAGACTACTCGCACGACGATGAGCCGAGAGCACTGCCCTTGCGACCGATTTTGCCCAATCCCTACGACACCGAGGAGATGTCGGTGGTCTATGCCGAACAACATTCAGAGATACGTCTGATGTGTGAGGTCGACTTGGATATAGCCTCGAGTATGTGGTATAAAAATGGACAGGTGAGTAATACAATTATTTTGCAAGTATAATTTGACTAAACATTTGTGGCAGAGGAAGTTTTTAGAAGTCAAAGGTATTATTTTATTTAAGTCGATAGACTTAAATATAACCAAAAAAAAATATTTAAAGTTGGGCGCCATTTTAAAATTATTTGTAACATCATAAAGCTCTTAACAACTGGCGCCCAACCTTGAAAACTAGTATAATAATACAGTTTTTACAATCAGTGGGATAGAAATTGTTATACGAGGGCGACCGCAAAAGTAACTGGCCTAACATAAAAAGAACCGTTTTTTTGGAATTATTATTATTTATTTTGCAACATAATCTCCTTCCAACTCAATACACTTCATCAAACGCTTTTCAAGTTTCAAGACCTTCAAAATATGCCTCAGTTTCAGCAATAACCTCCCTATTGGACGAAAATTTTTTGCCACCGAGAAATTGTTTTAAATTTGGAAACAAGAAATAATCAGAAGGAGCTAAATCTGGACTATAGGGTGGGTGCGGAGCAATTTCAAATCGTAATTCGGCCAGCTTTTGTTGAGTTAAAAATGCAGTGTGTGAAGGAGCATTACCCCGATGAAAAAGAACTCTTTTTTTTCTAATTGCGGTCGTTTTATCTTGATTTCTTCACTCAACCGATCCAATAATGCACAATAATATTTACTATTTATAGTTTTTCCTTTCTCAAGATAATCAATAAATATTATACCCCTTGCATCGCAAAATACTGTGGCCATTACTTTTCCTGCTGACTTAACAGTTTTTGCCTTCTTGGGACCACTTTTACCAGCTTCTATCCATTGTTTTGACTGTTCTTTGTATTCTGGGATGTCGTGATGGATCCATGTTTCATCAACAGTTATGAATCGGCGCAAGTACTCTATTGGATTACGCTGATAAATCGCTTAAAGCTACTCGGAATTGGTCCAACAACAGTCAACAAACGCGGCACCCATCTTGCGGATAGCTTTTCATGTGGAGTTCATCATGTAAAATACTCCAAACTTGTTTTTCGTGTATTTTAGCAAGTTCTCTGAGCTTTATTCGTCTATCTGTAGTCACTTCATTAAATATTTTTCTAATGTTTTCAATAGTAGTAGCAGTTTTCGATCTTCCAGAGCGTTGTTCATCTTCCGTACTTGAACGACCCATTTTAAATTGTTGAACCCAGGATTTCACGGTGGAGTATGATGGTGCATTATCACCATGAACAGAATCCAATTCATCTTTGATTAATTGTGGCGTATAACCTTTCATATAAAAGTGTTTAATTACCGCGCGAAACTCTTTATTTTTCATTTTTCAAAAATTACTTCAATCACCTGTAACAAAGAAAATAATCCTTAAATATTTCGGAAATATTGACAGATGGCTTATAAAAGATTGCTTTTAAAAAACAAAATACGAGGGCGACCGTAAAACTAACTGGTTACGGTCGCCCTCGTATTAGAAAACGCACATGATATTCCGGCTTCTTAAATAGGCGGCCAAATTTAAGTGATAAAGTCAGGGCATACCTTAAAAAAGGCAAAGTGTTTAACTTTAACTTAAAAAAAGTTAACGTCGACTATACTCCCTTTACATCAACTTCGTGTCGCACATTAAGCTTGCTCTAGGGCATATCATCCTTGCTTCTAATCTAGATCAAAATTATAATCGCAGCTGAAAGAGACTGTTAAGTTATGCCCCTAATGGTGAATTTCTATCTTATAGCGCTGTTTCCTCTCACTAACTTCTCGCAAATGTGACTATACCACGTAAAAGAAATAAAAATAGTATCTAAAAATGGCGCCCAACGTCGAGTATAATATCTACTTCATGTCTTAAGTTAAGCTTGCTCTGAGGCGTTACATCCGCGCTTTTAATCCAAAGTACTTATATATCAAATGTACAATCGCAGCTGAAAGAGACTGTTAGGTTTTGCCACTAATGGAGCATATCTATCTTATAGCGCTGTTTACCTATCACTGACTTCTCGTATATGTGCCTAAAGCTCGTTTAATGTACCCTGCTGGAATCAAACTAATGCTCTTAAATCTCTTCGAACGTTAAACAATTCTAGGAATATTTTCCCATCAAAAACTCCTTTTAGTTTACTCTTTTTTTACAAAACTTCTCCTGAGGAAAATTTAAAACATTTTTTAAAACAGCAACAAACAAAAAATAAATCAAACAACAAAGCAAAAAAAAATAAAATCGCAAAACTTTAACTTTGGCCAAAGTATTTCATTTTATTACACTCTGGTCTTCGGTGGTATAACCACCAACCTGACCAGAAAACATTGACAACATGTTTGCCGGCTGTGTGCGCTGGTCTGTACGCTACGATGACTTTTAAGCCAGCCAGCCAGCAAGCGAACCCGACAGTCCAACCAGCCTTGCCGTTGCGGTGCGCTTTTCAGTATCTTAAGCGGCAACAAAAGCTACAGCGAAATTGTAACAACATCTTTTATTGCTCACCAAACAACCTTTAACAGCAGTCGTGCTTGAAGTTGTTAAAACAACAAAATAACTGCAGCAGCAATATTACAACGACTGCAATGGCAATGGTAGCAACAATAAGCCTTAGCTCCAGATGCAGCTGCAGCACTGGCAACAACATCACAGCAGAAAACGTTGTTCCAACAACAACAAAAACACAAGCAAACAGAGAAAGAGTCAAGGAAAAACTTTTTCCTTGCTCTCAAAAATTGGTTGTAAACTTCTTTTTACTACTAATTGCATTTGTAGCACGTGTACGAAAGCCAAAAAGTAGGCAACAAAACTTTCCTAGCTGCCATCCTGCATTGCTGGCGCCCAACGCGCGAGCCCAAACGCCCGTTTAAAGGGAAAAGTCATACAACAGAATTGCTTAACAACACAACTATTGTACGAAGGAAACAACAGCAGCAGCAACGTCAAGCAGGAGAATGACAAAATGTGCAATTACAACTCAATAACTTTTGTTCTGTTCTGTGTTGAAGTTTTTGTTTGGTTTAAGTTTGATAACCAGCAAAGACAAGAAATATTGTGAAAAGGTTAGGCGACCAAAATGCTGTGGAGCAGACGGAAAAACGGCTAGTGCGACGTCGTCGCATCGGCGGTAGATGTAAGGAGAATGTCTCGAAGTTATTAAATTTAAATTAAATTCGGTCAAAGTCAGTGCTAGAAATAAATCTGAGAAATGAAATGGCAAAAATGTAACAATACCTTGTTTAAAGTTTATATCAAACCTGGGCAGTAGTAACTCAAGTAAAGCAATTATAAGGCGATTCCTATGAAATTTGGTAGATTAGGGCCAAGGAGTAGCCCAGTTGGAATTTGGGTTTCCTGATTTCAGAACAAGCAGCTCTAGAATCCATATATTACAATACATTCCGTAGAAATGAATCTGTTGTATAAAAGTATAATGGGAAAAATGTTACAATACCTTGTTTTAAATTTATACAACTCTTAGGCCTTTGTAATTAAAGTACAAGTCGCAATTATAGTCCGATTCCAATGAAACTGGAAAGATCTGGGCTGTTTTTAGGATGCAGCACGTTTGTGGGCCACATGAGCCAAAACGTATAGCAACTTTGCGCTCTTTCAGGTATTGAGTGTCCCATATAACAGTAGCCATTAGAACCATTGTCTGTCCAAATGAAGCTACGCTTTCCTGAGCAAATAATCAACAAATTGTAATTTTAACAAGGTTAAGGCCTTTAAGGAAAAGTTTTTTCCCCCGGTTGATTTCCCCTATTTTTAATCCTAAACTGCTCATGACTATATGCCATCATCAAGTAAGATATTTGTATCCTAGGTTAGTTCGTTTGATCGCTAGCGTACTTTCAACAGAGACATGGTCAGGTGGACGGACACGCGGCACTCGTACGGAGTCCAGGGCACATTAACCCATTTAGGAAAAAGCGGCCGGATAGACTGGCAAGAACTGAATCCGCTTTAGATCAACACCGAGTAGAAGAAATACAGCGGTGGACCATTTAAAAATGTAAATCGGCTGTTAAAGAAATGTACTGACAATTTTTCCAAATTTCTGGTTTTATAGGAAAGGAACTGTGAACTCTGTCACAACTGGCAAGGTAGTGCCTCATTCTATCAACCCAATTTTTCAGATAGGAAAGGAACTGTTAACTCTGTCACAACTGGCAAGGTAGTACCTCATTCGATCAACCCAATTTTTCAGTACATTTTCGATTGTTTTGTGTCGAATCTCTGCAATGGCAAATTCAATTTCATGTTTGCATGCTTCAATTGTCTCTGGATGCTTTGCGTAACATATGTCCCTAATGCATCTCCACAGAAAAAATTCCAAGCGGCTCGAATCACAGCTCCGAGGAGGCCAATTGACATCACAATATCGGACGATTTTTAAAAACAGTGCGTAAACTATCGATGGTTGTGTTGGCACTGTGGCCCCGTCTTGTTGCAAAAAAAAATGTCGTCCATGGTGTTCTCTTGAATATTTGGAAACAAAAATTCGTTGAACATGGCAACGGCGGCTCCTCATTTTCGAAGAAAAATGGCTCAATGATGCCACCAGCCCAAAATCCACACCAAAGAGCGTGGATGCATTGGCTTCTCAATAGTCACATGTGGGTTCTCTGAATGCGGCAGTTTTGCATATTGAAATAGCCACCAAGATGAAAATGAGCTTCATCTGAAAACACTATTTTTCGATAAAGTTCTTCATCTCCTGCCAAACAATCTTCAGCCCATTAGGCGAAGCGAAAACGTATCGGATGGCCATGAGGCTTTAGGTATTGGCCAATTTGAATTTTGTAAGCCTTCATACCAAAGTCTTTATGCTTAATTCTTCTCAAAGAAGTGCGAGAAAAGTTAACTTCCTGAAAAAGATGACGAATTGAGGTTGATAGATGCTCTTGGACATTCTCAGCCACAGCAGCTATGGTTTTTATTGAATACACTAGACGAGAACGGACTCGGTTTGATTTGTCCAATTACGAGCCATTTCCATGACCTCGCTTCACAAATTGTCGTACAAACTGAACTGGAGGCCGATCTCTTCTCGAAAACTTTTCTAGGACCGGATTTCATGTTCTGGCTAAGTTCATGGGTATTTTTTGTTGGACATTTACAAATATCTAGCCGTCCGTCCTTCCATTAGTTTGTGGAAGTACGATGGTTTTAAGTTGTTAGGTTTTGTAAATGGGCGAAATCGACAAAACGGGTAAAAATTAGCTTTTTAAGGGACTAAAGGTAACACAGTCAATAATGGGTGATCCAAGTTTTTTTAACAGCCTTTTTTTGATATCATATTATTTTTGTTTAGTATTGTTTGGCATTTTATCTTGGAAAGACTTGCGCCTGAACAACGTTTACAAATCGTTCAACCTTATTACGAAAATTCACGTTCTGTGAGGAATGTGTTTCGTGCACTTCGTTCAACTTATGGTCAATATAATCGGCCTACTGAGCGTTCTATTCGAAACTCCATAACCCATCTTGAGACCCAGTATTCCAGCACGCTGTGAAGAAATTGTAGCGGCCGTTGCTGAGAGTGTACACCAAGCAAGACCGTGGAGAGTCCATTCGGCGCCGTTCGCAGACGTATGTAACGACTTGGCGCTCTTGAAAACTTCCAAGAAGATCCGATCAGCGATGAGGCCCATTTCTGGCTCAATGGGTATGTAAACAAGCAAAATCGAAACATTTGGGACGAAGATCGACCAGAAGAGGTTCAAGAGCTGTCACTTCATCCAGAAAAAAACAACGGTTTGGTGTGGTTTGTGGGCCGGTGGAATCATCGGTCCATATTTTTTCAAAAATAATGACGGTGAGAACGTAACCGTCAATGGCGACCGTTATCATGCCATGATAACCGACTATTTGATGCCTGAAATTGAAGCTCCTGATCTCGGCGTTAGTTGGTTTCAACAAGACGGCGCCACTTCCCACACATCGCATCAATCAATAGATTTATTGTGGGAACACTTCGGTGGGCAGATAATTTCACGTTTTGGGCCGGTCGATTGGCCACCAAGATCGTTTGATATCACACCTTTAGACTTTTTCCTGTGTGGATATGTGAAGTCTAAAGTTTATGCGGACAACCCTGCTTCGATTCAGGCCTTGGAGCAAAACATCACGCGTGTCTCCAGTCGAAATGCTCGAAGGAGTCATCAAAAATTGGACTCAAAGGATGGACCATCAGAGACGTAGCCGCGGCCTACATTTGATCGACATAATCTTCAAAAAATAAATTCCAAAGAATGTTCTTTCAAATGTTAATAAACATTCCGTGTCATTCGCTAGTTACCAGTCGAAATGCTCGAAGGAGTCATCAAAAATTGGACTCAAAGGATGGACCATCAGAGACGTAGCCGCGTAGTTACCAGTCGAAATGCTCGAAGGAGTCATCAAAAATTGGTGTCAAAGGATGGACCATCTGAGACGTAGCCGCGGCCAACATTTGATAGACATAATCTTCAAAAAATAAATGCCAAAGAATGTTCTTTCAAATGTTAATAAACATTCCCCATTCAATTTGAAGTTTCTGTGTTTTTTTCCTAAAAAAAATTAGGGAACCTCGAAATGGATCACGTGTTGTTAAACTTTTTTGAGTATTTGCTAACAATTGAAGTCAATGTCCAGCTTCTTAAGACCTAAAGAGAGTTCAGGTGCTGTCGCCAAAACCAAAGTCTTTCCCCAGTTACTGGTTTTAATCCTCTGATAACTTACGTCGCCCTGTAGTGCCAAAGGATGACAATTTCGTCTGTAACTACCACACAACTGAGACAAGGTACAAAACAAAAGGTAGTGTTATTCGGTCCACTGATAAACATTTTTTTCTTAGATTTTGAATTTTTCGAATTTGAAACTCGACAAAGGAAATTCATAAACGATGAATGATGAAAGCTAAACTTCCATAGTAAATAATCAATAAACATCAGGCGTTTACAAAAATGTGTTTTAGCATTTTCTCTCAAGTGACTTTGCCAGTATAGCTAACAGTTTGTTACTCGTAGTTGTTGGGCTAGTGACTATACCTTGTTTATTGTACCATGACTGAGAAATTCTCCAAAAAGAAGTTAAGTAAATTATTTTAAATTTGTCTTTTCTTTGCATTTCCAACCAATGCATACATAAATGTTCAAGTCCCTTCGTTGTGCTTAAGATTGTTTTTCATTTATTTCTTCTTCTTCCGTCTCCTCTTACAAAAGTATAAATTGCAGTCTGTGTATAATAAAAAATGTATATAATCTAGATACTATATACGTATATAAGTATATGTACTCGTATACATGAAGGAGAAGAGATATTTGTCGTCTTTGGCTGTCATATTATGCAAATGGGATAATCGTTATTATTTGATAGTTTCTGAAGTCAAGAGTAGGACAGAAATAAACATCCACTCAGTGGGAAAACGACAGCCAGACTTTCGTTTATTTGTTTTAAAGCAATACCGTGGAGCTAGAGGTCCTTATTGAAGGGACTATACGCAAGGAGGGAACAGAAAGCCAGCAGACGCATTCAAGGACTCTATCGCAGACATTTGCAATTTATTGTGTTATACTTGAAGACGGTTTGGATGGTTGGTTGCTTGTTTTTATATCCCTCGCCAAAGGGTGGATGGTATATTAAATTTGTCGTACCGTTTGCAACACCACGAAGTGTTTATCTGGAACCCTACTTATATAAAGTATATATATACTTAATCCTCGTATACTTCTAAGGCGATATAGATGATGTCCGTCTGTGTGCTTGTTCAAAGCACGATAGCTGTCAAAGGAACCCACCTAGAATCCTGAAATTTTGCATAATAATGGCTTATGGTTATAGGCTGTTGGGGTTTGTAAATGGTCAAAATCGGATTAGGGGAGGAAAAAGTATCCCCTTAATGGACTAAAGTTATCTCTGTAAAAATATGGGCAATATCGGCTTAAGAAAAGAAAAAGTATTCCTTTAATGGACTAAAGTTATCTTGGTAAAAATAACACTGTTTTTGAGTATTTGCTTAACAAATCAAAATTTTTCGTGGACTGACATTGGTTAAAATGGATACTATAAGTTGGGTCTTACATGAACGTTTTGGCTCATGTGGCCCCTAAAACGGCCCCATGAACACAATCAGCGACCAATAGCGACCAATGGCATTTGGGTACTCAAATTAACGCAAATTTTGCTAGGAATCCGAAAAATAATAAAATATAGGATTATTTTAAAGATTTGACTGGGACTAGGCTCCGACGAATGAACCGGAAATCCTCCCAAAATCCTGAAATTTTGCTTAATAATGGTTTATGCTTATAAGCTGTTTGGCGTTGTAAATAGGCGAAATCGGCTCATGTAAAAAAGGAACCCTTTCAGTGACTAAAGAAAACTGCGTTAAAATTACACATTTTTCAGTATTTGCTTTACAAATCATAATTTTTCGAGGTAGAACAATTGATAAACAGTACCGTTATTTCGGACGTACTAAAAAGGGCATATTTACTATGTTTTTGGCTCCCACATAGACCAAAACTGGCAATTATTGTCAACCTGGATCTAAAATCATCACTTAAATAAAAGCAAATTTTGCTACGAACTCCAATAGAAAGTAATTTTGAGATGAGGAATAGACACATGAGCCTAAAGGGGACCAAAAAACGGACCATATTTTGGAGCTTTCATAGCGAAAGAAAATTTAAGTTTCGGCCTGGTTGATCCTGGCCGGATTAAAGTAAATTTCGCTACAAATCCAAATGTAGAGAATTTTTTAAGTTACGTCCAAGCTTAGAAACGGAGGAATGGACAAAAAGGCCCACGAATCGAAACATATTTTTGAGCTTAGGGACGGCCACTTGGCGAAAAGGGACTAACATATGGACCATTTTTTCCAGTTTCATAGGGGGGAGAGCTTATAAGTTTTTAAAGCAAATTTGCTACGTATCCAAATATAAAGTCGTTTTGTGGTTTCGTCTGAGATAAGAAACGGACGCATGGGCGAAAGGGGCCCAAAAACCCGACCATTCTTTTGCGCTATTATAGAGGAAGAAAATTCAAGTTTTGGCCGGGCCAAACCTGTTCGAATTATAGAAAATTTTGCTACGAATTCAAATACAGAGTAATTTTGAAGCTTCGAAAATTAGGGACGGTCGCATGGGCGAAAAGGTCCCAAAAAGCGGTGCATTTTTTTGCGCTTTCCTAGAGGGGAGGGAATATAAGTTTCGTCCTGGCCGAGTTTGGCCGGATTAAAGCAAATTTCGCTACAAATCCAAATACAGAGTAATTTTAAAGTTTCGGGTGAGATTAGAAACGGACGCATGAGCGAAAAGGGCCCAAAAACGGACAATTTTTTGAGTATTTAAAGTATAGTGCGGAGGACATCTAAATTTCGGTCTGACCGAATTAAAGCAAATTTTGCTACGAATTTAAATATAGGGTATCTTTGAAGTTTGTCTGATATTATAGATGACTATATGGACGAAAAAGGCCTAAGCTCGGACCATTTTTTACGCTTTCATATCGGGGAGGGCACTTTAGTTTCGTCCTGGCCAGATTAAAGAAAGTTTTGACGTTTTGGTTGATATTAGGGATGGACGCCTGAGCGAAAAGGGACCAAAAACCGAACACTTTGCGCTTTTATAGAGTGGAGGGCATATAAGTTTTGTCCTGACCGAATTAAAGCAAATTTAGCTAAGAAACCAAATACAGAGTAATTTTGTTTTTCCTAATATTAGGGACGGCCACATGGGCGAAAAGGGCCAAAAAACGGACTATTTTTTGCAGTTTAATAGCAGGGAGGGTGGCCGAATTAAAGCAAATTTAGCTAAGAAACCAAATACAGAGTAATTTTGAAGTTTTTCTTAATATTAGGGACGGCCACATGGGCGAAATGGGGCAAAAAACGGACAATTTTTTGCAGTTTAATAGCAGGTAGGGTATATTAGTTTCGACCTGGCCGAAATGGACGATATTTTCTTCTGCTAACCTAAGTCAAGTTGCTTCTTAGGTTGTTTTTCACTTTTGCAATAATCCAACAAAGTGCTTTTTTGCTAAATCTCCGTAAATGTCATATCCCTGGTATGGAATTGCAAGCGACCGTAAATATGTGCTCCTATTGTTTAAATTGCCAGAGGCAAAATAAATTAGCCTCTTGATAATTTCCAAACTCATAATAAACCTCTTCACTCCTTGGCATTCTTAGAATCCATATAATCACAAATATTAAGTCAACGTGAATGGTTGAAGGAGGAACCACTGGAAGATATCGAAGAACGCATTAGATCTATTTAGAGGGAGATGGAGGAGGGGAAGAATGAAAAGGGTGTGTTTTATAAATGTGGCATAGGCCTTTTAGTTTGGCTGTGCATAAGATCTGAGAATTCTTCGTAGGAAACGAAATCCGAGCTGACCCACTTTTAAAATGTTTAATCTTTAGTCATTTTGGCCTTTCAGCCTACAATTTGCTCAATTTGTTTAGGGAAACCACCTGGAAGGTTAGGCAATTGCAGCTTTATCTATTCAAGTGACCATATTTTTTTGGTGTGAAATTATTTTTTATTGATAAAAATAAAAAAATTGTGTGGAGAACACATTTAATTTGAGAACACATTTAATTTGTGGTCGATGTGGTCACATTTTGCCTTGACTATGGCCTTTAAACGGTTAAAAAATGAGTTGAGTGCAGCAGAGTGGCTAAATTTTAAGGGCCGATGCTGATTTTGAAAAGAACACAAATTCATATCAAAAAAATATTTCCTGTATAAAATGTAGGTGCAAATGCTTGTGGTAGATTTTAAACAATATAAGCAGCTATAATGGGTATGAATTTGACATAGCTGTCATTGTCGGTTTGTCAGTATTTTCTACTTGATGTTGGTAACACTTCAATTGCCTAGCCCTGTATAATATAGCGTACCGTAAGTAGCTTGAGCAAGTTCGGCTTGAAATTTTTGCTGCTAGAGTGGCAGGACCTTAAATCAGGCTGATGGTAGATGAATTTCATTTAAATATCGTCAAATTGTACCGTGATTAGAGTATGATAGGATTAAATGTGTGATTACCAGAGTAGCAGGGCCTCATGCGAGAAAATACCTTTGTATGCGGGATGTCTTAAATCATGGCCCGACTTGTCCCTTTGAGTTAATATTGATTTTCTCCTTGCATGCAAATGTCCACGCAAATGTTTAGCCATGATAATGATCAGTTTAGATGTTTAGCATTTAGAATTTCTGGACCTCGGACGAGACTTTTTTCTGGCAGCTATTTAAAAACATGGATTTTGGTCGTTCCTAACGGTTTGCATGAAATTTGATCAGAATCGGATGTAATGGGTCTGTTTTAGAGCTATAGGTTCTGAAATAACAAAAAGGTTTGTATTATAACATGGACCAATATGAACCAATTTTAATAAGTTGCTTCCATAGACTAGAATATGAACAATGTCGTCGAGATCTCTTCAAATTTGAAACCAGTATTTTTTTAAGGATATATGGGCAGACGTTCGGATGGACATCGCTCCATTAATTCAAGTACTGATACTGAATTTTGCTCTCTAAGAAGACCTACTAGAAGGCTTTACTTAAGATAACTCCTCAACCTGTCTTTGGCCATGGCCTGACCGGAACATGAAACTTGTGTGTGCTACATCCTAGTTTGTATATCAAGGATATTGACATCTTCTTCCAATTGTACCTTCTATCGGAGTCAGTTCGTGCCTGTCGTAGACTATAACTTCGTAGGGCATGATCCGCAACTCACTGTGGATTATTTTTCTCAGAACGTCTTTAAACTCTATGTCTATGTTCGGACACAATAATTCTAAGCAGCGAGTTGACATCTTCCCATTTTCGGAAGAATCTGTAGGCCAAATTGAGGGGTAGTGGAACCCAATATGGCCTGCAATTTCCTTCTTTCTTTCCCGCTTTCAGCTTGTCCATTTGGGCGAGCTGTCGGTTTTAAATCTTTGCAGGTACGTTGAATCCCAGTTTAGAACTAAGTTTAGTAGTTATAAGTGTCTCCATATGTTCTTTGGAGCCAGCCTTAATGTGTTAGATATGATGACATGTCCATATTCCTTGAATGGATGTGTTTTAGTGCTACTGCTAGAAGGAAAGTGAAGTCAACCATTCGTCCTCTCTAATAATTTGGAATATCTGCACTTTATTCCCCTGTTGCCTGTTACATATTCTTCGCGGGCTAAGGGATCGTTCTTTGTTGTGACTACTCAGGCTGATTACTCTGAGATATCCCGAACACTTCTGATTGTTCTTCATTGTTGTCTGATTTCGCTTTAACCGTTTCAGGGGAATGTCCCGCCCAATAGGGGAAAGCCTATGTCATTGTTGAGCTAATCACAATGATGGCTATTCTTCGTGCTGATTAAGGTACATCAATATTAAATAGGATCCTTGCCAGGAGCCTTTTCACCCACGCACTCAATGTGATCGTTAAAGCCCAGTCTATTGTCGATCATAACTCCAGGAAGAGGGATAAGTACAAGAGTTGGTTTCCTACTCTTAGGTGCATTTTCTCTTCCGATATCAGACTTGTCATTCCATCTGAATCAAAGGTAGGTGTCAAAACCAATTTTTTCTGTTCGAAACTCACGAACGTCACACATTCTCCTTGAATCTTATTCCTTCTTTCAGACAACGACCTTTTGGAAATCCACAGTGTGACTGCACTTCCACAAGGGAAACGAGACCAAAGAAGGTCATGTTAGGTCAGCCAGTTAGTATGGCAATTATGATAACCTTGATAAGGACAGAATGGTCACTGTCATTATATATTTGAAGCTGCTGGACCAATTGTCATTGATTTCCCAATAGACGTTGTACTCTTTCTAGAAATCTTTCAATTAAGAAGATTTAGAGACCGCACGATCTTTGGCCCCCACTCAGAGAGATGAAGAGTATATTAAATTCGTCATTCTGTTTGCATCATCTCGAAATATTGTTCCGAGACAAAGTATTTAAATACTTTTGATAGTCTTAAAATTCAAAGACGATTTAGCCATGTCCGACCGGAACAAAGCTAGGGTCCTTTGTCTGTTCACTACGATTTCTAAAAGTTAAAGCTATTTCGAATTGTAAATGGACGCAATCGGCCTGCGGGGAAAAAGTGTTCCCTAAAGGTATACTCCCGGAGAAGGTACACTTGTTTGTGTATTTTTTCAACTGTGGACGCCATGGTGGAGTTTAACTACTCATTTACTTATTTTTTCCATATATTTATATTTAATCAACCCTTTGTGTAAGACCCTATCCTGCATAAACCATCCCTGTTTGCTACAAATATCCATGATTTTTAAAGAAACATGTTTAGAGCATTTAGATTTCATGCTGTCATTGCAACACTTGTCGCATGTCATTTAGAACATTGAAAGTTGAAAATGCTCAAACATGCACACACTCGCACGCTATGCCACAAGGATAGCAAGGATGCTAAGAATTCTCAGAGCATTGCTTGGCGAGTATCAGCCATGCCGGAACAGCGGGAGCAGTAACTTCTTAACAACCCAACAAGAAAATGTAGTTTGGCGTTCAAACTTCAGGCATATCCACCAAGCCAATGACAATAACACAGACTATCGCATACACATTCTACAACAGATTACATACTCAACACATGAGTATCCTTGCACACGTACACACACTAGAGCACACAGACTGACAGAGAGAGCGAAAGGACGTAAAGTTTTATTATTAAGCAGCTGTACACCATAAAAACAATGTAAAGTTTGATACTTTATTTTATATAAATCTATAAACACACTCACACACACACACATTATGTATATATAAGTGAGTTTTACACATACCAACTCGAGACTATGTGTGAATTTCTATAATGATTTTCCGCTGCTGTTCGGCGTCTTACGAGCAAACATGATTTCGTTTGTTACTCTAAAACAATTCCTCGGGGATATTAAAAAAAAAGAATGAAAGGCATTCGTAGTATTACATTACTCGTATATATCATGTTTTCTCCATTTTCTTGTATATCCTTTTTCGTTAGATAGCTGCGTTACTGCGCCTCACTCTCTCCTATGTGTGTCTTGAGATGTTTAAAAATTGCAATTATATGATAAAGCAAAACGTATACGAGTGTGTGTGTGTGTGTGCGAGTGTGAATTTAAGTCAAAAATTATTGTCGATTTTCTCCTTTGCCAACCAGTGCTACAATGATGGGTAATTGCAATTCGTTAGGAAGACCATCCGTCGAATGGCGGAGCAGCGGACGAGAAAGTAGAATGGAGCGAACTCAATTCTTGCAATTGTTCCTGAGGGATAATCGCAGAAATGTGTTATCGTGCAGAACATAAAGCAAACGGATATTTATGATTCTAATGAAATTTGGCAGAAACATAAAATAAATGGGAATTGCACAAAGTTCATTTCAATTTTATCCAAGAGGAAATTCTAGATCGAGATGGAGAGGGATGACATTCGATTTAACGTCTAGTTATTCTTTACGAACAATGAGTATTCCTGAAAATGACCATCTACTTAGGAAAACAAATTCCTAGGAACAGTCTGCTTCCTTGCTGCTTCCTTAAGCAACTGAAAAACCGTTAGTACTGTTTCTTTGGGAAACTGAACTCTTTAGCACAGTTTCTTTGGGAAACTGAACTGTTTAGTACAGTTTCTTTGGAAAACTGAACTGTTTAGTACAGTTTCTTTGAGAAACTGAACTGTTTAGTACAGTTTCTTTGGGAAACTGAACTCTTTAGTACAGTTTCTCTGGGAAACTGAACTCGTTAGTACAGTTCCCTTGGGAAACTGAACTCTTAAGTACAGTTTTTTTGGAAAACTGAACTCTTCAGTACAGTTTCTCTGGGAAACTTAACTCTTTAGTACAGTTTCTTTGGGAAACTGAAGTAGTTAGTACACTTTCTTTAGGAAACTGAACTCCAAAGTACAGTTTCTTTGGGAAAATAAATTCTTTAGTATAGTTTCTTTGGGAAACTAATGTCTTTAGTACAGTTCCTTTGGAAAACTGAACTATTTAGTAAGTTTTCTTTGAGAAACTGAACTCTTTAGTACAGTTTCTTTGGGAAACTTAACTCTTTAGTACAGTTTCTTTGCGAAACTTAACTCTGTAGTATAGTTTCTTTGGGAAACTGAACTCCTTAGTGCAGTTTCATTGGGAAATTGAACTCTATAGGACAGTTTCTTTGGGAAACTGAACTATTTAGTACACTTTCTTTACACTTCTTTGGGAAACTAAACTCTGTAGCACAGTTTCTTTGGAAAACTAAACTCTTAAGGACAGTTTATTTGGAAAACTTAACTCTTTAGTAAAGTTTCTTTAGGAAACTGAACTCTTTAGGATAGTTTCTTTGGGAAACTGAATTCTATATTGCAGTATCTTTGGAAAACTTAACGCTTTAGTACAGAGTCTTTGGGAAACTTAACTCATAAGTATAGTTTCTTTGGGAAACCTAACTCTTTAGTACAGATCCTTTGGGAAACTGAACTCTAAAGTACAGTTTCTTTGGGAAACTGAACTCTTTAGTACTGTTTCTTTGGGAAACTTAACTCTTTAGTACAGTTTCTTTGGGAAACTGAACTAGTTAGTACACTTTCTTTAGGAAATTGAACTCCTCAGTACAGTTTCTTTGGGAAAATAAATTCTTTAGTACAATTTCTTTGGGAAACTAATGTCTTTAGTACAGTTCCTTTGGAAAACTGAACTATTTAGTAAATTTTCTTTGAGAAACTGAACTCTTTAGTACAGTTTCTTTGGGAAACTTAACTCTTTAGTACAGTTTCTTTGGGAAACTTAACTCTGTAGTACAGTTTCTTTGGGAAACTGAACTGCTTAGTGCAGTTTCATTGGGAAATTGAACTCTATAAGACAGTTTCTTTGGGAAACTGAACTATTTAGTACACTTTCTTTACACTTCTTTGGGAAACTAAACTCTGTACCACAGTTTCTTTGGAAAACTAAACTCTTTAGGACAGTTTATTTGGGAAACTTAACTCTTTAGTAAAGTTTCTTTGGGAAACTGAACTCTTAAGGATAGTTTCTTTGGGAAACTGAATTCTATATTGCAGTTTCTTTGGAAAACTAAACTCTTTAGTACAGTTTCTTTGGGAAACTTAACTCATAAGTATAGTTTCTTTGGGAAACCTAACTCTTTAGTACAGTTCCTTTGGGAAACAGAACTCTAAAGTACAGTTTCTTTGGGAAACTGAACTATTTAGTACACTTTCTTTGGGAAACTGAACTCTTTAGTACAGTTTGTTTGGGAAATTTAACATTTTAGTACAGTTTATTTGCAAAACTGAAGTTCTTAGTACAGTTTATTTGGGAAACTAAACTTTTTAGTACAATTTCTGTAGGAAGCTGAACTATTAAGTACAGTTTATTTGGGAAACTGAACTATTTAGTACACTTTCTGTTTACGCCATAAATAATTTCTGTAGGAAGCTGAACTATTAAGTACAGTTTCTTTGGGAAACTTAAGTCTGTAGTGCAGTTTCTTTGGGAAACTGAACTCTTTAGTGCAGTTCATTTGAAACATTGAACTCTTTAGGACAGTTTCTTTGGAAATCTGAACTATTTAGTACACTTTCTTTGGGAAAGTGAACTTTTTAGTATAGTTTCTTTGGGAAACTGAACCCTTAAGTACAGTTTCTTTGGGAAACTGAACTATTTAGTACACTTTCTTTAGAAAACTGAACTCTTTAGTACAGTTTCTTTGGGAAACTGAACTATTTAGTACACTTTCTTTGGGAAACTGAACCCTGTAGTACAGTTTCTTTGGGAAATTTAACTCTTTAGTATAGTTTTCCTGGGACCTCAGAGAATGTACCTTAAATTGAAGAGAATTTGTTGAGATTTAGATATTTTTTCACAGAAATTGTTTTAGTTTTAGTTCACACACGTTGATGCATTTTGGGTACATGTTTGTTTTATGGACCAAGGAGGGACGTCAGTAAAATTAAAGATAATCGGTGCATATTTAGATATATCTCTTACACATATGTTCGTTTTTTATTTTAGCTTTAGAAGCCGCACCTTAAAACCAATCTTGGTGAAATTAAGCACGAATAGGTCAAGAATAACGCTTTTCGAATTGAAGAAAATCGGTTATGAATTGGATATAGCTGCCACTTGTCTGTCCATCCGATTTAAATGTTTTTTAGATCTAGCAGCCACATCTTACATCCAAACATAATGAAATTGAGCACGCGTTTGTTACTCAGACTAAGGGCGGACGTTATTCATATTGATGATAATCGGTTCAGATTTGGATATAGCTTCCAGACATATGAGTTCATTCGATTTTATGTTTCTAACTCTGGGTACCACATACTCGTATGAAAACTAATCCTGATAAAGTTTGGCACAAGATAATTCTGTATGCTAAGGATGGGCGAAGTTGAAATTGGAGAAAATCGGTTTTAGATTAAGATATACCTTCCACATGTATATTTTTAACCGATTAAAAAAACAATGAAATTTTCTTAGAAATTTAAATATGACAATAGTTTTAGAATCTTTGCAAATTGGTTCCAAAAACGAATTTCAATTGGATGTTCTGAACATCCAGAAGTGCAGGATATAATATAGTTGGTCACGTTACTGCTTTCTTTAAAATCCCTTAATGACACTGCATGATATTTCTACAACTTGTAACCCTGCTGCATTCCTTTTTCCTTTCCATTTTATACTTCGTTTTTTTTGTACATGCTGAAAATGTGCTATAACTTTATCATATAAAAGTCAGGCGAACTAAAATGTTATTTTTACTGTTGCCATAAAAACATGTGTGAACTATTACCAAAAGCATTTCGTTGTTCCAAGAATGGCTACAGCAAAACTTGTCTTGTTACGGGTTTTACTCTGCTATTATTTTCTGTTTTTTTTTTTTAGTTTTCTGCTGCTGTTTCATTGTTTCTGCTGATCCAAGCAGGCAGGCAGGCAACAATGGCCAATGGTGACTTGGACATGGCTATAAAGTAACACGTTTATGACATGGTCAAAAAGAAAGTAGTTTAATGCCAGCCAAGGCGAGTACATGCATGCATACATACGAGTACATACTAAGAACTGCAAAAAAAAAAACAATAAGATTAAGCCCGTAAAGCTGTTGGTGAAAATAAATTTAAAATGTATTTAAACGAATTGAAATTGTAAACCCTTTTTGGCAAAACTCGCCTACTTACACACACACATACACTATGACCCTGTGCTTTATTAAAGGGACAAAGTCAGGCAACACAATGCATTGTAAGGCTTTTTGTGTAGCTGCGGCTCAGCATGGAAGGCCTGTATGGCTTTTTGGCCCTATCGTTATTGGTTAAATGGCAGTATTAAAAGACCATAAATAGCAAGTAATAACCGCAATAATACGGCCCAAAAACCAGGGCTGTCCCCACCGGCCTCTAGCTCTATGTTCCTGGCCAGGCTTATAATGCAACACAAAGATACTGGTGACAATGCAACAGCGCCAAAGTTTTAAAAGTGGCAGTTTTGTTTGCTCCGATTGTTATTGTTGCTATTATGTATATATATATTATATATAATTTTAATACCTGCACATTATATTATTTATGGCGTAAACAAGCTAACGCACACACATGCATATGCATTTATGCAAATTATTTCACACAAACACACTCACACAGAGGACACACATATTTTGGCCGTAAGCTATACACAGGCGACACACACTTACAGCAGGTCATTGGTGTCCATCCAATTCACAATGCCAAAATAATCGCTTGGTGGCTTTAAAGAATGTTATTTGCTGCTTGTTCTACAGGGTGGATCAAATGAACGGTTTTGTTTTAAAATTGAAAATTTTTCTTTTTTTTGGTTCATTACGAGGGCTGCTATATATATTTCTGGCCTAGTAATGAAAATGCTTATATTTATTATCAACAACGGTTTTATTGTTTTTCAAAGTATTCTCAAGCATGATTTATACACTTTTGCATGCGCTCAAACCAATTGTCGAAGCACTTTTTCCACTTCGATTGAGAAACCTCCAAAACTTGGTTTTTGAACGCTTCAACAGCATCTTCTGGCAATGAAAATCGTTGAGCACGCATTTTTTCTTGATTTGCGGGAATAAAAAGAAATCTTTGGGTGTTAAGTCATGGCTGTACGGCGGATGACCCATCAATTCGACGTTTTGGCCGTTCAAAAAGGCGCTGGTTTGAGCCGATGTGTGAGAGCTCGCATTGTCATGGTGCACAATGATTTGTCTTTTCTTGTTCGTTTTTCGAATTTCCCCAAAGACTTCAGGCAATCAAATTGTACCATTCAAAATTGACCGTCCTACGATGCTGAAGTGGAACAGTCGCCAAATGACTTCAATTTCATGTTTTTGCCGGTCAAAAAATCGCTGGTTTGAGCCGATGTGTGAGAGCTCGCATTATCATGGTGCTTAATGATTCGTCTTCTCTTGTTCGTTTTTCGAATTTCTCCAAAGACTTGAGGCAATCAAATTGTGTTGTACCACTCAAAATTGACCGTCCTACGTTGCTCAAGCGGAACAGTCGCCACATGACCAGTTTTGCCGAAGAAACAGGCGACCATTCGCCTCGAAGTGCTTCTTCCACGAAAAACTTTAGTTGGATTTGGCTCGTCTTCGAAGACCCACACTATCGATTGCTGTTTTGTTTCGGGCTCATACGCATAGATCCATGATTCGTCACCTGTGACGATCTTATAAACGACTTTTGAAGCACCGCGAACGTATTTTTTCAAAATTTCTTTGCACCAATCAACACGAGCCTTTTTTTGAGCGATTGTCTCAAATTGTAAGGAATCCCACGAGAACAAACTTTTTTTTACGACCAGGTGTTCACGCAATATCTAATGTATGCTGGTTAAAGAAAGGCCCAAGGATGCCTCTATTTCACGATATGTCACATGTTGATCTTGCAATATCAGTTCACGTACCTCATCAATGTTCTCTGGCCAACGGCCGTTTTTGGACGACCTTCACGAACTTCGTCTTTGAGCGAGCGTCGGCCACGATTGAATTCATTAAACCAGTTCTTCACAGTGATATAGGATGGTGCTTCATCGCCATACAAAGTTTTAAGTTCATCGGTGCACTCTTGTCGTGATAATCCACGCCGAGAGATGTGAAAACTGATCGCACGAAAATGTTCACGAGTTAATTCCATTTTGTTGCCAAATTGATTTGTTCAATTCACTGTAAACAACACAAATGATGGTCTTACGTCAAAACGTAATGATGGAGTACGTTTATACTTAAAAATGTTAATCTTTTCAATGGATATGTCAGATGGTGCCAGGCAACACTCAGTGTGGCCTAGGCCAGAAATATATATAGCAACCCCTAAACAGCTTACCGACAAGAGGAAAGTCTTCCCTTGTTTCGTAATGGAATGGTCGGAGAAGTGGAAAAGTAAGTAGGTGTAATCATATAATAAAGAAGTGTACCCTACCAAAGAGCACTTTCGTTTGAAGCTAGAAGCTTTTGCACACCATGCAACTATATCGAGTCTGTGGAGAACTTTAAACGTTGTAGAAATACTAGGATTTTTGTAATAAAGTAAGTTTTTCGCCTAACTAGCTGACTTTACTGAAATTTTGTAAGCTTGAAAAATGAAAGATTGCTTTACTAAGAAACATTTTTGTAACAACCTAAAGTTTATGAGGAACGTTCATAGGATTGGAATTGAAATAAAGTTTTGTAAATAGTAGCCGTCGTCGGCTACTTAGCTAACCATAAAGAGGTTTTAATGGAGGTGTTTGTTCTTTTTGGATTTTGCATCCTTTGATCCGTTTGCAACATAGTTTGAGCACAAGTCCAGGAAACCCTTGATAATTTCCCCTCATCTTTAAATCATTGACCTCAATGCCTTCTCTGGGTTGTCATTGTTTTTATTAAAGTTCAACGAGGATATGATTCAAAAAGAAACCACCAGATGGACCATACGATTTCAGTGTGCATAAACACACTCTGACACCTCCAAATGTGCACGGCCTGTGTGTGTCTGTTTGTTGCATTTTTAAGGGTTACCCTATTCATTTAAGCTGGTAATTGTTCATTAAAATATATATCGCATATTCTATAGATACCATAGAGATTTACTTTCAATCCTCTTGTAGTTGCTGTAAACAATAATAAAACAAGGCAAAAAAACCAAAACCAACAACAACGAAGCTGTGCCAGCTTACCAGCAAAAGCAACCGCCTTTACTCTTCCTTACCCCCCTACTAATGTAAATATGCCACACTATCTGGTCCACTGGTTCAACCCTATCTCGCCCAGCTCCTCGAGGGCTATAGGGGTAGTATCGTACTCCGATTAAAGTTACACACACACACACTCGAACATATGGTGTCCTATATGAATATGTAATACAGCATACATATGCATGTGTGTGTGTGTGAGTGTATATAAACAAAATAGTTATTTAAGTAGCTTAAAGTTAAATTGTTAAATAAATATTTATGCACATACGATGATGATGCTGATGCTGCTGATGATAAACATAATGGAAAACAATAAAGGCAAATATTATTTAACAAGAAAAATAATAACACAAATTGGCTGCTAAAAAAATAACAAAACAAAGAGAGAAATTAATATTTACAAAGCCTAATAGTTACCTTTGTTATTTATTTTACTAGAGATTTTTAAACTAAACTGAAGTTCGACCTATTTTTATAACTTAGTTATTGAGTGGGGTGAAAAATTAAACATTTTTTGTCCCAAAATCTCCTAAGAAAATAAATATTAGAAATAAAAATAAGTCTATAACCGGACAAGTTCTTTTTTGTAATACCCCACACCACAAAGGCTTACACGTCGCCTCTGTAAGGGCTTCGTATGGAACTAAAATGTAATTTCTGACGCGGCAGCACCTCAAATCGGGAGAATGGTAGTCCATTATCATTAAAGTTGATTAGATGTTGCTCTTAACGCACAATGCTAAATTCGAGCACGTTTGGATTTAAAATGTGACATAAAAAGCGGAAGGATCTCACATTTTGCAAGGATCTTTTTAATTAAGCTATAAGAAACATTATGCGATATGGTCCAATTCCAACACGGTTGGTTAAAGAGGACCCGTTACGCTTTACGCTAAATTTCAGTAAGATCAGCTTATAGAGAAGCAGTGCCTTAAATCAGGGCAATATTTATATGGAGGTTTTGTGAAAACGTAGACCAAGATTTTCCATTTTCATTAGGGTGGCTTTCTAAAAACGTAGCCCAATATGATCCTTTTTCATTAGGATTGCTTTTTAGTTTCTCGTAATGCACTGCACAACATTTAAGCAGGATCGGATGACAACATTGGTATGTCGAGCAGTAGGAGCTCAAATCGGGAGCAGAATCCCGAAATAGCATTGATCCTTTTTCCGGGGGCTCTCTGATAACATAGTTCGATATGCTCCTATTTCAATACGTTTGGATGTTGAGGTCTCGTTACGCTACGCTAAATATGACTACGATCGGAAATAATATTAGATGTATAGAGAAGCAGTACCTTAAATCAAGGACACCTGTACGAGGACGGTTCGGAAAGTTCTTAGCCTATTAATGAAAGAAAATAGTTAGTTTTTCAAAAATATTTTTATTTTTCAATATAATCTCCTGAAACTTCAATACTCTTAGTCCAACGCTTATCTAGTAATTCTATCCCTTGATTAAAATAGTTTTCCTCACGGTCTTCAAAATAGTGGTTTACAACGCGTGCCAGCAAGGAATTTTTTTAGATTTGGGAACAGGTAAAAGTCACTGGGAGCTAAATCAGGATAATAAGGTGGGTGGTCAAGCAACTCGTACTTTAATTCGTTGATTTTAGCCATTGTTAAAACACTCTTGTGCGTTGTCTTGATGAAAAAATATTTTTTTGTGTTGTAAGCCATGACGTTTTTCTCGAATTTGATCTAAAAGGTTGCAAAAGTACTCTGAATTTATTGTTTTACCCTTTTGCAGATAGTCAATCAATAAAATACCTTTGAAGTCCCAAAAAACCGTTGCCATAACCATACCAGCCGATTGAATTGTTTTTGCCTTCTTTGGGGCACTTCCTCCAGCTTCAGTCCATTGTTTGGATTGTTCTTTTGTCTCTGGAGTATAGTGGTGGATCCATGTCTCATCAACAGTTATGAAACGACGCTTAAAATCCATTGTAACTCGCTGAAAACGATCCAAACAAGCTTGAGAAATGTTCATTCTTATGCGTTTTTGGTCGACTGTTAACAAGTCCGGCACCCATCTTGCAGAAAGCTTTTTCATCTGTAGTTCTTCATGCAAAATTAAATGGACTCGATCATTTGAGAAGCCCATGATATTAGCTATTTCACGCACTTTTATTCGTCGATCATTTAATACCATATCATGCACTTTGGCTACAATTTCTGTTGTTGTTGCTGTTTTTGGACGTCCACTACGTGGTTCATCTTCAATGCTTGTACGACCACGTTTAAATTCAGCAACCCAATTTTTTACTGTTGCATATGAAGGAGCACTTTCACCTAACACATTCACCATATCATTATGAATTTCTTGTCCCGATAAACCTTTTTTATGTAAATATTTAATGACACCACGCATTTCTAATTTTTCCATTGTAAAAAAATCGCGGATGCGTCTTTTGTGAACACCTGTTTCTATATGAAGGAGTTGCCAGATCAAAACAAAATTTAACATGTGTTCATAGCAGAGATGGAAGTTTCCAAAACACTTAACTTTTTCCTGTTTATACCGCGCTTTTTGTGCTAAGCTAAGAAGTTTCCGAACCACCTCGTATATGGAGGTTTTTTGAAAACATAGATTGATATGTACCATTTTCATAAGGGTTTCAATTCCCTCATAATGCACTGCACAACATTTGGTAGTTTGTAGAGCAGCAGGTTTGTAAAGCAGCAAGAACTGAATTGGGGTTACCTTAATATAGTTTTTTTTACAACAAGGCGCTCACAATCCTCTCCATCAACAGACCATCCCAATTCATAATCTCTGAAAGTACGTATCACAATTCAAAATAGGGGAGAGTGATGCCTTCAGATAAACCACCAACCGCAGCTTTAGTAATCTACTCTACGAACGTGATGAACTTCTTCGGCCTGACCGTATGAGCAAGTGGCTAGATTACTTAGGGAAGCTTTTAGATCATCTATCTATCAGGCAGGTCTGAACGATATTCAAGCTCAACGATATTGCAGCAGTATCTAGCTACAGGGGAACATCCCTGGAGATTTCAACATACGAGAAGACGCTACAGATGAAAATGGTGCTGCTGCGTCAATTCGTAATGGGCGCTAACGTTCCGGACATTTATCCCACCTGCCATCAGGGACTACATAACGTGCTGCACCTTTTCCACGCAAAAAATGCTGAGAATATTTCTATATGAAAAATGTCTCAGCGTCGGTGTGTTTTTCTATAGAAAGCAGCTGAAGTCATACCTATAGATTAGCTTTGATTTCTTTAATGGAATAAATGTTTTAGATACTGAAATTTTTTCCATAGCAGGACTTTTGAGACTTTTTCTAAATTGGAAAAATATCTCATAATGCATAAACTTTTTCTACAGAAAAAATGTGCTAGCTGCTAAGACTTTCTCTATGGGGAAAACACTGAGATTTCTCTATAGGAAATATGTCTTAGGGTCTGGCTGGTTTCTATAGACAAAATGTCTTTATTTAGGAAAACACTCAGCAGCTGAATCATACGTATTGATTAGCTATGACTTCTTTACTGGAATATATTTTTTTTGTAGACCAACATTTTTTCTATAGCAAGACTTCTGAGACTTTTTCTATTTAGAAAAAATATCTTAGTTGCTGAGACTTTTTCTATGGGTAAAGTGCTGAGAATTTCTTTAATGAAAAAATGTCTCAGAGTCTTGGTGTTTTTTTTTTTAGAAAAAGACTCTGCAGCGCTGTGATTTCTCCATAGGAAAAATATCTTAGCGTCAGCTGCTTTCTATAGAAAAAATGTCTCCCTTTAGGAAAACACTCATCAGCAGAGTAATACCTACTTACTAGCTATGTTTTTTTGTTTTTTTTTTTAAAAAGAGACTCTGCAGCGCTGTGATTTCTCTAAAGGAAAAATATCTTAGCGTCTAGCTGCTTTCTATAGAAAAAATGTCTCCCTTTAGGAAAAAACTCAGCAGCAGAATGATACCTATTGACTAGCTATGACTTTTTCTCTGGAATAATTTTTTTAAATGCTATGATTTGTTCTATAGCAGGACTTCTGAAACTTTTTCTATATAGGAAAAATATCACAGTTGCTGAGATAATTCTCTATAGGAAAAAGAGCTTAGCATCTCTCTGTTTTCTATATAAAAAATGGCTTCCTATAGGAAAGCAGTCAGCAGCTGAATCAAACCTATGACTTCTTCTCTGGAATAAATTTTTTAGAGGCTAAGATTTTTTGTACAGCAAGACTTTTTCTATATAGGAAAAATATTCCATTTGCTGAGATATTTTCTCCATAGCAAAATATCTTAGCGTATGTCTTTTTTCTATAGATAAAATGATAAAATAACTCACCAGCAGAATCATACCTATTGACTAGGTATGACTTCTTCTCTGGAATAAATTTTTTAAATGCTATGATTTTTTCTTTAGCAAGACTTTTGAGACTCTTTCCATATAGGAAAAATATCTCAGTTGCTAAGAATTTTTCTACAGCTGCTGATACTTTTTCTATGGGAGAATGGCTGAGGATTTTTCTATAGGGAAAATGTTTCAACGTCTGGGTGTTTTTCTATAGCAAAAGTATTTCAGCTTTCAAATGTTTGTTTATAGGAAACATGTTTTTGTTCCTTAAACTTTTCCTAAAGGAAAGTTTCAGTTGCTGAGACTTTTTCTATAGGAAAAATATCACAGCTGCTGAGACTTATTCCCTGGGAAAATGCCGAGAATTCCTCTTTAGGAAAAATGTTATAGCTTTTGGGTTTTTTGCTATAAAAATAACCTTTCAGCTGCTGAGTGGTTTTCTATATTTTAAATTCAGCTGCTGAGACTTTTTCTAAAGAAAAAAATGTACAGTTGCTGAGATTTTTCTATAGAAAATTGTTTAAGTTGCCGATACTTTTTCCAAAGCGCGAAGGTCTTTACTTCTAAGATTGTTTTTTTAAGCAAAAAATATCTAAGCCTTCACATTTTTCTTTCATAAGTCCACATCAAATACTCCACATTACTAAACCTCCAGAGCTACATTAACAAAAGCCAGACATGCAATATTTATTTAATTAGAAATGTCGATGGCACTCGTTTGGCCGAAAGTAGACAGCATTAGCCGCCAACAGCCATTAGGCGACTTCAGCACCCTGTCTGCCACAAAATGTTTAATATTGTTTAGCATAATTACGAACAACTTTGCCTGATATTTAAAAATAATGTCTCAATTTTGTCGTCCTTATTATTAACACACACACACACTTACACACCCACACAAACAAACAGGTTGTACATGCCATGGACCGCACCACCCGTGTGACAGATTATCGTTTCATTAAGGAGGCAAATGGAGCCTTAACCATAACCAATGTCATGCTCGAAGACGATGGCAAATGGCAGTGTGAGGCGGAGAATACCAGACATTATACGGAGAATGCCAGACCGGTTAAATTGGTGGTTTTAGGTAAGCAACAACAACAACGACAACAGCACCATGCAGTGCATTTGAGTAATGATTAATAAAGTCCTCAAGGTGTGCCTTAACAATGAAGCGCTTAAATTATGTTGTAAAAATAAATTCCCTAAAAGTATGCTACTAAATTTTAAATGGGGTCGATAAGGGTTAAGAGTTAAAAAAAATACCAAAGTTAATTGGTTGATTTTTATGCTTTCGACATTTTGTGACTTTGATGGAAAGTTCAATTGTGTTTTATTAGGTCAGTCATCGCTATGATGACCATTAACGAAAAGTGAGAAAAACGAGTAAAGGCCTTTTTAAAACTTTTAGCCCTTTTTTGAAAATATGCCAACATTTATTAATCATAATAATAATTTTATTGTTTTGTATATTGAAGTTCTTTCTTTCTTAAATTTGGCAGTAGTAGAAATGCTAAGACACTTAATCTTAATCAAAAATATATTCAAAAGTACAGCATATTTTTGTTGTAAATTTAAAGCATACTTTTAGGGATAATATTAAACATAAGATGTATGCATTTAGCTATAATAAGTCGTTTTATTTAAGTATACTTTGAGGCATCACGTTTTTTGGTCTATCATTGCCTACTTTTAGGCTTTACCTTTTACCTTTTGTTATTATATAAGCTAACCATACTGTTGTCTCTTTTTCTAGATCGTCCCAAGCCTCCCTACTTACTAATCGATGGCCGTCGCCTGGATGCCGGCAACATATTTGTTCCGGTCAAAGAGAATTCCGAGCTCAATTTGGCCTGTGTCAGTGAGGGCGGCAATCCGAAACCCACCCTTACCTGGGAGGTTCTACTGAGTCCTGGCGTCGATCGTCATGCGCAAAAGGTGTCGGCAGAGGTTTTGGAGTTGGAAGAAATCAAAAATGAAAAGGTATGCTTTCAATTGGAATTTATAGTAGTTGGTAACAAAATAATCAGATGAAGCTTGAAGGGTAAGTGAGTCAGAGAATAGTGAAGTAAGATTGATAAAGCTCTGTAGCAAAAAAAAAATGTTTCGGACTACCGGACCAAATTACTGTATTTCAAACAGAGATTTTGGCATGATTAAGACGGTTTAGCTCGAATAAAAAATGCAACAAAGGAAAATACTGCCGGTTCTTTGGACCGGTTTGCAAGGGCTGTCATTCCGACACTACGTGTGCCGCTACAACAATAAAAATGTTCACGGACTAGCAAGCAGCGATAAAGGCCTTGTCCTCAACGACAATTAGTTCGAGAACGATTTGGAGTGTAAAGAAAAAATATCCAATTTACCGACCCTTTAAATTTGCAAAAATTTAAATTGAAAATGGGGTTTTGGGCCCTTGAAAAACATCACATTTAAATATGTGGGAAGATTTCATTGTATTGGCAGCTATGTGGGTCCCAGGACATTCTAACACTAGGGGCAACGAATAAGCTGTCGAACTTGCAATGAATGGGTTGACTAGACAAAAAGTTGACAAGGACAATGCCGTTCCCATTTTAAGACAATAAAGCTTGAATTAAATTGACCTGAAGCAGCAATCTTCGGCCAAGGGCTGTCATCCCGACACTACGTGTGCCGCTACAACAATAAACACGTTCACGGACTAGCAAGCCGCGATAAAGGCCTTGTCCTCAACGACAATCAGTTCGAGAACGATTTTGGAGTGTAAAGAAGAACTGTCCAATTTACCGACCTTTTGGATTTGCAAAAATGCCAATTGATAACAGGATTTTGGGCCCTGGAAAAACGTCACATTTAAATATGTGGGAAGATTTCATGTGGGTCCCAGGACATTCTAACATTAGGGGCAACGAATAAGCTGTCGAACTTGCAATGAATCGGTCAGCTAGGCCCAGAAAGTTGACAAGGACTATGCCGTTCCCTTTTTAAGACATAAAAGATTGAATTAAATAATCTTGGGCCCGTGTTGATTACAAAACGCTTTGGAGCGGCACAGCGGGCGGCAAAATCACCAAAGCGCTTAGGGGAGAACCTGAAAAAAATAGAAAAAAATTAAATCCTAAGAAAACTGAATTAAGCAAGATGATGGGGGGGTTTTCAGGTCACGCACAGTTTCCCCATAGTTTTTATCAAGCTTTTCCTTGGCTTGAATGACGACTTTTTCCCGCAAAAAGCAATGTTAAATGAACACTCGACATTCTTTTTCTTCCATTTCTAACAAAATCGACAAGGTTGTATGTTTTGAACATCTGTTAAACACAAACTAAATGACGGAACTCTCTCAAAATTATTGACAGATGGTACTTGATGGGAGCTGTGTTGCATTTCATACTACTACAAGAAAGTTGAAAAAGTCACGGAATTATTGATATGCCCTCGAGCATTAGTAGAAGAAAAGCAGAATTAAGGGTTTCCTGTCCTTTTTACCTTCTTCACAATCATAACGAAATAAATGTCCTTAAATAAAAATAACCATGTATCTTCAATTGTGGAAATATCCTTGTGATACAAATCTTCTTCTATTCTTTGGATAAATAAATAATAAAGAAAAAAATTCTCTATTATACAGGGTGTCCGCCGGGAAGGTACAATACTTTGTTTTACCGCCATTTTGGGAAACATTTGTCTTGACAGTTCATATTTGGCAGTAGTGAAAATTTATTATGGAAAAAAATTCAAAAAACCAACGTTAAAATATTTTATCAAAATCCATCATCGTTTACTGTGACGATGAGAAAGTCACGTGAAATTTTTGGGAGAAACAACGTGCCAACAAAACGCACTACTTATCGTGTAGTGAATGATTTCGAAGAAAAAGGGTCTGTAGCTGATAGACCCAAACATGGACCACAACTTACTGCAAGGTCAGCTGAAAATATTACTGCTCAAGAAAGTGTTCAAAACAATCCATCAACCTCAATTCGACGCCGTGCTCAAGAGCTTGGTCTTTAAAGAACATCTTTGGCCATAATTTTGCACAGGGATTTACATTTGTTTCCATTTCAGATTCACTTGACATAAGAACTTCTTCCACAAGACCATTTACGCCGCCATACAGGATGTTACAGCTCGCCCATGACAGCCCCGATTTTCATGCTAAAATCATAATGAGTGACGAGGCACATTTTCATTTGAATGGATATGTGTATAAACAGAATAGTCGGTTCTGGGCAATGTAAAACCCTCAAATTATTCATCAGTTACCTTTTGCAGCCATTAAAAGACACAGTCTGGTGCGCAATTTGTTCAGGAGGAATCATTGGACCTTACATCTATGAAAATTAAAACGGCGAAACGGTAACTGTCAATGGGGAGCGATATCGTGATATGATTGAAAACTTTTTAAACCCAGAACTGCATTCCTTGGGCTTGATTGACATGTGGTAATAACAAGACGGTGCCACATCGCATACAGCCAGGATTACAATGGAATTACTGCGAGACATCTTTCCACAACAAGTTATTTTAAGAAATGGTGATGTTGATAGGCCTCCACGGTCGCCTGATTTGACTGTTCCGGACTTCTTTCTGTGGCGATGTCTGGAAAGCATGGTTTATGCAAACAAACCAGAAACGCTGGAGCAACTCAAACAATATATTCGTGATGACATTAATAAAGTATCGCGTGAAATGTGTAAGAATGTAATGAAAAATGTGCTCAAAAGGGCTCGCATTTGTGAGGCTAACAGAAGCGGACATTTATCTGATATTGTATTTCATATATAATTGCCGGCATTTAATAAAACATTTGTCGATATAAAATCAAAAATTATAAACAACCAAAGTAATATACCTTCCCGACGTACACTTTGTACTTGAGTGTTTTTGGCTCTCTGCATTATACCTAAGAATGTTGTTTGATTTGTTTGTCATTGCTTAACTTAAACAGAAACTAAATACCTCTTGCTCAAGTGGCTTTCTACAAAAAAAGCCCCCCTCCCACCTACAACCGCCCATTTGTTGTTAAACGAAAACTGCTGAAATATCCTGTCATATCCTTAAAGATAAAATTTAACAATTTTGCAATTACATCCTTCCCATATCTCGATTTTTTTCTTTTTTTTGCTTTTACATACATTCTTCCTCTCCATTTACATATTATGCTCTTTTATATGAAAATTTATTGAACTATATTCATTTTGCTGCTTCCTTTTTTGCTTTGTTTCTTTTGTTAAACCAAAAAAACACACTTTTTAACAAAAGCTTCAAATTTGTAACATTTTCCTAAACCTCATCCTTTTAACACACACACTCACACACCACCCAACAATCGCTGCTGCACAAACAGGCTCTCAACACAGCGTTAAGCAAAAGCATTATCAACGCTTTAACTATGGCGTACATGCTCTGTCTTTCGGTTACTGGCGGACGTCGTCGTTGCCACCACGACCACCTACTTCCGGTGTAACCACACATATCATGTATAAGTACACAACGCCACTATAACAAAAGCTATAGAGGCACATACACTTCAACGCAGGCTGGCACACTCACACACATCGGTACAGTCAATAACCGTTACATGGCAAAAATAATACTGCTGACCAAGTAAAATATACGTACACCCTACAATGCTTTGTTACCCCAAAAAAAAAAAGAATAGAGACAGAAAAAACACCATAGCCCCCTTTCAGCCGTTTCTATTCACTAAAATGGTGTTGCCAGGTTTCAACCCAAAAGAAAAATGTTGGAATACCAAAAAAAAGCAGGACCTACTCCATTCTCTCCATTGTTATTGGTAACATACATCAACATCAAAATCTAATGGATATACAACAACAGCAGCAAAGAAACAATGAAAGCACCAGGACCAGCAGGAAAGGATGCAACACCACACAGTATCACACTCACTCACACACACACACAGATACAAGGGGGAAGAAATGAAGCGAGCGAGATGAATTGAGCATTCAGTGCATCATGCATTATAATGGCTTAAAACATAAAATAAACGATCGTAATAATGGCCATTTGGGACATGTAACTATTTTCACACATACAAACATAAAACACTCTTTCACACTCATAACCAACCACAAGTTTGATTTAGATACTTAGACACAGCCATAAAGGCTTTCTCACACACATGGACAAACCCTAAATAGATGTTGTATGGTGTGAAACGTGCTCACACAATCTCTCTCGTTTCGTGTGGCATAAATGAGGTTCTTTGCTGTAATAACTTTCAAAATTGTTGTCGTTGTATTGAACTAAAAGGATATTCCTTAAGATTAACTCTGCTGGGATTTTAATCTATATCCTTACGATAATATATACAGGGTGGCCCAAAAGAGACCAAGAGTATGTACGTAACATGTTCATAGCTAGTAGCTCCATCATACTTATTAAAACCACAAATTGCCCTACCATTGGCCTCATTAAGTTTTCGATTTTTGTTTGATAAAAATCCTCGGAGACCTTTTCTGGCATTCCATCATCATCTTCAAGCAAATATGCGGCTATAACTTTTTTGGCCATAACACTGCACCAAACCGTGCAGCGGATTGAGTGTGACTGATGCTGTTGTATTTCTTCTGGATTTTGAAGCACTCAAATCCAAATTTCTTTATCAGACATGGAGAATGGCGTGTTGTAGTCGTCCTTGATGGTCTTGCGGTTAAAATTTACAAAAGTTCAGTTATAACATGCAAAAAAAGGATGTAAGAAAAAGGATCCACGCCTAATCTGAAGGTTCCACACCTCTGTCTGAAGTTGGATTAAAGTCGGACTTAATATAAGACTTTTATAAGGACTTATTTTATGGGCGCTGTATAAAATACAGTTCGGTACAAATGCAAGAAATGAGAAATGAGCGCTCGGCAAAAAACAAGAAGATCCGCTGTTTTCCACTAAAATTGTGTTCAATGATGAAGCCCGTTTCTAGCGCATCGGCAACGTCCCTAAACAAAATTGCCGCATTTGGGCTGAAGAGGAACCAGAAGAGGTTCAAGAGGTGCCATTATATTCAGAGAAAACCACGGCTTGGTGCGGTTTATGGCTGGTGAAATTATCGGTCCATATTTTTTCAAAAATGATGATGGTCGAAACGTAACATTCAATGGTGCTCGCTATTGCTCTATCATATCGGACTTTTTACTACCTAAGATTGAGGCCCGTATTCTTGACGACATTTTGTTTCAACACGACGGTGCCACTTGCCATGCAGCTGGTCAAACAATGGATCTAGTGAGAGGTAATTTCGAAGAGCTGCTAATTTCACATTTTGGACCGGTGAATTGGCCGCCTAGATCGTGTGATATCACACCTTTAGACATTTTTCTTTGGGGTAACGTAAAGTCCAAATTCCATGCTGACAAAACAGCTACGATTAAGGTTTTGGAAGCCAACATTACACGTGTCATTCACGCCATACCGGTCGAAATGCACGAATGAGTCATCCAAAATTGCACCCTCAAAATGGACACCCTGAGGCGTAGTTGCGGCCAACATTTAAGGGAAATTAATTAAAGAAATTAATGGCATAAATCTTACTTCGAATATATAAAAAATATTCCACACTTGATTTGAATTTTAGTTTTTCTTTTTATTTTGAAAACAATACCTCTAGATTGATCCTCCTATATCTTAAATATTTCTGGCCTAGGCAATACTATGTGTTGCCTGTCGCCATCTGACATTTCCATTGGAAAGCTTGACATTTTTTAGCATTAACGAAGTCAGAATGTTTTGACGTACGACCATCATTTGTGTTGTTTACAGTGACTTGAAAAAATCAATTTGGCAAAAAAATCGAATTAACTCGTGAACATTTTCGTGCGATAATTTTTCACAACTTTCGACGTGGATAATCACCACAAGACTGCATCGATGAACTTATATCTTTGTATGGCGAAGAAGCACCATCCTATGGCACTGTGGTTTAATGAATTCAATCGTGACCGACGCTCGCTCAAAGACGAAGGTTGTGAAGGTCGTCCAAAAACGGCCGTTGTGCCAGAGAACTTTGATGACGTGCGGGAACTGATAATGCAAGATCGTCATGTGACATACCGTGAGATAGAGGCATCCTTGGGCATTTCTTTAACCAGCATACATTCGATATTGCATAAGCACCTGGTCGTAAAAATGGTTTGTTCTCCTTGGGTCCCGAACAATTTGACAAACGCTCAAAAAAGGCTCGTGTCGATTGGTGCAAAGAAATTTTAAAAAAATGCAATCGCGGTGCTTCAAAAAACGTTTATAGTATCGTCACAGGTGACGAATCATGGATCTATGCGTATGAGCCCAAAACAAAACAGCAATCGACCGTGTGTGTCTTCGAAGACGAGCCAAATCCAACGAAAGTTGTTCGTGGAAGAAGCATTCGAAGCAAATGGTCGACTGTTTCTTCGGCAAAACTGGTCATGTGACGACTACTTCCATTGAGCAACGTAGGAGGTCAATTCTAATACACCACAACTTGTTTGCCTGAAGTCTTCGGTGAAATTCGAAAAACGAACAAGAGAAGACGAATCATTGTGCACCATGACAATGCGAGCTCTCACACATCGGCTCAAACCAGACCGGACAAAACGTCGAATTGATGGGTCATCCGCCGTACAGCCCAGACTTGGCACCCAATGACATCTTTTTATTCCCGCACATCAAAAAAACGATCAACGATTTTCGTCGCCAGGAAATGCTGTTAAAGCGTTCAAAAACCATGTTTTGGAGGTGACTCTCGGAGTGGAAAAATTGCTTCAACACTTGGTTTGAGCGCATGCAAAAGTGTATAAATCATGCTGGAGAATACTTTGAAAAACAATAAAAGCATTTTTGATGCAAAGTATTGGCATTTTCATTATTCGGCCAGAAATATATATGGCAGCCTTCGTAGGAGCATGTTTATAATGCCAAATAAAAAAGGCATTTGTTATAAAATAATAAAAAAAAAAACAATCAATGCATTGTAAGCCTCAAGAGCGAGTTTTATGTCTTACCTTGCTCTACATGCTCTACATTTCTTGATGAAATAAAACGAAAGTTTTTACAATTATTTTTTTCATCTTCCCAGCAATAGCGTTGAAGTTAACATTCAGTAATTTGGGGATTTTTTTTCTCATCTCTTAAACTTAAGCCACAATTATAACCAGGCACGGCTCACTCACACATGCGTACATGTTGCAAATAGCCAATGGCAGTAGCCAGTCATTTGTAGCATTTCGGTTTTACTGGTCTCCGCCCGCTCTTGTCCGTTGCACGAGTGTGAGTGTTGGTTATCTCTGCAAATACACGAATTTGGCTGTGTGGCTGTAGAAGGTTGTTGTGTGAATTGCTTGGTTTTTTTTTTGTTTCGCCCTGCCCGACTCGGGGAGCCCTCTGAATGCCTGCAATGTTAACAATTTGCATACCAACGCTTTACATGAAATATGTGGTACTTGTACAATGGGAGAGTTCCTTTTTTTTGTCAGTGTATGATGGGGAAAATTCCTCATTTTTCTCCCCGTAACATATGCCTGTCTGTCTGTGAGAGACTGCGTATATGTGGTAACAGTGTTAACGTTAGGCTCGTGAGTGCGTGTATGTGTGAGTGATAATGTTTTTGGTTCGTTTCCGTTTCACACAAAGTGTTGGTATTCATGTAATGCCAATATGGCATAGTTGGTGAAAAGATCGGAAACAACCAAAAAATATAACAGAAATGCATGTTTCAACTTGCACCCAACAACAGTTGAAAAAGTTCTCTCAAATATTTTCTGCGGAAAAGGAAGAACTTAAAGTATGCATTCCGTTTATTGGGGACGAAATAAACGCTTAAAAATTCAATAAAACTGAAATGGAAACATTGTGTTTTTATAATATTCTGGGAATAATTGCTGACAATCGCCGTGGGTTCATTTTTGTGGGACGACGAATTATGAGTCCTTAATAGGAGCACGCACTGTAATTGAGAAATTCAAAGCAATTCACTAGTATTTATTGAAGATGAACCTAAGTAAATTGATTTTCGAACCATACTATTGGCACGCCTATTATGCCAGTAAACCTAGGCTTGAATCTAAATAAGAACATCGAAAATATTTCCATCGCAGTTTTCCAACTCCTAATGCCGGCGACTTTACGAGTAGGGGATTTATCTCTAGCCATATAAGAACTTCTCAATAAAAATGCATTAGGCGTTTGGAGCCGGTGGTCCCGGTCAGTGAGTATAGAAACTCTATCGTGCACATCTCACTGATTTGAGAGAAGTTTCTCCTTGATCCCTTATAAGATGTTGTGGGAAAACAATGGCCCGTGAGATGAATATCACGCAAAAGTCCATGAGTCGAATCATTAAAAAAGACTTGGGACTTGGGGCTTTCACACGACGTAGCGGCCATTTTTTGACTGTAGCTTTAAAGAAATAGGATTGGAAAATGCAAACGTCTTTTGGTGAAGCACGCTGGTAACTTGCACTGAAAAAATTTGTTCACCGATGAAAAAATTTAACAAGCTAAATGACAGAGAGTATACGCAGTCATCTAAGGAAGCATTTGAACTGATCCCAAGGGTGGACAAGGGTCATCACCCAGCTTCAGTCATGGTTTGGTGGGGTGTCTCTTACGATGGGGTCACTGACCTGCGTTTCGGCGAACAAGGAGTCAAAACATCGTTCACCAAGAAACCGTTTTGGAAGCTGTTGTGAAGCCTCTTAACAATTCCCTGTTCCAAAACCAGCCATGGACTTTCCAGCAGGATTCTGCGCCGGCCCATAAGGCTAAAACGTCCCAGGTCTGGCTTCGAAACAATTTGCCAGCGTTCATTTCCTCTGAAGAATGACCCTCAGGCAGTCCATATTTGAACCCATTGGATTAAAAATTGTGGACGGTTTTAGAGGACAAGGTTTGTCACAAAAGATACCCCAACATGCTTTGGTTTGAGCTGTGGCCAATTTTCCAATGGACGAAGTTCGTGCAGCTATTGACGATTGGCCAGTGCGACCTAAGGCTTGTGTAAACGCAGGAGGCGGACATTTCGAATAAGTAGATTCTTTTTGGATACAATATACATCAATAAATATATTAAACAATATTTGGTCCAACAACATTCGGTGCTTTTAATTTTACAGCATAAAACGTGTGTAACAGTATTTATGTCCCTACTAAGTATATTCACTTTCCGGTTGAACCTATAAAATAATATATGCATCTTTAATATTTATAAAAAAGAAAATACCTATTTGTGTAATCTTCACGGTTGAAAAAACGTGGAATCTTAAACTTTGCAGAGTATGTGCCAAATGTATAGAAATTGGACAAGAATTATTAATTTTCGCCTTACCAAAAAACCTCAGGATATATCAAAATTCTTGAATGTTTTTTTTAGAAGAATCATCACTTTTTTCTTACGATAATCTCATACAACTTAACTTAGGATGATCACTACTAGGGCTGCTATACATAATTCTGGCCTACTAATGAAAATGCGAATATTTATCTGCAAAAATGGTTTTGTTGTTTTTAAAAGCATTCTCCAGCATGATTTGTACACTTTTGCATGCGCTCAAACCAATTGTCGAAACACTTTTTCCACTCCGGTTGAGACCCCTCCATAACATGGTTTTAGAACGCTTCAACAGCAGCATCGGGCGATGAAAAGCGTTGACCACGCATTTTTTCTTGATGGTAGGGATATGAAGAAGAAGTCATTGGGTGCCAAATCAGGGCTGTACGGTGTGTGAGGGCTCGCATTGTCGTGATGCAAAATGATCCGTCTTCTATTATTATCTTTCCTCACATCTTAGAACACTGTTGACGAACAGATGGTATACAACCACTGAGAATTGACCGTCCTCCGTTCCACTTAAGGTACTGTGGCCGGTTATACCGGAAAAAACTTTATCATTTGCTTCGATGTACTTTATTCACGAACAACTTTTGTTGGATTTGGCTCGTCTTGAATGACCCATACGGTCGATTGCTGTTTTGTTTCTGGTTCATATGCATATATCCATGATTCGCTACCTGTGACAATTTTATACACTGCCTTCGAGCTACGGCAGTTGTTCTTTTTTCAACATGTCTTTGCACCAATACATACGAGCCTTTTTTTGAGCATTTGTCAAATAATGTAGGATCCAACGAGAACAAATTTTTGTTCACGGCCAAATAAACAAGCAATATCTTATTTATGCTCGTCTTCAAAATGCCCAAGAATGCCTCAATCTCATTGTATGTCACATGTCGGTCTTGCTTAATCAGTTCACGCACAGTATCGCTGGTTTCTGGCAAAGTGACCGAAGTTGGACGTCCTTCACGAAATTCATCCTGCAGCGAACGGCGTCTGAGACTGAACTCTTGGTAGCAGCGATTAACAGTGGGTTTTGATGGTGCTTCATCGCCAAAAGTCGAAACAAGTTGATGTAAACACTCTTGCCTCGATAACCCACGCCAAAAATCGTAAAAAAAACATCGCACGAAAATGTTCACGAGATAATTCCATTTTTTGAATCGGATGAATTTTGAATGAATAAATTCGCCCTCAAATGACAAAACGTTCTGAGAGAAGTTATGCTAAAAGATGTCACAGTTTCCAACGAAAGTTCCAGTTTGCATCAGGCAACACTAGTATTGCCAGGAGCCGAAATATAAATAGCAACCCTCGTATTATGCATGTCTTCGAATAGCCCTCAGCAGCTCTAGAATCCACAAATTTAACTCGATTGTGTTCAAGTTTTCCATACTTTATTTTTGCATGCTGATGCAGCTGATGAGTAACAAATGGTCCTTCCCGTTTTTAGTTTTTGCAGCTGCAAAAAACACATATTAAATTTCGCTTACTACTAACTTTAATGAAACTAGTCCACATCAGTCCATACTTTCAATTATCCCCCATAGAATATGTGACAAAAAATTTTCCCAGAGCTTTGTAAAACAAAGCCAAGTAGCTTCATGTTTTCGAACAGCCCCTCAGCAAAGTACACTCACGATTCGAGGTCCTGCAGCTCTAGAAACCACAAATTAAACCGATCGCGCTTAAAATAATTAACTACTTAAAATAATTAAATCTAATAATTCCAATACTTAACTCTAATAAAACTAGACCATATCAGTCCATACAAAAGTCCCTTTTAATTTGAGGTCCTTCCGCTGTAGAAGTCGCAAATGAACCCAAATCCTGTTTAAATTCCGCACGGTACGTTTATATAACGCGTGATCCATTTCGAGGTTCCCTACTTTTTTTAAAGAAAAAAAAACGCAGAAAATTCAAATTAAATGCGGAATGTTTACTATCATTTAAAAGAACATTCTTTGGCATTTTTTTTTTAAGATTATGTGTATCAAATGTTGGCCAAAGCTACGTCTCAGGTGGTCCATCCGTTGAGTCCAATTTTCGATGACTCGTTCGAGCATTTCGGTTGGTAACTGGCGACTGGTAACTGAATCGAAGGGGCGGTTCCGCATAAACATAAGTCTTTACATAGCCCCACAGGAAAAAGTCTAACGATGTGATATCATACGATCTTGGTGGCCAATCGAACAGCCCAAAACGTGAAATTATCTGCTCAACGAAGTGTTCTCTCAATAAATCTATTGATTGATGCGATGTGTGGGAAGTGGCGCCGTCTTGTTGAAACCAAATGTCGCCGGGATCACGAGCTTCAATTTCAGGCATCAAATAGTCGGTTAGCATGGCACGATAACGGTCGCCATTGACGGTTACGTTTTCACCGGCATTATTTTTGACGAAATATGGACCGATGATTCCACCGGCCCACAAACCACCGGATGAAGTGGCAGCTCTTGAACCTTTTCTGCTTACTTTTCGTGCCAAATGCAGCAATTTTGCTTGCCAGAAATGGGCCAAATCGCTGAACAAAATTTGGCTCGAAAATGTTGCATCTTCTTGGAGCTTTTTGAGAGCCCATAGAGCGAAGCGATGTCGCTTGGGAACGTCGGGCGGCTTCAGTTCTGGCACAAACTGTATTTTGTACGCTTTGAATTTAAGGTCACTCCATAAAATGCGCCAAGTCGTTCCATACGTCAGTCCGAGTTGCTGCGAATGGCCCCGAATAGACTCTCCACGGTCTTGGTGTACACTCTCAGCTACGGCCGCTACATTTTCTTCACTGCGTGCTGGACGTGGTCTAATCGGTCGAATATTATCTAATAATGAATGCTGGGTCTCAATATGGGTGATGGTGTTGCGAATAGTACGCTCAGTAGGCCGGTAATGTTGACCATAAGTTGAACAAAGTGCACGAAACACATTCCCCACAGAACGTGAGTTTTCGTAATAAAGTTGAACGATTTGTAAACGTTGTTCAGGCGTAAGTCTTTCCATGATGAAATGCCAAACAATACTAAACAAAAATAACATGACAGCATGGCACGACTCACACGTGACCTGTCAAAAAAGGCTAATGAAAAAAGTATCTCTACTTGGATCACCCATTACAAAGATCCATCCCAATTTGAGACCTTGCCCCTCGTAAAGCTGGATTTAAACTCCATCTTTTTATACCCTTCACCATACAATGGAGGGTATATTAGTTTTTTCATTCTGTCTGTAACACCTTGAAATAATCATCGGAGACCCAACAAAGTGTATATATTCTTGATCCTCGTAAAATTCTAAGACGATCTAGCCATGTTGTCCGGCTGTCCGTCTGTTGAAAACAAGATTTGGCACAAACATGTGTAGTTAACCTAACATGGTTGGTATTGCAAATGGACTATATAGCTCTACGGAAAGTTGGTGTTGGAGACCCTCAACCGACACTACCTCATAAAAATTAGTTTTTTATTTGGAAATATCCGTCCAGTTTCTTGAGCAAAATCACTGAAATCATGCAAATAATAATCTCTATACAGGCGCAATCATCTATGTAAAAATGGTTTAGATTGGACCACCATTTCTTGTACCTCCCATACAAACGGTATTATGGGCCTTGAGAAATAATATGACTATAACTCACCACAAACTTGACCTATCGAAATGAATTTGTACACATCAAGATTTCTATATACAACACACTTCTACGCTGAATTCGGTTGAGATCGGAAAAGTCCTACTGGTACCTCCCACACTAACGGTCTCATGGGCCTTGAAAAATAATATGACAATAACTTGACAATAACTTTGCACATAAAGATTTCTATATAGAACACACTTCCGCACCAAATTTGGTTTTATTTGGGAATCTGGTGGAGGGTATCCACAGCTCGGCACAGCCAAACTTAACATTTTTACTTGTTTCAAATGAGGCATAGTGCGCACTGGGCGACTATAAGCTATGCCTGTTGAAATTGGGCTGATCTGTGTTTTAAATGGCCCACTAAAAATATATGTTCATCCCGCTGTAGAAGTCGCGGGAAGAGTGGTGTAGGGTGTCTCCTGATTTCATAGCTTTATACTTAATTTATGAAAGGATTGAGTTGGGTATATAACTTTCTACTTGGCTGTAGATATAAGGAGTTTTGTTTTACTTGTTTAAGTTAGATGTACTTTGCAATAAAGCGTTAATATAATCTGAATGTTATTATTCTGTGCTCAAGGATTTACTATTAATTTTGTTTCCTGAGCAGAAAAATATAAAATTTTCACAAATTCTTTGCAACCTCATTTTGTTTAACCATCATTTTCTCTCTTTCGCTTTCCCCATTTCAGGACAAAAATGCATATAAAATTAATAGTGGCGCCAAGAGTGAAGCACGTCTGCCCGCCGTTTTTCGGGCACATCACAATGCACGCATTCTATGCGTCATGGAGCATCCCACACTGAAGATACGTCAAAATGCCTCACTCCTGCTGGATGTTCAATGTAAGTACAAAATCCCTCGCCCCGTCACCCTTAACATATTTACACACTTCGCCGCATTCATTTAACGTTAACAACGTTCATGTTACGCCACCGGAACTGCCACAGCCATCCCAGTGCATATCCTTACCAAAGGATATGTGCGAATAAACAAATTGTTGTTGTTGTAGTCCATGTGTGTGTAACAATTCAATACAATTTCATGGCATTCGTCGATTTGAGGCAATGCTTCGGATGATGATGAGGATGCGGATGATAGCCGAAAATCGATAATATTGCAATTTACAAAATATTTAATGGATATTGAACAATTGTTGGGGCGGAGTGTTTTATGGGGAAAGGAGAGCAATGAAGAGCATAACTTTTATGTTTGGCAAAAGGATTGCCAAGGACTGCTAAGTGGAAAATTATACTGTAACATGGCACAAGATTGTGTGGAAAATATGAATTTACTTTGAATGCCAATACTCAAAGCTAATATAATTTAATTAATTATTGTAAAGGATTTAATTTAAAGGCATTTCAGGCTTGAATGATTCTAGCTGAAGCAAGAGGACTGATTAAAGGGTACTTAGGATGTTATTTAAAATTAGTTTTTGAAATAGTTGGTAACAGTTCGATTATCAATTTAAGTTAAATTATTAATTTGTATAAGCTAGACTGACTGATAGATTAACCTTGACCTTAGTAACTGTTTATACTAATTTGCAGGGATGGAACCTTTTTTCAAACTTAACGTTGAGCCATTAACCTCTTATAACCTAAATAAAAAAACTGTTGTCTAGAAACAAGGGTCATTCCAGACTCAATACATGACCTCTTTGGACCTAAATAAAAAAAAAACTGTTGTCAAAAAACAAGGGTCATTCCGGACTCAACACATGATCTATTTGTGTACCCTTTGCCATACTGTGTTACAGGAAATTATCACTCATTTTGTTTAAATAAAAAAAAACTGTTGTCAAAAAACAAGGGTCATTCCGGACTCAACACATGATCTATTTGTGTACCCTTTGCCATACTGTGTTACAGGAAATTATCACTCATTTTGTTTAAATAAAAAAAAACTGTTGTCAAGAAACAAGGGTCATTCCGGACTCAACACATGATCTATTTGTGTACCCTTTGCCATACTGTGGTACAGGAAATTATGACTTAATGCTATTAGTTGCACCAATTTTAGAGTAAAAGTTAGACCCCATGTCTAGAAGATGGATCGATTTAAAATCTCGGACTAATTCCATTAAGCGATGGACGTCCGTACACCCGTTTTTCTTTCGGTCCTTCTGGCCATATGTGGTTGAAATCAAAGTATAGACACATGGCAAATATGAAACGGTTTCAACAAAACTTGGAACATTGCTCTGGCAATTACCTTATTTTAGAAACTGCAGCTCTGGCTGCATATTTTAACCAAATTTCGCACAGAGCGTAAAGGCTGACCAATATCTATCCTTAATTAAATGTAGCCTTATCGCTTCTACTTTTCGAAAAGCTACCACACAAAGGTTACACCCTTTTTGAGGCACTGCTCTGTAGCTCTAGAAGTCACAAATTTACCACAAATGCCCCATGTCTGTAATATGGATCGATTTAGAGTCTCTAACTTATTCCATTGAGTCATGCACGTCCGTACCTCTGTCTTTCTGTCCGTTCTTATTTCCGTATGTTGTTGTAATGAAAATATAGGTCGAAAAAATGAACCAATTTCAACGAAACTTGGAACATTATTCCGGGTTTGGCCATGGACAAGCTCTATTGATACTAGTCCATATCAGTCTATAGTTTGATAGCAAAACATTTCTCGAGTTCAGAAACTGCAGCGCTAGCTATGGATTGCAAACAAATTCCGCACAGAGCTTTAAGATTGACCTACACTGATCGTTAGTTAAATTAAACCTTATCGATCCTTGTTTTCGAATAGCAACCAGACAAAGGTCCCACCCGCTTTGAGGCTCTCAAGCTCTAAAAGCCACAATTTTAAAACGATCGTCTGCAAATGTTGCATGGTGCCTAAAGGCCAATAATAAGCTATGCTGAAACTGGACTCGATATTTTTAAGCAGCCCCAGTACAAAGCTCCTATCTGACTTAAGAACCTGTAGCTTAAGGAACCTTATATAAGGCAAGTGATTCGACCGAATTTTGCTAAGATCGTTACAAGCCTCCATCACTTATCACCGGTGAAATTCCACCATATGGTTCAAGTTTTCGAATAGCCCCCACACAAAGCCCCTACCGATTTGCAGACGATAGTCCTCAAATAATGGATCAAACGATATGAACGACCAATAAATGACTGCACCATATACTTATTAGTATAACCCAGCCTGCAGAATGAGTACCTGTGAAAGCCTTATATCCCGGTTTGGCCCAAAGTCCTTTTAAAACTGGCCATTATCGGTTTCTTGTTTGATATAAAGATAATTCTCGATTTCAGAAAATGCAGCGCTATCTGTCGATCTAAAATAAATTTCGCCGACATTTATCGTTAGTTAAATTAAAGCTTATCGATCCTTGTTTTCGAATAGCTTCCAGACAAACGAGCCTCTCTACTTCTGATACTTTCGCTCTGTAAGCCACAGACGTAGATTTCCAAGCTACGTTACAAACATCCTATAAGAAACTCTGCTGTAGCTGCACCATCTCTGTACATGGTTTGTAGAGGTAATAGGTGAATTGTATTTTCGTAGGCAATTGTTTGAGGAAAACTTGATAAGTGAGGTTTACATCAGTAGTTCTCATACGTTTGGTGAGAACCTGGTCTTAAAGAGTTCGGGGTTCCTTTCAACAATTGTTGCGAAGCTTTAAGATGAAAGTCGTCACGGACCCGTAATCGCAATGAATGCACGGTGCATCATTATCACTTTGCCATTTTGTAAAAAAAACAGGTCATCTATTGAAATGTAGATGCAAAAGGCCTCGAGCCGGTTAATCCCTGTTCAACATGTCGGTTTATCTTTCATATAGCACCCATACAAAGGTTCTTCACGATTTTAGAACCTGCAGCTTTACTTATAGATGCTATATATTTAGAACTGATTCCTTCTAAATTTCATATAGAGCGTTAAAAGCGACCAACCCGCATCTTTAGTATAATTGAACATATCGGTTTATGCTTTCGAATAGCCACCAAACAAATGCTCCTCTATTTTTGAGGTCCTGCTGCTCTAGAAATCATAAATTAAACCCAATCGTGCTTAAGTTTAATACGGATGATTTTCAATGACAACTAACTAACTTAAAAATTAAAAAAAAAAAACGTATTTAACTTTGGTAAAACCGATCGATATGGGTCCATATTTTAAGTTCCCATTCCAAAACTTCTTCCCACTCTACAAGGCACATCTTACATAAGCTCTTGCTCACATTTGATATAGTAGCGTATTGTACGAGGCCCGTTGTTGTTGTTGTAGCAATTTCAATGTTTCATTTCGTGAATCTTCATCATAATCCGTTACTTCTGCTGTGTCGTATAGGTCCAGGTGCAGGAACCAGGTCCATATTGACCTGGAAATTAGAGACGTTGGATAGATAGATGCAGCGTATCATCTGGACCTTGACCACATTTCGTGCTGATGTTTTGTGCGGTTGTCTTACTTCGGGCCCAATACCAATTGAGACGGACCATTCTAACCCCAGCTCTGCTAGCACGACACAGGTCTAACTGGGAAGACTTCTCTCCGTGTCAGCAACTTCTGGAAGATGGACTTCAAGGACAGCATTAAAATAGTGCGAATTTCTAGCCCTGTGCATGCTGTCTAGGGCTGGCCTGTAGACACTCTGATCTAGTGGATATCTTGTATACCCTTGGATCTCCCATCTTTGACATGGCCTAATGGAAAGTGCAACTTTGTCAGTTGGACGTTCGGATGATCCCTCCAATGACATCTCAGCAGGAATTATTAAGACAACATCATGTTGTGTTGTTCCCGTTCTGAGAGTATCTTAGTCTCCTCGTGAAGTTGGCCCTGATGTGTATTGAGGAGGCAGCCCGTAGCTGTCATTAGGGCGACATTTTGCCAGCACTGAACTTATTAAATTGCGTGTCACTGACGTTTATCGACCTCGGCGTAGCATAATATTTGTACAACACTTACCGGCCTATGGCCTTATATGTAGCAAGCAAGGTTACCTTATCGGCGCCCTAGGTACTGACGGCAGAGACTGGAGGACCTGGTTTATTCTCTGCTATTTGTAGCGGCTAGTGGTGGCGTGCGCGTAGTTTGAGAAAAGACTGCCTTATGTGACGTCTAGAATTTTGGGATGAATCAGGGTCGGAATTGTTTTTTTTTGCTTATTACTTTCTATCATCAGCACACTTAAAAATATTAACAATTCTTATGTAGTACAAATCTTGAGTTATTACTAAAAAAAATAGTATTGCAGCAAATATTGGACTTTTTTTCTAAAGATTACATACAAATTTGGTATTTTGGTACAAATTAGAAGAAAAGACATAAGAGAAACCCCATTTATGTCATTAAAAGAACTTCTAGCAACTTCACAAAAGAAGTTGTAGAACGAATTAATTTTGCAAGTTCCTTAATATAGCGTAACGTGACGATCTGTTTAGATCTTCGAATCTTGCTGTTAGATACAAATTACAGTTTTAAACGTATAGTGTTTATATTGACTATGTAGGTTTACAGTGGAATACAGTCTACTTCAGTTTAAGATTATGTTAAGGTTTTTGTTTTGGATGATTTTGTAGTTTTTTAATGTGTGTTTTTTCCCACACCTGGGAGACCAAATTGGATATTCATGTGCCATAATCGGTCGGATGCACGTTTTATACAGTGAGAGTTTGTTTGCCGTGTTTGCCGATCATCCCCGTCCACTACCGCATAGTCATCCCCGTCCACTAACGCATAGACTGAGTCATACTTTCCTGGTCCAGTTAATGAAATTGAACCATATCGCTCCATATTTTCGTACAACCCCATGTCCGTAGCCCCATACAAAAGGTCCTTCCGAATTGGGGTTCTGTTGCTCTAGTAGCTACAATTAATATCTAATTGGCCTTTAATTTGACCGAGTGAATTATTAGCAACTTCTTACCATTCCTGCCAAAGCTCGGCCATATTGATCCATCTTTTGATATACACCCCATGCAAATGACATTTTCACTTTTATAAATCATAGAGCTTACAAAGGAATCATAGAGCGTTAAGTGCGACTTATATTTAGTTCCAGTGAAATTGGACCATATTGGTCTGTGTTTTCATATAGCGACAACGATGTGTGTACCTCCCGCTTCCCCTGCCAAAGCTCGACCACATTGGTCCATCTTTTAATACAAGTATGAACCCTATTCAAATGACATTTTTGTTTGAAAGTCGTATCGCTACACAGTAAACGTTTTTAATTCGATCTAGCTTAAATGATACAAAGAGCGTTAGGTGCGACTTATATTTATCACTGGTGAAATTGGGCCATATTGGTGTATGTTCAACAAAAGTAGGGTGATCGATCTAGTCATTTTTCAAAATAAAAAAATACAATAATTCAAAACAAGTGTGGAATCTTTATTTTTCATTTGGAAGGAAATTGTATGCCATTTTTTTAAATAAAATTTCCTTCAAATGTTGGCCACAACTACGCCTCAGGGTGTCCATTCTGAGGGCTCAATTTTGGAGCTTGTACGAGCATTTCGACCGGTATGGCCTGAACGAAACACCTACTGTTGGCTTCCAAAACCTGAATCATAACTGGTTTGTCAGCATAGACTTTGGACTTTACTTTGCCTTAAAGATAAAAGTCTAAGGTGAGATATCGCACGACCTAGGCGACCAACTTACCCCTCCAAAACGTGTAATTAGCTTCTCTTCGAAATGAACTCTTAATATATCTATTGATTGAGTAGCTGTATGGCAAGTGACACCGTCCTGTGGAAACCAAATGTCTCCAAGATTACGGGCTTCAATATGAGGTAGCAAAAAGTCCAATATCATGGCGCGATAAAGAGCACCATTCACGGTTACGTTCCGGCCATTATTATTTGGGTTTTTGCGGTGTAATTATTTTCATGTTGAAATGGCAAACAATACAGAAAAGAAAAATAATAAAGAGGGTTGTCACGGACCCGAAATCATGATAAAAGTAGTGTGCAGCCACGAAAATCAATGTCACTTTGCCATTTTGCTAAAAACTTGTTTTCTATTTAAATATAGAAGCAAGAGGTCTTGAGCCGGTTAATCCCTGTTCAAAAATAATAAAGTTTAAAACAGCTGAAGCGTAATCTATGAAAAACACCCTATTGAAAAAATATCTCCAGATTGATCACCCGTTACAAATTTGGAAAACTATGGACTAATGATTCCACCAGCCCATAAACCGCACCAAACTGTGGTTTTTACGTTGTAAGTTTTTCCATGATGAAATGGCAAACAATACGAAAAAGAAAAAACATAAAGTTTAAAACAACTCAAGCGTAATCTGCTAATAAAAACCTATTAAAAAAAATGCCTCAAGATTGATCGCCCTATGTGGGCCCCATGCTTTGGAAGCTACAATTTTAGTCCTATATGGCTGAAACTTTGGCAAAAGTCGTAGAGTCTTCGAAATGAAAAGGATCGAGGGGTATCTTATAGTCAGCACCGACGGACTTAAGCCAAATCTTACTTGTTTTAATTGTCTTTTCTGCATATCTATTGGAACTGGGTGTTATTTTCCAGCCCGACTTTAGTTTTTTTTTACTAGTTAAAATTTTATTCGTTTTCCACCCATTTTAAAGCCTTCAAGTCTACACCGGCTTCCAAGGTGCATTCCTTGCTTATCTCAATTTAAATTTCTTTGCACATCATTTAACAGGCTTACGGATTTTTTTCTTCTTCTTCTTCTCAGCGCTTCAATTGAAAGGAAAAAGTATTTTTTCTCGTTTTTTTTGTGTCGTACTTTGTATGTCTCCTCCTGTCTTTTCAAATTGCTTAACTTTTGTTTATGCTGCTGCTGCTTCCCCTCTGCAGCCTGGCACTATTTCTTTCCCAAGCGTCTTTTCTTGTCGCTGCCTGTCCTATTCAAGCGATGTGATTCTTTTCCACTAAATGCATTTTGCAACATTGGAATCGGTTTCTTTTTTTGTTTGTTTGTTCTTCTTGTGTTCCAACCTCCTTTCGTTTTTCTGAGGTTTATATCAATTGACAGTCTTAGTGGCTTTGGAGTTTCTTTTCGAAAAGGAATACAAAAAAAAACGAAGTCAACTGCAAGGACTTTGGCGGCATTTTTCGTTAACAAACTGAAGAATGAGAGCGAATTCGCAATTGCCATTATTGGTGTTGCTGTTGCAGTTGTTGTCGTTGCCAGTTTGTTTTCCAATTCTTGTTGGTTGCTGGCTGATGTGGTTGTCGTTGCCTCGTTGTTGTTGTTATTGTTGTTGGCGATGTATTCTTTCATCTTAACATTCATTTTTTATGACTGTTCTTGGGGAGTTTGTTGCCGGGCTAATGACACTTTAACGACTCTTGACTTTGTGCTTTATGAAGTGTACACCGAAGTGGCAAGAAGACTGGCAACCAGATACCGCCATCAATGACGACGGCGGCGGTAGTTAGCTGCAGTTACTGCCGCAGAGACGGCTGCTGTTGGTGAATGCTAGAAATTAGCTGGAAAGATTTTAAATTTGAAGATGTTTTCAAAGTGGGAAAGGATTGAATGAAATAGCCTAAATGTATGCTATATAAATACACCTAACTCGAATTATGTAGGCTTGCCACAAAGAATATATCTAAAGGCCTAGTGGTGGTGAATGCTAGAAATTAGCTGGAAAGATTTTAAATTTGAAGATGTTTTCAAAGTGGGAAAGGATTGAAAGAAATATTTATTAAAACAGCCTAAAGGTATGCTATATAGATACACCTAACTCGAATTATGTAGGCTTGCCACAAAGAATATATCTAAAGGCCTAGTGGTGGTGAATGCTAGAAATTAGCTGGAGAGATTTTAAATTTGAAGATGTTTACAAAGTGGGAAAGGATTGAATGTAATATTTATTAAAAACCCTAAAAGTATGCTATATAAATACACCTAACTCGAATTATGTAGGCTTGCCACAAAGAATATATCTAAAGGCCTAGTGGTGGTGAATGCTAGAAATTAGCTGGAGAGATTTTAAGTTTGAAGATGTTTTCATAGTAGGAATGGATTGAAAGTAATATTTATTAAAAAAGCCTAAAGGTATGCTATATAAATACACCTAACTGGTATTGTGTAGGCTTGCTTCAAAGAATATATCATAAGGGTTTTTCCAAAAAATGCCTGCTATAGTGTATTTGGTTCAAAATTGGACGTTCATTTTGTATAAAGCCAAATTTCAAAATTAGACGTTTATTTTCTATGAAGCCATAACTAAACCTATCGAAAATCCTTGGGTCCTGAGGCCTGGAAGGTTAATATCATTATAAAGGTTTTTTTTTAGACGTGTGGTTTTCAATCTGGCCACACTTTTTCTGGAGTTGGTCTTTTTCACATCTGTCACTTAGTTTATGCTCAGTTTAGTTTGCCATTTCATCACGAAGAGACTAACTTCGGAACAACGTTTGATAATCGTGGTGAATGGGCCCAAAACGAGATGGCCACCGATCCGGATTTTTACAAGAACATTTTGTTCAGCGATGAAGCTCACTTTTAGTTGAATGGCTACGTTAACAACCAAAATTATCTTATTTGGAGTAATGAAAATCCACGAGCCATTGTTGAGAGGCCGTTACATTCTCAAAAAGTCACTGTTTGGTGTGCTCTATGGAGAGAGCGAATCATTGGTCCTTAATTCTCCAAAAATTAAGCCGTCCATAATGTAACAGTCAATGGGGAACGCTATAGAGCCATGATTACTGACTTTTTCGTGCCTGAATTGGAGGTTGTTGATGTGGACGACCTTTGGTTGCAACAAGATGGCGCTACATGCTATACAGCCAGCGAAACAATCATTTTATTGAAGAAAACTTTTGGTGAGCACATTATCTCGCGCCGTGGGCCTTAGGCGTGGCCTCCAAGATCGTACGATTTAACACCGCTGGACAGCTTTTGCGGGGTTATGTGAAGTCGCTTGTGTACGCAAATAAGCCTAACACGATTAACGGCTTGGAAAAGAATATTCGGCGCGGTATTGCTGATATACGGTCCCAAATGCTGCAAAAAGCGGTCGAAAATTGGGCCTCTGGGCTGGAATTCATTCGAGCCAGCCACTTGCCCAAAATCATTTTTAAAACATAATGGCAAACCCGTATCTTTACAATTACGCTAATCTTTTGGCCATAACATTAACAAATACGCGTTTTATTTCTTCTTGAAACCACACGTCTGAAAAAACACCCTTTAGATACCAATTGAACCTTGGAGTTTGCATCAAACACGCTTCTGGGTTAGGCACTGCTTTTCCAACAAGAAAGGATTTATGGATTTAACCGATGAAGATATGCCAGCGAATTTGTGGCAAGCATTTGGCCGATATCTTGTTTAGCACATACGAGGGCTGCTATATATATTTCTGGCCTAATAATGAAAATGCGAATATTTATCATCAAAAATGGTTTTTATTGTTTTTCAAAATATTCTCCAGCGTGATTTATACACCTTCTGCATGCGCTCAAACCAATTATCGAAGCACTTTTTCCACTCCGATTGAGACACCCCAAAAACATGGGTTTTTAAACGTTTCAACGGCATCTTCTGGCGACGAAAAACGTTGACCACACATTTTCTTCTTGATGTGTGGGAACAAAAAGAAGTCATAGGGTGGCAAGTCAGGGCTGTACGGCGGATGACCCTTCAATTCGACGTTTTGGCCGGTCAAAAAGGCGCTGGTTTGAGCCGATGTGTGAGAGCTCGCATTGTCGTAGTGCGAAATGATTCGTCTTCTCTTGTTCGTTTTTCAAATTTCTCCGAAGACTTCAGGTAAACAAATTGTGGTGTACCACTCAGAATTGACCTCCTACGCTGCTCAAATGGAACATTCGCCACATAACCAGTTTTGCCGAAGAAACAGGCGACCATTTGCTTCGAAGTGCTTCTTCCTTGAACAACTTTCGTTGGATTTGGCTCGTCTTTGAAGACCCACACGGTCGATTGCTGTTTTGTTTTGGGCTCATACGCATAGATCCATGATTCGTCACCTGTGACGATCTTATAAACGTCTTTTGAAACACCGCGATCGTATTTTTTTAAAATTTCTTTGCACCAATTGATACGAGCCTTTTTATGAGCGATTTTCAAATTGTGCGGGATCCAACGAGAACAAACCTTTTTTTCGGCCAGGTGTTCATGCAATATCCAATGTATGCTGGTAGAAGAAATTCCCAAGGATGCCTCTATCTCAGGGTATGTCACATGACGATCTTGCATTATCAGTTCACGCACGGCATCAATGTTCTCTGGCACAACGGCCGTTTTTGGACGACCTTCACGACCTTCGTCTTTGAGCGAGAGTCGGCCACGATTGAATTCATCAGAACAGTTTCTCACAGTGCTATAGGATGATGCTTCATAGCCATACAAAGATTTAAGTCCATCGATGTACTCTTGTCGTGACAATCCACGTCGAAAGTTGTGAAAAATGATTGCACGAAAATGTTCACGAGTTAATTCCATTTTTTTGCCAAATTGATTTTTTCAAGTCACTGTAAACAACACAAATGATGGTCGTACGTCCAAACGTTTTGAGTACGTTTATGCTAAAATATGCTAAAAACTTTCCAATGGAAATTTCAGATTGCGCCAGGCAACACTTAGTGTTGCCTAGTTCAGAAATATTTATATCACCCTTCGTAATTGTCATAGATCCTTCGATCATAAGATCATTAAGATTATTCTTTCAAAACTTTTTGTTTTATTTACAATTAACATTTTGCGTTTTAGTTGGACCACCCGTTACCTTATAAGGTTTTCGATTAATATTTCGATGAGATAAAAGCAGACGGACAAATTTCTATCCAATGCTGAAAAGTCTAAAAATGCTGACCCATGTGTAAACGTTGAATTGTGATCGAAAAGGGGAATACTCTTTAAAACTCTGTTTAAATTTCGATTCTGAGATGTTTAAATGATAAATTATCCCTCCGAACGTTGACACGTAACCCAAGGCATTGAAAATATCTGCAATCCTTGGAAGAAGGCGTTTATGTTCTCAAGAGAGTTGTTGTGGCGTACTCTACGCCGGAAAGTTCAATTCTCTATAAAACCCCTATTGACTTCTAGAGCTTTGCGACATTTCACAACATATGCAAAAATCTTAGTGGGTTTGGCTTAAATTTCTGTTTTTTACTTGATTCGATTTGACCTGATTTTGCGCTTTACTTTAAAGTAAAAATAAAAACTGAGCCATGTCCTTGACCGATTTTCTCATTTATTTTAATGAAAAGGCTATCACACGTACACAGGTTGGCTGTTAATAATAACACTAGTATACGAGCCATTTTGGTACGGAGTTTTTTTTTCCTTAGATTTTGTCCTCCTACACACAAAAATGAATTTTAAAAAATTTTCCTCTGTTTAGTTTTCAAGATATAATTTTTGGAACATAACTCCCAAACGCTATTGCCGCTTTGATCAAGATTGATCTCAAATGAAAGGAAATTAGCTTAAACGTATTAAAATCAGTTCAACTGTTTTAACGTTAAAGGCATTTAAAATTAAAAAAAATTAATTTTTTGTGCAAAAATCACGATTTAAAATGAAAAAAATATATAAACAATACTTATATACTCGTATAATCCAAACACTATTACCGATTTGATGAATAGTGGTCTCAAATGAAAGAAAATTAGCTTATCTTAAACTTTTTCATACAAGCAATGAAAATCAATTAACTAGTTTTGACGTTAGGGGCATATAAAATTTACATAATTAAATCTCGAGCAAGAACAAGCCAGGGTTTGTTGAAATTGGGTAAGAAATCAGTAAAAGCGTTTGGGAGTTATGGTGCAAAAAGCTGAGATATCTCATAAAAAAATCGTAAAATAATCCCAAAAATTCTATCTTGAAAACTAATCAGAAAAACATTTTTTAAAATTTATTTTCGTATTTAGGAGTCCGAAATCTAAAAGAAAAAAATATTTAGAACTCTGGACCAGGAAAAAAAATCATAATAAAACTAGCGTAACCCTAAAAGTATGCAACATGCAATATTTTGGAACACATCTTTTTCGCAGTACACTGGTTGCTAAATATAATAATAACCCTACAACTATGCTATAGTTTGGAAATTTCCCTAATCCCCACCATAGACTACACGTTTGCTTTAAAAACTATAAAACTATTTTGTGGTGTAAATCTCTGGCACTGACACCCATCCTTCTCCGGCACAATACTCAAGTGTTTTCTAAAAGCTCCCAGCTATATTTCGCACTCAATACATTTTACTGGCAGTTAACAGGAGGGGTGGTATGGTAAGTCGAAAAAATTAAATTTAAATTGTAGTACAAAATGTAAATCTAAGTTTTGTGCTTTTATTTCGAATTATTGAACTGCTCCACTATTAAAGAAATAAAAAAAAACATCGCAGACTGCTTTAAAAGCAACTACTTTTTAAAAGTTTCCCCACAAATTTCGCAACTTTATGTATTCATCATCAATGTTTTTTTCTTGTGTGTATGTGTGCAAATTTCAACAACTTCTCACAGCTCCTTTACAAACTATAAGAAAAAACCTCTCAAATAAACAAAAAAAAAATACTTCTGAGGCATCATACGTATAACAACACTTTTGCTTCTACACCTGCAACGTTCGGTTGCAGCCAGCGATTTTCTTGTTTCGGTCTTCACTGTTGTTAACATATTTTGTTGCCGCCGCTGAGCATTCATACAATTTACCATACTGATGAAAACCATGAAGTATTGCTGCCAGGGTGCCGTTTTCCCATTTATACCATCCTCAAGTGTTTGTGCAACTTTGCAACGTTTTCGATGTTGGCTTCAAATAGAGCTTTCTTTTCGGCAGACACTTTTCGCCTTTTTCTCCACCTCCGACTGCTAGAGGTTCCACGACTCAAGGGGCGACTTGTTTGGAAAAATAGTGAAATATATATTATAATAGTACAGGTAGCGGAGTAACAATACAGGGAGAAAGTCAAAGCAAGGAAAAAAACTTCTAAGTAATTGTAGTTATTATGAGGAGGTTGTAAATGTTATAAATATTGTTGCATACCTCAATTTGACAAAAGACTGTAAAGTGCACAGATAGAGCATGGCAAAGAGAGAGGGAAGGGAGAAAAATAGAAAACGTATGTTTATTACAATGTTTCCCCTAGAGTGAGCAATGAAAAATATATTCCGCTGAAATGATGAGGGGAAAGCCACAAAAAGGCATTTTTGTAATTCTAATGCAAGTGTTTTAGGAAAAAAGTCAATAATATAAGTTTCAAAGGAAATGTGTTCCTTGAAGGACTTTCTCTTCATAAATAAGGGACAGAGATGAGACTACGGATTGATAAGCATATCGGCCCCTTATTTAACAAAGGACAAAGTAACGGACTATGCCTCATGTCGATAACAACAATAATTTACATAAGAATATCTTAGGGCTTTCACGCCCTATAGCACTTCTTAGGAAACTTCATTTAAACAACAACATACAGGAGCTAGAAGAAACAAGTCACAATATCAACTGCCAGTTTAAATGCGGGAAAACAGTACTCGTTCTGTAGAAAAGTGTGCACACAACCATTTTTTTGTTTTGATAAGTTTTTGGCGGATTTCAAAATATGTTTTCGTCGTAAACAAAGGTTTTGTTGTGACTAGAACCGATAAAATGTTATAGCATTTAATGTTGAAGTTGGAATAACCAATTTTATGTTACTATAGCCAACTGAACAGGGTTTGGTCACTACAAAGAACTAGTCTCTTGTCATTTTATTTTTATTAAAGTAATATGTACATTAGAGTGGAGTGAAAACATGCTTTTTTTTAATTTGAAAAAGTTAACCTCGGAAAGAGATGTAGTCTGGGGTCCTAAAGAGGGGAAAAATAAAGAAAAAAATTTAAAAAAAATTTTAGGGGTCGCGCCAAAATAAACAAATACACATGTTTGAAGGCGTGAAACCCCTGAACCGATTTTAAAGTTTTATGTCAATAAATGTTTGCAATAGCGTAAACAATGAAATAAGGGCATGAAAAAATTTAAAAAAATTTTTCTCATTGTTCAAAAATTTCAAAAAGTAAAATAAGTCAAATCGTCCCTTCTTCAGAAAATTGACTGAACAATGAAATCGCCACCAAAGCTACAAATATTAATCGATTATCCTCATATTTGCCTCAAATACTTTTGTTTGGGCACTGAACAAGCTCAAACTTTTAAATTTCGAATAAGTTAAGTCGTTAATTTTTAGGATTTTTCTAAAATCAACGCCAAAATAGCGATAATTTCAATATTTCTAGGGTGTGGCGCGACCCCTAAAAATTTTTTTAAATTTTTTTCTTTATTTTTCCCCTCTTTAGGACCCCAGACTACATCTCTTTCCGAGGTTAACTTTTTTTTTTGAATTTCACTCCACCCTAATGTACATCACAATTGGTTGGTTGCCATAACAGTCAATTGTCGGTTTGTAGAATTGTGTTGATATCTGTGTGATATTGTTGTATCAACCATCATATGATATCTCGAACAATGTTGGAATGTTGGTGATTTCAACAGAAATTCGGTTTATCCAACCAAATTTTTGTAATTCGAACTGATTTTCGACTGACTTTTTCTCTGTGTGTAGATAATCAATATATCTATGTGATCACAGGGCAAAGTCATGAAGCCGATTTGAGAGTAACAGCTTATTACTACTCTAAAAATCCGTCGTGACGACTCAAGCCCACGGCAGCCGGTTCTATGGACCGGATTAAACCGAAGAGCAGTTCTGCGGCCAAGGGCTGTTACCCCGGCACACAGTTGCCGCTACAACGAGAACATCATGAGCTCATGCCCAGGTCGTTGCCTTCTGGAACCTCTCAGATATGCATTGCTATTCTGAGAGGATAATGGGTTGGTTAGCTAAGTGTCAATCCAGTTGATGAATACAATAAAATATTTGCCGATGAATGAGCGAACGAGGATTAGCAAGCCAAAGGTTCAATCCATTTTTTACTACAGCTTAAGCCGTTACGGCAAATGGTTTTCTGCCGACTTAATTGTCTTAGCTGATAATCGAAAGATTGGTCCTCAAAATTTGACTACCTAACGCCCTAAAGAGCACACATTCAATACGGTTTGGTCAAATTTAGCTACGAGGCGACGAGTCGTTTCCTATAGGATAGTTCGTTTGCATACGGTCCTGTTTCGTTTGGTCAACGTACATCAAAAAAAGTATTTAATAATTAATTTAATGTTTGTCATAACTCGAGAACCACTAGTCCGAATAAGCTGAAACAAATTTAAAAAAACGTTTTTTCCAAAGAATTTTGTACATATCTCGAGCAAATTTTTGAAAGTCATACCTTCACCTAATTGTGCATAAAAGCAAAACGCGTAAATCGATTTTCATGATCAATGTCTCATTTTGTTCTTAGGTTATGTGACTTTACGAGAAAGCAATAGGACTTCACACTTTTTGCCGTTTTGAATTTTTTATGAATTAAAAAAAAAACTTTAATTTTTTACTCAAAAAATATTTGTTTTCTTCATACAATTATTTATAACTGCGAAACTGTTGCTTATGTAGCGAAACGTTGTATGATTGAAGGAATTGTAATTTTTAATTTTTTTAAATTTGTTTCAGCTTGTTGGGACTAGTGGTTCTCGAGTTATGACAAACAAAAGAGTTTAAAACGTGACAAATTTCCCTATACGATACTTACTAACTTTAAATTAATTATTAAATTATTATTTGATGTACCTTGACCAAACGAATGATGCAGAAGTTCTTCTTTTTGGGGCTACTTTCACAAAAAATTATCAGAATTAAGTCCCGAATCAATCACCTGAAAAATGTTGCACTGCGTTTGTAGGCCATAACCTATTATTTGGATTCCTTTGGAGAATTGCTTTAATTTGAGAACTCACGTATCCATATTTACTCGTTTCACAATACCGGCCAGTTTAAAGACACCTACGGACCACAAGTCCATTGAATATGTTTCTCATTGAATATATCGATGGTTATATATCCGAGGGATGATTTCTGTACACCATTTTTAAATAGAATCATCAGCGATCTCTGTTGGTTCCACAAATTGCGGTCGGACCTCTTATGTGTGTTAGAGACCAAATAATAATTCCATTGTTTGATCTCCTTATGTTTTCTACTGTTCGCTCTCGTTCCCCATTTGGTTTCTACTTTACTGCTTATCACTTACTAGATAACCTTAGATCTTAGGGATTATGTAAGTAAGACGATTTTTCCTTTTTTTAGAGAAGACCATTTCCGCAAAAAATTGGGTTTCCCAGAAATTTTAAATTGACTTTGAAAAAGCAATCCTGTTAACACAATACGTTCTTTTTTATACATGTTCGTTGTGTATGTGTGCGTTATTTCCGGTTTTTCATGACGAGAGAGAGATGGAAACGCAAAAAAAAAATCAAAACGATAACAACAATGGCAGGTCTAATCTATAAAAATCTCTATTAAATACTGGAAAATCCTTACTAATTGGCAACACTCAATAGTTGATATAAACATTTGTGTTTGAAAGTATGTGAACGAACTCACACCGACACACACACTGAAAACACACCCATGTAACGTAGGCATTTGTGAATATGTAAGTGTTGGCCTAAATGCGAGTGTATGTGTGCGTGTGTGTGTTTTTGCATTACGTATACATGTAAACCACAATCTGCAAATCCCATTGTTGGACTATTTCTGTTGTTGTTTGTTTATTTTTTTGTAGATGATGTGGTTGCTGTTGTTGCTGTTTTTGTTGTAGTTATTTCTATTAATACTCTAACAATCAAAGCTAATAATTCCCTGCTCATACATAGACAGGCCAACAGGATGGCGGGAAGCCTGAAACGAAACGTCTGACAGACAGACTCATGCGAACAGATCTAGTGGTCGTACATCCATAATCTCACCACAGTCGCATGCAGACACTTGTATGCGCTTGTGTTAGTGCACACACCAAAAGGATCTGCAGCTACCACACGGACATAACAATGTGATGACCAATCAAAGGTTTTTATGGGTTTTTCTTTTTTGATTGTATGGGCCGCCTTGTGTGTGCATGTGTATAAGAGCGTGGACGAATGCAGGGATGGATTTATTGGTAGATATGCATTTCGTAAAAACAGATGAAATGTTGGATAAAAAGAGATAGTCTCGTAAAAAAATTAAAATTGGCTTATATACACACATACACGCACACATAGGAGCTTTTATTTACAGGGCACATGTTGGTATTGTTAGTTGGTTAGTCACTCGGTCTATGGCTCGATTTCGCCTAATGCTTCAAATAGTCTTGTTTTGTCACCAAAATCATTAAAAGGTACAATACTATATGTTCTAAATAAATTCTAATATCCCTTTGTGTCTTTCGAGATATGACTAGACAGCTAGATACTTTGTTTAAAAAATAATCGCCAGAGTCAGTGGTAGATTCGTATGCCACACAAAAGATGGTCCAAACTAGAGCGTCGATTTATGTAATGTCGCCGCTCGAATTTTAAAAACCCTTTTTAAGTGGAAACACTTTTTTAAAGTGGAAAATCCATAATGCTCCAAATAAACGGAGGCATGAAAGCTAAAGGACTATGACCATGCCAAAATTTTGAGCGTAGTCCACGAAAGCCTTCCTGTTGACACTAGAATCTTTTTCAAGACCTAGTTTTGCGATAAGGATGCACTATAAGACGGTCGTCTATAGAGGATCTGCTTCAATATCCAGCTAAAGAAAACGCTCCCTTTGAACTAAATGTGTCCAAAGAGACCTTGGAGTCAGCTATGTGAGTTTGGCCAGACAATTGAAGAATGCATGTGGTCCTTAAGGCAGGCGGGACAAACGTTGGAAATTTTAGCACTATAGAGGATCTGCTTCAATATCCAGGTAAAGAAAACGCTCCCTTTGAACTAAATGTGTCCAAAGAGACCTTGGAGTCAGCTATGTGAGTTTGGCCGGACAATTGAAGAATGCATGTGGTCCTTAAGGCAGGCGGGACAAACGTTGGAAATTTTAGCACTATAGAGGATCTGCTTCAATATCCAGGTAAAGAAAACGCTCCCTTTGAACTAAATGTGTCCAAAGAGACCTTGGAGTCAGCTATGTGAGTTTGGCCGGACAATTGAAGAATGCATGTGGTCCTTAAGGCAGGCGGGACAAACGTTGGAAATTTTAGCACTAATTCGCGCCCAGTATGAACTGAGGCAGCTGCACCATCCAGATCTCAACCTGAGCCAGAAACACGCGCGTCTGGCAAGGTAGCGTTGTTGTTCTATCCAGGAAATTGAAAGTCTTATTGTCGGCCGCTAGTTCGATGTACCGCATTGGCCCGAAACAAACACTTTTCACTCACGGGCAGTCACCCCAAGAATATGTGTTTTTAATCGTCCGAGGTAGCGCCTTTTCCTCTGGTAAAATCTCCAACGGATGTTCGCCTAGCTCTACATTCTCGCTATAGCTCAATACCGCTGCTGCGATTTCATCAGCGTGAAGGATGATGAAAGTGCCTAACACCCTCTAAAAAAGGTGGTGCAGCGAAAACGCACGATGATAATTATATAGGGTGATCCATCTAGAGGTATTTTTCAGAACAAAAAAAAATGTGAAAATTCAAATCAAGTGTGGAATCTTTATTGGTAACTTGAAAAGACATTTTATGGCATTTATATTTTGAATATTTTGGGCATAGTCCATGACCAGCGGTAATGAACCTAGTATGGATACGCAAAAGACGAGGCCACTATTTAACTCTGAAGGATCCATCTAAGTAGTCTTATTGCGATCGTCACTGCTCTCAGGCTATTGGGTGTTGCAACAATACAAAGGAGGAGGATGATGAGACACCTGAACATATTCTCTGCCAAAGATCCGTCTAAGTATAAGTAGTAGTAGTGCGGTCCTCACTGGTCACCGGCTATTGGCTAGGCGACTACGTAGGATTTGCAGCTATACAAAGGAGGAGGAGGATAAGGCAGCTGGACATCTTCGTTGCTACAGTCTTGCTTTTGTGGAGTTAAAACCTAAACGGTTTCGTGTGCTGATACTAACAGACAAAACCTGGATTTCCGTTGGTGATTTCAATCGAATCCAACAAGCGGACTGAAGGATTTATGTGACTACGTAGGATTTGCAGCTATTCAAAGAAGGAGGCTGATAAGGCAGCTGAACATCTTCGTTCCCACAGTCTTGCTTTTGTGGAGTTAAGACCTAAACGGTTCGTGTGCTGATACTAACAGACAAAACCTGGATTGCCGTTGGTGATTTCAATCGAATCCAACAAGCGGACTGAAGGATTTATGATGAATTATTCGTGACGAAGTTACGTGTATTCCACCAGAGCCTACTCATGTCGCCAAGTATGCGAAGTTTTGGATGGCTGCTTATTAAATCTAAACTTAGATTTTAATAGACCAATAATAACTTAAGTTCCACAACATCCCATAAATGAACAAAGAGGAATTTCTTTGAAATCAGTAAGCTGTGCACGATTCTAACCGTATACTCACTGAAGAGGACCTACCGTTTAACGCCTGCTCCGGACGTCTAGTGCATTTTATACAGAAGTAAGTCGTCATGACTTACAGATAAATCTCTATCTCATATAGTTGCCTTCAATTACGAAACCCTTACAGCGTAGAAACCCTTACAGCGGCGGTATTGTTAAAAGTTCTTGCCGGCGTTGAATCTGTGTTTACTGGCATGCCAGTCGGGCGCATCTTCATCACACCACGGCGACTAACCCAAATGGATCAATAGAATTCCCCTATTTTTTTCTGAAACTTTTTGTGTTAAGTGCCCAAAATATTTGTTAATTCCGATTTCAATAAAATTTTGGTATGGTATATTTCGCTTGACATAAACTAATTTTGGTCCGATTTGAGTCATTTTCTGGGGGCCCAAAAACTGGGTTTCCATATATAAGTACCCTGTATACCAACTTTGCCGACAATGTCTGATGTCAGACAATTCTGAACAATATCTGAACTCTATCGAGAATTCTTACTTCTCTTATCGAACTCGCAACGAATTCTGAACTATTAATCTGAGGTAGTCTATTCGTTTAACATTTTTGATATTTGCTTCATATTTAACAGTTGTTGTTCTTGTGTTCAGACATGTCGGAACTAATTCTGAACGAATTATGAGGTATTTTTACATTTCAAACTCAAATTCTGAACGTTTGGTTAGCTTAGCTATTCTACTGCCGGCAACTCTCGTTAAATAAAAAACTGGTTGCCCTAAACATAGTTACAGCACAATTATTGCTTGCGAAACTGCAGACACCCCTGCTTGTAACTAAAAGTCTTTCCGAACGATTTTAAAATGTTTTACAACTTTTTTTTGTAGATCAAAAATATTTTCTTCTTTTTGATTGTTTACATTCAGAATTACCATGACATAAGCTCAGAATTCGGTTCGAAATGTCGGTAAAAACATCAGAATTTAATAAGACTTGATGCCAGAATTCTGACCGAAGTCGTTCAGAATAAGTTCAGAATTCGATACGAGAAATCGAAATTTCCTTTCGAATTGCCCAATAAATATATATAATGTTATTCAATACGAGGGATGCTATATATATTTCTGGCCTATTAATCAAAATGCGAATATTTATCATCAAAAATTGTTTATATTGTTTTTCAAAATATTCTCCAGCATGATTTTCACACTTTTGCATGCGCTCAAATCAATTCTCGAAGCACATTTTCCACTCCGATTGAGACACCTCCAAAACATGGTTTTAGAATGCTTCAACAGCATCTTCTAGCGACGAAAATCGCTGACCACGCCTTTTTTTCTTGATGTGCGGGAATAAAAATAAGTCATTAGTTCCCAAATTAGGGCTGTACAGTGAATGACCCATCAAATTTACGTGTTGGCCGATGGTTTGAGCCGATGTGTGAGAGCTCGCATTGTCATGGTGCACAATGATTCGTCTACTCTTGTTCATTTTTCAAATTTCTCCGAAGTCTTCAGGCAAACAAATTGTGGTGTACCACTCAGAATTGACCGTCCTACGTTGCTCAAGCGGAACAGTCGCCACATGACCAGTTTTGCGAAGAAACAGGCGACCATTTGCTTCGAAATGATTCTTCCTCGAACAACTTTCGTTGGATTTGGCTCGTCTTCGAAGACCCACACGGTCGATTGCTGTTTTTTCTCAGGCTCATACGCTTAGATCCATGATTCGTCACCAGTGACGATCTCATAAACGACTTTTGAAGCACCACAATCGTATTTTTTCAAAATTTTTTTGAGCGATTGTCAAATTGTGCGGGATCCAACGAGTAGAAACCTTGTTTTCGATTAGGTTTTTATGCAATATCGAATGTATGCTAATGGAAGAAATGCCCAAGGATGCCTCTATCTCACGGTATGTCAAATGACGATCTTGCATTATCAGTTCACGCACAGCAACAATGTTCGCTGGCGCAACGGCCGTTTTTGGACGACCTTTGTCTTTGAGCGAGTGTCGGCCATGATTGAATTCATTAAATCAGTTTTTCACAGTGCTACAGGATGGTGCTTCATCGCCATACCAAGGTTTAAGTTCATCGATGCACCCTTGTCCTGAGAATCTACGTCGAAAGTTGTGAAAAATAATCGTACGAAAATGTTCACGAGTTAAATCCATTTGTTAGCCAAATTGATTTTTCAAGTCACTGTAAACAACACAACTGATGGTCGTACGTCAAAACGTTTTGAGTACGTTTATGCTTAAAAATTTCAAACTCTCCCATGGAAATGCCAGATGGCGCCAGGCAACACTTATTGTTGCCTAGGCCAGAAATATTTATCGGAACCCGAATCGCTACTCAATTTTACAAAAATTACAATTATACGGTATGAATGCCATAATCATATTAATTTTAACATAAACCCCAAAGAACGATACAATTGTCGTACCAACCATATTTTAATCTCCAAATTTGGCAATAATACTTTTGTGACAATTCAGCAATATTAATATTGCCGCCATCATACTATTGGTAAAATAAAATTCAACAACCAATAATATGAAAGCGACAAACATACTTTTATTGCACCAAACATATAATTGTTGCCTTGACCGTATGTGACGCGCAAAATAGAGAGGGACCTAAGGTTAAAAGCCAGTTTTGTTCAGGAAAGCCATTTTAAAGATTAGGTCCCTTTCTATTTGCGCTTAGAATCGTCGACTTCACTTTCATAAAACGCGCATATCTCTGGAAGGGAACACTTTTGGGGCATGGGATCGGTCTCATTCGATGCTCAGATGTTGTCCACATCAAAAAAAGAAAAAAAAATGAAAATTGATTTTTTTTTACCCTTAGGTCCCTTTCTTTATGCGCTGTCACATATAGTAACCATATCTTCTCTCTATTTAACTACAGTAAATATTTCTCTATTTCTCAAGCAACAATTATTGGACATTCTTTATTCTACACACAACATTTTCTCAGTATAAAACTAGTTCCCATGATAGTAGGGTATAGCAATTTCGTCTGTGCCCTACAATCAAAACCCAATCGTACTCTTATTGTGTGAGATTTCTGATGTTGTCGCTGTAGCCGTAGCATTTTCATTCACCACTGATGAATCAAATACAAATTACAGACAGTTGATAGACAGTTCGATGCGTCTGTCTATCCACACATACATACATATGTATGTGGATAAGTTGATGTCCTGCGTGTATGAGTATGAGATTGGAAAAGCCGAAAGTGCTCATATGGAGCACATGCCAGAGCATAGACTAACGGATGCAGCAGACGAACGGCTGCGATGGACAGACAAATATTTTAACAAATGAATTGTATTGAATTGTATGCACATTGAATGAATGACTGAGCGGAGAGATGGACAGACTAGCAGGCTGAATGACCGTTAGCCTGGTCATCAAGGGCGGGCTGAGCTTGCCAGGGGTTATGGAGTAGTGGATTGCAGCCAAAGGGTCCTTGTGGCGAAATCTAGCATACCACGCTCTAGGTAAAAAAACTTTAAAAAAAAACCATATGTACGAAAGGAGGAAAAAAGAAGAGCGGAAAGTTGTATAAAAATTTAAAAATCAAAAGAATAATATTTCATTTTTAATATTGATTGTATTTTCACAAGGCAACTCATGCATATGTATGCACGCCAGTCTGTCTGCCTGTCTCCTTTTTTTTAGAAAAAGAAGCAAAGCTTAGTTTAATAAATCATTGAAACATCACAAAATTAAACAAAAATTTCTATTACCTCACTGTGTATTCGGAAAATTCCAAACATCAAACCGAAAATATTAGCAAAACGAGCAGGTTGGGGGCTAACAAAAAAAGGAAAAATATCTCGTATAAACTGTGATGGAAAATATTTGCATTTTATTCATTGATTAGTTTTGTACAGGGTGGCCCAAATAAGACCAGCTGATGTGAAACACAAATATCTTTTTTATTTTTCAACATAATTTATTTTTTCTTTTTGCAGATTATAACTGAGCTCCTGGAAATTTAAAATGAATACGTACAGTCCACAACAACGCATTAAAATTATTGATTTTTATTATTCTTCTCAACGATCAATTGTTCTGACGCAGCGAAATTATCGCCCCTTTTTTTAACGTAAGATCAGCGCCCACATCTTCCATGATTACAAGTTAAGTTCACAGTTTTGAGGAACTGGGTTCAGTTGCCGACCGTCTAGGAAGAGGTGCTCATCGAAATATTCGTACTGAAGACAATGTGGAAGCTGTGCAGCAGAGTGTTGCATATTTATTTGATAATGAGGATGAAATGCCAGAAACGGTCTCCGGGGCTTCTTACAGAACAATGATCGACAACTTTTTGCGGCCAATAGTAGAGCAACATCCTAATTTATGTTTTCACCAAGATGGAGCCACTGCGCATACATGCTGCGTGAAATTTTTGGTGAACGCATAATTTCAAAAAATTCCGATTTCCCTTGGCCTCCTCGTTCACCAGATTTAACTGCGGCCGATTTTTTTATGGGTTTATTTAAAAGAGAAAGTGTATGTTAACAAACCACAGACACTTGGACAGCTCAAGTAGAACATTCGAGACGAAATACGGCGCCTGCAACCAGAAACATTACGCCGTGTAATGCAAAATGCGCTAAAAAGAGCCAATGTCTGTATCGAGCTAAATGATGGTCCATTGTCTGATGTCATATTTCACACATAGTCACGTTAAATTTCCATAAAATGTACTTAACATATAAAAATAAATCATTTAAAAAAACCCGTTTTTACAAGAGTAATACGTGTTTTACATCACTAGGTCTCATTTGGGCCACCCTGTATGAGCAATTTTTGTCAGACGGTTTGGCTTGATTTGGTTTTCTTTTTTTTCAGTCGGTTTTTCCTGTTTTTGCTGCTGTCGGTTTGTCTATTTGCGCTTTTCGCAATTTCTGTGAAATCTCAATATTATTTGGTTATGATTGATTAAATATACACACACACATACGCACGCTTATATATGTTTATGAGTGTGTGTGTGTGTGTGTTTGAAAATGCTTATGTCCATACGTGTGTATATAAATTCAATATATTCTAAATATTTGCATTCAACTTTAATCAAAATCGCCATGTACATTTATTTATTATTATGTTTTAGTTTTGAATAATGTTAGTTTTCAGTTTAGAAATTTATTTGGCGCTTTATTTGTACTCACCTCCCTCATCATTTGTGGTTTTGTTTTTCAGATACTCCCTCGTTTGCTATATCACGCACCCCAGGTTTCGGTTATCCTTTGCGTGAAGGCATCGAGGTTTCATTGAAGTGTGATGTGGACTCAAATCCGCCCAGCACGCCCCGTTGGCAGAAGGATGATGGCGAGCCACCGGTAAGTACAAAACAGAATAGCTTTCAAGTTAAGGCAATATTCATTAAGGAAAATAAATTAAATTATCTACATTCGGATAATGATACCCTACAACTCTCAGAAGACTTATCTCTCCTGTAGAGAATTTTTAAAAAGTCTTTATTTAAGTGCCTCTTTTAAATAGCAAGGCTACAATCTCACATTTTGCTTGAAGCATTGTCAATGCGCGGGCGCCTGTCATTTGTGAAATTACGATATCTTCATAAGTCGAGCCCTCGTAAATTTAAACAGAAGGTTCCCCAGGGCGGAGCGATTACAACGCCCGTGTTTAATCTGTATCTCTCTTAAAGTCCACACCCAACTAATGGGGCATCAATCGTGTCTTAAGCTGACAACTGCACGATTCAGGCTCCTAGGTTAGTTTTAATTGGCAGTCGCCCGAACTATTGCTCAAATGGGTCCATGAGTACGTCCCGTTGTGATAACGTACGAGGGCTGCTATATATATTTCTGGCCTAATAAGGAAAATGCGAATATTTATCATCAAAGATGGTTTTATTGTTTTTTAAAGTATTCTCCAGCATGATTTATACACTTTTACATAAGCTCAAACCAATTGTCGAAGAACTTTTTCACTCCGATTGAGACACCTAAAAAACATGGTTTTCAAACACTTCAACAGCACCTTCTGGCGAGGAAATCCGTTGACCACCCATTTTTTTCGTGATGTGCGGGAATAAAAAGAAGTCATGGGGTGCCAAGTCGGGGCTGTACGGCGGATGACCAATCAATTCGACGTTTTGGCCGTTAAAAAAGGCGCTGGTTTGAGCCGATGTGTGAGAGCTCGCATTGTCATGGTACACAATGATTCGTCTTCTCTTATTCGTTTTTCGAATTACTCCGAAGACTTATGGCAAACAAATTGTGGTGTACCACTAAGAATTGAACATCCTACGTTGCTCAAGCGGAACAGTCGCCACACGACCAGTTTTGTCGAAGAAACAGGCGACCATTTGCTTCGAAGTGCTACTTCGACATACAACATTCGTTGGATTTGGCTCGTCTTCAAAAACACACACGGTCGATTGCTGGTTTGTTTCAAGCTCATACGCATAGATCCATGATTCGTCACCTGTGACGATCTTATAAACGTCTTTTGAAGCAACGCGATCGAATTTTTTTCAAAATTTCTTTGCACCAATCGACACGAGCCTTTTTTGAGCGGTTGTCAAATTATGCGTGATCCAACGAGAACAAACCTTTTTACGGCCAGGTGTTCATGCAATATCGAATGCATGCTGGTGAAAGAAATTCCCAAGGAAGCCTCTATCTCACGGTATGTCACATGACGATCTTGCATATCAGTTCACGCACTGCATCAATGTTCTCTGGCACAACGGCCGTTCTTGGACGACCATCATGACCTTCGTCTATGAGCGAGCGTCGGCCACGTTTGAATTCATTAAACCAGTTTTTCACAGTGCTATGGGATGGTGCTTCATCACCATACAAAGATTTAGGTTCATCGATGCACTTTTGTCGTGACATCGAAACTTGTGAAAAATGATCGCACGAAAATGTTCACGAGTTAATTCCATTTTTCCAATGGAAATGTCAGGTGGTGCAACCCTCGTATACTTGTCGCGAATAATTCGCTCTAGCACCTTATATCACCAAGCCTGTCTAATGTCAACCACCATCGGAGTGACATGTTTTGTCTGTTAGTATCTGTAGACCACAAATGCCGGAAGAAGATCTTTAGTTGCCTCCTCCTCCTCCTCACCATGGTAACTCCCACAAAATTCGTTGTACGACAGACTTAGTTTCCTAGCCTGTTGTCCAAATGCCAATGGCTGATGATGAATGCTACGAGGTTTCTTAGATGAATCTATGGCAGACTAATTGTGGTCCGCGTTCTCTGCTTATTTCAACGAGGCCAGTTTTTTTTGGTCTTAATGCAAGTGGGTTCCTGTTCCATCTATGCTTGGCAGTGAGAAAGAGTTTTCGGGATATTAGCTGCTTTGCCTCGTAACAGGCATTCTCATATCACGATCACGAAATGCTAATATCATCACTAAACTCATTTGAGTTCTGGGATGCGCCACCTTTCGCAATTGTGTCCCTATGCCGTGGAACCCATATATATCCAACCGACAACAGGCACGTTGGGCGCCTCATTTCGGCCAACAACTTTTTTCAATAAATGCACTGTTTGACCTACACAGCATTGACTTATACAAGGGTTGCTATTTATATTTCGGATCCGGCAATAAAAACACATTAATTTATCATTGGACATGGTTTTATTGTTTTCCAAAATATTCTCCTTTAAGATCAAATACTTTTACATGAGCACAAACCATTTTTCGAAGCACTTTTTTCACTCCGATTGAGACACCTCCAAAACATGATTTTTGAACGCTTCAACAGCTGCTTCGGGCGATGAAAAACGTTGACCACGCTTTTTTCTTGTTGCTAGAGAATAAGAAGAAGTCATTGGGTGCCAAATCACTGCGGATGGCCCATCAATTCGACATGTTGAGTGGTCAAATAGCTCATCGATTCAGCTGGTGTGTGAGAGCTCGCATTGTCGTGACGCAAACTGATCCATCTTCTCTTATTATCTTTCCTCATTTCTTCGAACACTGTTGACAAACAGATGGTGTACAACCACTCAGAATTGACCGACCTACGTTCCACTAAAGGCACTGTGGCAACATGGCCGCTTATACCGAAAAAAACTCAATCATTTGCTTCGATGTACTTCTTCCACGAACAACTTTTGTTGGATTTGACTCGTCTTGAAAGACCCATACGTTCGATTGCTGTTTGTTTCGGGTTCATATGCATAGATCCATGATTCGTCACCTGTCACAATGGTATACACTGCCTTTAAGCTACCGCAGTTATACTTTTTTCAACATCTCTTTGCAAAAATCCATACGAGCCTTTTTTTGAGCATTCGTGGAATTATGTGGGATCCAACGAGAACACATTTTTTTCACGGCCAAATGAACATGCAATATCTTATTGATGCCTGTCATACTAATGCCCAAGGATGCCTCAATCTTACGGTATGTCACATATCGGTCTTGCCTAATCAGTTCACGCACAGCATCGATGGTTTCTGGCAAAGTAACCGAAGTTGGACGTGTTCACGAAATTCATCCTGGAGCGAATGCCGTCTGAGACCGAACTCTTGGTACCAGCGATTAATAGTGGTTTTTGATGGTGCCCAAAGTCGAAACAAGTTGATGTAAACACTCTTGTCTCGATAACCCACGCCGAAAAGCGTAAAAATCATCGCACGAAAATGTTCACGGGATAATTCCATTTCTGACTGAGATGAATTTTTCAACACACTGTAAACAAAACAATTCGCCCTCAAATGACAAAACGTTTTAAGTGAAGTTATGCTAAAAAAAATGTCAAAGTGTCCAATAGAAGTTCCAGTTTGCATTTGGAAACACTAGTATTGTTAGGACCCGAAATACAAATAGCAACCGTCGTATGTTTGCATTTTTTCCAACAAGCGTAAAGTGGGACATTTCATTTCAGGCCTACATGATATTGATTTTGTGTCTAGATATCGGGTGGCAAAGAAGTGTGACTGTTAAAAATTTATATGTTTAAAAAAAAAACTCCAAGTGAATCACCTTTTATATAATGTGATCCTAAAAGGGTTCGCTACTGCTTTTGTTTTGATGGACGGAGAACGGCAATGAGCGTTTTCGGTACCACCGTAGTGCAGGATATAAGGGTATGTTACATTTATGCTGGCTCGAATTTCGTCTGCATTCGAAGTGTTGTAGGGTATCGTATGAACCACCGACTTTCACATTTATTTTGTTAATTATCTAAGCGACATTTTGTTTCAAACACATTAGAGGAACTTTATTTGAGGTTAGATAAAAGTATGCTAGAGCCGAATATTTTAAGACTAGCCTTTAAACTAGGCAATATTTACAATATTAAATATTACAACCTCAAACGCCAATTTTCCATAATTTTATAAAAATACCCTCTTTTGAAAATATTACACATGAATACATTTATAATAACGACGAAAAAAAAATAATCACCATTTTCCGCCATTTATTTTCAGGTGCCTCAAACCGGTGATGGTTTCCTTAATTTCACATCCATTAGACGCGAACATTCCGGCTGGTATAAATGCACATCGCGACATTTAAATTATCAATATTCATCGATTGGTTACTATCTAAGCGTAAGATGTAAGTATTTCACAAAAAAAATCACATATATAGCATATTTATGGGCGAAAAAGGCAAACACAGACCCATGCCCCAGCCCCTAAAAGTAGGCAAAAAAAACGGTTATCAATATTTCATTACATATGGCTGCACAAATGCGTAAAATTACCTTGGAAAGGACCAACGACGTACAAACAAAAAATGACACCCTTGCCATAACTTTACATGTCACAGTTTACAGCTTATGACGGGCCTTTTTTCCTTGCATACATTGTTGTACAAAGGAGTCAATATTTAAGCTGAGCTGCAAAGGGGGCTAGTAAAGAGGATGAAGACTATAACACTTCCATTGAAGCGTAACAAACAGAAAAAGCCACTGGTTGTGTTTAACACCGCATCCAAGAACAAAACAAAGCACACATAACACTTGCCACAAAAAAACACAAAAAAAAATTAAACTGAACCCAACACACCCGGCCAGACCAGACCAGACCAGACATTGAAAAACTTTGCATGATGTTAAAATAGCATAGCTACACACACACACACTCACACCCACCGTCATAAACTCACACATACCAGGCCCAATAATTTTCATACCCATATTATTGGTTGACTATCAGAAACACATTGTCAGGAAAGCAGCCGGAACGCAAAAATCCCCCCCCCCCCATCGTAGCGAAACTGTTAAAGCTTGGCAAGGATATGCTGATGATGATGACGACGACGACGACAGTCATAAGGACCCCGATGGCAAGCGAGGTGTTGGTGGAGGCAAGAGTGTCACACATCGAGACGAACTTAGACCAACCAAAAAATATCGATACGAGGGGTGTGTTTTTTATAGGCATAACACATGTCAAATGACAAAAAAATATGTTCTTATACGACAGCCAAAACGAAAAAAAATGGTTTGTTCTCACCCACACATTCTTATGTAGGAACATGTACAACATTTTAAATATATATGTACTCGTACATATATATTTTGCTTAGCGTAGTCTAAGGGTGTTGACAAATTTGTCGCTGAGGCTTTTAGGATGGTGGTGTGTTAATGCTGGTTACATGCACCAATCGCACAAATCGCGAAACTTGGTTATCTTGAAGGGCCAGTTAAGTAACTTTCCATTACTGCTTCCTGATGCTTAAATTCTCATTGAACATTAAATTAATTGTCCTATGCTGAAACAAAGTCGACAATGTTGATTAGAAAATTATACACACGGAGAAAAATACTGTTGGAAATCGGTCCGAAATACAAATATTCGATTGGATAAACATACTTTCTGTTGCAATTAGCAAAATTCATGGTTCGACTTACTATAAGATAAATTCTTTGTAAAGGGTGTTTTTTTTCAGACGTGTGGTTTTCAATATGAAATAAAACGCATATAATTTAATTTTTTGGCCAAGAAATTATCATTATTATAAAGACAAGGGCTTGCGATTATGTTTAAAAAATATTTTTGAGCAATTGGCTGCCGTGGCTGACTCAACTACTTTTGTAGCCTTTGGGGCCGTGTGTATGCCGAATATTCTCTTCCAAGGTGTCGATGCTCGCTGGCTTATCCCTGTAGACAAGCGACTTATAACGTAACCCTATAAAAAATAGTCCAGCGGTGGTAAATCGCACGATCTTGAAGTCCACGCCACAGGCCCACGACGCGAGATAATACGCTTACCTAAGTATCGTTTAATAAATTTATTATTTCGTTGTTAATTTTCATTTCTCCAAATGCGACAGTTTGGGTTATTAACGTATCAATTTAGCCAAAAAAAAGAGCTTCTTTGCTGAACAAATGTCTCGTGTAAAACTCAGGATCTGTGGCCATATCGTTTTGGGCCTATTTACCACGATTTGCAAACGTTGTGCCGCAGTGTATCTATTCATTATGAAATGGCAAACCAAACTGAGCATAAATCAAGTGACAGCTGTCAAACAGACCAACACCGAAAGAATTGTGGCCAGATTGAAAACCACACGTCTAAAAAACACCCATTATGTAGCGAGCAAGGTTAACAATTGCTACCGCCAAGCTGCTTGAGCGACTTGTTCCTACCCTGCTTTTGTTGCGGGTAGCGGTGGCTAGCGCGGAAGATGATAATTGACTGTCATATGTGACCCTAAGAATCTTGGTATGATTCACAGTCGGACTTACTTCCCCGTCCACTAACACATAAGGGCAACTCACGATCTCAGGGAAATAGCCCGAGGAAAGTGGAAAAGGAAAATATTGGAGGAAATTTTGCAATTACAAAAACAAAATACACACGGTTGCTTTTCCTCAAGATGGGGAAATTTACATCACCAAAAATCAGAGGAAAGTTTCCACCGGCGCTTGGGGAAATCAGTCAGCTGTCACCACCAGAGTTTTGAGACGAAATTATACTGTCGGCGCCGTGGCCGCCTTTATTAGCTCAATTAAACATCATCAACAATGGTTAAATATTGTGCTTGAATGTTTTTTACATTGTTGTCGGTAAATGTCTTAATTTTAAAGTTATTCATCCATTCACATTTATTCGATAATAAGAGATTTTGTTTATTTATTTATTGCCACGAAAGCCGGTTGCGCGGCGGCCACCTAAATTTTAAAAACAATTTAGGCGCGGCGCTTCATGTCGGCTCTATACTCTGGTCAACACATCAAAAAAATAAAACGTAAACAAAGTGAAGGTTAAGTCAAAAAAGTAAAGTGAAGAATTAAAAGTTAAATCTATCTAATTAAAATTATCTATCTATTAAAAATTATCTAATTAAAAGTATTTCCTGGGCCGCTTCCTCTATGAGAGAATCGATAATGTTCTCTTTTTCGTTTTTCTTTGGCATATTGAAGCAATTTTTCGTATTTTCTTTGCAAAAGTCTCAAATACTTCATTTATTGTTTATTAAATTGCTTTGACTTTTTTTAAACATCAGCTGATTATCAACAGTGTTGGAAAAAAAACAATCAAGTGCGCTCACAATCGGGTGCAAGTTTTACATTTCCTTTTTCTTTTCCACAAGATAGTGAGTTCCGCTATAGACTCAGTCTTACTTCCCTCGTCCAGTTCATGAAATTGAACCATGCCGGTCCATGTTTTAACCTTTTTCCGGACATATGTCCCGCCTGCAATCAGGAACCACATGAAGTGCTGCACCTCTTTAATTGCCCGGCCAAGCCCACTCAGCTGACCCCCCAGGTCTCGGTGGACGCACCCAGTTCAAATGGCACGTTTCCTCCACCTGAATATCAAAGCAGATCCCCCATATACGAATAAGACTTCAGAATAAAATATAAAGTTTTTACAACAACAACAATCCTTTTTAATGCTTTTACGATACTCACAGCCAAAATATTGGTCATGCCAACCGAATTCAGTAATACTATTGGTTGCCACAACTGGTGGCTATGACAACCAACCAATTATAAAGTACATTTTAGTTTGGCTCGACAAATTGTTGGTGACAACAGTTAGATTCTTTGTAGTAACCAAAGCCGGCTTAGCTCGCTGTTGTAACATTTTACACTATGCAAAAACATTTCGGACTATCACGGCAGTGTCATAATTTCTTCTGGAAATAAAGGATTCTCAAAAGGATGATCCTGGCAGATCCCAGCTATTTTTTATGGGCCAAGAAAATTGAACAGGGATTAAACCGGCTCAAGACCTCTTGCTTCTATATTAAAATAGAAGACAAGTTTTTAACAAAATGGCAAAGTGAAAATTTTCACTTTGCCACGCTATACCGCATGAAATACTCGTACAAAAAAAAGAAGTAAATATGCCTACGTTCACGCAAATTTTATTGATCAGGTACCAAAATCGCATGGAGTTTATTTTCGTAGAACATTTAAAATCGTATCTCTGAAATCAGAGTGTACTTTTCGAAAAAGTAAAGAAAAGTTAAAAAAACGTTTCTTTTACGGGAGTTAAAGTATTTTGATGGTCTACAACAATGTTGTCCAATTTATTTCTATTGGTGTGAGTCATTTTTTTAATGAAATGGTAGAAATGTTTTTACTTATAAATACAGTCTTTATGGGATAAAATGTTCCACTAAATAACTTCTATTTTCAATAAAGTATAGAACGACTAAGAAAAAATCATTACGTTTTCAAAAAAAACGGGCCCTTTTCGTCCAATTTTTAAAAAAAATAATTTTTTTTTGATCAACTGTATCAAATTAAATTAAAATCGTTATAATTTTGCATACAAACTTTATTAGATTCAAAAGAAAAAACCAAATTTTTTAAAAAAAAAACTATCTCGAATTCATAAAAGAATAAATATTTTTGTTAAATATTAAAACTTAATAAAAAAAATATATTATTTCGATCAGATAACCGAAAATAAAATTTAACCATCAGTTGGTCCAGTTAAATAATGTTCGTGATAATGACAACCGTATTGAAAGAGTACTTCTAGCCAATAATCCATAACAACAACCAAAACATGCAAAAATTCAGTTCGTATAATCATCCTTATTACTAAGGGTTACCGATACTTTGTCTCTTTAGTTTGTTGTTGTAACAACAATATATTTATTTTGATGTCTTGTTCGTCTATGGGGGATCTGCTTCGATATCCAGGTGAAGGAAACGCGCCATTTGAACTGGATGCGTCCACAGAGACCTGGGGTTCAGCTGAGTGGGCTTGGCCGGACAATTGAAGAGGTGCAGTACATCATGTGGTCCCTGATGGCAGGCGGGACAGATGTCCGGAACGTTAGCATCAATTCGTGCCCAGTAAGCATTGAGGCGGCTGCACCATCCAGATCTCAGCTGCGCCAGAACCACGCGCGTCTGCCGAGGTAGTACCTTCTCCTCAGGTAAATTTTCTCCAGAGGATGTTCCCCTAGCACTACATTCACACGGTAACTGGATACTGCTGCTGCGACATCATCGGCGTGAATGTTGTTCAAACCTGCCTGATAGTTTCGATGATCTAAAGGTTCTCTCTTATACCGCTGGACCTCTCTTTCTAGATCATGAAGATCGTACCTGTTCTGCCTGGGTGGAGGCATCCTGTTCAAGAGATGGTGGTTAGGATGGCCTAACCACCCTAGCAGGTATTGCTTAGACAACAGGAAATTGTGTCTGCGCACGGTAAGGACCTTCGTCCCCTCATGTAGATGGTCCTCAGAAGACATAAGAAGACACCCTGTTGATGTTCTAAGGGCGGCATTCTGGCAAGTCTGAATTTTCTTCCACTGCGTCGTACTCACGTTCGCCGACCATACAGGTGCTGCGTAGTTTGCTACAGATCGACCTATCGCTTTGTAAGAGGTCAACAAGGTTTCTTTGTCGGCTCCCCAAGTACTGCCGGCAAGTGACTTGAGGACCTTGTTCCTACTTTTGAGTTTATCGCAGATAGCTGTAGCATGTGCAGAGGATCAAAAAAGGCTGCCCATTGTGACCCCAAGGATTTTGGGGTAGTTGATGGTCGGGATGTCGACTTTCACATTGAGTGACAACCGCACCTCTGCAGTCCAAGCAGTAAACAGTGTGGCTGATGATTTGGAGGCGGATACTTTTATATTCCTCGCAGTGAAGAAACGTGCTAAGTCAGTGAGGTAACCGTTGATTTTCTCGCAAATGCCATCCACTTTAGGTCCTGACGCCAGAATTGTGCAATCGTCAGCGTACGACACAATTTCAACGCCGTCTGGTGGTGCAGGAATTTTAGAGAGGTAGAGGTTTAACAGAGCTGGGGATAAAACTCCACCCTGGGGAACTCCTTGTTTAACTCTACTGGGCTTTGACTTTCTGTCTCTAAATTCTACATATGACTGGCGCCCACACATATAGTTTACGACCCAACGTTTCAAACTGGGCGGAAGGGACGTTTTTTCAATGTCCTCGAACACAGTGGCATAATTGACCGTGTCGAAGGCTTTTGTAAGGTCAAGAGCCACGAGGACCGTCCTGTCGTTAGGCTTGTTCTGGTTAAGGCCGCGACTTATACGTGTGGTATCAGTTCAGTTTGTCTCTTGTCCTGCCAATCAACATTCGATTGTAGCAATAGAATACATGTGTTAGTGAGTGCAACCACTAACATTCAGTAGGTAATTCGGTTGTGGCAAGAAATCTGTTCCCTTTATATACTGAATAGCCATTTAGTAAAGTTATTTTCAACTAATACATACCCTACGGTAAATTCAGAGTCAATTACTCTGAACGTACCGAATCGAGGATGAGTAAAAACAGAACTTGCCACAGGACTGGATGATATTCTATATAATTTACTTTACAGTTAAGATAAAATCGAACAAACTTCAAGGTCTAGTGTCAAGTTTAGTCAGAAAACCCGCGAAGACCATATAAATGATAAAATTCTCAAGGTCCTGAGACCCAGCTTTTATAGAATTTCCCGCCTTGATGACAGCACCTCTCGACTGTCTCAAAATTTGGCACAATCTCCAAATTATATGCATAGAGTTTGATTTTTCTACTGACGGCCAATGATGGGGCGGTAGCGGGGGCAACATATAGGATGTGAGGACCGAAACAACATGGAAAACACAGAATGTTGTGTTAAATTTTACATTTACATACATGCACAAAACTTAGCTCACCAAAACGCTCAAACACACGGGGAGCACAAAAGTACTCACACTACCACTTTAACACTTGTTTACGGTTGCGTCGTAAATATTTGTATTTAACACCAATACATGCACACGCATATTTTGCAGATACACAGACACTGGGACTTTCGCACCCTCTCTCCGCCGCCTTTGCCAATAGGCGAAAATTCAAAAAATATCTTAAGTGGCATATGAGTGGGTGGTGTATAAATTTAAATAAATTCCCCTGAATAAGAGTGGGTGAGTGTGTGTAAGTTTGAGTGTGTGTGTGTGTGTGCGTGTGTTTGTCGAAATTGGTTATTTAAAATAATGTTTACTTTATTTCTTTGCGCTTTGCCAAAAAAAAACGAAGCAAACCGAGAAGAACGCCAGAAAGACCGCCGGCTTAACAGAAGAGGACACGTGTTAATTTGCAATTCTGGTGTTTTTTTGCGTAGAGGGAAAAATTCTCAGAACACAGTATTTGGCGAAAATTTATAGCTAAAAGATAGACGACGTCTGGTTATAATCTTGCACGTTGATATGCCCTAACCATGGAGTGCTTAAGTAGCTAAGCTGGCTAAAGTGCGCCAGGGTTTTTCTTTGGCCAAAATGTGTGAAATCACACATTAAATTGTATGATTTATGTTAAATGCCTTCGAGTAGTTAGGCCATAAAAACATGGCGCCGGCATTGATGGCATAGACGGCCACCTAAAAGTAGGCAATGTCTTTTAATCAGGCTTTGCTTTTTTTTGCCTTTTCTTATAGATTTATTCAATGAATATGAAAATTGGAATTCTATGAGAAAGTTTATTTTGTTGTTGCTGTTGCTGTAGCGGCACACCGTACCGGAGTGACAGCCCTTTGCTGCTTCGGGTCGATGTGGTGCATAGAACCGGCTGTCGTGGGATCGAATTATCTTTTTTTTGTTTTATTTTGATGAGTTTCCGGCGTTTCTGTCTAGCTGAAGTTAAAGCGCTTTAAGGCACTTTTATATGATACTTTGGGCTAAATTACAAGGCGGGGAAAAGTTATAAATTGCTATGGTATATTAGTCCTTATTTTCAGAAATTATTTCATAGGGTAGATTGAATGAACACGCAGAGAAAAGATATGGTTACTATATGGTCACGGCAACAATAGTATGTTCTCTGCAGTAAAAGTATGGTCGGCGCAACCATAGTATTGTTTTTTGAATTTCATTTTGACAAAAGTATGATTGCGGCAATATTAATTTTGTTGAAATGTAACATAGGTATTGTTGCCAAATTTAATAATGAAAATATGGTTGTAGCAACAATATAAATATGGTTGCTGGGACAAAAGTATTGCTTTTATGGATTTTATGTTAACAATAACATGATTACGAATATCATACCGGAAAAACCTTAATTTTTTTTATTTGACAATATTATTTTTACGATTCTTACGCAATAATAGTAATAAAGAATAATTTTTTTCCAAAAAAAATACGGATTAGTATAACAAAAATATATTTAATAAATGATTTTTTTTACTGTTAAATAAATCACTCTTATTGTTACATAACTTACTTAACAAAACTCATTATTGTTGAATAACAACGTATTCCAGTCTTTACAAACAATTTTGGGGAATATAGTATGGTTGTGCGTAAGTCATACTATGGTTGTGAGGATCATAATATGGTTGTGAGAATCATACTATGGTTGTACGTTAAACATACTATGGTTATGAGGATCATAATATGGTTGTGGAGATCATAGTATGGTTGTGTGTGAATGATTCTATTGTTGTGAGGACCATACTATTGTTATGGGGATCATAATATGGTTGTGTGAACCATACTATTGTTGTGATGATCATAATATTGTTGTGCCACAACCATCTAACCAATAATATTGTTCGAATATTGTAACCCGAACCATACTTTTTTTCTGCTTGAAGTTGACCTTCTGAAATGGTGGGCTTTGGTTGTTATTTTTGAAGGGTGGTCCATTATTAACGCACGATGTTAATTGTAAATAAAAAAAAGTTTTTCTGAGAATTATCTTAATACTTTTTATTATGACAAAATGTAATTTTGTTTGCCTTTTGAAAGGATTCATTAGTTTAGATTCTAACCTATTCAAGGCAATTGGCCTTAAAAATCAATTAACAATCATTGCTTATCAATGACGAATAGTATTGGGCCATGTTAACGTAATTTTGTTTCACCTTCACCTGCACCTCAAGATACGAGGGTTGCTATATATATTTCTGGCCTAGGCAACACACTTCTGGCCTATGGCAATTATGTTTAAAAAAATATAGCCCTTTATGCGATGATCCATATTTTCAATAACCCAGAGATATACTAGAGGTTTAATGTCGTTAAAGTGCCGAATTATTTTATCCCTTAGCTCTTGAATTGTTCTTGGCTAATTGACGTACAGTTTTTCTTTTAAATATCCCCAAAGAAAGAAATCCAATGATCATAGCGGCCAATTAACATCACCACGATGTAAGATAACATGGCCATTCAATTTCTCGCTTAAAAGTGTCAGTGTTTCGTAGGCTGCGTAGAAAATGGCACAATCCTGTTGAGACCACATCACGTCCAGGTCCATATCATCTATTTTTGACCACCAGATGTCCGCTTTTACCTCGCGATAGCGAACAACATTCACAGTAACTACTTGGCCGTCCTCATTTTCGAAGAAGTACGGCCCGATGAAGCCGCCAGCTCATGAACCGCACTAAACAATCACTCTTTGTAAATGCATCGGCTTTTCAATAATCACTTGAAGATTCTTATTTGCCGAAATGAGACAATTCTGATTGTTAAGCAATCCACTGAGATGAAAGTTGCCTCGTCGCTGAAGATGAATTTCTTTGTAAAGTCACAATTCACTTCTGTATGTACAACCAATAATTCAGAGTATTGATAACGCTCGAAATGGTCAGTAGGCTTTAGATCTTGAGTCAGTTTAACCTTCTGAGCGTGCGAATTCAAATCTTTATTCAAATTTGAATCAGTTATCTTCTTGAGAAGTTCAACTGTAGGGCACGACGACGAGTCGAGGTTGACGGATCTTCTGCCACAATTTCGCTAACAACATCAATGTATTCCGTGTGTTGTGTTTTTAAGCTAATAGGACCTAAATTAACTTGTAAATAATATTCCTTTTAATTAACATTTATCCAATGTTTCGTCAATTATTTGTTGACTTCCTCAGGGGTTTCGTCTATTTAAATGAAACATATATCACAATTTGAACAATTATTAACAACAGCATATTAAACTTACATTATTAATTCATGAATTTTACATTGAATTAAACGATTCACAATTAACATCGTGCATTATGGTTGGACCACCCTTTATTTTGCGAAGGTTCGGTTCGTTTTTCAATAATCTTGTACAAGGTTATTACTCTAACGTTATGGTTCTCACAAAATTCATTAAATGCGTTTACCGCTGGATCAGTTTAAGGGCCGTTTCAGACTGCTCATTTTCTTTATGAAAAAGAAGAGCCTACGTTTTGCTCCTATCACCTGTATTTTGTTAAGTATGACAAGTGTTAAAATTCGTATTTTTTCTGCGTTAAAAACTGAACAAATTCTATTCCTTCATGCAAACCTAAGAAAAAAATAACAAAACTTCTGCTAGGCTAGTACAATTTATTAAGCACGAAGTTATGTTTAAAAATTTCAGATTTGTTGGAAATATTACAGGACTTTTTCAAAAAAGAAAAACCCCTAAGACGTATAGGATGGTTTATCTAAAGGTATTTTTTCAAAATAAAAAAAAAATACAAAAATTCAAATCAAGTATTAAATCTTTACTCTTCATTCGAAAGGACATTTAATGACATTTATTTTTTGAATATAGTTTTCGCCAAATGTTGGCCGCGACAATTTCTCAGGCTGTCCATTCTGAAGGTCAAATTTTGGATGACTCGTTCGAGCATTTCGACCGGAATGGCGTTAATGACACGCGTAATGTTGGCTTCCAAAACCTGAATCGTAGCTGGTATGTCAGCATAGACTTTGGACTTTACGTAGCCTCCACACAAAAAGTATAAACGTGCGATATCACACGATCTAGGCGGCCAACTCACCGGACCAAAACGTGAAAGTAGCTGCTCTTTGAAATGACCTCTCAATAGATCTATTGTTTGAGCAGCTGTATGGCAAGTGGTACAGTCCAGTGGAAACCAAATGATGTCAAGATTGCGGGCTTCAATTTCGGGTAGCCAAAAGTCCGATATTACGGAGCGATAGCGAGCACCATTTACAGTTACGCTCGGGCCATCATCATTTTTGAAAAATATGGAACGATGATTCCACCAGCCCATAAACCGCACCAAACCGTGGTTTTCTCTGGGTATAAAGGCACCCTGTAAACCTCTTCTTGTTGTTCTTAAGCCCAATTTTGTTTATTAACGTTGCCGTTGATCTAGAAATAGGCCTAATAACTGAACAAAATTTCGGTCGAAAACAGTGGATCATTCTCGAGCTTTTAAAGAGCCCAAAGCACTGAAACGGCTAAGCGCAGAAACATCGTAAGGCTTTAATGAAATGAAATGGCAAACAATACTGAAAAGAAAAAAATAAAGCTTAATGCAACTCACGCGTAATCTGTGAAAAAACCCTATCGAAGAAATTACCTCTAGATGGATCACCCTATATTTACCAGTTTTTCAAAGTGCCAATAATGACAAAATTATGAAAGTAAGCTAGTTTCGTCGTATAGAACAAAAAAATTGCTAGACCAGCACAACTTACAACGTCTTTTGTTGTATTAAATTGATTTTGGTTTTATTTGGCTATAATAAAAACTGACCTCAAATTAATATTAAATTCTATTTCTTTATGACAAACATCATCAACTTCAAGTCCATTGATTGTTTTTCTTCAATATTTCGCAATCCTCAGCAAAGCTAAGAAAAAATATTCTCAATCTCGCAAAATTGCTCATCACGAAAGTAAAAAAAAAACTTTCACTCCCACTTGTTACTTTACGATTTTCCTGGCGCTATAATTATCAAAAAGTTTCGACCAAGCTTCCTCTCCTCCGTTTCACAGAGCCTTCTTTAACTTATAACTACTTCTATGGAAGAACTTCCTCATTCCTCACATCCGTGTTGTGAGAAGTTATTGCATATGTTAAGGGTGTTCAGCACTTGCTTTCTTTATAGTTCGATTTGCTCTCGTTTTTTCTTTTTATTGTTTGTTTAGATACTTCCGATTTGTTCTATTGTTTGTTTTGTTGATTGTTTTCATTGCTAATTTTGTACTTACGTATACTATGCCGGCTATAGGGCCTTGCTTTTTCCATTCTCTGGTCTTGATCATATTAACAGTTGTAAAGTACGAAAAAGAAGAAAACTCAAGAATAATAAAGAGAAAAGTTGTTATATTTCATTGGAAATAATAAAAGAAAGGAAAACTTGACGTTAATTGGGCACGTAGTCGAGAAGACACGAACAACAACAACAGCAAAAGACAGTGGGAGTAGCAAATGAAACAAAACTCCCAAAGAGACGTTTAAATTACCTATGGTAAGATTAAATTACGTGCTTTATTTTACTTTTCGTCCTGATGCGTAGACATAAATTATTTTTTGATGATTACCTAAAGGTGGGCTAGAACGTTTTTCAACAGATAACAATTAACTAGGGTGGATCTTATTTATTTCTCCAAATCGTTTGATTTTTTACTTCAATAAATCTTAAAAAAAAAAACTTGAGTTTTTTTTGCCCTAATTGTTCTTTTGTTGGTCTTAACTTCACATCTTTACCTCATTTTAAAGGCTGGTCAGATAAGGAAGATAAGACAGGTTAATTTAAAAAGACTTGAGACATCAGGTTGACTTTGGCTTTATTTGGCTATAATGACAACTGACCTCACAATAAAATTCTAGTGGCGTACTTCCATAAAATTGCTAACTTTTGTAATTTAAAAAATAATCGCGGTTTTTAGTTTTTTTAGCGTTTTTTTCCTAATGACTTTGTAAACATTTTTAAAAAAATTTAACTTCTAAATCTTCGTTTAGAGAAAAAAATTGTGCTAGACTACCACAATTTAGTGCAATAATCAAAAAAAAATCTCGAATTTTTGCAAAGTTAAAAATTCAAAAAGTTAGCCAAACTTGTTCTGGTTTGAAAACGTTGAGGCTAGCGACGATTTTTTATTTTCTAAATAACAAATGTTAACGTTTTTTGTAGTACCAGATTGATTTTGGCTTTATTAGGCTTTGATGACAACTGAACTCGCAATAAAATTCTTGCGCCGTATTTTTTTAAAATTGCTTATTCTTGTAATTTTGAAAATAAACGCATTTTTAAATTATTAGCGTTTTTTCGCAATAACTTCTTAAAATATTAGCGATTTTCATCGCTTCTTCAAGTTTAATATTTAAATTTCAGAATTTTTCAAAAAAGTAAAAAGTAAAAAATTTTCTTTAAAAAAACCTTTAAAAGTGTTCACCACTTAAAAAAAACCCTTAAAAGTATTCACCATTTTAAAAAATAGTGATATGAAGTTAGCGATTTTTGTCGTATAGATCAAAAATATTGCTAGACCAGCACAACTTATTGATTTTAGAAAACTGTTAATTTCGCAAACTTTTTCCAAAAAACTATAAAAAACTAAAAACGCGATTATTTTCTTTAAAAATGAAATTTAAATTATTTATTTATTTTATTTGGCTTTGATGACAACTGACGTCACAAAACCATTCTTGTGCCGTATTTTCTTAAAATTGCTTACTCTTGTTGTTTAAAAAATAATCGCGTTTTTTTTATTTTTTTATGTTTTTTCGCAATAACTTTGTAAAAAAAATTAGAAAAATTCCACTTCTAAATCTTCGTTTAGAACAAAATAATGCTACTCAAGCAGAATTTAATACAATTGAAAAATTTTAATAATCTTGATTTTTCGCATAGTTATTGCAGAAGTTGAAAATTAAAGTTAAGTTAGCCAAATTTGTTCCAAAGTGAAAAAGTTTTGCTGGCTACCACAATAAAACTCAAGTTTCAGATTTTCCAAGTAAAACCCTGAAAAGTAAGGCTCATTTGTTAAAAACGCCGATATCGGGAAAACTATAGACGTTGGCGATTTAAATCGCTACTACAAATTTAAGATTTAAATTTAAAAATTGTTCAAAAATGGACTTTATGCAAAACAAAAACCTTAAAAGTATTTACCACTTTCACATAACGTCAATATTGACAAAATAATGAAGGCAAGCGATTTTCGTCGTATAGACCAGCACAACTTACAGATTTTAAAAACTTTAATTTTCGCAAATTTATTGCGAAAACCATAAAAAAAACTTAATATTGCGACTATTTTTAAAATTACAAAAGTTAATGCTTTTTGTGGTATCTGATTGATACAAAATCAATCAGATAACTAACCCGAAAAGTATGCAATGTTTTTTAAAAAAATATTATATATAAACAGAGATGTCCTTAAAAAACAAAAACATTTCGTAATGTAGCAAATGATGAGAGCGAAACAAAAGTTAAAGTTTAGTGAGATGTAATATTTAATGTTTTCTAAGTAATATGGCGATTTAAAAAATCTCGGAATTGTTGTACTGGCACTTTTGGAAATTGGCGATTTTTTTCAAACGCTTTTAGATAAAAAAAAAGTAAAAAAACATCTCTCGTTTAGCATTTTGAAATTTCGAAAAAAACAAAATGAAGTTACTAGCCCACCTTTGGTGTTTTCACCAATTCCTAGGCCAATATTGTAGTTTATGAAACACTTTTTGATCCTTTCATTTTTTCAAAATTTAAAATTGTTGCATTCAACGTTCTGGACCCAAAAAAACTCTCTTTATTATCTGGCCACCTTCCAAATCCATGGTGAAAAAGAAACACATCATACCTTAGGGATTTCTAGCAAACAAATTTCCATTGCATACTTTAAGGTGTATCATAAATCTTTGCCAGCATCTTGATGTTATTTTTTCTGCTGACTATAATTTATTTTGCTTTGTCTGCAATCATAATTTGTCATCAATCATGGATCAATACATGCCAAAGTATACAAAGAAATATATTAAAATATATATATTTTTTGGGTTGTTCATTGTGCTAGTTTGTCAGTACAGCAACCAAAAATAAAGCGTATGAAACCTACTAAAAGAATGCATAGATTTGTCATAAAACCAAAAAAAAAGCACACACACACACCGACTTTCACTCGTACACTTGCACGCGGGCACTGCAGAAACAAATGAAAGGTCGTTTATCAAAGCCAAGCAATTACAGTCAGAACAGAGTAAATAACTCACCTCGTTATAAGGCGAATTTGTAGCTAGAAAATGTAAAAAAGTATGAGCACAAAAAGCACCATAATCGAGGGAAAATATCGGCGTTGGAAAACACAACAAAAAAAATTTGAAAAATTCCTCTTATAACAACCTGACAAAATGTTACTTTATGCTGAAAGTCAAAGAATCCTGCCGAATGATGCCTTCGGCTGTCAGAGCCACCTTAAAGGATCACACGAATCCTGCAAGGAAAGTGTGGGCATTGGGAGTGAGGTTTGAAAGGCCAGGCACAATGAAAAAAAAACACGACGAAAATAAATCCTGACAAGCGGCTGTCGTTGCTCATTATTGACAATAACAAATGCTTTATTAATAAAGGCAACGTGTTGTACAAGCATTTTAACTTTTCGCCTCGCCCTATTTTTACCACCCTTACCGCTTTCTCCACTGCACGGAATTTTTCGATTGGTTTGTTCAAAACCAGGAGCTAGAAAAAAAGAGAATCACCAAAATCGACATTAGAACATGATTGATAAGACATTGTTATATTAACGAAAGGAAAAACATCAAAAACGTTTGCCCAACTATGTGAAGTATGAGCAGACATTTTTACCTCCTCCTCCTCCTCTTCTCACACTACCTTACCATAATGCCAATGTTCATCAATTTTCCTCGCACACACACTCACATACAATTTGGGTATAATTTCTTTGCGAAAAAAAATGTAGTCTTAACTTTAGTATCCCTTGTAAGGAGTAATAAAGCAACACCAGTAGTGGTATGAAAATTATGGATAACATTCGAAATAAACCTTTAAGTGGCAGCTTAAGTTGAACGGGGCTGCTCCACTTTATTAGCAAACTAATCATGAGTCTAGTGTAGTGTCTAGTGTAATAACGAGGCTTTTAGAAAACTGGCATTTCGGGTTTATATCTGAAAACCGTGTTTCGAAAAAAACTACTTTCAGGGTTTTAAAAGTAAAAACCGGCAATAACAGAAATTACGATTTAAGCCTTTTGCCTAAATATGGAAATTATTTTCCGAACCTGAAGTAAAGTAACAGTGCCCTGGAAAAGCTCAACCTTTACCCAGATTTTAAAAATAAGGTTAATTTGCATTTTACCTTTCAGCTGAACAAATCAGCTGGAAACCGGTCCGGACTACAAATATTCGGTTGGATTAGCATAAATTATCTTACAATCACCAACATCACGTGGTATTGATAGTTACATGGTTCGATATACCATGAGATGGTAGCTACCATTATATAACGATACTTACAACCAATACGTCGTTTTTACCAACCGAATTCTGTAAAACTATTTCTTGCTAAGACAAGTTGTTTTGACTACCAACCAATTACGAAGTACATGTTACTTTGATACCATATATATATATATAGCAACCCTCGTACGACTGTTTAAGTTTAGTCGAACCCTGCTAAAACTGTTCCACATCCGTTCACGTTTTGGAATAGCTCCCACACAAAGGTCCCACGCAATGTGGGGTCCTGCAGCTTCAGAAGTCACATATTAAACCCGATTCCGCACAATTTTTCATAAAGCGCTAAGAGTAACCAACGCATTTCTCTGGTTAAAGCGGACCATATAGGTTTATGGTTTCAAATAGCTCTCATACAAAACGCATTCCAGATTTCAGAATAATAATAAAAAACATATCACACCCGATTCCGACTAAATTTGATCTAAAGCGATAACAGCAACCACCTCATAGCTGGGGTAAAATTGCACCATACGAGGGCGGTTCGGAAAGTTCTAAGCCTATCAATGAATAGTTAGTTTTTCAAAAATATTTTTATTTTTCAATATAATCTCCTGAAACATCAATACACTTAGCCCAACGCTTATCTAGCAATTCTATCCCTTGATTAAGGTCTCAAGGTCTTCAAAATAGTGGTTTACAACTGTAATTGCATCTTCATTTGAGGTAAAACGCTTGCCAGCAAGGAATTTTTTCAGATTCGGGAACAGGTAAAAGTCACTGGGAGCTAAATCAGGAGAATAAGGTGGGTGGTTAAGCAACTCGTACTTTAATTCGTTGATTTTAGCCATTGTTAAAACACTCTTGTGCGCTGGTGCGTTGTCTTGATGAAAAATTATTTTTTTGTGTTGTAAGCCAGGGCATTTTTCTCGAATTTGTACATTTAATTGATCTAAAAGGTTGCAATAGTACTCTGAATTTATTGTTTTACCCTTTTGCAGATAGTCAATCAATAAAATAGCTTTGAAGTCCCAAAAAACCGTTGCCATAACCTTACCAGCCGATTGAATTGTTTTTGCCTTCTTTGGGGCACTTCCTCCAGCTTCAGTCCATTGTTTGGATTGTTCTTTTGTCTCTGGAGTATAGTGGTGGATCCATGTCTCATCAACAGTTATGAAACGACGCTTAAAATCCATTTTATTTCGCTTAAAACGATCCAAACAAGCTTGAGAAATGTTCATTCTTATGCGTTTTTGGTCGACTGTTAACAAGTCCGGCACCCATCTTGCAGAAAGCTTTTTCATCTGTAGTTCTTCATGCAAAATTAAATGGACTCGATCATTTGAGAAGCCCATGATATTAGCTATTTCACGCACTTTTATTCGTCGATCATTTAATACCATATCATGCACTTTGGCTACAATTTCTGTTGTTGTTGCTGTTTTTGGACGTCCACTACGTGGTTCATCTTCAATGCTTGTACGACCACGTTTAAATTCAGCAACCCAATTTTTTACTGTTGCATATGAAGGAGCACTTTCACCTAACACATTCACCATATCATTATGAATTTCTTGTCCCGATAAACCTTTTTTATGAAAATATTTAATGACACCACGCATTTCTAATTTTTCCATTGTAAAAAAATCGCGGATGCGGAGTTGCCAGATCGAAACAAAATTTAACATGTGTTCATAGCAGAGATGGAAGTTTCCAAAACACTTAACTTTTTTCTGTTTATACCGCGCTTTTTGTGCTAGGCTAAGAAGTTTCCGAACCGCCCTCGTAACATATTATGCAACTATGCAATAAAATTTCGGACTTTCTCAGGGGGTGATTGATTTCTTCTGGTACAAATGTTCTACTAAATTACTGCTATTCTCATTTTAGTATAGGTCTTCTAAAATAAAATCGTGATATTTTTTTAAATGAACTAACCATTTTCGTCCTTTTTCACAAAAAATAAATTTCAATTAAATTTTATGATTAATTTATGTTCAGAATGGAAACCAAAATAGACACAGAGGGCCGATTTGAATATTGAAATGTTTTCTTAAAATAACTTGCAATACAGGACCAATATAAAAGTATATATTTTTTTGACATCTGTAGTCAAGACTTCAAACATTAATTTGAGGTATTTTGTGTCACATTAGCAAATATTAAGGTTTATATTCCACTTTACTTCACTTAAATAATTAAGCATAATCAGCTTTATCTTAAAATTGTTTAAAACGTTATGACCAAAATTGATTTTTTTGACCCACTTTACCAATTGGTTGCATTAAGTCGTGCCACTTGTCCATACAAATTTTATTAGATTCGAAAGTAAAAAACATAAATCTCATTATTCAAAAAAAAATATTTTCAAATCGTTAAATATAAAATTAAATAAAAAACTTTAAAAAACACTTTACCAATGCTTATAAAATTCGAAAGCAGAACCCAAGTTTGAAAAAAGCAGCTAATAATTCAAATACCAGAATAAAAAAATTAAAAAAAAACCTTTTTATTTCGGTCAGATAGCATGATGCAAAAATTTTAACGATTAGTTGGTCCAGTTAACGTGTTAAAGGTAACCGAATTCAGAGAGTAATTATAGCCAATGATTTAAAACAACAACCAATACATGTACAAATTCAGTTCCAACAAATATCCTTATTTGTTAGGGTTACCGATTCTTTGTCCTTTCAACAGATACTAGCTAGTTCCGACAGCTAAAAGCTGTCCAGTATCCCATCCAAATTCGGTGGTAGCGATGGAATACATGAATAGAACGTGCAATCACCAACATTTGGTTGGCAGAAAATTTGGTTGTGGCAACAAACCTGTTCTCTGTGTTAATATGTCCATGTTTAAATTGGTCAGATTTTCGGACATAGGAACCGTCAACCAAATTTAGCCAAACTGCAAAAATAATTTTACTTTTTGTATACAACCTTATACAACTTTTTGGGAAGTCATTTTTTGGGCCCCAGACAATTTTTACGGGGACTGTTTGTTAATAAAATAAGCCTTTATAACACTAATTGACCCAAGATTTGTTGTTTATAAATCGAAATTATTTCGGATTTATTATGGATTGAATTCGGATTTAATATGAATGTTCAAGATCAGTTATATGTTATATCGGGAAAGATCTTTGCCTTTGGTCTATATCAAAACTGGTGCTGTACCCAATTTCATTAATATTGGATTTACTATGTGGCTTCTCAGTAAATACATCAAATCGGTTGAACATATGTGTGGGAGATATATTTGAATTTTAACTGATTTTTAAAAAAGTCAACCGCCTTTGTCCCAAAAACTTCTGCAATTTTCATGAAGATCATACAACAATTGCGACACGTAGTTTGCAAACAAGCTTAACAAAGACAACAACACATAGACAGATAGATATCGTTAAATCAAATAAACTGGTTATTCTAAGTAGGAAGTACTTTTAAAGATGGGTCTAACTTAAACATTTTTTATATTTTTTCTTTTTGTTTATATTTATTCGGTCTTTTATCAATATTATGATTTGAACAGTTTTTATATTGGTTCGAGACCTTTTTGTAGTTTCTTTTTCAGAATCAACATAAAAAGAAATTGGTGAAATGTATTTGCTACGGTTGCCATGCAGACTGTACAGCTGTTTCTAAATCCGCCAAGGGTTTTCTTCAGCAGTCTCCAACCAAATAAAAAATGTTTAAGTCATAATTTTTGATATAACGTATTTCCTTCTTGAATATTTTAAATTTCTTTTTTTGCTTTTACATTCAACAAACAAAAAACCGAAACCCCGACAAAAACCGGGTAAACCTACATGTCCGGTTTAAGCTAAAGGGTGGTTTAAATTTAACGCACGATGTTAATTGTAAATAAAACAAAACGTTTTCCGAGAAATGTTTTAATACTTTTTATTATAATAGGAGGACCTATGGCAATTACAGGAAAATGATCTATGGCCATGGATTCTGTGGTATACCTCAATCCGAGGTTCCATATTACTCGTATCAATGACACCGAGACATACTAAAGGTTCAATGTCGTTAATGTGCCGAATTATCTCATCCTTTAACTCCTGAATTGTTCTTGGGATATTAACGTGCACTTAATCTTTTAAATATCCAAAAAGAAAGAAGTCCAATGGTTCCAAATCACATGATCGTGGCAGCCAATTAACATCGCCACTACCTGAGATAACAAGGACATTGAAATTCTCTCGAAAAACAGCCATTGTTTCTTTGGCTGTGTGCTAAGTGGTACCATCCTGTTGGAACCACATATCTTCCAGGTCCATATCATCAATTTCTGGAGACAAGAAGTCCGTTATCATCTCGCAATGGCGAACACCATTCACGATAACTGCTTGGCCGACCTCATTTTCAAAGAAGAAGTAAAGAAGTACAAAGAAGTAGAAGCACCAAACAGCCACTCTTTGTGGTTGCATTGGGATTTTCAACAATCAATCGTGGATTCTCATTTGCCAATTGCGGCAAATCTGCTTGTTAACGAATCTACTGAGGTGAAAGTGTGCCTCGTCGCTGAAAATGGGTTTCTTTGCAAAGTCATCATTCACTTCTGTCTATTTAACCAACCATTCGGCGTATTGACGATGTCAGTGGTGGTGGGCTTCAGCTCTTGAGTCATTTAAACCTTGTTATCGAGTGAATTCAAATCTTTATTTAAAATTCGCATCAGTGATGTTTGTGAGATATTCAATTGCTGAGCAGGACGACAAGGCGAGGTTAACGGCTCTTCTGCCACGCTATCGCGAATAAAATCAATGTTGCAGAACGAACTGAACTAGCATACACAGGTGTTTTCACATTTCCTACGGACCCGGTTTCGGAAATTTGCGCATAATTCTCCCAAATGTGGCTAAATTCGGTTGATTAAGCTGACCAAAAAAAATCACGAAGTGCTCGAAATGCATTTTGATTTAAACGCCAATTTTCGAAAAAGGCTTCAACAGTCTAAACGCTGCTCCATTGTGTACATCTCCATGGTTAAATTTGCCAAAAAAAACGTCAAATTAAGTTGTGCAAAAAAACGTGATGTTAAATTGTGCCTCACAATTAACATCGTGCATTAGGATTGGACCAGCCTTTATTTTTTAGAAACCAACTGTCGGGATTTGACATAAAAACCGGAATGTTATTTTTCGGTATAGGCTTTAAACCGTCTAGTCTTGTGAAGTCACAACGATAAAATTCGTCCTCTTAAATTATTTGTTTAATAAATACTTTAATGACATCACAAGTTTAGTTCGATGAGAAGAATACACAGTCTAATGAAATTTATATCGAATTCCCATGCTTGGCAACAAATTCGCCTAACATAAATCATTGTCAGCCAACCCTCGTACTATGAAAAAACAATTTGTAAACATTTGAGAAAACACATTCGACACAGCGGCAACAACACTAGACCCCGCTTCCCCTCCCACGACGCTGCACGGACGGATAGTACAAATATGTACAACAGCAACAACAGCAACAAACATGATTAAATTTATTGATAGACAACAACAACGACAACAACAAGGCCTAAAAACAAAGCCAGCAACAGTAGCAAGCAACAACTTGTCTAACAATTTAATAGACAATCAATGTCTACTTTACATTTTTCGATAACATCGCACGAACGACCGAACGCTGGTTTCAAATTTCATTTCAATCTCGTTCTTTCTCTTCTTCTTGTAACAGTATTCAAGCTTCCTCCTCTTCTTCTTCTTCTTTGTTTGTTGTTGATTCCACCACCAACACTGCCCAGGAATTTAAGAAATTTTCCAATTTAATCCGAGCCCCGAACGCCCGCACACCAAGAACTTTCGTTTCACGTGGGGGGAGGGCAGAAAAAAATCCACAACCCAAGGAAAGTGAGAACAACAACAAAAAGAAACAATTCAAAAACAAAAGAAGTCAGTCAAAATCATAACAATATATAGACGTATATATATAGAGAAAACCGATAACAATCTTTTAATAATTTAATAAGACAAAGATTACTGGCGCTACTACAAAAGATAAAAAGGAAAAAAAAACACCGAACTGAAAATATTGGATTTCACTTTAATTCCCGATAAGCTTTCAAACAATTTAGGCAAAGGCAAAAGCAATTATTGAATATTTTCCAATTTACTGAATATAATGCAATATTTTTGTTTTCGAGATTTCGGCATGAGGTCCTGTACAAAGGGAAGCATTGAAGTTTAACGGATCAAGACAATCAATCAAACAAAAAAACAAAAGACGAAGTAAATAAATTGACATCGACAGATTTATGAAGTACTTGTAAGAGTACACGAGGAACATGTCTAAGTTATTGGATTACATTAAAGAAGGTTTTGTTTTGAAGTTTTCATAAAACAACATAATCGACCAACAAAAACAAAACTTGATCTACATAACTTGTGGGGTAATTCCCTCTTTCAAAAATGCATAGTCCAGAATGTTAAGCTCCTTTGTTGTTTGCTTTCAAACACCTCTACATCAAACTCTTTCATATTTCTTTCACCAGCTTCCTTACAGGACAGCACAGTGGGACTATTATGACCCTTGACAGTCGGTCTTACAAAAGTGTAAGCTGTTCTAACTAAACGAAATCCCACCGAGGTCTTTCAGCTTGCCTCGCGCACACTCAGATTCATTGTCGCGACCCTTTTTATAACCTGCGGCACTGTGTGGAACAGGGTATGATAACTTAGTTTCATGGCAAATATTTGTAACTACCAAAAATATTTGAGCTTAGCTTACCTTTAAGTCTTTCGATCAACTCAAAATCTGGCACTTATTCGACTTATCTATTCGTCTGCCTGTCCGTCCTAGTAATCAAAATAATTATCGCAATTTTGATCCTACACAGAGAGAAAAATTAGTAGAAAATCGGGTAGAACTACAATGACTTGGTTGAAAATTTCGGTTGCAATCACCGAATGTTTATAATCCTAATGGATATACGGTTCGAAACACCACAAGATGATAAATATAATCATTGTACTGTGCTCACAACTTATTAATCGGTAATACTCGTACCAATAAAAACAAAAAAAACTTATTGTGTCAATCATTAATTTTGCAAACATTTTGCTGTAGTAACCAATTTTTAGCGATTATAAATAAAACTTCATCATAACCAAAAAACGTTGTTTATAGTAGTATTTTTTTTAATAGAATAATACGATTATTACAACTCTAAGTCCATCGATTACACAATTTTGTTTCCTGTAAAAATCATCTATAAATTTTTGAGTTTTTCCTCTTCGTGACCACCCTATGAGAACTTCAAGTACTTCAATTGTGTCAGAAAACAGATTTTTGCCTCTGACTAACATTTTAGTTTTTTTCATTACACAAATATGCCCGTTTTTAGATCCAAAGGAAAGCCCGCCTTCGTTGTACTAACAACAACATCGTTGTTCTATAGGGTGATCCATCTAGAGTTATTTGTTCAGAACAAAAAAAAATATAAAATTTCAAATCAAGTGTGGAATTTTTATTGGTAATTTGAAAGGACATTTTATGGCATTTATTTTTTGAATATAATTTCCTTCAAATGTTGGTCGCAACCACGTCCAAGGCTGTCCATTCTGAGGGTACAATTTTGGAAGACTCGTTCTACCATTTCTACCGGTATGGCTTTAATGACACGCGTAATGTTAGCTTCCAAAACCTGAATCGTAGCTTATTTGTCAGCACAGACCTTGGACTTTACGTAACCCCAAAGAAAAATGTCTAAAGGTGTTAGATTAGTCGATCTAGGCGGCCAACTCACCTGTCCAAAACGTGAAAATAGCTGCTTATCGAAATGAAAATCCATTGTTTGAGCAGCTGTATGGCTGTACGGTTGAAACCAAGTGTCGTCAAGATTACGGGCTTCAATTTCAGGTAGCATAAAGATCGATATCATGGCGCGATAGCGAGCACCATTCACGGTTACATTCCAGCCATCATTATTTTTAAAAAAAATATGCACCGATGATTCCACCAGCTTATAAACCGCACCAAACCGTAGTTTTCTCTGGGTATAATGTCACCCCTTGAACCTCTTCTTGTTGCTCTTCAGCCCAAATGCGGCAATTGTGTTAATTGACTTTGCCGTGAACCAGAAATGGACCTCATCACTGAACAAAATGTTGGTCAAAAACAGCGGATCTTCCCGTTTCTCACCGAACGCTCATTTCCATAATACAGCTGCCAACATTTGAAGGTAATTATTTTCAAAAAAATAAATGCCATAAAATGTCCTTTCAAATTACCATTAAAGATTCCACACTTGATTTGAATTTTTTTTGTTCTGAAAAAATACCTCTAGATGGATCACCCTATATAAATAGAAACTTTCAAATCATCTGCATACGTGTATGTAAGAACTGCAATAAAAATGTTCTCGTACTGAAAAAACGTCAGTTGGAGAAGTCTGTCGGTATGGTAGGAATTGTTTCAGTGAGTCGATTGTGTCTTTCTCTTCCACAAAAATACTTCGCATATGTGACAGCGCATAGAGAAAGGGACCTAAGGGTAAAAAAAAATCAATTTTCACTTTTTTTGTTGATGTGAACAACATCTGAGCATCGAATGAGACCGATCCCATGCCCCAGAAGTGTTCCTTCCCCGAGATATGCGCGTTTTATGAAAGTGATGGTACACCAAAGATACACGTATTTAAATCTTTAAAATGGCTTTCCTGAACAAAACTGGTGTTACCCTTTCTATTTTGCGCGTCACAGATGCAAAATAAATGCATGCTTCGTATGTGTGGATCGTTAAACGAGTAAAGACCAGGTCGGCAGCACACATAAATGGTATTGATAAGTCGCCCACACCAACGACGAAACGCCGCGTCTATCAGACGGTGTGACTTCGCTGACTTACTTTTCCTTCCCTCTATGACAAACAACAACAAACCTGTTCTTATTAGCTTGTGGAGTAATTCCTCTTTCAAAAGTAATACAATTTTGATTATTTTCGTTGAACAAGTATGCCAGTTTTTAGATTCAAAAGTTATATTACGAAGATTCGGATACTTGGCATTTTGCACCAACACTACGGTTTCAATAACTGAAAATTACAGAGAACCAACTTACAATCGGTTGGTCATTCCAACTCTAGGTACATGTAACCTCAAGCATTCGGTTGGCAAAAAACAGTTGTGGCAACGAATCTGTTCTCTGTGTGTGTATATAGAATTTTGCAGAAGTTCTTTTCTTGAACCAAGGACATACACTATTGAAATGAAAGAATGCTGGCTCAGATATTATTATATATCCCACATATATAATCAGCTGTTTCAGTTCAAGATCTAGAAGCCACATGTAAAATCCAATCTTGATGGAACTTGGCATACGCATTTTTTTAGAACTAGGATGGGCGCTATTGAAATTTAGGAAAAATAGATGCAGATAAAGCTCCCACACATATATTCAACAGATATTATATACTAAAGCTCTTAAAGCCACATTTATCACATCCAAACTTAATGAAATTTTGCAAAATCAAATTTTTGAAACAAACTATAGACGCCATTGAAATTGAAGAAACTCGGTTAAAACTTAAATACAGCTTCTGCACATAAGTTTAGCAGATTTTATGTCCATATCTCTAGAAGCCACATATTTCAACAACCTTTGATGAAACTTGGCACATTTCTTAACGATCGATCAGTTACCGGCTCCGAAGCCGGTAACTGCTTAAGCCCTAGTATAGAAATTTACCCACCGATTTAATAAGCAGCTGCATATCAATACCGATTCCAATCAAATTTGATAGACTTTATAACTATGAACCAGCAATCTACCATCAATCCGGAACAGTTTAAGTCCTACTCGTATAGGTCAATTATTGGCTATAATCCCCATGCCCCGAGAAAAAAACAGTTTTCGAAAAACATGGACCACCCGAATGATTGTACAGGTTTGGAGTTCGGTAATTTGCTTATTTGGGAATGAAGTAAAAAAAATTCGCTTTTGAAATGGCAAAAATAACAATTATCACATATGCTGCGCCCAAAAGTTTCGATATTTGCGAGTAACTCTTTTCGACAAATCTTGAGAATAATTCCATATAAGCATTTGTCAAAATGTTCCACTATTTGCATGGTTTGGCCACAAAAACTGTTGAAATTGGGCCTCTTGACCATTAGTGTTAGCCTCAATCTCAGTCATATCTTCATAATAAATCTTTTATAAAATTTGCAGCGAAATTTGTTTGTCATCAAGAGTAAAAATGGACATATGGGTACCTACCATATGTCCATTTTTGCTCTTGATCACTCGTTTTCATCATACGCTCATTTTTGAGCATCTTGAAAACTTGAGGCCTAACCCATTCTCAGGAATTTTTCAAAATTAATTCATATTTGGAATAATATAGCACGCTCCATTCCCACAAATATATACATAGAAAAATAAGCTTTTTAAAAACCCATCGCCTGGAGTAAAAATACTTTTAATTGTTACAACGCTGTAGATCCGACTATTTGGTACATAAATGAAATTGTCTCTCCATTACTCCCACAGTTACTTACCTAATTCCCACAACTTCCCAGGAAAAAGTAGAACCTTCAACGAAATCAGTGATCAGTGCACGATGTAATCCTTATACTCGCTAAGCGGGACATATTGCTTAACTCTGGCTTCGAACGGCTAATGCATTTTATAGATAAGTTTAAGAATGATAAATCTCTGACTCGTAAAGTCGCCCGAATATACGAGGTGAAAAACCCGCCACATTGAATGTTGCTTAACTCCGGCCTCGAATGGCTAATGCATTTTATAGATAAGTTTAACAATGGCTTAGAGATAAATCTCTTACTCGTAAAGTCGCTCGAATATATGAGGTGAAAAACCCGCTACAGCTTCTTACTTACGCCACAGCTTCTTACTACTAACAATACTCTTTTTGAGTAAGTTTTTGCCAAACAAAACCCTTAAATGAAAATCATATACATTATTTCTATCCTCATCCTAAAAGTAGACAACGAAATTGTAAAAGCAGAGAAGCCTGTAGTATTTGCTAGTATTTTCTTTATATGAAAATACTAGCAAATGGTATTAAAAACTATTATCAGCGATGTATTCACTAAAACTTATCATAGCAAAGAACACTAAGGCTAAATAGAATAGGTTCCACATCGGACATATAGCACGCACCATATCCAGAGACTTTTTTCGGGCATTTAAAAATGCAAACCACAACAAGCAGTATTTATATTTATTCCGCGTGCTATCTTAAATCATATTTAACCCATTTTCCTTTTTATGTCAACTTAGTTTTGTGTTTTAAATTAACTCAAGCCTACTTTTAGGGGTTTGCAACATGTTTGGACACCAAACAATCCCACTCTCATATGAAGACTACAATAACACAAATCAAAAACTTGTCAATTTGCATAATTCTGTAAATGTGCTTATATGTCTGAAGCGACGCCAACCTCTCAGCACATGGAAACCCCCATAATGCAAATACGATAATATTGTGGCTGTTGTCTTCGAGCACATATACGCATTTACGCCGCTTTTGCCACTGTTATGACACATTTATCTACTTTGCCATTTGCCTTTCTACACACACACACACACAAACCATTGTTGTTAGAATATTAAAAAGTATAAATTACAATTTAAGCTGACATGCTGTGTATGTAGGCAATACATATTTCAAGTAGCACAGCCTAAAAGTATGCATGAAATTAAAAAAAAAACCCAAATACACCCACACGCTTAGACTCACCCACCAAAACGTGGCGCTTAGAGGGTATTTAGCGAGTACAACACAAACAAAGCGACTGTTGATGGTGGTATTGGTCTCATTATGGGTGTGTGTGTGTGAAAGGCATACAGCAATAAATAACAATTGCTGGCAAGAACAAAAAAAAACAAACGCGCCAGCAAAAATCCCATTAAAATGCAATACATAAGTTAAAGGAGATGAAACAAACACGAATTGTAAAGAAACCGAAGTGCGAATAAGGGGAAATCGTCTGGAGCGAGTAAGCTGGTGAGCGATTTTTGAAATTTCTATATCCTCTCGGAGATGCTATGTTATGTTTGGTTTAGTTGTGAGCCAAACGAAAAATAACTCACTTGGGTTCATGATAAAGTCGCCCTATGCTCCAAGGTCCTACAACATTCTCTGAGGAACAAGGACACTCTCAAATCAATTTATCAGTTTTCATACTCACTAACTGGCACCTACTGTTTAAAGTCGGCTCAGAACGGCTAATGCTTTTTTAGGAAGTTTTTTCGTGGCTTAGGGATTAAGCTCATACTTAATCCCTAAGGGATTAAGCTCATACCCTTTCATATAAAAACGTTTCATAAACGCTTTTATATGAAAGGTTATACGCCACAATTAATCAAAGATGAATTGGATTCTGTTCATGGTGATAATGTACCATCAAACTCCACCGTGAAATCCTGGGTTCAACAATTTAAAATGGGTCGTTCAAGTACGGAAGATGAACAACGCTCTGGAAGACCGAAAACTGCTACTACTATTGAAAACATTAGAAACATATTTAATGAAGTGACTAAAGATAGACGAATAAAGCTCAGAGAACTTGCTGATATTGTTAAAATACACGAAAAACAAGTTTGGAGTATTTTACATGATGAACTCCACATGAAAAAGCTATCCGCGAAAAAGGTGCCGCGTTTGTTGACTTTGCCCCAAAAAATCGTCCGTTGGACCAATTCCGAGGAGCTTTTAGCGATTCATCAGCGTAATCCAATAGAGTTCTTGCGCCGATTCATAACTGTTGATGAATCATGGATCCATCACTACATCCCAGAATGCAAAGAACAGTCAAAACAATGGATAAAAGCTGGTAAAAGTGGTCCCAAGAAGGCGAAAACTGTAAAGTGAGCAAGAAAAGTAATGGCCACAGTATTTTGGGATGCAAGGGGTATAATATTTATTGATTATCTTGAGAAAGGAAAAACTATAAATAGTGAATATAATGGTGCATTATTGGATCGGTTGAGAGAAGAAATCAAGATAAAACGACCGCATTTAGTAAAAAAAAAGTTCTTTTTCATCAGGATAATGCTCCTTCACACACTGCAAAACAACAAAAACTGGCCGAATTACGATTTGAAATTGCTCCGCATCCACCATATAGTCCAGATTTAGCTCCTTCTGATTATTTCTTATTTCCAAATTTAAAAAAAATTCTCGGTGGCAAAAAATTTTCGTCCAATAGCGAGGTTATTGCTGAAACTGAGGCATATTTTGAAGGTCTTGAAAAATCTTATTTTTCGGATGGAATTAAAAAACTTGAAAAACGTTTGATGAAGTGTATTGAGTTGGAAGGAGATTATGTTGAAAAATAAATAATAATAATTCCAAAAAAACGGTTCTTTTTATGTTAGGCCAGTTACTTTTGCGGTCGCCCTCGTAAGTTAATGAAATTTTCTTCTGCAACACTTCCTAGCAGTTTGTTCCTTAGAGCCGGGTTCTAACAATTTTTTATAACAAAAACAAGGATGGACTGACGGTCTGACCTCTGCACAAACTCATAATATCCCTGTGTGGTGAGATTACAATAAAATCGTGTTTATATCCAACATGAAAACAAAAACTGGCAGCATAGTGTTTTAAGCAACTTTTAACCATCCATATTGGGCCATCCTTGGTATGGTACCCTTACAATAGACCCTTCGATTTGAAGTTGTGCTGCTCTGCAGACCTCAAAGTAAATGCGCTCCAGCTCAAGCGTCATGCGAGATCACAGAGCGTCATGTTAGATCAGTAGCTAACTATGCTTGATAAAATTCGATCATATCGGTGTAAGCTTTCATAAAGCTTTTACGAAATATATCCCTTCCGCTATAAAAGTCTTATATTTAGTACGAATTTTCTGAAACAGTGGACATATTTTTTTAAAGAACAGCGTAGTGTAGGGTTACAATTAGTCGGCTCCGTTCAACTTTGACATTTCAACTTTGTTAAAAGTGCACCTTTGTTGCCTCCTTGAATGCTTTATTTTGCTGGCCCCCTACAATGAAGGAGGGTCTGAAAAATAGACGAGATATGCGCAGGTCTATATTTTCATTTTCAATTTCAAATATGTCACTCCATTGTTTTTATTTGCATTTTAAAGTTTTTACAGCATACTTTTAGGAGAGCTGGTATTATCAAATTATTACATTCAATTCAAGGCATATGACTTTTATGCTAATTTCCCAGACCTAAGTAATATATCAAATCTAAATTAAAAAAACATTGCTACGTTTATTTTGACTTTGGTATTATATTTTTCCCCTATTTCATTAAGGAAACATTTCATTTGAAATATCTCCCAACTCTTCAAAAATCCTTGTATCATTCTGGGAAAAAGCAGAATTTTTTAATATATTTCCCCCTCTTGCCCTAAATTGTAACTCTTATTACATATTTGCTTGGCTAAGCTTAGAATTTGATAATTTATTTTAAAAAGGCATAACATTATGTTGATTCATTTTTTTTTCTGCAGACCAAAAAAAGGCAACAAAACCAAATCCTATACAACCTTTTTTTCTTCTCAACGGTCCTGTAATTTTTAAGGAAATTTCGCAGTTTTTTGCTTTGCTTTTATTTTTATCATCATCAAAAATTATCATAAGTAGAGAGAAGGCAAAGCCTGAATACTTTATCTACCTAAAAAACCCTAAGCTGATCATCATATTTTGCATAATCCCCAAAAGTATGCCAAGTTATTGCTATTGAAAATTGCTTTCCGGCAAACGTTCGCTTTCTCGCTCGTCCCTTCTCGGAGCCTATAGCTTTGCGTTCTTGTTGTTGCCAATTACCATCAAATTAATACCACTTCAGAAAGGAAAACAACACATTTCCTATTTTACGCCACCGTAAAAGGAAGACAAGGCAAACAATGAGAAAGGAGAACAAGGCACAGAGAGACGCACTTTCTTCCGTCGCCATTGTCTGTTAGCGGTGAGTTTTTTCTGTTCTTTTTAGCCACGGAAAACGTGGAACAATAGAAAACAGCCAAAAACGAAGAAGTTACCTTCCGCCTATTACGGTTTTTCTTTTCTTGCCGAGCCTAAACCGGCAATGATTTAAGCTTTTCATAATTTGAAGTAAAAGGACACACAAAAAAAGAGAAATAACAACAATTTGTCACCATCATAATACATTGCCACCGTCATTATTCCACCTCATCCGGTTGCCAGCAAGCCCCTTGCCTTCGAAGGCTTCCGAGGAATATTCATATGCAATCATAACATACTATCATGCCTCCCAGCAAGAACATGCCGCGCCGAGTAAGGCTCTTCGCACAAATCCAATGATATGTAAATCCTTACAAATTTGTTTTTTTTTTTGCTTTCTGTTTTGTCAAACAAATGTCAGAATAGCACATCAACTTAACAACTCAGCCCTCAACCGCATCTCAGAGCAATCCATAAAATGGTGTAAACGGAAATTTTGTAGCATACTTTTAGGTATGACAAAACTGCCAACGAACATCCTTTGCAGCACACTTGAGAAGAGAAAAAGCACAAGAAAAAAAAGCAAAAAGATTTAAGTGACAAAAGATTTGGTTTTCATTCACGTGTCACCTGACACGCCAATCGATCAAAAATATTTGTACACTTTGTAAGGTTTGTCATAAAAGGCAAATTATTATGGCAACATAACGTGGAGTTTACTTGAGCCCATGAAAAATAAAAAAATTGGAAAAAATCTTTAAGATTTATAAGGAGCTTAGATTGATATCTTGGCTTTTATTTCACCGGGAAGGCTTTTGTTAAACCCCCCCCTAAAAATATGCAATTTGTTTGAAACATTTGTTGTTAACGCTTGCCTGAGCCTAAATGTATGCTATGATATTTTGCATATACTACAAAGAACACATTTTGAGACTCAGTAGAGGCGAAGGAATTATATTATAATAAATACAGAAGTTTAATGAAAAAGCTCTGATGTTATGAAGAGGCATTTGAAGACAAAAGCTTTAGTTTTTCCCCAAAGCGAACTTAATGCTTTTTTGAGCTTCCCCTTCAGACGCTATGCCATAACTTCTTGGGTAAAGGTTGTTATGTCAGATATATATACGACTTATATATAACGTGTGTATGGAACAAAAGCTTTTGCCTTGCACGCTAGGCCAAAACCCAATAAACTGCTGGTAGCAGTTCTAGTGCCTCAGAAGTTGTACACGGTGGGCCAAATGTTACCATGGGGCTTTAAACTTTAATAACTTTTTCGTTTAACTTTTTAATTTTATTTTTTCAGAATATAATATACAAAATGAAAAATATTTTTTTACACTAAGTATGAAAGATAATGTCACTTAAATGCCCTGCGTTTTCAGCTTCGCAATGATGAGCTCATTTTAGAGCATTTTCCATAATATCTTTCAAAATCTGTGGATATACCGTTCGAATTTCTGCAACAATGTTGGCCTTGAGTTGAAGGATTGCCTCGGGGTTGTTCACATATACTCCCTCCTTCATATAACACCAAAGAAAATAGTCAGGTGCTGACAAATCTGGCGATCGCTTTGGCCGAATAATTTTCAAGCCATATCTCAAGTCTGTTTTCAAGAGCAGGACGTAAAAACTGTTCTATTATAAACCGATACCGATCATCATTTACGGTTACTGCACTTCCATCTTTATTCTTAAAGAAGTAAGGCCCAATGGTGCGACAGTGCGATGTGATCCCACAATAATGGGGTGCAATTGCCATTTATGAATGGCTCTTTGATTTTCAGAACTCCAGAACCTACAGTTCTGCTTATTAACAAATCCATTCAAATAAAAATGAACTTCATCACTCATCACTTTGACTTAAAATAATTGATCGCTGATTTAAATAATAAAATTCTATTCTGGTTCTTTGTTCAATTGTGAATCTCTCCATTATTTATTCTCCAAGTGTTATTTATATAGGTTGAGCCATCTAGAGGTATTTTTTCAGAACAAAAAAAAATATAAAGATGCAAAACAAGTGAGGAATCTTTATTGGTAATTGGAAAGGGCATTTTATGGCATTTATTTTTTAAATATAATTTCCACATTGAACAGGGATTAAACCGGCTCAAGACCTCTTGCTTCTATATTTAAATAGAAGACAAGTTTTTAACAAAATGGCAAAGTGACATTGATTTTCGTGGCTGCACACTACTTGGCCTTATAGAGTTTGGTTTTACTTTTAACAATTGCAGCAAGGCTTTCTGAAGAGGGTTGTCACGGACCCGAAATCATGATAAAAGTTGTGTGCAGCCACGAAAATCAATGTCACTTTGCCATTTTGTTAAAAACTTGTCTTCTATTTAAATATAGAAGCAAGAGGTCTTGAGCCGGTTTAGTCCCTGTTCAATGTGTAAAAGCAACAGACCGAAATAAAACAAACGAGCTAAACATATAATTTCCTTCAAATGTTGGCCGCAACTACGCCTCAGGGTTTCCATTTTGAGGGTCCAATTTTGACTCGTTCAAGCATTTCGACCGGTATGGCTTTAATGACACGCGTAATGTTGGCTTCCAAAACCTGAATCGTAGCTGGTTTGTCAGCATAGACTTTCAACTTTACGTAACCCTAAAGAAAAATGTAAAAGGTGTGATATCACCGGATCTTGGCGGCCAACTCACCTGTCCAAAACGTGAAATTAGCTGCTTTTCGAAATGACCTCTCAATAGATCCATTGTTTGAGCAGCTGTATGGCAAGTGGCACCGTCCTGTTGAAACCAAGTGTCGTCAAGATTACGGGCTTCCATATCAGGTAGCATAATGATCGATATCATGGCGCGTTAGCGAGCACCATTCAAGGTTACGTTCCGGCCAATATCATTTTTGGAAAAAACATGCATTAATGATTCCACCAGCTTATAAACTGTACCCAACCGTGGTTTTCTCTGGGTATAATGGTACCTCTTGAACCTCGTCATGTTGCTCTTCAGTACAGATGCGGCAATTTTGTTTATTGACTTTGCCGTTGAGCCAGAAATGGGCCTCATCACTGAACAAAATTTTGGTAGAAAACAGCGGATCTTCCTGTTTCTCACCGAACGCTCGTTGCCATAATACAGTAGCCAACATTTGGAGGAAATTATTTTCAAAAAATAAATGCCATAAAATGTCGTTTCAAATGACCAATAGAGATTCCACACTTCGTTTGAATTTCTGAATTCTTGTTGATATGTAGTGAACTTCTCATCGCCGGTGTGGTCGACAAATGTGTCGTTTTCGCACTTTTTGTTCTCCAAAATTTCATTACCTATTGTTTTGCCAGAAGGCCTAGCCCAATCCCGCGACTGCCGGTTCTATTCACTCTATTGACCCGAAGCAGTAATCTTCGGCCAAGGCACTAAGTGTGCCGCTACACAAACAACAACGACATTCTGGTAGACTTGCCAGAATGTCGACCTGAGAACATCAACAGGGTGTCTCCTTCTGCCTTCTGAGTACCATTTACATGAGGTGAAGAAGGTCCTTACCATGCACAGACACAAATTCTGGTCGTCTAAGCAGTAACTGCTTGGTCGTCGTCTTAGCATTTATCCCAACCACTATCTCAGGGACAGGAGGCCTCCACAAGGCAGGTCAAGCACGATCTCTATGATCTTAAGCGAGAGGTCCAGCTGTACCAGAGAGAGAGCCTTTAAATCATCGCAACTATCAGACAGGTCTGGACGTCATTCACGCTAATGAAATCGCAGCAGCAAAATAGAAATGGACCTAAGGGTAAAAACCAGTTTTGTTCAGGAGAGCCATTTTAAAGATTAGGTCCCTTTCCATTTGCGCTTAGAATCGTCGATTTCACTTTCATAAAACGCGCATATCTCTGGGAGGGAACACTTTTGGGGCATGGGATCGGTCTCATTCGATGCTCAGATGTTGTCCACATCAAAAAAAAAGTGAAAAGTTGATGAAAAGTTTTGTTTAGGAGAGCCATTTTAATTGGTCCTTAGAATCGTCGACTTCACTTTCATAAAACGCGCATATCTCTGGGAGGGAACACTTATGGGGCATGGGATCGGTCTCATTCGATGCTCAAAAAAAGAAAAAAAATGATAATTGATTTTTTTACCCTTAGGTCCCTTTCTTTATGCGCTGTCACATATGTTGAGCTAGGGCAGCATTTCCTGGAGATCTCACCAGAGGAGAAGACGTGCGTGTTTTAGGCCTAGCTACGATCTGAATGTTCCAGCCGCCTCAATTCGTATTGGGTGCGAACTGATGCTAGCGCCTGCCATCAGGAACCACATGACTTGCTGCACCTCTTCAATTGTCCAACCAATTCGTCTCAGCTGACTCTCAGCACTCTTTGGACGCATCCCTATCAAATGCTACCTTTCCTTCACCTGGATATCGAAGCAGATCCCCTGTAGACGTACAGGACTTCAAAACTAAATATGTATTTGTTGTTACAACAACATCTAGCGAGAGACAGCTACTTAAGTGTATCATAAGGGGCAACGTTAACGTATCATAAGGGGCTAAATACCAACATCTAATCTAAGGGGACAGCAACTTAAACCTACCATAAGGGTGTTAATATTATCGGTTTACTGCAATCCTTCTTTACGTTTATGTAAAAGAACATAGACATTTTTTAATCCTGTACAATATAATCTGTTTTAAATGTACAGCAAAACGTTGCATACTTTTAGGATAATTGCAAATTTTCTCTAAATCAAAGCTTATCCTTAAACTCTTAAGCATTTTAAATGCATTTTTTTGTTTAAATCCACATCTAGCGAGAGACAGCTACTTAAGTGTATCATAAGGGGCAACGTTAACGTATTATAAGGGGCTAAATACCAACATCTAATCTAAGGGGACAGCCACTTAAACCTATCATAAGGTGCTCAATATCACCGGTTTATTGCAATCCTTCGTTACGTTTATGTAAAAAGAACATAGACATTTTGTTAATCCTGTACAATAAAATCTGTTTTAAATGTACAGCAAAACGTTGCATACTTTAAGCATTTTTAAATGCATATTTTTGTTTAAATCCACTGTAATTTTTTCCTAACAAGCTTCGTATAAAAATCGCCTAATTTCTTTTCGACTTGTTCACTGTCTACTGTCTCTACCCCAATCCCCAGCAACAGAACAAAAGCGCAATTCAATTGTAAACGAAATCTAATTTTTTCTGCCCTAATTTCATTCGCTGGCATATTATATAGCGGACCATTTTCGTTTTCGTATTAACCATCATAACTGCCACAAAGACACTGGGTCCCTGATAACGATTATGACAAACTGTCGTAATGCCACGGCCATGATTTCGTGTGGCAGCCTCCTTGTGGTAGAGCCATTACTGGCATTTCGTTGGCCACACTGCGCGCTGAGATGTACATACCGGGTCGGTGTGGCGGTGCTCGGGAAAAATAAAGGAAAATGTCGCATAAAATATATGGGTTTTTTTCCATTCGGCTTCTTGGACCGAAATCTTAGATAGATGGTTATATGTATTGTGTATCGTACGTAGTTAGCTTATATAAAACTATAAAGATAACGCTTATGAAGCATGTTTCAGCGTGTTAAATTCAATTTTATTACGCTAAACTGCAACGATAAGCATGACCAAAAACCAAGCGTATCAAAAAAGAAGCAACGTTGGCCAATGATATAAATAAATGTAATGAAATTTCTTCTCTTCCTATTTTGCTGGGGTAATAGTATAATCAAATTTAACCATTTAGATATGGTTAGACAAAAATAAAATTCACCTTTTTTTGTAGAATAGAAATATTTTAAAAGGGGACATAAATTGCAATTGCTTCAGAAGATGTTGTCATGTAACGAAATATGAGGGATTTTAATGTTTTGCTGTGCAGGGCCTGAAGTTGGTGCTTAAAGTCTTCTAATTAAAGGTAAAACAAAGAAGGTTTAAGAGGTTCCCCTTAAATAGCCTTTAAAGTTGTCACTTGACAATATGTGGGGATTATTCTCAAGCCATTTCCGTTAACTGGCCTCCCCATAATAAACTCAGAACTTTCCTCTATGTCCTACCACATCAATCATAATGTCCTAAGTAGCATACCCACCAATCACACATTACTTTCCGCTCCTAAACATTTAATGAAAAATTTCATAATGCATACTTTTAGGATGCCAACAACGGGGTTTTCCCCTTTCATTCTTCTCTCGTTGACAAAACATGAAAACAACAAAAAAATGGATAGACAATTGCATCCGGTTTATTTGTGTACTCAAGTTTCACGATGAACTTGGCGCAATTATGCCTCACATTGTTGACAGAAGACGGCGAAAGGGCTGTCTGTCACCATAAGGGTTGTTAATAAACACACTCATACAGTTACAGGCTCATATACGCTCTCTCTCTCGCGCGCCATGAACAATTAAATGTTTTAACATTTCAACAATTAAATATATCAGCAAGGGATGACTTCATAACTACCGGTGGCACGGATGATGTTGGTATCGCTGCCCCGCTGCTGGTGGTGGTGGTTTGGAAGTCATGATGACAGCAATTATGAGGGCATGAACAAAAAAATGCCATACACAAATGTTAACATTCGAATATGATTTAAAGGCCCTTGATGACAAGTAATTAATGACATCGCACGTGCTTTCAAGAGGCTGACAAGATTCACAGGCAGTCAGATGGAAAATTGACAGTCGGCCAAGGTACAATGTACCAGATGTTAAAGAAGGAAAGGAGATAAAAAGAACGCACGAAAAAGCCGAAAAGTTAAATAGAGCCTGGCCCCCTTTATCACGAATTCGCTGTTGAATTAGCCCATCCATCCATATTTGGATGCGTAGTGAAACTGGCTTGAGTTTGAGTACCCAAATTTAACGGTGGTGCTTTCGTTTAACCTTAAGGGCCCTTTTGGAGGTCCCTTCCGGCCATCAGTCCGACCCTTATATCAGTCAAAAACAATTCGTAGTGAAAATTTCTTTAATTTGATGACCCATGTACGAGGGCTGCAATATATATTTCTGGCCTATTAATGAAAACGCGAATATTTATCGTCAAAAATGGTCTTATTGTTTTTCAAAGTATTCTCCAGCATGATTCACACACTTTTGCATGCGCTCAAACCAATTGTCGAAGCACTTTTTCCACTCCGATTGCGACACCTCCAAAACAGGATTTTTGAACGCTTTAACAGCTGCTTCGGGAGATGAAAGACGTTGACCAAGCATTTTTTTCTCGCTGTGTGGGAATAAAAAGAAGTCATGGGGTGCCAAGTCAGGGCTATACCGCGGATGACTCATCAATACGACGTTTTGGCTGGTCAAAAAGGCGCTGGTTTGAGCCGATGTGTTAGAGCTCTCATTGTCATGGTGCACAATGATTCGTCTTCTCTTGTTCGTTTTTCGAATTTCTCCGAAGGCTTCAGGCAAACAAATTGTGGTGTACCACGCAGAATTGACCTCCTACGTTGCTCAAGCGGAACAGTCGCCACATGACCAGTTTTGTCGAAGGACCCGTTTTGCTTCGAAGTGCTTTTTCCACGAACAACTTTCGTGAATTTGGCTCGTCTTCGAAGACCCACACGGTCGATTGCTGTCTTGTTTCGGGCTCATACGCATAGATTCATGGTTGTTCACCTGTGACGATCTTATAAACGTCTTTTGAAGCACCGCGATCTTATTTTTCGAAATTTCTTTGCACCAATCGACAAGAGCCTTCTTTTGAGCGATTGTCAAATTATGGGGGATCCAACGAGAACAAACCTTTCTTACGGCCATGTGTTCATGCAATATCGAATGTATGCTGGTGGAAGAAAAGCCCACGGATGCCTCTATTTCACGGTATGCCACATGACGATCTTGCATTATCAGTTCACGCACGGCACCAATGTTCTCTGGCACAACGGCCGTTTTTGGATGACCTTAACGACCTTCGTCCTTTAGCGAGCGTCGGCCACGATTGAGTTCATTAAACCAGTTTTTCACAGTGCTATAGGATGGTGCTTCATCGCCATAGAAAAATTTAAGTTCACCGAGGCACTCTTGTCGTGATAATTCGCGCCGAAAGTTGTGAAAAATGATCGCTTGAAAATGTTCATGAGTTAGTTCCATTTTTTTGCCAGAATTATTTTTTCAAGTCACTGTAAACAACGTACATCAAAACGTTCTGAGTACGTTTGTGCTAAAAAATGTCAAACTTTCCAATGGAAATGTCAGATGGCGCCAGGCAACTCTTAGTGTTGCCTTGGCCAGAAATATATATATATATATAGCAACCCTCGTATCCTTATTGACCGGCCAGATATTCAAGGCATCTCAATTAACACTCACCACTTAAACGATTGTTTGGCTACAAAAAACTTAAGATTTTTTTAGGAAATACCCAAAAACGTAAATTTTTGCCGATATAACTATAAGTATGTATAGTCCCTTAAAGGGAAACTCTTCCCGCCTACGCCGATTTCGTCCTTTTACAATCTCATATAGCATGCAACTATAAGCTATTGTCGTGCAAAATTTCAGCAGTCTTCCTTACTTGTTATATTCCTTCTTGTGATTTAAGCAGCCACTCCAGCGGATGGGCAGACGGAGATGCCTAGGTCGACATAACACTTTACGACAACCAATTATAAAGGGTGATCCATCTAGAGATATTTTTTCCGAACAAAAAATATTATAAAAATTCAAATCAAGTGTAGAACTTTTATTGTTAATTTGAAAGGACATTTATTTAAAAAAAAAAAATAATTACCTTCAAATTTTGTTACCTGTATTATGGAAATGAGCGTTCGGCGAGAAACGGGAAGATCCGCTGTTTTCGACCAACATTTTGTTCAGTGATGAAGCCCATTTCTGGCTCAATGGCAAAGTCAATAAACAAAGTTGCCGCATTTGGGCTGAAGAGCAACCAGAAGAGGTTCAAGAGGTGCCATTATATACCCAGAGAAAACCACGGTTTGGTGCGGTTTATAGCTGGTGGAATCATCAGTGCATATTTTTTCAAAAATAATGATGGCCGGAACGTTACCGTGAATGGTATAGCGAACACCATTCACGGTAACGTTCCGGCCATCATCATTTTTGAAAAAATATGCATCGATGATTCCACCAGCTATAAAGCCATGATATCGATCTTTATGCTACCTGAAATTGAAGCTCGTAATCTTGGCCACACTTGGTTTCAACAGGACGGTGTCACTTGCCATACAACTGCTCAAACAGTGGATCTATTGAGAGCTCATTTCGAAAAGCAGCTAATTTCACGTTTTGGATAGGCGAGTTGGCGGCCTAGATCAAGTGATATCACACCTTTAGGCAGTTTTCTCTGGGGCTACATAATGTCCAAGGTCTATGCTGATAAACCAGCTACGATTCAGGTTTTGGAAGCCAACATTACGCGTGTCATTTAAGCCATACCGGTCGAAATGCTTGAACAAGTCATCCATCTGCACGGGATGCCCATACGCGCCACCATGTTCCGATTAAGAAGTGGACCGTGAGAACTTCTATGCGGGTTGATATCGTTCGGTTTCCTTATGTTAGAAATTCCATTGTCCTTTACAAGTCAACCCTTAACGGCAACATAGGCAATGATTTTGGCAAAAGTCCGGAAAAAAACAAAACTCGTATGTAGAGAATTTTAGCGGAATGTCTGTTGTAGTAATGTAGGCTAAACACAAATTTGGCTTCTTCGGTTTTTAATTTTCCTTCTTTTGACGATTATTGATTAGTGGACTCCCTTTTTATCCATACTTGGCCAAAATTGATTTCGTTTCGTCCTCAGTCTTGATTGATATACTTTGCCCGTTTTATCATAAATAGGTTATTTCTAAGTAAAAGTATGAGTTCATCTGCCAAAAAAACACCCCAATACTTAAGCGGTGGGTGAATAGTGTTTCATCCTCGTTTTTCTTCCTGTCACCAGCCTTCTTTTGTTTTTTCCTCGCTTTGTTGCTCATTGGACCTTTTTTTGCAAAACATAATAAACTTCAAATCAGTCTGGACTTATTTGAAATGTTTTCTATTATCGCAACGAGAACAAATACCCTTTTGCACGCACAACGAACAAAGTACAGCGCATCTCAGTAACACACACACACTCACCTACACACAAACACAAACTCATGCTCCGCCAGAAACCGGAAACTAAATCATGCCATTCATTGATGGCTTTGAAAAGCAAAGTAGATCGACCAATCATTAATCATATAAGCTCATATATAATACACATGCACACACCCACACATCACTTACACACATATAGAGCAAGTACGCTGTCATGGACATCTTTTTGCACTAACACTCACTTACAGCATTGCGTACTACTTCCCCATGTAACGCACATGCACACACTTAGTCGGGTAACTCTCACTTTAGCTTCGCAGCGGTGGAATGCAGGTGTGAACGAGCCTTTTCAAAGGCCTTTATTTGTTGTCAATTGGTTTGTCCGTATTATAAGTTTCTGCTTTCAACGAGGGTAGCTATTTATATTTCGGCCCCTGCCGTAAAATAACAATCATATCGTATCTTTGGAAATGGTTTTATTGTTTTTCAAAATATTCTCCGTAAAGATCAACACCCCAAATTTCGAAGAATTTTTTCACTCCGATTGAGACACCTCAAAAACATGTTTTTAACGCTTCTACAGCTGCTTTGTGAATGATTCGGAGTGGGTATAAAATAAAAAGTTTCCACTTTAAACCCTTTAAAATAATACAACTAAACAGTTTCAATATCTTAATCAGTATCGAACTGAATGTATCCGATACTCCGGTGTATGTATGGCATAGCTTAATTTAAGCCCTAAAAAACGTTTATATTTCGGTCACCAAAGCTTAAAGGATCAGTGGATCCCAGGACCAAATTTATCTCAACCAGTCTTAAACAGTAATCAGTCATAATCTTAAACACAGAAAAATCTAAAGTTAAAAGGAAAAACTATAAGATTAACTAAACGACTGATTTGTTTTCAGAAGATTCAACAGGAACAGGACTTCAAATCTGAAAGGTCATTTAGAAGAGGGCCATATCAAAACATAGTCCAATATGGACGAGCTACCATAGGTTATAAACTCTTTTAAATGCTATATGCTAAATTTAAGCACTTTTGTAGCACCAGAACCACAACTCGGAAGGGATATCTCTGAAATGACACGTTTAGTGCACACTATCCTACGGCAGTGGCTATAACAAGTTGACCAATTAAGTTTGGCCGGACCGAAGGTTATATACCCTCTATCATGGATTACGGTCCAATATGAAAATTTTGCCAAGGATGCCTGTTACCGACCTCCGAGCCTCCATAGCCTACAATAATTTTCGAGTATTTCAATTCGTTTTGTTAAAACTTTAGAACGTTCGGTCGATTACTTTGGCCATAAATGCAAATGTTTCAAAGGGGCGTGGAACCGCCTACTTCTTTTTTTAGGAGGTGTTTCGAGCCTTTTTTAGGAGGTGTTTCGAGCCATCCCAACATCGTGTTCATCGTCATATCTAATTGTTCGTGAGATATTGTCTTTTTAAGTTTATGGTTGTGGATTTTTTCACAGATTGACTCGTACCTCGTGTTGGAAAAACGTGTACCTCTTGACTGATCTGGCCCATTTCCAATACCAACAACAACACACGTTTCTGCAAGATTTATTTTACCAAGCTTTCTGTAGTTTGGTTTCCACAGACAGAAACCTAGATCATCACCATTATTACGATGATTCAGATTATATATACTTCATGGGGTCTCCGCCCAGTGTTTCAAGGTATTGCCAAGTATATAAAGCCTCTATCCTATGATAATAGGTAAAATATAAATTATGAGCTTTAGTTTCTTTCAAAAGCTACTTAAAATGTACTACACCCCAAGGGCCGTACACTTTTAAATTTCTTTCTCCTAGAATAAAAGTTACAATGTGCGTCACCCCTAAACATCCCCTTTAAAGGAGGCCTCTTTGTAGAGAAGAAGGAATGACAAAATATGTTTATAAGATCCTTTTGACAAGGATAAGCACCATCTTGCCGTTTCAGAAAAAAATTGAACATTCTCTATAACAGGAGGCCTCATTGTAAAAAAAACAACCTCTAAAAAAGAAGGCCCCATTGTAGAAAAGAAGGGATGACAAATATATGTATAAAATCTTTTGACAAGGATAACCAGCACCTTGCAATCTCAGGACCTGTTGTTAAAGGAAAGCCGTTTTTTCGGCCTCGAAGAAGACCTTCTGGTCTTTTTGCCGTTTGAAGGCCCTTTCAACTCCCTTACTAAGCTAAGTTACGACACTGTGTAAAACTTTTGCCCAAGTGGGTGTAACGCTGTGTGCCAGGGAGTTGCTATTTGTGTGTGAATTACAAGGAAGGAACCAACAACAACAACAACAAAAAAACTATGAATTGACGATGATGATGTCAGTCATTCAATCACCACCACCACATCAATAACTGAGGCTTCAATATGTCGACACTTCAGATTCCAAATATGCCACCAATGCCAGCCACACACACGCACTAGAACTCTCTGGCAAAAGGATATCACAGCAGCGAAAGAAAGAAGAAGAAAAAACGACGGGAGGCGGAGTGCAATGAAGCTGCTCTCCATTATTTGCACGCAGATGAGGAGAGCAAAAATATGATGAAGGCTCATAAATCCCTTAAAGGACATATTGGACATCTACTTTCATGAGAGAGGGGTGGGGGAGTTATATAACGTACATCTCCCTGTTTGAGTTCTTGTGAAAGGATTCGAAAACATTTGAGCTTCAATCTACAATTTGTGCTTCCTTTCCAAGGTTTGTTAACTTTTAAATGAAATTCTATTGATGACCATCCGGAGTTTTCAATTTCTCATCTCTTCATATTTGCTTGTCCTCTGCTCTGCTCGTCCTTTTATCAATAATATTTATTTAAGCCTGTATTCTTTGCTGTAATGGCGGCAAGGGTTTCTTGAAAAAGTATAAACAGCTCACTTGTTTTGTTTTCGTCTGCCAGTGTTTGACTTGGTTGGCTGTGTGTAAATAGCCTCTCCTTTCAACCGTTTCAATGCCGGTTTTTTTGTTTTGTTCGATTTTCTTTTTTTTCCACAAACCTTTCACTTTTCCTTGTGGTAGTTCGGTTGGACCCAACGACTGGCCCAAAAAAGCCGGGCCAAAGTACAAGAATCATAAACAAACTTTCGATTTCCCTAAAGTGCTAAAAGGTTTTCCCGTCGGCTGCCGGCATTGGGAGGGCGATGGTCGTTGCTGGGTTCAAATTTAAATAATGGACAAATAAATAACAAATCGTAGGGGAATTTCGTATCCTTTTTTCCTTGTTGGCTTCAATTCATTGCAAATAAATGGAAATTTTAAATAAATATATGTTTATTTGCAGCACGTCCAGTGGTAGTGGGGGGCTGGGGGACCGAAGATTGTTTAATGCCCAAAAGTATGTTTTAATATAAATAAATAATGCACCGTCAAAAGGTAGGCAACGGAAGCGGATTGTTTGAAAATTATGGAAATAGCCAAGTTTGAGATATTTTCGGTGGGCCTCGATGGAGGAAATCCTTAACAAATTTGCATAGCGATTTAATTCAATACGAACTCTTAAAGTGAACTCAACGTCTGGGAAAGGGTGTTATGTTACTGATAAGACGCAGCGTGCAGAATGTTGTGATGGCGGCCGGCCACTCCCAGAGGTATGCGATACGGAAGTTGAAACTAGGCGCCTAAATGTATACCAAATATTTGAGAATTTAATTTATGTTTATTGTAATTTAAAGCGGCAGCAGAATCTTAAGAGTTAGCAATATCAATTTTATTTTCAGTTCAGTTGGGAGAAGTAAGAAAAATTGCCGTTATAGAAGGAATCATCAACGGCAATTTCGGAGAAACTAGCAATCGAGTATAATATCGCCGGATGGAAAGGACTTAACTAGTTCCTTTGTTATACCGTATATCAAAGGCTGAAGTGTGTACTAAATTTGTCATTCGACATTTCAAAATAACACAAAAAGAATCTATATTATTGATCGTTCTAGAAAAAGTGTTATAAACAATCGACCTGGAGCTCAAATATATATTAAACTATTACTAAAATTTTAACCAAAGGTCGAACAACAAAATATCCATATCGATCGTCATAAAATTCTGAGACGATCTATCCATATCCTTTCAAACGTTGGCGGTCGAGCTTATTAAGCTAGGATCCTGAAATTCTTCCTGGTAATAGCTTAAAGTCAAATGCTATTATGAATTAAAACTGGCTAAAATTGGTCTGGGTGGAAAGGGGTTTCTCTTAATGGGACTAATTGTATCACGGAAAGAAGTACACTTTTTTAGTCTTTAATCAACAAACTACGCATTTTCTTGACAACAAATGGTAAAAATGTGTACTGTTTCAAAATCTTGTTGGGGCGCCCTTAGTACCTCAAAAAAGGCTTAGTAGCTGGACGTTTTTGCTAATGTGGCCCAAAAAACGGCCCTTATGGTCAAAACACTCTAATAATAGAAGAATGGACTAAAATTCAAGCAAATCCCATTACGAATCAAAATTTGGATTTCTTTTTAAGTTTTGGCTGAGATAAGAGTCGTACTCTTGGGCTTTTAAGGACCCAAACATGGCCAAGATACCCAACAAATGGGCTACTTCAATAGCAAATTCACGATGGAGAGTAAAGCTGTTTTTAATGACGTTCATATGTGTTTTATATCTAGAGTTCTTTTGTCTTTGATTCTTTTTTCGTATAATTGAAATAACTATAAATGCGGTTTCAATAGCCCCGGTGAAACTCACTTTAGCAGCATGACCATTGACATTTGATATGATTTCGGGCTGTCCTACGCGAATTATGAAGATATTTTCTGCACTGACTTTTGTTTAATACGAGTATAACCTTTGCTTTGTGCTCAAGTTGGCCAGCACAACTTTAAATGTAGCCCACAGCTTCACATTGAGGAAACGTGCTACAACAATTACCGTCAACGAAAAAATCTTGAAGTATTCTCAACGTCATGATCATTATAAACCGATAGTGGCTTCTATACCGATTCCTGGGGGACTTCCGCTGTGACAATATGTAAGGGTGTCCCAAGAAGAACGCAATTTTTAAATCTGGCAACATTCGAAGTGTCTTTGTTTGACATTTGAACAATTGTTATTGTTTGTTAGTAGAAGGTACGAGGTTAGTAAAAATGGAGCGCTACACGAAAGGGAGTTCGTTAATTTGGTATTGGAGAGACAACATGAAAATGCTGATTTTGCCGATAAAATCAGGAATCATTGTCATACAGCCAGAGAAACAATTCAATTGCTGCATCAGTCATTTCCCGGTCGTGTTATTTCGCGTTTTGGAGATCAGAATTGGCCGTCTAGATCGTGCAATTTAACACCATTAGATTTTTTTCTTTGGGGTTTTTTGAAGTCGATGGTTTACGCGAATAAGCCGACGACGACTCAAGCCTTAAAAGACGAAATTGGACGCTGCATTAATGAAATACCGCAGCATTCATGCAAAACGGTCATTGAAAATTTCATTAAAAGATCGCGTGCATGCCAGCAAAGCCGCGGCGGCCATCTGCACGATATATTGTTCCATACATAACATCATTCTGTCTACTTTACGATATAATAAAGTTTCACGATTTTTTCTTAAATATCTGTGTTTTATTTAAAATTTAAAAATTGCGCTCTTCTTAGGACACCCTTTATAAGTATGTATTTCTACATCTCTTTTAAACGTGACACAATGTCCATAAAAGCCATGTCTGATTTTTCACGGATGCATTTTTATTTTTTAAGAGTTCTCACAGTAAAATTTTTCATCGAATGGCATTACTGAGTTAGTGAAAAAGTGAACCTTGTCTAGCGGAAGGCGGAAAAATAAATGCTACCTCTCCCTATAAACCTTAAAATTTTGAAAATTCCTTTTAAAATCCATATCCATATCGATATCGATATCCATATCCATATCCATATCCATATTCATATCCATATCCATATCCATATCCATATCCATATGCATATCCATATCCATATCCATATCCATATCCATATCCATATCCATATCCATATCCATATCCATATCCATATCCATATCCATATCCATATCCATATCCATATCCATATCCATATCCATATCCATATCCATATCCATATCCATATCCATATCCATATCCATATCCATATCCATATCCATATCCATATCCATATCCATATCCATATCCATATCCATATCCATATCCATATCCATATCCATATCCATATCCATATCCATATCCATATCCATATCCATATCCATATCCATACCCATACCCATACCCATACCCATACCCATACCCATACCCATACCCATACCCATACCCATACCCATACCCATACCCATACCCATACCCATACCCATACCCATACCCATACCCATACCCATACCCATACCCATACCCATACCCATACCCATACCCATACCCATACCCATACCCATACCCATACCCATACCCATACCCATACCCATACCCATACCCATACCCATACCCATACCCATACCCATACCCATACCCATACCCATACCCATACCCATACCCATACCCATACCCATACCCATACCCATACCCATACCCATACCCATACCCATACCCATACCCATACCCATACCCATACCCATACCCATACCCATACCCATACCCATACCCATACCCATACCCATACCCATACCCATACCCATACCCATACCCATACCCATACCCATACCCATACCCATACCCATACCCATACCCATACCCATACCCATACCCATATCCATATCTATATCCATATCCATATCCATATCCACATCCATATCCATAAACAAAAACATACTCATATTTATATCCACCTGTGTTGTATTTTTTTCTATTTTCGTAACTATATCAAAATATTAGCCATATCCATATCCATATTCATATCCATATCCATATCCATATCCATATCCATATCCATATCCATATCCATATCCATATCCATATCCATATCCATATCCATATCCATATCCATATCCATATCCATATCCATATCCATATCCATATCCATATCCATATCCATATCCATATCCATATCCATATCCATATCCATATCCATATCCATATCCATATCCATATCCATATCCATATCCATATCCATATCCATATCCATATCCATATCCATATCCATATCCATATCCATATCCATATCCATATCCATATCCATATCCATATCCATATCCATATCCATATCCATATCCATATCCATATCCATATCCATATCCATATCCATATCCATATCCATATCCATATCCATATCCATATCCATACCCATACCCATACCCATACCCATACCCATACCCATACCCATACCCATACCCATACCCATACCCATACCCATACCCATACCCATACCCATACCCATACCCATACCCATACCCATACCCATACCCATACCCATACCCATACCCATACCCATACCCATACCCATACCCATACCCATACCCATACCCATACCCATACCCATACCCATACCCATACCCATACCCATACCCATACCCATACCCATACCCATACCCATACCCATACCCATACCCATACCCATACCCATACCCATACCCATACCCATACCCATACCCATACCCATACCCATACCCATACCCATACCCATACCCATACCCATACCCATACCCATACCCATACCCATACCCATACCCATACCCATACCCATATCCATATCTATATCCATATCCATATCCATATCCACATCCATATCCATAAACAAAAACATACTCATATTTATATCCACCTGTGTTGTATTTTTTTCTATTTTCGTAACTATATCAAAATATTAGCCATATCCATATCCATATTCATATCCATATCCATATCCATATCCATATCCATATCCATATCCATATCCATATCCATATCCATATCCATATCCATATCCATATCCATATCCATATCCATATCCATATCCATATCCATATCCATATCCATATCCATATCCATATCCATATCCATATCCATATCCATATCCATATCCATATCCATATCCATATCCATATCCATATCCATATCCATATCCATATCCATATCCATATCCATATCCATATCCATATCCATATCCATACCCATACCCATACCCATACCCATACCCATATCCATATCTATATCCATATCCATATCCATATCCACATCCATATCCATAAACAAAAACATACTCATATTTATATCCACCTGTGTTGTATTTTTTTCTATTTTCGTAACTATATCAAAATATTTGTATCAAAAAACAGTGCCAAGAGGACCTATAACTGGCCTTCATAAGCCCGCTCCCTTCTATTGAAAGGTCTCCAAAGGAGGTGTAGAGAATAGGGCACACACCATAAAAACCAATCAGTAACTTTAAAGCAGGTCGAATATTTTCACAAAAATTCAAATATGACATAAGTTTCAATATCTAGGTAAATAAAGAGCCCGCTCAAGAGGGGTCTAAGACCTATTTTTAGTTTCATACCATCCAGAGATGCAGTATATAACATAGACGCCCCACCAAAACTTAAGATTTTTACTAGGTCGTTTTTCATATGCTGTTCTTTTTGAGCTATAAGGGCTTCAGGATCATTTATATTGGGTCCGCTAGTGTCTCGCCCATGTACTTTTTTCATTTTTAGCATCTTTGAGCAATTTTCGTTCGTTTAAGTACCTACACTTAAATAAAAGTGGGCGTTATCATTATCAAGGTTCTGCGGGCCCCCTAGACCCGTAGGCCCTTATGTGTCATTTTTCCAGAAATGGTCGAGCCATTCTGAAGATGACGGCATAATTGTTTTGAATATTTCCGTCTTGGTCCATGAACTGCACTTTAGCCAAATAATTCAAACTACAAGAGGTGTCATCGGCGATTTTGAGCCTTGTGTATAAGTCAAAGTACCGTCCAGACAGCCGCGCCGTTTACAGTCTCTGCTGTCGTGTGAAGATAAATAGCTATCAGAACATTGGTCTTTATGTCAATAACAAATCTGTCATTGGGTTACAGGATTGCATTGATTAACCAAACCTCCCAAAAGTCTCAAGACCTCTTGATATAGTAAACAATCTTACTTTTTTTCCTAAGCTGGTTCAATAAACTAATCTTAGTATTTGAAACCCTACGGTTTCGGTTCATCCTTCACTTGGTGGCTCCAGCGGAGACTTGGTCTATGAAACTAATAGAAAAAAATAGTTATCTGGCACCCTTTAAAGGGGGGTTATCGAGCTTTAATCCGTTCCTTAAAGAGTTTTATTGAGTTTAAGTAAAAGGAATTTCGTGCCTTACCTTTTGTAGGTAAATCGCCGACTCAGACTGCCGATGACAAAGTTTCCCCTATACTGTGCTGATTAATGTTTGTAAATTTCGGATTGACAACCCCTTTTGTAATACTTTTGGGTGGAAGGGATACGATTAGTTCTGGTATAACTTGTAATACGCTTTTTAGTTAACCTTTCATCTTATTTTACACTTTGTGTTCTGGTCTTTGTATCATCATTTGCACCTGTTTCGTGATTCCAATTTACTAAAAGCCTTATTTATGTTTTTTAAATATCTTTCAGACGATTCAGTGGATGTTACATCTGAGCCCGATGACCAGGACATCTCGGTAGCTGCTGCCTCACATAATCCCAATAAGGGACAACTGGAGGTGCAACTGGGCGGAGCAGTGACATTACAATGTCCTCAAGGTAAGGGCCATTTTGAACAGAAGAAAACTAATAGTTTTCCTAGGACATTTCATTTCGCAGAAATCGGGCAAATGGTAACAATAAAAGTTTTTAAAGTAAATTTGCTTTTTTTATTCAATCCCACGAGTGCCGGTTGTATGAACCAAATTTCCCCAAAGCAATTAATCGCCAAGAGCTGACACACCGACTCTAGTGCGCCGCTACAACAAGAAGAGTAACGTGATACGTATGAATCGCACGAGAAGTGGAGGACTTGCTTTCCTGTTACACCATTCTGTTTAGTACAGACCTATCCCGCCTGACCTTGCCTCTAGAGACTCATACATGGAATATATGGCGGTAGCAGTCAAGCCTGGAACTGCCGACATAGAGCTATATAACGTATATATCCCGCCGGTTGGTACCTCTCTGTATTTGCCAGACATTATCAATCTGCTACACAGTAGTAACCTCATGGTCCGAGGAGACTTTAATGCCCACAACGAACAGTGGCATTCCATCCTAGAAAACGACCAAAGGGGCACAGCTTTGGCAAATTCAGTTCTTCGAAGACGCACCACGCTGGTTAGTGTCTTAGCTCGCCAGATATAACCATGGTATCGCCTAGCCTGATCAACGACTTCACCTTGCAACCCGTCATTTCGTTAGGCTCGAACCGCCTAAACATAATCCTCTCCGCCAACAGACCATCCTACTTTATAATCTCTAAACGCCGTACATAACTCAATCAAACAAATGCTGATTGTAATGCCTTTAGAGAAGCCACCAACCGCAGCTTTACCCAATCCGACTCAAGTTCGGGTAGCCGAGAACAAGTTGCGGGCCATCATTAACGCAGCAGTCACTAGCAATATTCCTGCTGGTCGAATACCCGAGGTACAACCAAATTTCCCTGCAGAAGCAGCAGGACTCGCAGACAAGCGTAATATTATTCGTCGCTCTAACCCTACTGACTCTGTAATTAGGAGTCCAACTCTGAGATCAGTAGGTTGGTTAAAGAAAATAAGCGGAACAAATGGCTAAATCGCTTAAAGCAGGGCAACTTGAGTTCTGAAATTGCTAAATTTTGGACATCGATCTAAACGTTCTCCAACCCTGGAAGGACAGAACAGTGACAGATTCGAAGCGTTACACGAGCTATTTTAGCCGGCTTTTTTTGAGCACCCAGAGAGTGATAAGGTGAAGATACACCACCACAATTCACCGTTGGCGAAGTTGCCCATGTCATCCCCAGAGTAAAGTCATCGAAGGCGAAGGGTGCAGACGGAATCTCAATGCTGATGCTGAATCACTTGGATACTCGTAGAGAACATGACCAAAGTACTCAATCTGTCGTTAGTCACTCACTTACTGCCAATGACACAAGTAAAGGAAATTCGTACCTGCCGATCTTCTTGCTTTCGCCAGTAGTAAAGACACTTGGGAACTGTGCCGCCCTAGCCTTCTTGAACACCTTCCATGTGCTGAGCATCTGCATGGGTTCCGCAAGCAGCACAACAACTGCTTTACACACCATTACCACAAACATAAGTCGCGGCTTTATTCGGAATAAACCCAACGAAAGGACGGTCCTCGTGGCTCTTGACCTTACCACGTGGTACAATCGTACAGGCCGACCTCCTTGCTTTCGCCAGTAGCAAAGACGCTTTAAGCCCTGCTCCTCCCTAGCCTGATCTAACACTTTTCAAGTGCTGATCATCAGCATGGGTTCCACAAGCTGCACAGCACAAAAACTGCTTTACACACCATTACCACAAACATAAGTCGCGGCTTTATTCGGAACAAGCCCAACGACAGGACGGTCCTCGTGGCTTTTGACCTTACCACGTGGTACTGTTTTTGAAGCCAGGCAATGAATGACGCAAGCAAAGTACAATCGTACAGCCCGATCTCCTTGCTTTCGCCAGTAGCAAAGATGATTAAAGCACGGGTCCTCCCTAGCCTGCTCGAACACCTTCCATGTGCTGATCATCTGCATGTTGTCCGCAAGCAGCACAGCACAACAACTGCTTTACACGCCATCACCACACGTATAAGTCGCGGCCTTAATCAGAACAAGTCCAACGACAGGATGGTTCTCGTGGCTCTTGACCTTACCAAGGCCTTCGAGAAGTTCGAAGTCTTCGCAGAAACATCCCTTTCCACCTATTTTGGATTGTTTGGTCGTAATCTATTCTCGTATGTGTGGGCGCCAGTCATTTGTAGAATATAGAAACAGGAAGTCGAAGCTACGTATTGTAAAACTGGGAGTTTTCCAGGGTGAAGTGGTATCTCAGGAACAATTTAACCTCTACCTCCCTAAAAATCCTGCACCACCTGTAGGCGTTAAAATTCTGTCAAACGCTGATGATTAAACAATTCTGTCATCAGGGCCTAAAGTGGATGTCATATGCGAGAAAATCAACTGTTACCTCACTGCCTTAGCACGCTTCTTCACTTAGAGGAATAGCATAATATTCGCCTTCAAATCATCTGCCACTCTACTCATTGCATGGACCTCAGAGATGCCGTTGGCACTTAATGTGAAAGTCAATGACGCCAACATTCCGATAACCAACTACCCCAAAATCCTTGGGATCACATTGGACAGCCTTGTTTCATCCTCTGCACATGCTACAGCTATCTGTGATAAGCTTTAAAGTCGGAAAAAGGTCCTCAAGTCAATAAACTTTAAAGTAGGAAGAAGTTCCCAGATCACTAGCTAGCAGTACTTGGGAAGCCGACAAAGAAACCTTGTGGGCTTCTTACAAAGCGGTAGGTTGGTCTGTAAATAAATACGCAGTGCCCCTATGGTCGGCGAATGTTTGTTCGACGCAGTGGAAGAAAATCGGACTTGCCAGAATGCCGGCCAGAGAACATCCACATGTTGTCTCCTTATGTCTTCTGGGAACCATCTACTTGAGGAGACAAGGGTCCTTACCATGCGCAGACAGAAATTCTTGTTTCTACACAGTACCCGCTTGGATGCTTTCGCAGAAATCATCCCAACCACCATTTCATCTGCCTCCGCCCGGGCAGATTAGGTACGTTCATCATGATTCGGAGAGAGGACCAGCGGTACAAATCAGATCCTTTAGATCACTGAAACTATTCCGCTGATGAAGTCGCAACAGCAGTATCCTGATAAAGCGTTAAGGTAGTGTGAGGGGAACATTCCCTGGATATTTTACCTGAGGAGATGATGCTGCCACGACAGATGCGCAAGGTTCTGGCTTTCCTAAGATCTGGTTGGTGCAGCCGCCTCTATTCGTATTGGGCTCAAATTGAGGCTAACGTTCCAGACTTTTGATCCTTTAGATCATAAACACTATCAGGCAGGTCCGAATGACATTCCCGCTGCTGAAGTCATATTGGGCTCAAATTGAGGCTAACGTTCCAGACTTTTGATCCTTTAGATCATAAACACTATCAGGCAGGTCTGAATGACATTCCCGCTGCTGAAGTCGCAACAGCAGTATCCAGATAAAGCGTGAATGTAGTGTTAGGGGCACATTCCCAGGACATTTCACCAGAGAAGACGATGCTATCTCGGCAGATGTGCAAGGTTCTAACTCAGCTAAGATCTGGATGGCGCAGCTAGCTGTCCCGTTTGCATTGAGCGCGAATTGTTCTGGACGTTTGTCCTGCTTGCCATCAGGGTCCACATGACGTGCTGTATCTGCTCAATTGTCCAGACAAGCACACTCATCTGATCCCCAGGTCTCTTTGGCCGCATCCAGTTCAGATGGCGCATTTCCTTAGCCTGGATATCGAAGCAGATCTCCTACAGACGAACAGGATTTAAAAAATATATTACAACAGTTTTGTCAGTCTGAAAAGGATGTATAAGTATATATTTATATACTTATTATTCACACTGACTGACTTGATGTCCTGATTATTTGTTGTGTTATGATGCCTTTAATTTTTTCTTTCAATTAAGAGAATTATTGGAAAAATTCTACAGTCATCCTGTCCGATATACATGGGATTATTTCTGCCAAATTTTATGCAGCACCCTACGACATCCTCGATTTCAATATTCACGGCCAAATGCTCAATTGTCTTTATTAAGTACACAGGACATGCTTTTAGACATCCTTTGTAGTTATTAATTAAAGACAACCCACTTGACAATCAACTAACTACGACTATATGCCTAATTTAATCGAACCAAATTATGGACACTTGTATAATTAGCCAAGTGGTCCTCGTGGCAATCAAAACCAAAACAACAATAATTAAAACAAAGTCCAAAGAATACTAATTGAAAGATAAATATTGCAAAAGCCATATGAAAATCTATAATTTGGAGTTTTCCATTTGCAGAACTACAAAACTAATTTGAATATAAATGCTTGCCTACTTTAAGGCTTTAAGATGAAAGCGCCAACTAAAGTATACCTTGAGGCTGACCGAAACAGTGGCAAATTAAAGCAGGGCGGACTCGAATGGGGAATACAATTAAACGCGCAACGCGTAATTACAAACAATTGTAAATTAATTGTAAAAGCAATTAATAATGACAATATATTATTTGCTGTAACAAAATTAAGGGGAAAAAATAACTAATGATGAAACAACATGCCATTAATAAGTATGTCCTGCACGATGGCGACGAGGACGACGGATAGACGGATGGATGGAAGGGCGGTATCTCTTCAAAACGTTGGCATAAAACGTACCACAGTTACAATGTAAAGATAAAAGATACAAGTTATAATTTATAGACTTTTAGTGCAAACACGTTTCATACAGTCCCAGCGAAGTCAAGCTGCAGAGTGAGAGCAGGCGCTTGGCTATTTGTATGTGCGCCAAATATAAATTCTAAATGCTGGCCCTCAACCGAAATTCTCCTGAAGGGCGACAACGTATTTAGAAGGCAGCAATTTCGTTTTGAGGTGGGCGAGCGGGCGGCCAAGCTGGCAGCCAGCCCCCCCGAAAATCAATTATAGAAATTAAAATCTTCCTTTCATTTTTCGTGTTGAAGCAATTAATGAAATTATTTAACAAAAGGCACACACCGAGCACAATCGTACAATCATCGTCAACGCCATCATCAACATTAGTTCTTTGTTGCCTGCTTGCAAAGTTTTTCGTTTTCATTTCGTTCGTTCGTTTCGTTTTCTATTTTTTGTTTGCTTTTAGTGAATAATTTATAAAGAGTATGTCCTTTTAATTTGGTCCTCGTTCTCGACATTTCATTACAAATGATGTTTATTTCATCTACTCTCTTGTTGTGTAATTTCAGGTTCCTTGGGCTGTTGGTCGCATTTGGATCCGGTGACGGCACGTTTAAGAGGTTTAGGTCACGGCCTGTCTACGCCCACCGGCCAAGTCTCACTCAAAGATGTGGTCTATCAAGATGCCGGCACCTACAAGTGCATTGGCCAATCGCCGCAAAATAAAAAGAAATTGGAAGTTCTACAAACAGTGGGTGTTACCGTCAAAGGTAAGTTTTATTCTTTGGCCAACATTTCCCCGCCCCCATCGCCATCTGCCGAAAAGCTTTTAAGATAATTAAAGCAAATTTGTTTTCATTTGAAAATGTACGAACAAATTACAATACTTCAGACAAATTTTTTGCAGTTTATCCTAAAGAGGAATATCTGAAATATCTGAGATAATTATACTATTATACAATTAGTATTGCGAGAAAGAGAGAGAGAGAGAGAGAAAGGAGAGAGAGAAAAACTGAAATAGTAATAATTAGAGTACAAATCGCACTTGTTTAACAACAGGATATTAACAACAGGATATTAACTCATGTTTTAATTTCCTGAAGAGCCAAATAACTAGTTCTTTAAGCCCTGGAAGGAACCAAAAACAATAAAAAAGTGAGCTTGTTTTTTTTTTGAAAGAAAGAGTTTAGATATCGATGTAAGATTCTTGCAGTGGGTAAAGATGGCTGTGGGCCGTCATGGTGTGATGGTTATTGTGAACAACTGTCATAAAATTAAACCCACGATCGACTCCAAAAAAGAACTTCTAAAATTTTTTTTATCAAAACTTCTCTATAAAATGCATAAGCCATGCGGAGCCGGCGTTAAACAGGAGCCCGGCTGTACAGTTTACTGATTGTAGGGAAAGTTTACCCTTGTTCGTTACTAGGATGTTCAGGGACTTAAGTAAGTAGAGGTGACCAAAGCCAGGCGTTTTCTAGCAAAAAACCGAAAATATGAAGAGTTTGAGTTAAAACCAAAGCCTTGCGATTTCTAGCAAAAAAACGGAAAATATGAATAGGTTGAGTTAAAACCTTTTTGTCGGGAACAAGTGCATTTTATTAAACAGGTCGTTATAAATACAACAGCCAATAAAAGAAAAAAAATAAACAAACTATTCTCCATATCTAGTTGTTGCTGAGTTAGTAAAAACCCCTCCAATGTCGTTTCCGTCTATTTGGCCAAAGTACTCGTATCGGCAAAAGCCAACTGTAGTTTCTGTGAAAAGGGTACGTTGCGCCTGAAGAAGCTGTACGTACCATAGGCGGCCGTTTGCTTCAAGGAAACATGAGAAACAAACAAACTGGCACCAGTAGATATTTTGAGCAAACTTCTTGTTAAGACACTTGTTATCTCATGCTGTAGGTCCTCCAAAGACTGTGGGTCAGACCAAGGAGAAATCTTTAAGAAACTCGCCAAAATCGTTGCGAAGAAGCACAACGACGGTGGGACAAACCCAATAAAAAAAAATGTCTATCAACTCTAGTGGAGCGTCCTCAAAAAACTGTGCAGCAGGCGAAATTGTAAAGACCAGAGCCTTTACAATTTCGCCTGCTGCACAGGACCATTTTTAAAATTCCATGCAGCTTATGAAATGTGTCCTTTTGGATAGTAAAGCTGAAGGCTAAGTTGGTGTGTCCTCACAAACTGTGGGCCATACAAAGACAAAAAAATAAGTTGCAAGGTGTTTCAAATAATAAAATAATTTCAATTAAAAAGGAGAAACACATTCTTTCAAAGAGTATCAATCATCCTGCTAGTTATTATTGAATTTTTTAATGTGGTACGACTAGAAATTAAGCAAAATTATTTGTTTTGTTGTGTGCTACATTAAAATGTCCTAGAGAGGTTGTGAGAGTTCATGAGTTAATTTTGGGACTGATGTTATAAAAGTAAGAATCGTAATATGACTGTGGGAATCATAATATGATTAAGCTCACGTACGCAATACAGTTGCCCGATTTCATTATAATGTGGTTGTGTGAACATAATGTGTTTATAGGAATCTCAGTATGGTTTCGAAATGATTCTATGGTTGTGGAAACCATAATATGGCTGTTGAAATTTGAGTATGGTTTTGCGGGACTTTAACATATTCAAATGGAATTAATATAGTTACATGGAATGCTTAGTAATTACTACTGACCTATCATTATTTAGCTCATACAGGCGAGTCTTGTAAAGGGTGGTCCAACTAAAAAGCAAGATGATAATAGTAGTAGGGATATGGGGGACCAAAAAGACCAGTGTTGCCAGATCGGAGCAAATGCGTGAAATGATATGGGGGACCAAAAAGACCAGTGTTGCCATATCAGAAAATCATGTAAAACCGCAGTTGGTTTGTGTCTATGCTAGGTAGGATGGTTGCGCCATCTTACGGTGATTAGTGGCAACTCTGTCTCTGAGTCAGATGTAATTTTGATAATTGGGGGCAGCGCCGACTCTGGGTCAGATCCAATTACGATGATCGGGGGCAACTCTGTCTCTGTGGCAGATCCAATTATGTCGGGTGGTGTCAGCGCCGACTCTGGACTCTAGTTGTGTGTGGTGGGTATATAAATTTCAAATTGATAAGACCGTTATTTGATATTTAAAAACGCCTAAAAGATGCAACAAAATAATTTTATATTTTTCCTCCTCACTTACACTTTTTCCCACCACCCCCGTCTTTTTCCCTTTCCCACCACCCCCAATTCAATTCTCCTCTACTCTACTCTCCTCTCTACTCTACTCTACTCTCCTCTCTACTCTACTCTACTCTACTCTACTCTACTCTACTCTACTCTACTCTACTCTACTCTACTCTACTCTACTCTACTCTACTCTACTCTACTCTACTCTACTCTACTCTACTCTACTCTACTCTACTCAACTCTACTCTACTCTACTCTACTCTACTCTACTCTACTCTACTCTACTCTACTCTACTCTACTCTACTCTACTCTACTCTACTCTACTCTACTCTACTCTACTCTACTCTACTCTACTCTACTCTACTCTACTCTACTCTACTCTACTCTACTCTACTCTACTCTACTCTACTCTACTCTACTCTACTCTACTCTACTCTACTCTACTCTACTCTACTCTACTCTACTCTACTCTACTCTACTCTACTCTACTCTACTCTACTCTACTCTACTCTACTCTACTCTACTCTACTCTACTCTACTCTACTCTACTCTACTCTACTCTACTCTACTCTACTCTACTCTACTCTACTCTACTCTACTCTACTCTACTCTACTCTACTCTACTCTACTCTACTCTACTCTACTCTACTCTACTCTACTCTACTCTACTCTACTCTACTCTACTCTACTCTACTCTACTCTACTCTACTCTACTCTACTCTACTCTACTCTACTCTACTCTACTCTACTCTACTCTACTCTACTCTACTCTACTCTACTCTACTCTACTCTACTCTACTCTACTCTACTCTACTCTACTCTACTCTACTCTACTCTCCTCTCCTCTCCTAGTTACGGGGGTCTTAAAAGGAATCTCATAGACATTGAACACTTTCGTTGTGTGTCCAATTTTTTGAGAATTTTAGACTTCAAATTTGAGGCGAGAGAACACGTAAAAATTTAAGTATGTGGTGGTGGTTACATCACTCTCCTTGGAGAATCGTATAATGGGGGGATTTATAACAATATTCAATTAACTTGCCCGTTTAACAATTTGATGGCAACTCCGACTCTGGACTCTAATTTATTTTTTGTCTGCGTATATTAATTTCAAATTGATAACACCGTTATTTTATATTTAAAAACGCCTAAAAGCTGCAACAAAATAATTTTATATTTTTTCCATAATATTTTGTTTTGTTGATTAATCATTTCATAATCTAGAACTTTCTATATTATTCTAGAATTTTCAAAATATTTTTGTTTTGTGGTTAAACAATTGCTACTTACGTAAATATATTATTGTGGTTTTATGTTTACAAAAAACTAATGTTATGGTTTCCAAAAATTTTGTCTTATTGATTAATCATTTCATTCAAAAATATATTAATCTAGAACTCTCTGGAATAATCTAGAAATTCTGACGCATATATCAGAATATATGTTTTTATTACTATAACTATTTCTATTACTATTACTCTTACTCTTACTATTACTATTCCTATTACTATAAATATTACTAAACTTGCCCGTTTATCAGAATCATTTAAACTTAAATTAGAGTTATTACAATCATTAGCAAAATTAGAATCAATAACATTATTCACATCATTTTCATTATTAGAATTATTATTATTATTGGTAGTGTTACATAATATTGTGATGAAAAAACATTTTATCATCATCGAGGCTATACAAATTATCATATCAAGTTTGTAATGACCCCATGAACGCACGCCTTTTTACATCTTTAGATTTTTTAAATTCCTTGCAGTTTTCAGTATTAATTGAATACATTTTGGATCGAAGGCCTACAAATTCTTTCATAATATTTAAATTTTTTATTTAAGGAGGGAAAGTTAAAAACATTATCTTGGGGATATTCCGATGTATCAAACTCCTTGGTGATATCATTACGAATATCATTGTAAAAGTCTAATGACCGAATTGTGTATACAAAGGAAGAATTATTCATATAGTTTATTGATATATTATCTCCAAATTTGGCTTTCATATATCTATAATGGAAATCATATATTTTCCACTTGGATAATTCTAGCACCACAAATCCTAAATACATTGGTTTATTATATTGACTAGAAACGCGATCTAATTGTATAGCAAACAAGTTTTCAGAAAACTTTGTTATACTATGAAAGTTAGGTTTTACAGTTAACGCTCTAACACCTAAAAGTTTCTTATAAGTGGTTTCCCACTGTGAAACAATTTTAATATCTTTACGCTTATCAACGTTTTCCATAGTCTTGCCGTAAACTGCGTTATTGATCAAATTAAAAAAATCTTTCTCAAATGCATTCTTTGCTAAAGTTCTATGATAAGTATTTAAATCTATATACTTTTTCAACCAATCCGATTGATTAAATTTTAATATTCTATGTACTTTCGTTAAAATAAGGCCATATTCTAAACATTGCTTCAGATTTCTATAGTGTATAGCATATCTTGTTTTACAATGCAAATCGGCAATGAGTTTGAAACATTTCGATCCTCCAATTTTTTTTGGATTGTGGACAAAATGGAAGATCGTTTTGCTCATCGTGGAGACTGATGGGGTAATCTAAATCAACTTCCAAAATGTATCCTGTTGGCGATGTGTCATATATTTCGTTTACATCAAAGTTTAGAAATTCATTTGATTGATCATCAATCCACTCAAAGCCACCATATGGAAGATAACTTGACATTGCCCAGCCATACAAATTCTTCGCTTTGGAATATCATAGCGATCATGTTGGAACAGATATGAGTTTGGAAACATTTCACGAAATATGTCGAGAATGTTGGAGGGATATATTTGGATTTCTAATGATTTATAAAGATGATGAATTGAATGAGGGGCGCTATAGAAAGCAATTTAATACATTCATAACAATATAAAACTGTTTGAATAGTATATGCATATATTAGTACAGCACTACCCTTTTAAACTGTTGGATCGAGAACTGATCTGATACCTGTTAGCTGATATCTGTTAGCTGTTACCTGACACCTGTTAGCTGATACCTGTTAGCTGTTGCCTGTTAGCTGATACATCATTATCAAGTTGTAATAAATCATGACGTCTGAAAGAGTGTTGACAGAGTTGATAAAGACGAGGAAAGAATTGAGAAAAAAAATTAAAAGCATAAAAATGGGCGAAGCAGATACTCTAAATCAATTGGAGGAGACATTTAAACCTATAACACAGCCGTTAAAACAATTCATTAGTGAAAGTAAGAAAGTTCCATTAGAGCGTTACAATAGAAATTTGAGTAATGCAGATAAATTTATTCCCAACATGATGTTAAAAAGATCGATAGAAGATGATCCCTATGATGATATGAATAAAAAAAGATTGAGAAAAGTCGATGACTATGATGATGATGTTGAATATAATGATATGTTTAATAAATCATTAATAAAGAAGGAAACAAGTACTCCCAAAAGATTAGAAAAAGATGAGTCAAACGATGAATTTTTCTCTGAACACGATTTCTCACAAGCCAATAATGATGATTATGATGATACATCAAACATAATGAATTTAACGGAGTTGGCAAGAAAAAACAAATTGGATACAAACTATGGAACACACAAAAATAAGTATAGCGGTGAATGGATGTTTGGTGATAGCCTTTTAAAGTTAAGTGAAGATAAAGTTAAAATCGGCAATGAGAATTGGGCTCTCACTCCAGGACTATTCGAATTATTGTTCGTTATTAAACCTCAAAATTATGATGAAACTGATTTAGTTATCTATAAAAATATATTGCTGAAAACTAATGCATACAGACGAGATTATAAGTCTGATGGTCAGATAAAGGGTTCACGAGGCTATAAATATAAAAAAATTATAAGCAAACTGTTGAATGTTAATAAGAGCAAAGCATTAGCGAACGATTCTAAACATAAAGGAGCCGGTTTGATGAAATTAAATCCCTATAAGACAAACTATTTATATTGGGATGATCCGAATGAGCTAGTATATCGTCTCAGACTGTTGATTGCATCACAAGCAGCCGGACACACTAATCATAATAACGAAATTGTATCGATTATTGAAGAGTTACGAGAAGCTGATATAATTATATAGTCGAATGAGATTATGCCTGTAGACAAATTTGGTCACTTTAGTAACTATAAGAAGGAGGCATTAAGGAAGGATATGCCTAAATGGATTGGCTTTACTCTCGACAAAGACAAAAATATTAATTTTCAAAACAAAAGACTTAAGAACGTCAGCAGTCCGCTCGAAGAAACGGATGCGGTTAACAAAGCTTTTCTTTTCAGACAAATCAAAAACGAGCAGAACATATTGAAAAAAGGTTTAAACTTTGAGATTATTCGCATTACAGGCGAGCTATCAGCATTGAAATCACAAATTAAAAATATATATGAGGTGCTACCTAAACATGTATGAAAAACGAATACTTGTGAATGAATTACATAAACAGGCTCGCAAACTATTTTTACGACGAAGAGTTGTGATGAAGCGTATAGATGACTTATGGCAAGCAGATTTAGTTGAAATGGGGAGTTACTCAAGACAAAATAAAGGATATCGATATCTCTTAACAGTCGTCGATACATTCTCAAAATTTGCTTGGATTCAACCACTTAAGACTAAAACATCTATAGATGTTGTTGAAGCTATATACAACATTTTAAAATGTGTACGAATACCAAAAAATCTGCAAACTGATGATGGCAAAGAATTCTTTAATAAACACTTTAATGATTTAATGAAAGCACATAAAATAAATCATTACTCTACATTCTATATCCACTATAGAACGATTTAATAGAACTCTAAAGGGTATGATGTGGAAAGAGTTCAGTTATGATGGGTCATATCATTGGCTTGATAAGTCTAAGGATTTGATTAAAGAGTATAATAAAAAATATTATCGCACAATTAAAATGGCACCCACACAAGTTAATAAATCTAATGAGAAGAAAGTGTTGGAGACTGTTTACAATCATTAAAAATTCATCCACCATCAAAATACCGTGTTGGTGATCATGTACGCATCAGCAAGTACAAACATATTTTCGAAAAAGGATTTACCCCCAACTGGACAACTGAAATATTCAAAATCAACTCAATACAAAATACCTTTCCCACCACATACACTTTAGAAGATTATCAAGGAAATCCAATTAAAGGAGGATTCTATAATAAGAAGCTTTCCCGTACTCGCTATCCAAAGTCATACCTCGTTGAGAAAATTTTAAAAACTGTTGGAGATCTTGCGTTTGTCAAGTGGTTGGGCTTTTCAAATGAACATAATTCTTGGATTAAGAAAAATGAAATAATGTAATATTAAATAAAGAAATAAATAAAATAAATTGATTGAAAACCCATCTCATTTTTTGTTTTATATTTAGTTCTTTTATTTTTCTTTCGATACATATATTTATTTAATCGCCTCTATCCTAAATTTAGTAGGCTTTCCATCCGGCGACTCCTTCACTAATTGATATTCACCGCTGCCAAGTTCTGTCCTCTTCATCGTTAAAATCGTTTGCGAGCCTGTTTATGTAATTCGTTCACAAGCATTTGTTTTTCATCCATGTTATTTTAGCACCTCAAGGATATTTTTAATTTGTGATCTCAATGTTGATAGCTCCTCTCTAAGACGAATAGTCTCCAAGTGTATCCCGTTCTTTAATATTTTTTTGCTCGATCCTGTTAATATTTTTAGTTTATAATTTAAATGTTGATAGCTCCTCTCTAAGGGGGATAATCTCCAAGGTCATAGGTAGCACCTCATATATATTTTTAATTTGTGATTTCAATGCTGATAGCTCGCCTGTAATGCGAATAATCTCAAAGTTTAAACCTTTTTTCAATATGTTCTGCTCGTTTTTGATTTGTCTGAAAAGAAAAGCTTTGTTAACCGCATCCGTTTCTTCGAGCGGACTGCTGACGTTCTTAAGTCTTTTGTTTTGAAAATTAATATTTTTGTCTTTGTCGAGAGTAAAGCCAATCCATTTAGGCATATCCTTCCTTAATGCCTCCTTCTTATAGTTACTAAAGTGACCAAATTTGTCTACAGGCATAATCTCATTCGACTATATAATTATATCAGCTTCTCGTAACTCTTCAATAATCGATACAATTTCGTTATTATGATTAGTGTGTCCGGCTGCTTGTGATGCAATCAACAGTCTGAGACGATATACTAGCTCATTCGGATCATCCCAATATAAATAGTTTGTCTTATAGGGATTTAATTTCATCAAACCGGCTCCTTTATGTTTAGAATCGTTCGCTAATGCTTTGCTCTTATTAACATTCAACAGTTTGCTTATAATTTTTTTATATTTATAGCCTCGTGAACCCTTTATCTGACCATCAGACTTATAATCTCGTCTGTATGCATTAGTTTTCAGCAATATATTTTTATAGATAACTAAATCAGTTTCATCATAATTTTGAGGTTTAATAACGAACAATAATTCGAATAGTCCTGGAGTGAGAGCCCAATTCTCATTGCCGATTTTAACTTTATCTTCACTTAACTTTAAAAGGCTATCACCAAACATCCATTCACCGCTATACTTATTTTTGTGTGTTCCATAGTTTGTATCCAATTTGTTTTTTCTTGCCAACTCCGTTAAATTCATTATGTTTGATGTATCATCATAATCATCATTATTGGCTTGTGAGAAATCGTGTTCAGAGAAAAATTCATCGTTTGACTCATCTTTTTCTAATCTTTTGGGAGTACTTGTTTCCTTCTTTATTAATGATTTATTAAACATATCATTATATTCAACATCATCATCATAGTCATCGACTTTTCTCAATCTTTTTTTATTCATATCATCATAGGGATCATCTTCTATCGATCTTTTTAACATCATGTTGGGAATAAATTTATCTGCATTACTCAAATTTCTATTGTAACGCTCCAATGGAACTTTCTTACTTTCACTAATGAATTGTTTTAACGGCTGTGTTATAGGTTTAAATGTCTCCTCCAATTGATTTAGAGTATCTGCTTCGCCCATTTTTATGCTTTTAATTTTTTTTCTCAATTCTTTCCTCGTCTTTATCAACTCTGTCAACACTCTTTCAGACGTCATGATTTATTACAACTTGATAATGATGTATCAGCTAACAGGCAACAGCTAACAGGTATCAGCTAACAGGTGTCAGGTAACAGCTAACAGATATCAGCTAACAGGTATCAGATCAGTTCTCGATCCAACAGTTTAAAAGGGTAGTGCTGTACTAATATATGCATATACTATTCAAACAGTTTTATATTGTTATGAATGTATTAAATTGCTTTCTATAGCGCCCCTCATTCAATTCATCATCTTTATAAATCATTAGAAATCCAAATATATCCCTCCAACATTCTCGACATATTTCGTGAAATGTTTCCAAACTCATATCTGTTCCAACATGATCGCTATGATATTCCAAAGCGAAGAATTTGTATGGCTGGGCAATGTCAAGTTATCTTCCATATGGTGGCTTTGAGTGGATTGATGATCAATCAAATGAATTTCTAAACTTTGATGTAAACGAAATATATGACACATCGCCAACAGGATACATTTTGGAAGTTGATTTAGATTACCCCATCAGTCTCCACGATGAGCAAAACGATCTTCCATTTTGTCCACAATCCAAAAAAAATTGGAGGATCGAAATGTTTCAAACTCATTGCCGATTTGCATTGTAAAACAAGATATGCTATACACTATAGAAATCTGAAGCAATGTTTAGAATATGGCCTTATTTTAACGAAAGTACATAGAATATTAAAATTTAATCAATCGGATTGGTTGAAAAAGTATATAGATTTAAATACTTATCATAGAACTTTAGCAAAGAATGCATTTGAGAAAGATTTTTTTAATTTGATCAATAACGCAGTTTACGGCAAGACTATGGAAAACGTTGATAAGCGTAAAGATATTAAAATTGTTTCACAGTGGGAAACCACTTATAAGAAACTTTTAGGTGTTAGAGCGTTAACTGTAAAACCTAACTTTCATAGTATAACAAAGTTTTCTGAAAACTTGTTTGCTATACAATTAGATCGCGTTTCTAGTCAATATAATAAACCAATGTATTTAGGATTTGTGGTGCTAGAATTATCCAAGTGGAAAATATATGATTTCCATTATAGATATATGAAAGCCAAATTTGGAGATAATATATCAATAAACTATATGAATAATTCTTCCTTTGTATACACAATTCGGTCATTAGACTTTTACAATGATATTCGTAATGATATCACCAAGGAGTTTGATACATCGGAATATCCCCAAGATAATGTTTTTAACTTTCCCTCCTTAAATAAAAAATTTAAATATTATGAAAGAATTTGTAGGCCTTCGATCCAAAATGTATTCAATTAATACTGAAAACTGCAAGGAATTTAAAAAATCTAAAGATGTAAAAAGGCGTGCGTTCATGGGGTCATTACAAACTTGATATGATAATTTGTATAGCCTCGATGATGATAAAATGTTTTTTCATCACAATATTATGTAACACTACCAATAATAATAATAATTCTAATAATGAAAATGATGTGAATAATGTTATTGATTCTAATTTTGCTAATGATTGTAATAACTCTAATTTAAGTTTAAATGATTCTGATAAACGGGCAAGTTTAGTAATATTTATAGTAATAGGAATAGTAATAGTAAGAGTAAGAGTAATAGTAATAGAAATAGTTATAGTAATAAAAACATATATTCTGATATATGCGTCAGAATTTCTAGATTATTCCAGAGAGTTCTAGATTAATATATTTTTGAATGAAATGATTAATCAATAAGACAAAATTTTTGGAAACCATAACATTAGTTTTTTGTAAACATAAAACCACAATAATATATTTACGTAAGTAGCAATTGTTTAACCACAAAACAAAAATATTTTGAAAATTCTAGAATAATATAGAAAGTTCTAGATTATGAAATGATTAATCAACAAAACAAAATATTATGGAAAAAATATAAAATTATTTTGTTGCAGCTTTTAGGCGTTTTTAAATATAAAATAACGGTGTTATCAATTTGAAATTAATATACGCAGACAAAAAATAAATTAGAGTCCAGAGTCGGAGTTGCCATCAAATTGTTAAACGGGCAAGTTAATTGAATATTGTTATAAATCCCCCCATTATACGATTCTCCAAGGAGAGTGATGTAACCACCACCACATACTTAAATTTTTACGTGTTCTCTCGCCTCAAATTTGAAGTCTAAAATTCTCAAAAAATTGGACACACAACGAAAGTGTTCAATGTCTATGAGATTCCTTTTAAGACCCCCGTAACTAGGAGAGGAGAGGAGAGTAGAGTAGAGTAGAGTAGAGTAGAGTAGAGTAGAGTAGAGTAGAGTAGAGTAGAGTAGAGTAGAGTAGAGTAGAGTAGAGTAGAGTAGAGTAGAGTAGAGTAGAGTAGAGTAGAGTAGAGTAGAGTAGAGTAGAGTAGAGTAGAGTAGAGTAGAGTAGAGTAGAGTAGAGTAGAGTAGAGTAGAGTAGAGTAGAGTAGAGTAGAGTAGAGTAGAGTAGAGTAGAGTAGAGTAGAGTAGAGTAGAGTAGAGTAGAGTAGAGTAGAGTAGAGTAGAGTAGAGTAGAGTAGAGTAGAGTAGAGTAGAGTAGAGTAGAGTAGAGTAGAGTAGAGTAGAGTAGAGTAGAGTAGAGTAGAGTAGAGTAGAGTAGAGTAGAGTAGAGTAGAGTAGAGTAGAGTAGAGTAGAGTAGAGTAGAGTAGAGTAGAGTAGAGTAGAGTAGAGTAGAGTAGAGTAGAGTAGAGTAGAGTAGAGTAGAGTAGAGTAGAGTAGAGTAGAGTAGAGTAGAGTAGAGTAGAGTAGAGTAGAGTAGAGTAGAGTAGAGTAGAGTAGAGTAGAGTAGAGTAGAGTAGAGTAGAGTAGAGTAGAGTAGAGTAGAGTAGAGTAGAGTAGAGTAGAGTAGAGTAGAGTAGAGTAGAGTAGAGTAGAGTAGAGTAGAGTAGAGTAGAGTAGAGTAGAGTAGAGTAGAGTAGAGTAGAGTAGAGTAGAGTAGAGTAGAGTAGAGTAGAGTAGAGTAGAGTAGAGTAGAGTAGAGTAGAGTAGAGTAGAGTAGAGTAGAGTAGAGTAGAGTAGAGTAGAGTAGAGTAGAGTAGAGTAGAGTAGAGTAGAGTAGAGTAGAGTAGAGTAGAGTAGAGTAGAGAGGAGAGTAGAGTAGAGTAGAGAGGAGAGTAGAGTAGAGGAGAATTGAAGGAGAATTGAATTGGGGGTGGTGGGAAAGGGAAAAAGACGGGGGTGGTGGGAAAAAGTGTAAGTGAGGAGGAAAAATATAAAATTATTTTGTTGCATCTTTTAGGCGTTTTTAAATATCAAATAACGGTCTTATCAATTTGAAATTTATATACCCACCACACACAACTAGAGTCCAGAGTCGGCGCTGACACCACCCGACATAATTGGATCTGCCACAGAGACAGAGTTGCCACTAATCACCGTAAGATGGCGCAACCATCCTACCTAGCATAGACACAAACCAACTGCGGTTTTACACGATTTTCTGATATGGCAACACTGGTCTTTTTGGTCCCCCATATCATTTCACGCATTTGGTCCGATCTGGCAACACTGGTCTTTTTGGTCCCCCATATCCCTACTACTGATAATTGTTAATAATATATAAAAAGTTTTTTTTATGATAGAAGGGTCAATGATAATTATGCGGAGTCAAATCTCGTGATCGTGGCGGCCAATTACCATAGCCAGGACGTAAGGCAACACGGCCATTGAGTTTCTCCCGCAAAAGAACCACTGTTTCGTTGGCTGTGTGACAAGTGATACCATCCTAATGGAACCACATATCGTCAGGGTCCATATCCTCAGTTCTTGGCTAAGATAAGTTCGTTATTATCTCGCAATAGAAGTGCTTGGCTTTGAAAGAATTATGGTCCGATGACGCCGCCAGCCCATAAACCGCACCAAACTGTCAGTCTTTGTCGTTGCATCGGTATTTAAGAATAAGTCGTAGATTCTCATTTCCCAATGTATTTTAATAAGAACGCACATTTCTATAAAAGGCTTCAACAATCTGCACGCGCTGCTCAATTGTGTACCGCTCCATGGTTGAATTTTTCGAACATTAAAACATAGAAATGTCAAATTAAGTTGGTCGAAAAACTTGACGTTAAAGTGTGACTCACAATTAACATCATGCATTATGGTTGGACCACCGTATGTCATGGAAGATGAAAAGCAGAAATGCCTTAATTTAATTTTGATCTGAAACAAATTTTAAAATGAATTTATTGAAGGAAAAAAAAATTCTTAAAGTCGCAGGGCTTTAGCTTTTATACTCTCCACGAATGAATAACGATCCAGTATGGCATTGACAGAAATGGGGAATTTTGTAGGTGATGCTGAATTTAAGTTTGACAAAACCCATTGGGCCATGGGCTAAGGCCTCCACGTAAGTCAAATCGTAAAATTTATAATAAATTCAAATTCGTAAAGAAATTTCATTGTTTGGGCTCCCTTCTAGATCCTAACCAGAAATTTAGATATATCTTGAAGGGTAGATCATATTTACATAAGTGCGGAAATTCCACTCTTTTAAAGTGCATGTTCGATGAGACTTCTTTATCGGCGGTCTAAAGACTAGACCTATGTCCAGAACATTTAAATTAAGTCGAATCGAAGAATAAGTTTATTTCATTGTTTGGACCCCCTTTTAGATCCTAACCAGAAATTTAGATACTTCTTAAAGGGTGGGGTATATTTCGATAAGTGCGGAAAGTCCACTCTTTTAAAGTGCATGTTCGAAGAGACTTCTTTATTGGCGGTCTAAAGACAGGACCTATGTCCAGAACATTTAAATTAGGTCGAATCGAAGAATTAGTTTTATATTCGAACATTTGTCATACACTGAAACAAAGAAATGTCAAATTAAGTTGGTCGAAAAACTTGACGTTAAAGTGTGACACACAATTAACATCATGCATTATGGTTGGACAACCCTTTACAAATAAAAACATCCAAAGCCTGCAAAAATCGAATTGGACCGTGCATCCGACCAAATCTTAAAATGTTTAATCTATCCGACCAAGTTTGGTCGGAAAAGCCCAAATAGGCAACGCTGATGTCTTCGGAGGGATTATTCCCACATCAACCTGATGTAGTTGCAGCCTCCACCTAGACATTTCATGCGATTAATCTTAGACTTGAAGAGCGAGCTGCATCGGTATAAAAGATAAACGCTGGATTACATGTTGGACCACACTTTACAAATAAAAACGTCCAGAGCCTGCAAAAATCGAATTGGACCGTGCAGCCGACCAAATCTTTAATTGTTAAATCTATACGACCATATTTGGTCGGAAAAGTCCAATAAGGCAACGCTGAAGACTTCAAAGGGATCATTCGAATTTCAACCTGGTGGAGTTGCAGCCTCCACCTTGACAAGTCAGGAGATATATCTTAGACTTGGAAAGACATATAAGCCCTAAACAGCATTCACAGGAATACGCTGCAAACGGCCAAATTTGTCGGACGAAGAGGGTGAAACTAATGTCATCATCAGATTCCTCGGGTTCTTCCTTTATCTTCTTCACTTTCTTCTTAGATTAAGCGGCGGGAGCAGCTTCAGCGGTTTAATGCTGTACGCGAAGGCCAACCCAAGTTGCTTAAAAATATCAGTCTTGCGCCGGAAGTTGCTAATAAAAAGTCGGGAAAAAGTTTTTCCCGGAAGTCACGTGTTACGCTGTAACAACTGAGGTCGGAATGGTGCAGCCGTATCCAATCACATTTGGCCTATGCTGAGAATACTACACAGAACATCTGTCTGGGAGGTGGTCAAGACCTGCACGGCACCTATTATTTGAGGGCCGCAAATCCAACGTCTCTTATTCCCAGGTCACTATGGACCAAGCCAGAAGTTTCCAAGTCAGAAGTTGCTAATAAAAAGTCGGGAAAAAGTCTTTCCAGGAAGTCACGTGTTACGCTGTAACAACTGAGGTCGGAATGGTGCAGCCGTCTCAAATCACATTTGGCCTAAGATAGGAAAACTACACAGAACTTCTGTCTGGGAGGTTGTCAAGACCTACACGTCACCTATTTATGAGGCCAGCAAATCCCACGTCTCTTATCTCCAGGTGACTATAGACCCACCCTTGTTAGGTGGTCCGGTTTCTGGATCTAGATCACTAAGCAGAAGTAACTGATTCCAAGGAAGATGGTAGGGAAAAAACACTGTAGCTCCAACAACAGCAATCCTGAAATTCAGGTGACAATGACAGTTTGGTTTTCATGAAAATCTAAGAATTGGGCTATCCTTTGAAGTTTGGCTTCTGCCATTTGCATAAAGCTGCAATTTGTTCCATTTCAACACACTGTGCAGCTATGCAAACAAACCAATTGTGACAGGAGTATAAACACAAAGGCAAACAAACAAACGCACATTCATAACTTAATGGGTTTACTTGTTTTAGTTCTTACTGTTGTTGTTGCTGAAGTATGCCTTCTCCGAAATGCACACACACGTTCTGAGTACTCACACTCCCACTAACGCCCACCCGAACATTTACAAAGCCTGGCATAGAACGTCTCACATATGCCAAAGGACTGCACAAATCCTTCAAGAGAGCTAAGAACACCCTCACACACACATGAGCGTGTCCAAGTAGTTGATGTGTGCGTGTGTTTGCATGTATTTACAAGTCTTCTGTTGCAATTTCCTGCTGTTGTTTATCAAGCTCTTCAAATGTGCTGTAATGACATTTTAACACAGCTCTCCCTCACTCTCTGCATTTCTCACGCTCTGTGAGTGTTTGTTAAGGTAGACACAATATGGCATCCTGTCTCTTTGTCTCTCCCTCGTTTTCGCCCATCCGCCTGTGTAAAAAAGGAAGGTTTTTTTCTGGTTGTTTTGTCCTTTTGAAGGAAGACATTTTCGTGTTGACATATACTTATGCTTACCTTGAAAATCATTTCTATTCTTGCTTTTGTTGCGTTTTGTCGTTAACACGAAAAGCTGCTCTTACTGTCATAACAGAGCGCAAATATGTCGGCCTGAGCGATTCAGTGTGTGTGTGTTAAAGAGAGAAGAAGAGAATCTTTTGTTTTTCTTAACAATTTGATTACTTTTCCTTAACGTCAAGTTGAAGAAATCCTTTTGCTTTGCACAATCATACCCTAACAATGTCCTTTGATGGAGCTGATGTGTATGCGTCCCTTCAAGTGGTTTTACTGTTTTGTCTTTCACAACTCCAAGTGGTGGGATGAAACGTAATGATGATCACGAGGTTTCTGCTGATGTTACTGATGAAGACATTGTTCCGGTTAATGATGATTATGTTTCATATCATTCAAGGTTTTCCCTCCACTAGTCGTACTCGTATGTCATATGTTCGGAAAATGCTTTATATGACGACGTTTATTTCTTTAAGATTTTGCCGTAAGACTTTTTTCCTGTTGTTCCTTTACTTCTCGGCATTTTGTGTTTATATTGCCCTCGAGGGTGCATTTTCCACATCTCACTATAAAGTGGACAGACAGACGATTGAGTAGGTGTCTTTCCACTGACTTTGCCTGCCACAGACATGCGAGTATATGTGTACTTTGGCAAGAGCAGGCTGCGAAGGGGACACTTGCATGTTAGACAAAGGACATTAATTTTATTTTAAATATTATTGTGAAATTGTCCTCTTTTAGAAACTCAGACAGACACACTCACACACGCTAAAGTCCTGTCTAGTTGAAATATATTTGTTTAAAATAAAACAATAAATTTTCGCATTGCATGTCGTTTGTTTGGCTTTGTGGCTATGGCAAATCCCATATGGCCCCCGCCGACCTTGGGGATGGAGTTTTTGAATTTATGTATTTGTTTGGCCAAAGTCATTTGTGATTTACTAAGACACCACACAATTTTTGAATTGCTGTAAAATATGATGATGCCAAAGGAAAGATAAAGCAGAAATGGCAGATGAAAAGCAGAAATGCCTTAATTTAATTTTGATCTGAAATAAATTTTAAAACGAAACAGTTCTTAAAGTCGGCAGGGCCTAAGCTTTCATACTCTCCACGAATGAATAGCAATCCAGTATGGCATTGACAGTTATGGGGAATTTTGTAGGTGGTGCTGAATTTAAGTTTGACAGAACCCATTGGGCCATGGGCCAAGGCCTCCACGTAAGTCAAATCGTAAAATTTATAATAAATTCAAATTCGTAAAGAAATTTCATTGTTTGGGCCCTCTTCTAGATCCTAACCAGAAATTTAGATATATCTTGAAGGGTAGATCATATTTACATAAGTGCGGAAATTCCACTCTTTTAAAGTGCATGTTCGATGAGACTTCTTTATCGGCGTTCTAAAGACTAGACCTACATATGTCCAGAACATTTAAATTAAGTCGAATCGAAGAATAAGTTTATTTCATTGTTTGAGCCCCCTTCTAGATCCTAACCAGAAATTTAGATACATCTTAAAGGGTGGGGTATATTTCGATAAGTGCGGAAATTCCACTCTTTTAAAGTGCATATTCGAAGAGACTTCTTTATCGGCGGTTTAAAGACTGGACCTATGTCCAGAACATTTAAATTAAATCGAATCGAAGAATTAGTTTTATATTCGAATACGTGACAAACTTTTGCTACTGTTTATGTTCAAAACGTTGATAAAGGGTGTTTTTTTTAAGATGGGTGGGCCACACTGTCACTTGATTTACGCTCAGTTTGGTTTGCCATTTCATAATGAATAGACTTACTCCGGAGCAACGTTTGCAAATCGTGGTAAATGGGCCCAAAACGAGATGGCCACCGATACTGATTTTTACAAGAAAATGTTGCTCAGTGATGAAGCTCACTTTTGGTTAAATGGGTACGTTAAGAACCAAAATTGTCGCATTTGGAGTAATGAAAATCCACCCACACGACGTGGGCCTGTGACGCGACCTTCAAGATCGTGTGATTGAACACCGCTGGTCTATTTTTTGTGGGATTTTGTGAAGTCGCTTGTATACGTAGTTAAGCCCGACACGATTGACGAGTTGGAAAAGAATATTTGGCGAATAATTGCTGACATACGGCCCCAAATGCTGCAAAAAGTGGTCCAAAATTGAGCCTCGCCGCGGCTGTCACTTGTCCGAAATCATTTTTAAAACATAACAAAACTAATGTCTGGGCCATAACATTAATTTATATGCGTTTTATTTATTCTTGAAAACCACACGTATGAAAAAGAAACACTCTTTAGTTTAAGCGTCCAATTTTCGGTAACCTGGGGTCAGTGCAATAATTCCACTGTTTTAGAGTGCATGTTTAAAAGGACATACATATTTACCGGCGGTAGACTATACCCATGTGCCAAGATCTCAAATTAAGTCAAATCGTAGAATTTATTTTATATTCAAATAAGTTACAAACTTTTATAGCTGCTTATAACCCTAACGTTCATTGTTTAAATTACCGAAATTTGTTACCCTAGGGTAAGTACGAATATGTCCTAAATTTACCCAAATCTTTATTAAATGCATATATTTGAATTTGTGAGCAAATCTTAGTGTTTTTAGATAACCATATGCATTTGAACATTAACGGACGATGTTTTTTGGCCCCTGGGCCTATTGACTACGCACATTTAGGTGATGTCTTTACCGACGACTTTCAATCAAAGCTAATTTTAAAGCAAATTATTTAACTATCTTACCTATTTTTGAGTGCTTCAAAGGAAAACTTTTTCTTCTTTTCCCTGATTTGGTACTTATTTATTTTCAATTCAATTTTGGTAAAATAAAATGTTATGTATCTAGGATTTGGGGGCTCTACGAAATCTTGTAGTGCTCTTAATAGACAGATTGATGGACGGTTAGAAGAAATGGCTAAATCTCGCCTCTCATCTCAAAGTCTTAGGACTTTACGAAGATTAATAATATTAGGGACGCAGACAAATATTTCGAGATTCCACTATCTTTTCGTCTATTAAACTAACGGACTGCTACCGTCACTGGCTAAAATTTTTGGTTCTTTTTGAAGGGTCGTTCCCTTATTCCTGCTAACAATTGATTGTGCTTCATTAGCCGCTCGTTAAATTTTGTGAACTACTCCTGCCAGCCTAAAAGTATGAAAATCTTTTTAACCTAGCCTAAATGTAGGCAACAGTATTAAAATCTAGTTTTCGTTCTATCCTTCCTTTGCCATAATTCGCAATGGATAAAACAAATATATTATATTTGTGGCAACAAAAAACGTTCCATTGCTATATAGCTAATAGCCAATTCTTAAATTGCTAGACTATAGCTAGATTCTAGATTATATATAAATTTAGCTATATTCTAGCAATATAATGTTTTTTTGTTGCCATAAATATAATTTGTTTTATCCATTGCCAAATTATGGCAAAGGAATCAAAACTTTGAATCGAGATAAAAGGTCAGGATTCAAATAAATCATAGTTTAAAAAGTTCTGTATGTGGACATTGAACTATTATTCCCTTTGAAAATCTTGATCTTACGGTTCGTTAAATTCCACCTATGGTATGTTATTGTCCTGCCATATGCAAAAAGTCAGACTGTCGGCCAGAAAACCCAACAAACTCCTGCGGCCACTTTTTGCTCACTTTGGTTTACAATGTGTACCCTTTTTCCTGTCACTCATTGCTGTTTGCTTGATTAACAGGTTGTTAAATTATTTGAATGGTTCAAGTCAGCCTGAAAGTATGCAAGTCTCTTGGAACGCAATCTAAACGCCAAAATGTAGGCAATAGTATTTAACTCTTGCCCAGTGCTTACAAAGGTGAACTTACACATGTACCTTGTTTTTCCAGATATCTATGTCTAAATCACTTTTTTGAAATGCCTTCTGTTGGGATTTAAGTCAAATCCAACATTTTTCTCTTGCTGGCGAAAAATTTTCTATACATTGAAGGCTATGCCGCTTATGATTCATGATATCCTAGAGGGACCTTGTAAAGGGTATTACAAGGCATTGTTTAGACCATGTGAAGTGTTAGCGCTACGTTGATTGTTTTTTTTTTATTTTATTTTAACAACATCTTTTTGAATGTCGTGTTAAGTGTTTGTTTTCTTGTGACTTTTGAAAGGTTATTTTTCGCCTATAAGGAATTGCAGTTTCAAAATCACCAGCAACATTACATATGTTTTTTTTTTTGTAGCTGTTAGTGTTAATTTCAATTTGTATGTGGTTTTGGTTTTTCCCTTCTTTAACCAAACTTTTTGCTACGGAATAAGGTGCATTTGCATTTTATTAGTATGTTTGCTACAATTTCGGGATTCCTAGTCACATTAAAGGGAAGGGCGGTCAAGTGTATGGTACTATATGAAAGACCTAACTCTGGAGAGTGCTTAGGTCCAAAATGATAGATTTTGTGTTGTACCAGTCTTGTAAGAAATGCATGCTATATTGCGTAGGTTTGGTTCCGTTAAATATTAGACTGAGGATTCTTAAAATCATCATAGACTGTTTGCTTGCAAATGACATGTCGGATTTGGTCGGATTTTTAGGCATTTTTGTCGCTTGTTATTATATGTTAAGCCTCGATAAATAAGACTAAATCTATTACAATAAAATCAATTAACAAAAAAATAAAGTGAAACCACAACAGTTAAGTCATTTGTTAACAAAAATTTCCTATTTTCAGCATGTCTCGATTCTGAAAAAAGTATTTTATACAAATAATTTGTTTGCGGCTTTTTTAGTAGCTAGCATGGATAGAGGCCTTTGCTCGATAGTCATGCAGGTTTAGTGCTAAAATAGCTCCAGAAAATTAATTTTATTACTTTTTTTTCTATTTTGGAAATTAATACCTCTGGACTGCTCCTTACACATAAACAGCTTAAAAACTTTTCGTTATTAAATGACTTAACTGCGTATTGCAGTTTTGTAGTACAGTCCTATTTGTCGAGGATTAACCTAAAACACCTCTAATATCTATGTATCAACGACTTTTTAAATATTTGGTCGGAAACGATTTGGGCCTTTTCGATTAGGGCTTTAAAACTTTTTGTTATTAAATGACTTAACTGCGTATTGCAGTTTTGTAGTCCAGTCCTATTTGTCGAGGCTTAACCTAAAACACCTATTTTTTCAATATATCAACGACTTTTTAAATATTTGGTCGGAAACAGTCGATTAGGGCCTTTTCGGTCGTTTTTGGTTATATTTGGGTCGGAAAAAATAATCCAGTGGCAACACCGGTGGCATAGGCATTTCCCTAGCTGGGGATAAGCAGCTAAGCAAGTCATTGGTATGGACTAAGATGGGATGAGTAAAGGATGCGCACCGCCTTTAATTTACCAAGGCTCAATTTGAGAAATACCATTGCGGCAGGCTTACTAACATTTATCAAGCCATGTAGTAATTCCAACGATGAAAAACGGGAGGCAGCTGAAGTGAAAGAGAAGGCACTGCCGGGTTTTAGTAGATTTAAAACGAAAGATGTTAGCTATACAAACACTTACTGAAAAGACCTCGCCTACTATAACAGTCGGTTTTTTGGCCCGAAGAGCAATTCTTCGCAGAAGGGTTGTCACCGCCGCACTCAGTTGGCGCTACAACAACAACCTCGATCTTCAAAGTTGATATTGGCAGCATCCACACCCCTATACGGACTGACTATTAATGGGGGCCGCGGCCAGGAAGCTTAGGACTTTCTCAGTCTACACGGCCCAACCAAGAGTCGAAAGCTTGCGATGACATTTAAAAAAATGTAAGACTTTGCTGAATCAGCCTAACTTTTTGCCAAGATTTCAGTATCTTTAATATCGACGACATCATTCAAAAGCTTGTAATGTAACCTTCTGTATGGGTACTCTATGGTAAAGGGTATGAATAGGTTTCGCTATTACCGAATTTAAAGCCGTTTTCATTTGCTTCAATTCGGGTATTTCTTAATTATAAATAAATTATAGCTCAATAGGCATGACTATTAGGGTGTCCGTATTTGCCTAATTTCAAATACAAGCACACAACAGGCGTGTTCCATTGGTACTGGCTTATTAAACGAGTAAGTGGTTGCTAAGATGATAACTTAAAAACTTTAGGAGACATTTTTTAAATATTTGTTTACAAGAATTGATTGGCATTATGCATTATAAACTACTTGATTTGAAAATTTTTAATTTGCAAAAAATAGTTTATGTCTTATCAATAACTAGCCGAGCTCGCTTAAACTTGCTCAAGGTTATTCTTGAATAAATTATTTCCTAAATATTTAAATTATTTAAAACAGGTTTTAACGCAAATTGTCTATTGATTTTTATAAACAAAATCACTTTTATAGTTTCTTTGTAGTTGTGAAGTTATGCCCAGTTATAGCCAATATTATTTTAATAAATCATAGGTGAAAGTGAGTCAAACGACCTCTGTTCAGTCAGTGAATCTGAAATGTAAAATTCTGAAGTCTGTGATGTTTCAAACAAAGTTTATAAGGGTCGAAAATAACTGCTATTGTTCCTCTTCCATCGATTTAATTGCAACAGAGATTTGAATTATACTTTCTTTGAGAAAAAAGTCATATCTTTTCGGATAAACCTACCTTAAAGGGTTTAGACAATTATGAAATACATGAAAAAGTAAGTTAGGCTTTGGAGAATTCTGAGACGACATTCCCTAGGTAGTCACTCAGGGTTTTTGTTACGGAATGGAAACTGAGCACTTCAAATTCACGTCGTAACAGAATATTTACTTACCTACATACTTCTTTAATTTCCACAACATCTCATTAAGGAACCAGGGGAAACTTCTTTCAAATCAGAGAGCTGTGCACGATTCAATTGGTTTACTCACTGACTGGCACTGACTGCATTTTATATAGAACTTTTAACATAGAATAAAAAAGAGAGAAATAAATCTCTTTCGCGTAAAATCGCTGACATATAAATTCTCGGTCAAAAATCTTTAGAGTTTTTTTTTTTGATATTGAACCTGGGCTTACTGGCGTGATAGTCGTGCACACTGCCATCACTCCACGGCAGCCCACAGTCGTAATATGATTGAGAGCATAACCCTTACATTTCCATTTCTTACAATATATTCCAGCATAGAATTATTGGTTTCATAATTATTCAGCGCCTTGGCTTATTGGCCCTACTGATTTGATTTGATTCCATCCTATGCAAAACACCCTAATATACGAGTAACTCTAAACATACACACACACTTTTCGAATCGCTGTCCATTCGCTAGCCAGGCCCGGTAAGGTTTGGTTTTAATTTTTATGGAGATTACTCCCCGGGGACTTGTCAAATTTATGTTTGTGTAGTCCTTTTCTATATTTTCTTTTCCGGCTGTTCTACTTCACCTGTCTATTCAATTGTATGCCCCCCCCCCCTCCGCACAAAATTTCTCATATTTAATCCGCCGACTGTTCGTATGTTTGCTTTGGCCCCCACGTGTATTATTTGAAAAACGTGAAAAGTATTTTGCATATTTTTGTTTCAATTCATTTGCCCAGCGTTGCCGCTTTGTTGCAAATAATACGAAATTAAAAGATTTGTGGTTTGAAAATGCCAAAAAAAACAACCCACTGACTCACCCAACAGATGTTGCCAAAGTGGAGTGATGGTGCATAATAAAATGTACATTCGAATCATGTTGCAAAGCCCCCAGGAAACATTCAATGATTTTGTTAATCTAGTTAAAGCCTTAAGGTATGCAATGGATTGAGTGGAAAAAGATTTTTTTTGCAATGTTTTTTTGTTTGCATATTAATTTATGGATTTGAATACTAATTCGAAGCTTCGGCTTAAAACTATCTGCGGAATTGGTTGCTTCTTTAAAGACTTTTATGACAAAAATGAAAACAAAAAATATTTTTAGTTTCAGACTTCTGCTAGATTATGTCGAGGAGGGGTAATAATAAAACTTTATAAGGGATATTTTTTTGGAAAATATTTGCCAAACACAATTCATTGCCATTTTTCTACAAAATAATTTAAATTATTTAGACAAAATCCGCTTTTGCCCTTATTGACTGCCAGAGTTCTCTCCAGGGATATTTTGGATAATATTTGGCAAACACAATTCTTCGTATTTTTTTTAAAATATTAAAATTATTTAAAAAAACTTCGCTATTATTAGTCACTTATTGACTGCCAGAGAGAACTAAAGCCAATCTAAATAGATTTATATGTGTTTTAGTAGTGAACTGATTCGAAAAAGGTGGAAAAAGGAATAACACATTTAAGCTTAATAATAGATATGTGAAAAAAACCTTTTGCATTGCATTATTATTAAATAAAAAAACAAAATACTGCAATACGATTTTATATAGTTTTTTGTTTATAAAACGGCTCAATCAATAAAGGCGGTACTTTCTTTTTCACTATGATTGCTCAATATATTTCGGCCAACATTCAAAATTTTAAACAGTTTCAAAAATCAGTGCCGTATAATATTTTATTGTGACGTTTCCAAATTAGCGATTTTTCTTTTAAAAAAATTGTGGCATCAAATTTTGTTGAGTAATAACAGACCAGCAAAACGAAATTATGATTCACCAGATACTTATTCTCTATTTAAAAAATTGCGGATACTTTGGCGTTTTTTGGAAAATTTGCAATTTTTGAATAAGGAATTTTTATGTTTGTTTCGAAAAGGTGAATTTGGCAATTTTTGAAAAACGATATTGTATGGTTTTTGCGAAATGGCAATATCAATCATGACCTCCAAAGTTTCATGTGTTCAAAATTTCTAAAGCAATATTTTTGCAGACATCCAAAATCCGGTTTGGAAAATATTTGTTCCGTTTTTTTCAATTTTTATTAATTTAAGGGAGCAACTTTTTGAATTCTAAAGAAATAGCAAAACGTAAAATTCCTTCAGTAGAAAATTTGTTTCTGTTTGACTAACGGCTATTTTGACACTTTTTTATATGAGCGTTTTTCGAAATACAGTTTTTTTGTGGATTTTCAAATTAGCGAATTTTTTATAAAATATCGTAAGGAATCAATTATTTGGAAAACTACACAATCATGTAGCAACTTTTTGAAATCTTATGAAATCGCAAAAAATGAATTGCTCGATAGTAGCAGTTTTGGCATTCTTTTGAAATCGGCGAATATCATTTTTTTTTTGATATGTAAGAAATCGTAAAACGTTAATTTCATGAGTAGATAATTTAGTATATGTTTACAAAAATTAATTGCAGTTTTGGCATTTTTTTTTTTGAAATCGGCTATTTTCAATTTATTTTTTAAAGCGTAAGAACACATTAGCTATCCGCTATGCAGATTATTTTTTTCGTCTCTTCTAAATTAGAGATTTTTCTTAGAAAATCTGTTAAGGTAGCAAATTTTTTAAAAACTACACAAACTTGATTTCAAAGGCAATGGCAAAACGTTAACTTTACTGAATAGATATTTGTTTTCTGTTTGAGAAAGCTAATGGTTATTTTGTCACTTTTTTAAAAAAATTGGCGACTTTCGAAATACATTTTGTTTGCTATTTTTTCAAATTAGCGATTTTGTTTATAAAATATGTTAAGGGAGCAATTGCTTGGAAAACTACACAATCATGAAGCAACTTTTTTAAATCTTAAGAAATCGCAAAACGTTAATTTCTTGAGAAGAGAAAATTTTTTTCTGTTTGAGAAAATTAATAGCAGTTTTGGCATTTTTTTTGAAAATCGGCGATTTTCGATACAATTTTTTTAAAGCGTTAGAACACATCATGAGTATATAATTTTTTTATGTTTAAGAAAATTAATTGCAGTTTTGGCATTTTTTTGAAATCGGCGATTTTCAATTTATTTTTAAAGCGTAAAAGAACACACTAACTATCCGCTATGCAGATTATTTTTTTCGCCTCTTCTAAATTAGCGATTTTTCTTAGAAAATGTGTAAGGTAGCATATTTTTCAAAAACTACACAATCTTGATTTCTAAAGCAATGGCAAAACGTAAAATTTTTTAAATAGATATTTGTTTTTTGTTTGAAAAAGCTAATTGCTATTTGGTCACAAAAATTGGTGATTTTTGAAATACAGTTTTTTTTTTTTGCGATTTTTTCAAATTAGCGATTCTTTTTATAAAATATGTTAAGGGAGCAAATGCTTGGAAAACTACACAATTATATAGCAACTTTTTGAAATCTTAAGAAATCGAAAAACGTAAATTTCTTGAGTAGATTATTTTTTTCTGTTTAATAGCAGTTTTGGCATTTTTTTTTTGAAAATCGGCGATTTTCGATATTATTTTTTTTAAATCTTAAGAACAGCATCAGCAATCCGCTATGCAGATTATTATATCAAATTTCTTGAATAGATAATCTTTATCTGTTTAAGAAAACCAACGGCTATTCCGACCTTTTTTTTAAATTGACGTTCTTAAAATGCTGTTTTTTGTGATTTTTCCAAATTAGAGATTTTTATATAAAATATGCTTTTTGAAATAAGCGACTTTTCTTAAGAAATTTGTTAAGGTAGCAGTTTACCGGAATATAACACAGGCATGTACTGCTTTGGCAGAAACTTTTGTAAATTTTTTCTTTTCAAAAAAAAAACGATCAGCTGTGTGCCTTCATGCCAATTTTTTAAAATATTTTGTGGCTTAATGCTGCATTTCAGCACAACTTTGGTTTGTTCGAAATTTCAAAATAACCGTGCCAACTTTCTAAATATATTTTTCTTATTAACCCACACCCAGCGGAAGCACTACTTTCCAACAGGAAAGCTTTTATATGTTCAAGGAATTTGTATGCCCTTAATTTCAGAACTCAATTGACCACATTTTCATTTCCTCGTATTCAGGTGCCTCTACAATCATCAAAAAGAAACTTTTCCAATTTTTGTTTTAACTTTCGCATCAACGCCTATTTTGCAAAGCAAATGTTATGCGAATTATTCCCTCCTCCCTCCCCTTTGTAGCAGACACTCTAAAGATTTGCAGATTTCTCGTACAATGTAGCCTTTCATCTCCAGATCCGAACTGAAGTGAGCAGAACAGCAACAGACCAGACTCGCCCAGGCCAAACGGTCAGCCACGTTCAGCTTTGCACGTATTATGTTTGGCTCGTATTGAAGTGAAAATTTAATGAATTACGTTTTCAGTTCGTTTCGCAGAAACGCCAGCAACACAAAAAAAAACAAATGGAAAAAAAACTGAAAAATTAAAACAACTTAAAAATGTTAAAATGTATCCATTTGAAGAGCCAAGGATTACGCTGAAGGCCGAGCGAGCCAGCGAGAGTGAGTGAGAGTTGTTAATCCACAGTGGTTAAGCCTTTTCATCCGTACATGTGCTCTTGAATTTCGCTTTTTCCACGTCCTCCCCTCATTTTTTGGTTAATGTGTTTTCAGAAAAAAGTACTCACACACACCCACGCGGGCGCCAAAGCCATATTGGGGTCAAGTATATGAAAACAAAATATTTCAAGGATTTACAACTTTTCCCCATTTGTTGAAGAATAACAAAATGAAAATTCCAAGAGGGAGTGAACGACAGAGAGTGAGTGAGAAATTGAGAGGGGGCAGAGATAATATGATGAGGATGGAAGCTTTAAATAAATTACTTTAAAACTCCTTAAAGTAGGCAATCATTTTTTCAACATGAAAAAAATGTGGCCAATAAGCCTTTTTCCCAACAAGGTGGCGTTGTCGTTAATTAAAGGCGGCTAAGTAAAAGAATGGTTAAAAAAGGGCAAAAGTGGGCAATGCTTTAAAACTTTAATGAAATTAATCAAAGGCAAGTTTTTCTGTTTGATGTCGGCCTAAAGAGTTTATTGTTAGAAGTGTGTTGTTTGCAATTAAAAGTTAACAACAAAATTAATTTTTGGTTTAACCAAAAAAAATAAAAAAATCGTAGAACTAAACTGAGATTTTGCTATAGAGAAAAAGTTGTAGAATATAAGTAGAGTATTATTAGAGGTTGGGAAGATTTGAAAATATTATTTCGCTCGAGTAAAAACTAACACTTTCGTGGCCTATTTTACCAAAGGGGAAGCAGTTTAAAGCATACTTAAGGGGGATAATTGCTTTGTATGGTGTAGCGTAATTTTGGAGGAAAGTTTTTCCTGTGGTTTTCAAAACTGTTGGTTAAGCTGAGATTGGTGGTGTATTGCTTGCCAAAGCTACTGCTGGGCTCTTTGGAAAATGATGATGAAAAACTTCTAGTGGTTTCTTTTTGAATTATATATTTAAAGAAGCTTCGTCCTTTATATTTCCTGGTAACGAAATTAAATGATTTACTTTTAGTTCAAACTAATTTCTAAATTTTCGAAGTCAATTCTCTGGCCAACAAAGCATTTATTGAAATGAAGGTTAAGCCGACATGGGGATTACATTGCAAGTTTGTGTAAAAAACTCATGAGATTTGCCTGAAAAGTAGTGATGAATGATAAACACGTTAAAGAAAACATAATAGCCTAAGGTCTTCAAAAAGCCTGTACCCTAGATAGTCGAGGCGATTAAACAGAATGATTTTTCCCTATATTTTACAAGGGGTTTAAAAAGAAGCATCTCCTACGTCATTGAGGTTTTGGGAAAGCCAGTATAATTGATAGGGAGGCGATAGTCTTGCAGTCCTTTGCAGGAACGTAGCAAGTGCTGCGGCCATTTGGGGATGGATTTAAAAAATACAATGGTCTTTTAATAGCCTATACTTTAAATAGGAGAGGCGATTGAACAGAAAGAATTTTCCCCAAATTTGACTAGCGGTGTAGAAGAAGAATCTACTAGGTCACTAAAGTCTTCGAAAAGCCGGTAGATAGGCGAGGCGATTGAACAGAACGAAAGTTGCCTAAATTTGACTAGTAATTTAGAAACAGCATCTGCTAAGTCATTTTTCTAAAGCCAGCACCATTGATAGCGGATACATTACTCTATCACGCAGTGTTTGGGATGAGTTTAAGAAAAACATCTGCTATGTCACCAAGGTCTTCGGAAAGCCTGAACAGAAAGATATTTCTATAAATTTGACTAGGGTTTTAGAAGAAGCATCTTCTAATCATTAAGGTCTTTGAAAATCCAGTACCATTGATAGGGAAGACGATGCAGGAACGTAGCAAGTGATGCAGCCATTTGGACTATCACGCAGTGTTTGGGGATGGGTGTACGAAAAACATCTTCTAGGTCACTACCTTAGATGAGAAAGGAGATTGAACAGAAAGATTTTTCCCTATATTTGACTAGGAGTTTAGGAGAAGCATCTGCTAGGCCACTAAGCAAATACGTAAAGCTTGTACACTCGATAGGCGAGGCGACTTAACAGAAAGTTTTAGGTCTTCGGAAAGCCAGCACCATGGATAGGAGAGACTTTACTCTTGCAGTCCTTTGCAGGATCGTAGCAAGTGCTGCGGCCATTTCGCCTATCTCGTAGTGTTTACTGATGGATTTAAGAAAAACATCTGCTAGGCTAAGAATCTTCGGAAAGTCTGTATCATGGCTAGGCGAGGAGATTGAACAAAAACATTTTTCCCTAAATTTGACTAGGGATTTGGGAGAAACATCTAAGTCATTAAGGTCTTCGAAAAGCCAGCACCATGGATAAGGGATGTTAAGGTGTTTGAATAGTCAGTATCCTAGATAGGCGAGGAGATTGAACAGAAATAATTTCCCTAAATTTAAGAGAAGCATCTGCAAAGTCATTAAAGTCTTCGAAAAGCCAGCACCATTGAAAGGGGAGGCGACACCCTTGCAGTTCTTTGCAAAAACGTAGCAAGTGCTGCTCTAATGATTCCTTCTGATTCCTCACCTCTTCATCTAAACAGCCTCTACAAAAGTCCTCAAATGGAAGTACCATACTGCGGCCATTTGGCCTCTTACGCAGTGTTTGGGGAAGGGTTTAAGAAAGCCATCTGGTAGATCAATAAGGTCTTCGGCAAGCCTGAACAGTAAAATACTCGTATTTCCCTAAATTTGACTAGGTAAAGGAGGAGAGGCATCTTCTAAATCATATAAGGTCTTTAAAAAGCCAGCACCATTGATAGGGGAGACAATACTCATGCAGTCCTTTGCATGAACGTAACAAGTGTTGCAATGATTCCTCCCCTTCTTTATTTAAACAGCCTCTGCAAAAGTTCTCAAATCGGAGTACCATACGTGTGGCAATTTGGTCTATTACGCAGTGTTTGGGGACGACATCTGCTAGGAGGGCAAATCAATAATTCCGTGACTTTTGTTTTTGCAAAACTACACAAGCATGTATTACTTTTAGAGAAACTTTTGTACATTTCTTCTTTTCAAAAAAAAAAGATTCGAAATTTCTTAGGCAGAATTCAAAAGTTTGCACACATCTAAAATCCGCTTTGTAGAATTTTTTTTGTGCTTTTTTGGTCTGTTACGCAGTGTTTGGGATGACATCTGCTACGAGGGCAAATCAATTACTCCGTAACTTTTCGTTTTTCCCTCGTAGTTATATGAAATGCAACACTGCTCCTATCAAGTACCATCTGTTAACAGACTACTGTCAAATGTTGAGAGTTCCGTCATGAAATTTGTGTTTAACAGCTGTCCAATACCCACAACCTAGAGGATTTAGTTAAAAAAGGAAAATAGTGAATTTCGGGTGCTCATTAAACATTATTTTTTGCGGAATGAGACCATCAATCAAACCAAGGAAAAGTTTGATAAATACTATGGGTACTCTGAACCATCGATTTCAATGGTAAAAAGGTGGTTTACTGACTTGAGTTGTGCTAGCACAAGTACAAATGACGCTGAACGTTCTGGACGGCCAATTGAGGTCAATAACCCGAAAATATCGAAAAAATTCAAGGTATGGTGTTTGCAAAATTACGCCTTCTCTGGAGTTATGCAACATCTTGAAACTAAAACGCCAATGTGACAATATTTAATATCTTTTATTTAAGAAATGTTTGCCAAAAATGTAAAGTAAAGTAAAGTAATCCATCAAGAGGTATTTTTTCAGACCAAAATATAAAAATTCAAATGAAGTGTGGAATCTTTATTGGTAATTTGAAAGGACATTTTATGGCATTTATTTTTTTTTATTATTTCCTTCAAATGTTGGCCGCAACTACGCCTCAGCGTTTCCATTCAGAGGGTCCAATTTTGGATGACTCGTTCGAGCATTTCGACCGGAATGGCTTTAATGACACCCGAAATGTTGGCTTTCAAACCCTGAATCGTAGCTGGTTTCCCAGCATAGACTTTGGACTTCACGTAATCCCAAAGAAAAATGTCTAAAGGTGTAATATCACTCGATCTAGGCGGCCCACTCACCTGTCCGAAACGTAAAATTAGCTGTTTTTTGAAATGACCTCTCAATAGATCCATTGTTTGAGCAGCTGTTTGGTAAGTGGCTCCGTCCTGTTGAAACCAAGTTTCGTCAAGATTACGGACTTCAATTTCAGGTATCCTAAAGATCGATATCGTGGCGCGATAGTGAGCACCATTCACGGTTACGTCCGGATTATATTTTTAAAAAATATGCACCGATGATTGCACCAGCTTATAAACCACACCAAACCGTGGTTTTCTCTTGGTATAATGGCTCGTCTTGATCCTCTTCTTGTTGCTCTTCAGCCCAAATGCAGCAATTTAGTTTATTGAATTTGCCGTTGAGCCAGAAATTGACCTCATCACTGAACAACATTTTGGTCGAAAACAGCGGATCTTCTCGTTTCCGTTCACCGAACGCTCATCTCCATAATACAGCTGCCAACATTTGAAGGAAATTATTTTGAAAGAATAAATGCCATAACATGTCCTTTCAAATTTTTTTTGTTCTGAAAAAATACCTCTAGATGGATCTCCCTATATTTTTCCATAACCTGCATAAGATGACATGAGTCCAGTAAGTGTCCGCCGTTTTCAATGACGACCCTTTGGGGCTGCTAGCTCGCTGGTTACAGCACGCTTACTTTGTTTTCCACGCTTTCTTTGATTCTTAATAAAACCCAATGACCAATCCATGTATGGGAAAGTCCTCTCCGGCTAAACCTGCCTCAAAATAATAGTCCGCAGTATTATTTCGGGCAACTTAAGTTAGGAGGTCAAATGCCAAACTGTTTAGCATAAAATTTACAAAAATAATTTGATCAAATGAAAAGCAGCGTTTATTTTTCAAAATATTTCATTGCATACTGTAAGGGTTTATAAACAAATCAAGTTTGTGGCATACTTCAAGGTGGCAATCTCCTGGTTTGCAAAGCCAATTGGTGGTACAGGGCTGCTCCAGATTTACTCACCCTCTACTGTTTTTCTGTACTTTAATTAGATGGAACTATTTTCGTTTTTGAAATGTTGTCTTTAACTTTTAAGTTTACATTCACTACCTTTAGAAGATGATATGGGTCAAGTGGGTGCCGCTCTTGCTGACGGCGCATTAGACTTTTTATGCCAATATTGATACTCTTAACGTCGCTGATGAAAAAATGTGTATATAAAAATAGATACGTGGGAAAAAATATACTCGTATATATGGGAAAAGTCCTCTTTCACATAAACTGCCTTTTGTAATCCGCAATATTAAATAACTTATATCATAAAATACCAGTTTTTAAGTTGATTCTGAGAATGAGACAACAAAATGTCTCGAACCAGAAAATAAACTGTGCAAGTCATGATTATATCTTAAAATTATGTTATTGAAAGGCTCTAGTGTTATAGCGTGGAGCTTAAAGTCAAAAAAACATTTTAAAGGTGTTTTGCTATTCTGGTCTTTAAACTTAACGGCATTATTAAACAATTTTTTAAAACTACTTACTTTAGCCTTAAGTTTTTCTCCAAAACCTTAGTTTTCCCTTAGGCAATTCTCATCGTCGATGAAAATATCAGCGGGCTTATCTACATATGGAAAAGTCCCCTCTTTGGCATAAAATGCCTTATATAGTCCGTATCATGAGATAAGTTATATCATAAAATAGTGTTATTAAAAAGCTCTTGTGTTATGGCGTGGTGCTTAAAGGCAAAAGCTGTATTCTTGAAAGCAACCCAGTTGAAATTTCTGAGCTTTTTTGTACAAACATTTTAAGGGTATTTCTCCCTATGATAAACAATTTCGGGCAGTTTTCCCCCAGTTAAATTTTATAGTACAAATTTATTGCATAATTTTAGGAGGCAAACACCGAAAGAGCTATAAATTTAAGGTGTAGCAAATAATTGGAGAAACTTTAACCTAACATTTGCAATTTCACTACACTTTCATTGCATACTTGCAGGCCTTATTAACAAATATTATTCGTGGCATACTTCTAGGAGGCAAAAATCCTACATCATTCAATTCATTTTGTTTATAATTAAAAGTCAAGCGAATCATTTTGAAATTCTTGTGATTTTTTGTCTAGTTGACAATATTCTTTAGTTTAGGCGGGTGTGTTCTCTTGTACTGCAACTGTGAGAGCAAAATTGGTATTGCAAATGAAATTTTCGTAAGACTTGTGATCCATGCCAGCAGACCAAGACTGCGTTGCAAACAAATTCAGTGGCTGGATTGGAATAACACATCCCCATTGGCGAATACTGCTGCTGGTTGTCAATTTGATGGTGGCATATTTGGCTTATTAGAAATTTCCATCACGTTTATTTGTCAAAACTCATTTTATTCATACAGAAATATCTTTTATTTTTTTCTGGCTTTCCTATTTCTCTTTTTTGCCAATATTGCTCCATTTGGTATAAGGTGGGTATGGGTGATGATATGTATTGGTTTCGGTTTTTGCGTGCCTTTGTTTCTAGCCAGCAAAACCATTGGCATTCTTATAATTTGAAAACGAATAAACGAACAGGACGACCAACAAAAAAAACAGTGTTGATACGTTTCGTTTCTACTCGATTTTATATTCTCGCTCATGACGGAGTTGGATTTTTTCTGCTGCCACTGCTTCTCATCTCCGTTAAAGTGTGTTGGTGTGTGTGTGTGTGAAAAAGTTGAATTTTTGATTAGAAATTCTTCGTAATGTCATCAATCATTTGACATGTCAAATAAGTTAAAATTCGAAACGAAATACAGATCAGCTCGAACTGAAGTGAAAGGCTCCAACAAGACAAATCATATGAAGGATGTACATAGACGAACATATTTTCGTATTTCGAAATTGGCATTTCTTGTGCTACGATTCCATCATATTAAAATGAATTTCGGATAGGGAAACGACAACGAATAACAATGAACGACAGACTCATCAATATTGTACGCAACGCTACCAAACAGAATGCTGCCAATGAAGAAGGACAAAAAAAATATTAAAATTTCTTCAATTTTTTTTCATTGAGATTAAAAACCGGCAAACGAAAAATATGTGCATGAAATATTTATTACGAAGAAAAACCAATACAATCATGAATTATAGATTAAATACACTCTTGCACACGGAAATAAATTGAGATTACGTTTCTGGTATTGCGAAGCCTTAAGGTATACCCCATAGCTGGGCGCCTGCAGGTATGCAATGAATTTCCTATTTATATGCATAGCTAAAAATATATTTTTAGTATAACGTTATTCTTCCAATATCTTTTTCAAAATTAACATCTTTAATTTTATATTTGATGATTGTTTTCGTGTAAATACAAAATTCTCCTTTGTTAGGGCGTTCTTCTTTATTCTCTGGTTAGAGTCTTGATTATTCCTAGAATATTTTTTGTGTAGATTTCCATTGATTTGGAATTGCTGTCACAATTAATACACCAACGCCTCAATTAGCACCTACTTAATTATGTTCATCTCTAGTGCTGCTCAATTTCAGTAATTATTTGTGTACGACATCCGCCACCAGAACAAGACTAACGCTAATTGGTGATACAGGGTGACACCCAAATTACCCACTCGCTTGTTGGTTATTCATGTCTTTAAATTAAAATAATATTTTTAAATATTTTTTACAACTGCTACGAGTATCTTTAGCCTTAAATTTGTCTCCAAAACCGTTAGCACTTATCTATTGCATAGTTTAGGAGGTAAATTCAAAACTATTTGTATATACAGGGTTTGCCATTAAGAACATAACAGTTTTATATATAAATAAAACACAGAATATATAAGGTATCTTAGATATAGAATTCAAATTTAACCCAGTTGTAGTGCAAATATTAAATTTTAAAAATGAAATTCGATTTCGGTCATAGGACCACCACGAGCCTGTGTATAGCTATCTATTCTTTCGACCCAATTTTGCACCACTCTTGCACACATTTGGCACACCGGAAAGTTGGCAATTTCTCGTTGGATGTTGTCTCTGAGCTCGTCTAAAGTTGTTGACTTGTTGGCATAGACCAACGGCTTGATGTGGCCCCATTGAAAGAAATCCAATGGCATTAAATCACATGAACTGGGTGGCCATTCGACCGGACCATTTCTCGAGATAACACATTCATTCACCCAATTTGCCTTTCAGTAAATCGATTGTAATACGTGCTCTGTGGCTAGAGGCACCGTCTTTTTGAAACCACTTATCGGCGATGTCTGGCTCATCCAATTCTAGCCAAAAATAATTTTCTAGCATGACACTTTAGCGCTCTCCTCTTCATTGACGCTAACATGACGCTTGTTTTCATCGATGAAAAAATACGGCCCAATCACACCTCCAGCATGAAAACCACACAGTAATTTTTTGCGGATGCAATTGTGTCTTTTGAAGCACATGTGGGTTTGTTGCTGTCCAACAACGCATATTTTGTTTATTGACAAAACCGCTCGGCCAGAAATGAGCTTCATCGCTCATCCTGTTAGGTAGGACGATTATTACGGCCGACAATTGGAGTAAGTGCTCTTAAAGTTTCGACCACCGACTCAGAATTTCGGTAGTAATTTTTAATCATGTCCAAACGCTGCTCGTATGTGAATTTAACCAGATGAAAATGTTGACTTCGACAAACGTTTTGACGCTGAAGATCATTAAAATGTTTGAGGGTGCGTTGACGTAAGGATATAAATTTGTGATGTCCTTTTGAGGATATAAAATTGTGATGTCCGGCCAGTATTCCAAGTTGTTGCAAACCGAAGTCCTTTGAGGAAGGGTAAAAATAACCTTTGCAAAACAAGTAAAAATGTCATTGAACCCTTCACAGCACAGTAGTTGAAAAAAGGGTCTTGAGCCAGTTAATCCCTATTCATATTGAAAAACTACCATTAGGGCATACAAGTATTCAGACTGACGAAAACGTTTTCCAAGTCGTTTCCTACATAAATCCGACAACTAAAATGTTTGGTCTACTACTTGTTTTTCCGCCTGAGATGGCTGTAAACTAAAATTGAATATCAGACTGGTACTATAGCTTGCATAATTGATCAAACTAAGGACTAGAGCTCAAACACATTCTGCAAAAATTAACTTTTGAGCCCTCCTTTAGACCAAACTAACAGCAGCTTATGTAAAATGAATTTGAATTGAATGTCCGTTTTGTTCAACTACTTATAGGTTTCGAGATATCGTAAACATGAAGTTTCATTTTTATTTTTCCGAATTAGGACCATCCATCAGGTATAGTTTTCGAGATATCGTTATAAAATTTGGCTGACTTTTTTCATTAATATGCAGAAAACTTCAGCAATTCTTAAAAATGATTCACTTTAAATTAGTAATAATAATTGGCAAGAAATTCATCTTTCGTGTGAATTAAAATTTAAAACAATTGCATTAAAATTGTGAAAGTTACAGCCAAACAAAATCAAAATTGTATTTTTTATGCTAAAAAATTTTGTTTTCAACGGCAATTCTGGAGCTTTCCCACTAGTTTTTATAAATTATGAAGAATGCACTCTAGCAACTCTAATGAGGTATTTCTTTTGATTATCCGACGAAAATTGTCTGAGCTATAACAGTTTTTGTAAAAAACCATAGGATTTGATAATTTTCACAATATCTCTAAAACTATACGTGATGGGCCAAATTCCGACTCAGGTGATTCTTTTACATAAAGGTCAGTTGGTTTTGCCAACTGAGGATTTTGTTGCAGAGCAGTGTACGAGGGCATATTAATAATTCCGTGACATTTCGAAATAAACTCAGTTTTTTTTTGCAAAAAAATATATTTTTCAATAAAATCTCCTTTTTTTTTGCTTATATTGCTTAATCTTTATTATATTAATTTATCAGTCTTATATAAAAGATTTTAGATATATATATATATACAAATTTAGAAATTTGGTTTATAGAACAACCCTTCATCTATAACAGTAAAAGCTTACAAAAGAACAAAATATGGTGAATGAAAAGAACACTTGACTAGGAGAAGTAAAAACGGATTATAAAACCTTTATTGAAACAAACTCTCTTTTTAGCTCAATGCACTTAGTCCAACGTTTCTCCAATTTTTGTATGCCTTCAAAAAAATAGGATTTTAAGAGGTCCATAAAATAGGCATTTGTTCGATCAATAATTTCATCGTTGAAGCTGAATCTCTTTCCACCTAGCCATTTCTACGAGGGCGGTTCGGAAAGTTCTTAGCCTATCAATGAAAGAGAATAGTTAGTTTTTCAAAAATATTTTTATTTTTCAATATAATCTCCTGAAACTTCAATACACTTAGTCCAACGCTAATCTAGCAATTCTATCCCTTGATTAAAATAGTTTTCCTCAAGGTCTTCAAAATAGTGGTTTACAACTGTAATTGCATCTTCATTTGAGGTAAAACGCTTGCCAGCAAGGAATTTTTTTAGATTTTGGAACAGGTAAAAGTCACTGGGAGCTAAATCAGGAGAATAAGCAACTCGTACATTAATTCGTTGATTTTAGCAATTGTTAAAACACTCTTGTGCGCTGGTGCGTTGTCTTGATGAAAAATTATTTTTTTGTGTTGTAAGCCAGGACGTTTTTCTCGAATTTGTACATTTAATTGATCTAAAAGGTTGCAATAGTACTCTGAATTTATTGTTTTACCCTTTTGCAGATAGTCAATCAATAAAATACCTTTGAAGTCCCAAAAAACCGTTGCCATAACCTTACCAGCCGATTGAATTGTTTTTGCCTTCTTTGGGGCACTTCCTCCAGCTTCAGTCCATTGTTTGGATTGTTCTTTTGTCTCTGGAGTATAGTGGTGGATCCATGTCTCATCAACAGTTATGAAACGACGCATAAAATCCATTTTATTTCGCTAAAAACGATCCAAACAAGCTTGAGAAATGTTCATTCTTATGCGTTTTTGGTAGACTGTTAACAAGTCCGGCACCCATCTTGCAGAAAGCTTTTTCATCTGTAGTTCTTCATGCAAAAATAAATGGTCTCGATCATTTGAGATGCCCATGATATTAGCTATTTCACACACTTTTATTCGTCGATCATTTAATACCATATCATGCACTTTGGCTACAATTTCTGTTGTTGTTGCTGTTTTTGGACGTCCACTACGTGGTTCATCTGCAATGCTTGTACGACCACGTTTAAATTCAGCAACCCAATTTTTTACTGTTGCATATGAAGAAGCACTTTCACCTAACACATTCACCATATCATTATGAATTTCTTGTCCCGATAAACCTTTTTAATGTAAATATTCAATGACACCCGCATTTCTAATTTTTACATTATAAAAAAATCGCGGATGCGTCTTTTGTGAACACCCGTTTCTATATGAAGGAGTTGCCAGATCGAAACAAAATTTAACATGTGTTCAACGCAGAGATGGAAGTTTCCACTTAACTTTTTTCTGTTTATACCGCGCTTTTTGTGCTAGGCTAAGAAGTTTCCGGAACGCCCTCGTATATGTTTGGAAATAGTCACTGGGGTCAAATCCGGAGAATATTGCGGATGAGGTACCAATTCGTAAACCAATTCATGCAATTTCGCCATTGAGACAGAAGAACTTATTTCTTAGCCATATGGGGTCGTTTCTTAGCAAGATGCGGTCGTTTTTTAAATCCTCGTTAAATTGCTCCAATAAGTTGGCATTTTATACGCCATTTATTGTTTTCCCCTTTTGAAGTTAATCGATGTGGATTATACGGCGTGCATTCCAAAAAACTGTTGCCATCACCTTATTGTCACCTTGGTCTTCTTCGTAGCCGGTTCAACAGGAAAAACTCATTGCTTAGACTGCTGCTTGGTCTGCGAAGTGTTGTAATGGATCTATGTCTTATCCACAGTTACAAAATGCCGCAAAAACTAATTAGAATCGCTGTTAAACAACTCAAAACAATCCTTTGAAGTTGTCACACGATTACGTTTATAGTCAATTGAGAGCAAACGCGGCACGCATCATGCAGGCCGCTTTCTTAAACCCAACTGATCACGTAAAATCGAAACCACACTGCCATTCGAAATGCGTATAGCAAAAACTTTTACCCTTCGATCGGCCAACACTATATCGTGGATTTATTTTCACAATTTCGGATGTTCTGACCTAAATTGGCCGTCCAGAACGTTTAGAGTCATTTGCACTTAAGCGACCTCAACGAAAGTCAGTAGACCACTTTTTACCATTAAAATCAATGGTTTAGAGTCCCCATATTATGTATCAAGCTTTTCCTTGGTTTGATTGACGGGTTTTTTCCGCAAAAATTAATGTTTAATAAGCACTTGAAATTCATTTTTTTCTATTTTTATTCCATTTTCCATTCCATTTTTTGAACAGCTGTTAAACTCAAACTAAATGACAGAACTCTCTCTAAATTTGACAGTAGCCTATTAGCAGATAATTCTTGATAGGAGCAGTGTTGCATATCATATAACTGCGAGGGAAGTTGAAAAAGTCACGGAATTAACGGAACATTAAATTCATTTTGTTTTCAAACAAATTGACTTCAAAGTTGCTAGGCATATTTTCACAGATTTTCTGACTTCAAAGTTGCTGTGAATATTTTCTCATACTATTCTTTCTATAGCTAAAGGCGGTATCCGTGTTCGCTTCCTCTTTACAGCCACCAGTTTCGAGTTCTCATACAAATTGCAAGCTATCTAGCCTTTATTCAGTTTGCTAAGCATTTATATTTTTATTTTAAATTATTCATTTGTTAAAAGTATTGTATAATTTGTCACCACTCCACCCTCTCCGCACCCTTATCTTTATTAAATAGATTAAATCTTTCAGTTTAAACCATTTCGAAAACAAAAAATAATAAAAGACAAAATCCAAATAATGTCTAATCCCGAGGGTGTTCATTGTAACATGAAAGACAATTTTGTCTTTCATCTGAAAATCTAATGATCCTAATGCATATGTCATACGAGTGAGTACTTTTGCCAAAATCCATATACACTTAAACGAACATATGTATGCGAACGATTGTATTCCAGAGCGGGTGAAAACAAAAAAAAAGCAAAGAATAATAACAAAATTTAAAATTCATTGCAATAAAGAAGAAAAGAAAATTGCTGTCGTTGAAAAATTCATATAAACGATTATCAAAGTATTTAACATTTCATAAAGTGCGTCTGTCTCTACGACTGAATGCAAGGGTGGTTTTTTTCCAACACTTGCTTCAAAAAAAAACGCCAGAGTTCTTTTTTTCGATTTTTTCCAGAGATAAGCTTTAAATTGCGCAAAAGAGGCCATAATGAGACGCCATGGAGTTGGAGGACCACAACATTTCATTATGATGTCAATTATTTTTTTGCTGTTGATAATGAAGTTTCCATTTTTCTTCGTTTTTTGTGGGTTGGTTTTGGTTTGGACTGTTGTCGTTCTTCCTCCACCATCGTGCCTGTTCGCTGGTCCTATGCTCAGTGGGTTGCCATGGCATTTCGCTATTAAGACCATATGGCACTTTTAATATTGGTCAACAGCACTTAACCGAAATGAGGGGCAAAGAAGCTGCACAAAACCAAAACCCTCGCAAAAAAATCCAACTTATTACACATAACTAAAACCAATCAATATTGATGAACAATAAAGGCCAATAATAACAGCACACACAAAAAAAGAAAGCCAGAACGAAAAGAAAAACTAAACATGTCTAAGAAACAGAATAAGAAGAAAAAAAACAATATAAAATGTATGTGTTACTAATAATAATAACAAAAGTTTCATTTGTTAAGAAATTCATATGCGACGCAGAAAAAAAATATTAAAAAAGTCGGTTTGGTCACCACCATAAGGCTAGAGTTTGTTATCAAGATTTATGGTTAATTAATCTTTAAAAAAAAGTGAAGACAATTCCGTGAGTCTTTTCTGGATGATAAGTATATTCTTGTCATCTCTTTATGAGAGGAGTTTAGCTGGATTTATTCAAGCCAAACGCTTCCGCCAATGATCTTTCCATATTAGAGAAACATGAAAATTCAATTGCAATATAATCAGCATATGTGACGCGCAAAATAAAAAGGGACCTAAGGGTAAAAACCAGTTTTGTTCAGGAGAGCCATTTTAAAGATTTAAATACGTGTATCTTTGGTGTACCATCACTTTCATAAAACGCGCATATCTCTGGGAGGGAACACTTTTGGGGCATGGGATCTGGGTCTTATTCGATGCTCAGATGTTGTCCACATCAAAAAAAAAGTGAAAATTGATTTTTTTACCCTTAGGTCCCTTTCTCTATGCGCTGTCACATATCAATTCTGTAACATTAACAAAAGGGTGATTCATTCACCACTGGACAAATTCCACCAGCGTATTACTTGGCTCATTTCATCAAAATATATCCATCTACGACCATGCCCGAAAATGCAAGAAGGCGAAATGGCAGCGGTTTGAACATGATTGTTGGTCGGTGGGTACTAGGGTAATTAGGTAAGCTCTGAACCAGATAGTAGCCCTATCTCTTACCTTTCCAAAATTATCTAAACGAAGCCCAGAGGTCCTGCAGTATCAAAGTAATGACTATTTGACTGAAATGCATAATTTTTTTTGTGTTTATTTGCACAAACTCATAAATGCGAGCTGAAATTTTTTGATTTGAAATAAAATAATTTTTTTTGAAATTCCGCAAATAGTCATAACTTTGGAAGGGTAGGACCTCTGGACCTCGTTTTAGGAAAGGTAAGGGGTAGGGCTACCTTTTAAGAAACAAAATCCTACCACTGGTTCAGAACTTTACCAAGTACCCTCCGACCACCAATCCAAAAATTTTCAAACCGATGCCTTTTCGCCTCCTTGTATTTTCGGGCATGGCCGTAGATGGATATATAATCATGAAATTAGCCAAGTAATACGCCGACCACTGGTTCAGAACTTAGCAATTTTACCCAGTACCCTTCGACCACAAATCCAAAAATTTTCATCAGTTGCCATTTTGCCTCCTTGTATTTTCGGGCATGGTCGTAGATGGATATATTTTCATGAAATGAGCCAAGTATTTTTGTCCAGTCGTGAATGAATCATCCTGTATATCGGGTAATCAATCTAGACGTGTTTTTTTCAAAATGAAAAATTCAAAAAATCAAATAAAATGTGGAATATTTTTAGTTCTTTCGAAAGAACATTTTATTTTAGAAAGAACATATTTATTTTTTGAGTGTAATTTCCTTTAAATAGTGGCCGCAACTACGCCTCAGGGTGTTCATAATGGGGGTCCAATTTTGGATGACTCGTTAGAGTATTTCGACAGGTATGGCGTTAATGAAACGCATAATCTTGGCTTCCAAAACCTGAATCGTAGCTGGTTTGTTAGCATAGACTTTGGACTTTTCGAAGCCCCAAAGAAAAAAGTTTAAAGGTGTGATATCACACGATCTAGGCGACCAATCGGTCCAAAAAGTTAAAATTAGCTGCTCTTCGCAATGACCTCTCAACATATCCATTGTTCGAGCAGCTGTATGGCAAGTGGCGCCGTTCTGTTGAAACCAAATGTCGTCAAGATTACGGACTTCAATTACAAGTAGCAAAAATATCCGATGTCATGGAGCATGTTGGAACCAAACGTCGTCAAGATTACGGGCTTCAATAACAGGTAGCAAAAATATCCGATATCATGGCGCGATAGCGAGCACCATGGCAGAGAAAAAATTAGTTGGAATTCGGTTGGAACTACAACGATTCGGTTGCGAAAAAGGAATGTTTTTAGTCGTAATGAATATTCGGTTTGAAATACCACAAAATAATAAAATAATCGTACTCTAACATGATCATCAAAATGCGAAATCGTATTTGGTGGCCACAGCTGGTGGTTGTGACAACCAACAGTTTTGCAAACACATTGTTGTTTTAACTAAATATTAGTTATAATAACTAAAGATTTATCGTATCAAATACGGACTGTTCAATGGTAGTTTATTTTAAATAAAATTATTCGATTTTAAGTGACTTTAAGCCAAAAAAAAAATCAGCGGTACAAATCATCCATCATCTTTTCCATTTTTTTCTCGTTATGACCCTCCCTATGAGTGCTTTAAGTCCTTTAGTAGTGTAAGGAAACAGTTGTTTGCCTCTAACAAACATTTAAATTTGCTTCGTTGAACAATAATCATTTTAATTGGTTAGGGTTACTGATGCTTTTATTGAATAAATTAGATTGAACGATTTGCTAAAAGCAGTTATAATAGGATTATTTTCCCTTTTGGTTATGATGAATGTTTAGATATCATCACCAATATTCGGTTACAACAACCAATTGTAGGCAAAACTATTGGTTGCCACAAACACCAGTAATGCCAACTAAATACATTTTATGTATTTCATTGGTATGGCCGACCAATTAGTTGCGTCTACAATACGATGATCATATTTATCATCTTATGGTAAGTCGAGCCGAACATCCATTACGATTACAAACATTTGGTGATTGCAGCCGAAGTCCTTTGTGTGCAACGGAATTTTACTAGTTCCAACCCTTTTTTTCTCTGTGTGTATGTATTCGATTAGCATTCGCTTGAAGCGATATTCCGTTGTGCCAACAAATCTGTTCTCTGTGTATATAGAATTTCTTAGATCCTTGGGCTGTCGTATTGTAAACGCACCTCGACTCAACTCATATACGTTAAGAACCCTCATGAATATCTGGGCTACAGTTCCTATATGGCATAGAGTGTCATCTGACCTTTTCTCGAAGTTTTCTTATTTTCTCCATTACGTGTATTAGTTTTTTTGCTACAAAACTTTTGCCATAGTTTCCTATTTTATTGCTACCTCGCCCTCCTCCAACTGCCCAACATTATTGCTAATAACCCTCTTAAGAGCGAACAACTACAACAAGAAAATCTGCCATAATGACATAAAATCACTGTTATAGTAAAAACGGGCAATAAAAAATCTTTATTTATTATAACACCACATGATACTCTACACAACGACCGGGCCGGGGCAGCCCAGTGTCTGGCCAATAGTTAATAATAAAGGAGCGAGCGTAGCGAGACCAGACGAGGGCGCAAAAAACTTATAAATTCATAATACCCTAATGAGCATAGTGATACACTTAAGGAGGGAATTCTTAGCACACTGCGAATATGTGCATCCCACTGTGCAGTGGCCGGAATAAGGGAAGTTATCCATGAAATCCAAACAAAAAAAAACTGAACGGGGGTCAATTTATTTTCACTTGAAATTACACTCATTTCTGGTATAACAAACGATATGACGACGTCGACGACGACGATGAGCCCAGCGATACCGAACAAATTGCATTATCAGTTACACAACAATTTTCGTACAATTTCCATCCATCGACAGCGACAAGGACTTGAACATGGACATGCTAGTGAACATGGACTAGGCTACCCCCTTTGGATAAAAGGGATATGCCCGCACACATGTGGCTGCCGGGGGGCAAAATTGGTGGTTGTCAGCGAGCACAAGATGTTTGAGGAACTCGCACACATACGAGTATTCGCATAAATGCTCATGCTTGTTTTGCAAATTAAAATTGCATACGGAAGAGGCAGGACGGGGCGAAACGGATAGAAAGGGACGAAATGCGACATGGCACCAGAAACAAAAAGGGTTGTTTGTTATTGTGAATATTTGAGTTTTTATGATTATTTATTCACAAGATGCCATCGTAAGGAACACATGTGGCTAAAATTGGTTTTTAAACACTTAATAAAAATAAATTAAGGACTTTAATAAAGAACGCCCGGAGAGAGACTTACAAAATACTAGAGATATTTGGTATTTTGCAATGTTCACTTAAAGAAGGCAATTAAATCTGATCTCAGAGAGATTCTAAAGGATTTCCGATGGTTGTTCCGATTGGTTGTTTTTGTGTAGGGGATAATTTTAGGCTGTATCTTTACTTAATGGTCTAGGGTCTCTGCACGGCATAATTCATAGAGGCTGTTTTTTTTAGACGTGTGGTTATCAGGAAGAAATAAAACGCATATAAAAGATAAGGGTTTGCAATTAGAGGTATAAAAACACAACCTTGGTCGATTTGATCGAAAAGAGCGAAGCTCATATCATCGCCAGATTCCTCGGGTTCTGCCTCCTTCATGTTGGCTTGGTTGCCACTATGTTTTTAAAATAGTTGCGGGGAAGTTTCCGCCTCGGCTAACTCGGAAAAATTCCAGCTGCGAGGACCGACTACTTTTTGCCGCATTAAGGGCCGTATGTCAATCGTATCGGGCTTATCTGCGTACACAAACGACCCCACAAAAAATAGTCCAGCTGTGTTAAATCGCACGATCTTGGAGGCCACGCCACTCGAGATAATGCCCTCACCAAAAGTGTCCTTCAATAAATTGATTTTTCCTTGGCTGTATGGCAAGTAGCGCCGTCTTGTTGGAACCAATAGTCGTCCACATGAACATCCTCCAATCCAGACACAAAAAGTCATTAATCTTGGCTCTACGAGTATATCATTTTCCATTGACTGTAACATTTTGGCCGACTTCATGTTTGAAGAAATATGGACCAATGATATCCTCTGCCCATAGAACACACCAAACAGTGACTTTTTGAAGATGTAACGGCGTCTCAAGAATGGCTTGTGGATTTTTACACCAAATGCGACCATTTTGGTTTTCAACGTACCCATTCAACCAAAAGTGAGCTTCATCGCTGAACAAAATTTAACAAAATTTGTTAAAATCAGGATCGTTGGCCATCTCGTTTTGGGCCCATTCAACACAGTTTGCAAACGTTGTTCCGGACGAAGTATATTCATTATAAAATGGCAAACCAAACTGAGCACAAATTAAGTGACAGCTGTCTAAAAGATTTACTCCGAAAAAAGTGTTGCCAGATTGAAAACCACACGTTAAAAAAACACCCTTTACTCAATGGCCACGACTCACTGTTTAATGTTGGCTTCGAACGGCTAATGCCGGTAGTACTTCCAAGCAAAGGAACCTTGTTAAACTCGTACAAAGCGATAGGTTGGTCTGTAGCGAACTACGCAGCGCCGGTGTGGTCGGCGAACGTTAGTACGACGCAGTGGAAGAAAATTCAGACTGCCAAAATGTCGCCCTGAGAACATCAACAGAGTGTCTCCTTATGTCTTCTGAGGACCATCTACTACACGATAAAACGAATGTCCGTCCTTATAGTGGGCTGACACAATTTCTTGTAGTCTCAGCAGTATTTGCTTGGGTGTCTTCTCAGTAGTCATCCCAACCACCATCTCGTGGATAGGATGGCTCCGCCCAGGTAGATCAGGAACGAACTTCATGATCCAGTGAGAGAGAGGATGGTTCAGCGATCTAAGAGAGCGCCTTAAGCTTATCGGAAATATCAGGCGGGTCTAAACGACATTCACGCTGGAAAAGTCTTAGCAGCTGTACCCACCTATAGCATGAATAAAGTGCTACGAGAACACTCCCCGGAACTTTTACCAGGGGAGACGAGGTTCTGGCTCATCCGAGAGCTGGATGGTGCAGCAGCCTTAATTCGTATTGGTGCGAATAGATGCTAACACTCCGAATGTTTTATCCTCCTGCCATCAGAGTCCACATGAAGTGCTCCACCTCTTTAATTGTCCGGCCAAACCCACTCAGCTGATTATCCTGTCTCTTTTGAGACTGGCGCGCTTCCTTCATCTGGATATTGAAGAAGATCATCTATAGACGAAGAGGACTTACAAAACGTAATATAATGAACATCCCCCGGAGATGTTACCAGAGGAGAAGGCAAAGAGACGCTCGAGGTTCTGGCTCATCTGAGATCGGGATGGTGAAGCGGTAATTTGTATTAAAGACAAATTACTTGCAAATTAAAGGCGACGTTTCGCACAATTATCCTGCCTGCCTTAAGGGATCATATGACGTGCTGCACCTTTTCAATTGTCCGGCCAAGCCCACTCAGCTGGTCCTTCGGTCTCTTTGTACACATACAGTTCAAATGACGTGTTTCATTCGCCTGGATAACGCAGCAGTTCCCCTATAGACGAACAGGACCTACAAAACATAATATAGGGTAGACTATTTTAATTTATTTATTGTTAATTTAACTAGGCTGTAAAAAAAACTACTGATCTTTTTTTCAAATTTCAGATTTTAGTGGAACGGTTGAACTTTGCCATTTGTTAATGGAACACCACCCGATGCGTTTTCGCTTGGCCCACTGGGTTGAAGATTGTTTGGCAGGAGATGCAGAATTTTACCGCAATCTCGTGTTTTCAGATGAAGCTCATTTTCATCTCGGTGGCTATGTCATTAAGCAAAACTGCCGCATGTGAGTTTCAGCGAACCCACACTTGACTATTGAGAAGCCAATGCATCCTCAAAGAATCACTGTTCGGTGTGGATTTTGGGCTGGTGGTATCATTGGGCCTTTTTTTCCTAAAAAAAATGAGCAAGGAAGGAGCAGCCGTTACTTTGAAAGACGAGCGTTACCGCGCCACGCTCAACGAATTTTTGATTCCAAAAATTCAGGAAAATGACATGGACGACATTTGCTTTAAACTAGACTAGACAACATCCACGCAGCCAACGCAATAATCTATATTTGATTTTAAAAAATCGAATAATCATTCGAAATTGGTATTTCGGTTGGCCGCCTCGAAGTTGTGGTTTGAGCCCTTTTATTTTCTGTGGGGAGCCATTAAGGATAAATGTTATGCAAAGCATCCAGAGACAATTAAAGCGTTGAAACAGAATTTAGAATTTGCCATAAAAGAGATTCGACCCGAAACAGATGTACTGAAAAATTGGCTTGATCGCATAAGGTACTGTCGGGCCAGTTGAGGTAGTCCCATGAATGAAATTATTAAATGACAAAATTCAACCTTTCAAATAAAACCATAAATTTAAAAAAATGTTCAGTATTTTTTTTTTTTGGAGCCCATTTAAATTTAATATTTTAAAAACAATAAAAATTTCACCCCCTGTTTTAATCATTAAAAACTCTATTTAAATATTGCCAATAATTTCCTTTCGTGCTATAAAATCTCTGCCCTGCGATAGCTTCGCCTGTTAGCAACATCGAAACCATTGCCTATTTCACGCTCTAACATTAGTTAATAATCCGTTGCATATCTTCAGGCTGAACATAATTGAATTTATTTTTAAACATTTTTCTTCAGATCTTTGCAAATGAAAGTAATTTAAAATTTCCAACATAATTGCAAATGTTCTTTGCCATTTTTCAACACAAACTCCAAGACAAAAACGTCAATTTAACATTATAAATCCTTAACGTGCCCAGACTCCCAGTCTTCGCACCGCTCACCCTACACCACTTGGCAAGCGGAAATATGCCATGGACAACAGCATAAACGCCTGTAACTCTTATGAAATTCAGCCATTTTTGTTTAGCTTCGGGAGAAATCAATTAACAGTGAAGAGGAAAAATACTTTTGCAGCTAGTAGATTTGAGTCCAGCCCAGGAGAGGGGCGAAGACTTCCAGAGGACAACGACTAATGTGTGTGGGCTGCGAGCAAGGGCTGTTGTCTATCGGAACATGAAAAACTTATGAAGGCAAAGAGTCTCACTCTAAAGTACCCCACCATGATGATGACGACACTGCGATGGCGGGCTGTCGATGCTCATGGGCAGATGATGAGTTTTCAAAATACTTTGCGTTCATTGGAATTTTGGGTCTGTTCAATTTTAATAGAATTTAAACACCCTTTTTATGGTTTTGCATATACAATGTTTTGTGGGCATTAACGAAAAAAATTCAGAAAAAAACACTAGAAAAAGACAAAAAAGCAACAGAGCATTTGTTATTTTATCCAATATATTTGCTGTCTGGGATTTCAGCTGTCTATCTCCGCCTGGCTGAGTGTGTGTGCGTGTGTGTTCGTCCAGGGGGTTGTCTATTTTGAAAATTTGAGGGGGTCAACAATTTTGGCCAATGGCAGATTATCAGCCATTAACGTCATGTTGCTGTCGATTCAAGGGAATGGTTGTTTTGCCACAAATGCCTTAGGAATGGGTAAATTTCAATTTGATTTAAATGGGAAAGTGTGGATATTTACAGGCTGGCAATTGCCTTAGTGGGCAAAGGATATAAGGGGTATTGAGGCAAAAGCCTAAAAGTATGCCGGGAAGTTTACAAATTGTAAAGTTCCCTACCGATTCTGAGACATGACCACAAAATAGTTATTCATCACAATATATTTAGCCAATAAAAAAGTAAAATTAGACCACAAATCGACAAACACTAGGACTTCTAGTTAAATCCGTCATATAAAAAAATTTTAAACTTCTTAAATGAAAATCTGGTTCTAATTTCCGTAGGTGTTTTTGTAAAACAAATTCTTACAAAAAAGGCACAGCACATTGATACATCCCAAAAACTTATCACGATTCTGATCTTCTCATATTCTCCTAACATACCATTCAATCGATGGAATTTTTCTAACCATGGACTGTAGGGTATTCTCCAAAGTATTGGAAAATTTATGTTCGGTTTTGAGCTGAGTTCTTTTCATTATTAATGGCTGCTTAACACTTGAAATGCCATGAAAACAAAAACACATTGAATTTGCAAGAGTATTTTGTTGCAAAAACTCCACTCCTTGCCTCATTAATTTGGGGTGGATAAGCGAAAAAAGCGTTTTATAAATTAAAATTAAAGCTCATGAGAAGGGCTTTTAATCCTTTTAAATTTCAAAGCATATTTTTAGGGGCAGGTTTGGGCAAGTTGACAAAATCAATCATTTTCTGTTTAATCGAATTTTTTATCAATAACGTTTGTTGGGCACACAGAGAAGGGATTCGTTGCCACAACTGACTAATGGAGTTTGCATATAAAGGGTGGTCCATCCACAATGCATGATGTTTATTGTGAGTCACATCTAAACGTCAATTTTTTTTCTAACTTAATTTGACATTTCTTTATTTCAGTATTCGGCAAATTCAACCATGTAAAGGCACACAATTGAACAACGCGTTAAGATTGTTGAAGCCCTTTACGGAAAGAAGCGTTCATCAAAATACATTTGCTGCATTTTGAGAGAGCTGAGCGCAATTTTCAGCAATCCGGGTCTGTGGGAAATGTAAAAACACCGGTGCTTTCTCGCCTGGTTATTTCTGCGGAAAGCAATTATTTGATTTTTAAAAACTAAGCGTTAAATATCGATGGTTGCTTTGGCTGTATGACATGTGGCCCAGTCTTGTTGCAATCAAATGTCGTCCATGGCATTCTCTTAAATTTTTGGAAACAAAAAATCGATTAGCATTCGCGGTAACGCTCACCAATGACGGTAAAGGCAGCTCCTGGCCCCCCCACCAAACAGTGACTCGTTGTGGATGCATTGGCTTCTCAATAGTCACGTGTGGGTTCTCTGGACCCCATATGCGCCAATCTTGATTATTGACATATCCACCGAGTTGAAAATGAGCTTCAAACAAAAACAAGATTTTTCCGTAAAATTCTTCATAACCAGCCAAACAGTCTTAAGCCCATTGGACGAAGCGAAAACGCATCAAATGGTGTTCCATTATTAAATGATAAAGTTCAACCTTTCCAATAAAACAGAACATTAAAAAAATTATGAGTACCTTTTTTTTCTGAAGAACAACCAGAAGAGGTTCAAGAGGTGCCATTATACCCTGGTGCGGTTTATAAGCTGGTGGAATCATCGGTGCATATTTTTCAAAAATGATGATGGCTAGAATGTAACCGTGAATGGTGCTCGCTATCGCGCCATGATGTCGATCTTTATGCTACCTGAAATTGAAGCCCGTAATCTTGACGACACTTGTTTTCAACAGGACGGTACTACTTGTCATACAGCTGCTCAAACAATGGATCTATTGAGAGGTAATTTCGAAAAGCAGCTAGTTTCACGTTTTGGGCAGGTCAGGTGGCCGCCTAGATCGAGTGATATCATACCTTTATAAATTTTGCTTTGGGGTTACGTAAAGTCCAAAGTCTATGCTAACAAACCAGCTATGATTCAGGCTTTGGAAGCCAACATTACGCGTGTCATTAAAGCCATACCGGTCGAAATGCTCGAACTAGTCATCCAAAACTGCCAACATTTGAAGGAAATTATATTCAAAATATAAATACCATAAAATGTCTTTTCAAATTACCAATAAAGGTTTGAATTTTTATTTTTTTTTTTCTGAAAAACCCCTCTAGATGGATCACCCTATACCTTATCCGAAAGGCGATGAACAATTCGAGGTATTGTGAAGCGAATAACAAAGTTATTTTATACTTCAGTGATCGACACACTCATATAGCCTTTCTGTGTGTTTGTATGGGTGAATTGCAGCTTTCCCTCTCTGAATGTACAAGTAAAAATGTGTCTGGAAAGTTCTCGTCAACAAATCACACAAGAGATTTTATTACTTTCCTAGAATGTAAAGGGCGGCTAAATTTTAAGAGCCGATGTTGATTTTGCATAAAACACAAATTATTTAGGAAATTATTGTCATTTTTTTATTATAATAACATTGGTATGGGTCAATTATGTATGAAACTAAACATCGGCCAAATGGCAGCCGCGACCTCGGCGGCACAACTCCATCTGATGGTCCAAATTTTCGATGACGCTGAGGCATAGTTGAGATTCTATGCCGTTGCTGTGCCGAATTATCTCATCCTTTAGCTCTTGAATTGTTGCTGGCTTATCGACGTACACATTTCCTTTCAAATAACCCCAAAGAAAGAAGTCCAACGGTGTCAAATCACATGATCTTGGCGACCAATTAACATTGCCACGACGTAAGATAACACGGCCATTGAATTCGTCGCTTAAAAGTGTCATAGTTTCGTAAGCTGTGTGGCAAGTGGCACCGTCTTGTTGAAACCACATATCGTCCACATCCATATCTTCCAATGCGGGGTATACAAAGTTCGTTATCGTCTTACGATAGCGAACACCATTCAGAGTAACTGCTTCAATTTGGAAAAAAACGGCCCAAGGATAGCGCCAGCCCATAAACCGCACCAAACAGCTACTCTTTGTGGGTGCATTGTTTTTTCGACAATCACTCTTGGCCTATCATTCGCCCAAATGCGGCAATTCTGCTTATTGACGTATCCACTGAGCTGAAATTTTGCCTCATCACTGTAGATGATTTTTTTCGAAAACTGATCATCTACTGTTGCCCGAAGCCTGAATAACTTTTACGCAATGCTCGGTTTCAATTGAGTAAGTCTGAAATTAAGAAATATCAAATGATATTTCTTAATTTCAGAAAAAAACTTTACGTTTGGGTGTGGTTCACATTAAACATCGGCCCTTAAAATTTAACCACCCTTTAGATCAAAAATTTCGTTCAGTGTAAAGCCAAATATTATGCGACAACACCACCTCATCGAACGAATGCTCAAGGTTCAATATGTGAGCTTATGTACGTCTGAGAGAACCACCCATAGGCGCCATTTTGCCGATCACTGAAATAATGGGTGATCAAAGTAGAGATACTTTTTTCAATAGCCTTTTTTTGACAGGTCGCGTGTGAGTCGTGTCATGCTGTCATGTTTTTTTTGTTAAGAATTGTTTGGCATTTCTTCATGGAAAAACTTACGCCTGAACAAACTTACTGAAAATTCACGTTCTGTGACGAATGTTTTTCGAGCGTTTTCGAGCCAAATTTTGTTCAGCGATGAGGCCCATTTCTGGCTCAATGGGTATGCAAACAAGCAAAATTACCGCATTAGGGACGAAGAGCAGCCAAAATAGGTTCAATAACTGTCACTTTACCGTTATCGTGCCATGATGACCGACTTTTTAATGCCTGAAATTGAAGCTCGTGATCTCGGCGACATTTGGTTTCAACAAGACGGCGCCACTTCCCACACATCGCATCAATCAGTGGATTTATTGAGAGTACACTTCGGTGAGCAGATAATTTCACGTTTTGGGCCGGTCGATTGGCCACCAAGATTGTGAGATATCACACCGTTAAACTTTTTCCAGTGGGGATATGTAAAGTTGAAAGTTTATGCGGACAAACCCGCTTCGATTCAGGCCTTGGAGCAAAACATCACGCGTGTCATTCGCCAGTTACCAGTCGAATTGCTCGAAAGAGTCATCGAAAATTGGACTCAACGGAAGGACCATCTAAGACGTAGCTGCGGCCAACATTTAATAGACATAATCTTCTAAAAATAAATGCCAAAGAATGGTCTTTCAAATGATAACATTTGAATTTGAATTTTCTGTGTTTTTTTTTTTAAAAAAGTGGGGAGCCTCGAAATTGATCACACGTTACTTTATTCTCTGAGGGAGGGTATAACAAATGCCAACTTGATATTAGTCACTTTTGAAGATCACCTTACTTAAGGTCTCATATTCTAGAGAGAGTAGTAATATCCTAAAGGTCGCTAAAGTATTAGCTTAACTAGATTTTACTGAGATTTCAGAAATACAAAAACTATTGCAAAATGTCCTCTGTGTTTGGAAATCGCCTCTGTTCTCCTGGTGGCCTCCAGACAAGCAAACAAAACGAAAATTTCCTCTATGGCAATCTGTCTCGTCTTCAATTTCCATTCAATGCCCCAGACTATGTGAAATTTGAGTTAAATGCCAACTCTGCCATGAGCTCACTAGCAAAAGGAGCAGTAATTGTAGACGTCTACTCCTTTACTGCATATGGGAGTATGTGTATGTGTGAGTGAGAGTGTGTGCAATTGCAAACAAGCTCTGACAACTTGTTTTACTGCTTACATCCGGTACTTTTCAACTTTTCAGAACTCATTTCCGTTTTACTTTGGTTGGCTTGTATGGATGGGTGTCTTGCTCTCTCACTCTTTCTCTCTCGCTCGTTGGTGTTTGCCTGGTGTAAGCCCAAGTAGACATATCGGTACAAGTGTCGCTGTGGCTGTATGTGTGTGTGTGTTCTCTTCATTTGTTTTCAGTGCCTGAATAGAAAGCTATTAAATAGGAGTCATTAAAAACATAACATGACAAAAGTTTAAGAGATTTTTTTTAGTTGTTGTCTCTTTTTTGTTGTGTTTTTTTCAGTGTCCTCACCATTTTGCATAAAACTGTCTGCAAACTTCTTGAGGGCTACACGGGTGTGAGTTTTCGGATGGGTAGTTAGTTGACGCTTCTGTAACTCCCCAGGAAGTCAAATAACTGTATGAATTTAAAACTTTTGTAGTCTTGTGTGAGTGTGTGTGTGTGCGTGTATTGGAAAAAATTAAAATTGCTCTTTTCTAAACCTAGAGGGGGGTAAAGTGACAGAAAAAATAACAGCATCAAAAAGTTGGAGAATGATTTTAATGCCTTCATAAGTGCAATTTGAAAATAATTCATTGCTGGTATTTAGGCTTCGCTGCCATAATGAGGGTTTAAAGCATATTTTTTTATGTCAAACTGGTAAAAAAAATTAATTTTCACTATCCTCTGCATACGCAAAATGGCAAATTATAGAAATTTCGGATAACGTTGCCTACTTTTAGGAGGTTTTACGTTGTCTAGGCGTTTTAAGCGCGGTGCAAAGAAAATTTTCATTTTCTAAAATTTTTTCTAGTGATTTTAACAAAAGTAGCCTATAAAAGTATTCCGCCGAACAAAAACTAGTCAATTTACAGCTTGTTTTCTTAAAATCTAGCAAATGCCGGCGACTTTACGAGAAAGAGATTTTTCTCTAAGCTATGAGTATAAAAGTACAACAATGCACAGCTCACTGGTTTCCCTTTGTTCTTGAATAGGATGTTTTGGGACTTAAGTTAATTACAGCACGTTTCTATATAAATCAGATAAACCCTAGTTAATGGTTAGCATCATATTGCTGAGTTGGGCATTTTTTGATAACCATAGCATACTTTTAGGCTTTACATATAAAGGGTGTTCCAACCATACTGCACGATGTTTATTGTGAGTCACTTTAACTTCAAGTTTTTAGCCCAACTTAATTTGACAGTTCTTTGTTAAGTTGTTTGACAAATCCAACCATGGAGAGGTACATAATTGAACAGGTCGTTAGGATTGTTAAAGCCATTTACTAAAATATGCGTTCAAAACATATTTTTCTGTTCAACATAATCGACCAAATGCGTCCACTGTGGTTTCGTTAACAAGCAGAATTGCCACTTGTGGTCAAATAAGGATCCAAATAAGGAACCTGGACGATATGTGGTTCCAGCAGGGTGGTGCCACTTGCCACACAGCTTACGAATTAATGACTTTTTTGCTCAAGAAATTCAATGGCCTTGTTATCTCACGTCTCATGTCGTTGACTCTGTTGGACTTCTTTTTTTTTGGGAATATTTAAAAGAGAAAGAGTACGCCATTAAGCCAAGAACCATTTAACAGCTCAAGGATGAGATCAAGCGGCACATTAGCGGCATTGAAACCCCATTATATCTCAGAATCATTGAAAATGTGAACCATTGGATATTGGTATGCCACTGAAGCCATGGCGAGCATTTGGCCAATATAATGGGTGATCCAAGTAGAGATACTTTTTTCAATAGCCTTTTTTGATAGATCACCTGTGAGTCGTTTCATGCTGTCATGTTATTTTTGTTTAGTATTGTTTGGCATTTCATCATAGAAACACTTACGTCTTAACAACGTTTACAAATCGTTCAACTTTATTACGAAATTCACGTTCTGTGAGGAATGTTTCTCGTACACTTCGTTCAACTTATGTTCAACATAATCGGCCTACTGAGCGTACTATTCGCAACACCATCACTCATCTTAAGACCCAACATTCATTTTTTGGATAATACTCGACCGAATAGACCACGTCCAGCACGAATTGAAGAAAATGTAGCGGCCTTACCTGAGAGTGTACACCAAGACCTTGGAGAGTCGATTCGGCGCTTTTCGCAGCAACTCGGTCTGGCGTATGGAACGACTTGGCGCATTTTACGTCGAGATCTTAAATTTAAAAATTTCGAGCCACATTTTGTTCAGCGATGAGGTCCATTTCTGGCTCAATTGGAATGTAAACAAGCAAAATTGCCGTATTTGGGACGAAGAGCAACCAGAAGAAGTTCAAGAGCTGCCACTTCATCCAGAAAAAACAAAAAGTGTATGCGGACAAACCCGCTTCGATTCAAGCCTTGAAGCAAAACATTACGCGTGTCATTCGCCAGTTAGCAGTCGAAATGCTCGAATGAGTCATCGAAAATTGGACTCAACGGATGGACCATCTGAGACTTAGCCGCGGCCAACATTTGATAGACATAATCTTCAAAAAATAAACGCCAAAGAATGTTCTTTCAAATGATTATAAACATTCGCCATTCAATTTGAATTTTCTGCGTTTTTTTCTTCAAAGAAGTAGAGAACCTCGAAATGGATCACGCGTTAGAAGGATCAACTGCCACAGATCCTTCTATCACAATAAAAAATATTAAGAGAAGTCCCTAAAAACTTTTTGTGTTATTAACAACAAACATCGTGCGTTATAGTGCAACCACCCTTTATTTTACAATTATCGTGCCATTTTTCCAGAATGACCGTTTGGTATGGCAAATTCTCAGTCATAGCATATAATCATTTTCCAACGAATTTCTTTGCAAAGACAAAGTATTGTAGAATTTCCAAACTTATCGGTAAATCCTAGATGCCACTGTTGAATTAAGACTCTTGCAAAATAGTTGGTTTATAAATCAATGCCGAATATTCTGCCACATCGAGGTGGCTCGTGAGTTCTACAAATGCCACAGTTTGTCTTTATATAAGTAAAAATATTGCCTAAATTAGGGCGTCCATTGACATAACCCCATTTCAAAGTATATTTCAAGGATGTTTGTATTGTTTCTTTTTAAATTTACCCCTAATGTTTTAGTAACTTATTTTATTAGGACTGTAAAAAAGCACAAACTTGTTAGTTGCTACATCAAACAAATTAAACATTCCCTTCATCTAATGTTAAGTCTTGCGAACAAAAATAAAACTAACATTACAAGGACGAAAAAAATTATGTCAAATGCAAATTCACTGTTCTGGAGAGAGCGAGCAACTTGGTGAGTGAGTAGATGGTGTAAATACAAACCCGTTCGCTCAACAACATTTTTCTTACAAATTGAATTTTTTCCGAACAAATTGCCACTTTGTGTTTTGGCATTAGCAATTCTTAGAACAACTACAGCAACTACTCGTAGCCATTGTAGTTGTTGCTGGAAACAATGGATGCTGGTGGTGGTGTTGTGCTGCTGACTTGCTGTTGTTCACGTGAATACCAGCGAGAGCGAAAAAAATGTCAATTTTAAGCAAAGATACCACCACCAACAGCAGCAACTCTAGCAACAATCTAAAGCAATTACAACTATTCCCCCGTTACAGCTCAGCAACGGCAACAATGCGACGGCAGGACAGTAAGTGCTGCATCGGAAAATATGCATAATATAAAGCATTCAAAAACATCGTTATTATTGTGCTATTACAATTGTTGCTGCCAGCCGTTGTCGTTGCTGCTGCTGCAATCGTTTATTGTACAATAGTAAACGGCATCGCCATTGTGCCAGTGTTCAATGAATAGAAATGGTGGTTGGTATGCCCGCAATGTTGCCTTATTCCTATTAAAAAACGGAAAGCTGCAACGTCTGCTACTGCTGCTGGCTGCAATAGTTTCACTTATTTTATTTACTTGTAACTTTTCTTAACAATAAAAAATTATTCAATTTCCTATTATTGCATTGTGTCACTTTATATTCGAAGTTAAGCAACAAACAAAGAACACGAGCAACTACAACATCAGTATAGGGAGCAAACACGATTTAATATTGTTACGCTATTGAGTGGCTGGTGGGAGTTCTCTTTGGTGCAGAAGGATCGCTAGAAATAGTAATAACGCCGCTAATTTTTCCCTTGAGTAACACAGAAAACACTTCAAAGTTGTGTTATTTAAAGCATACTTTTAGGCTTTGTACATGTTTAAATATTGCAGCATACTTTAGGTTTAGTAAGACTTTCAATAATGCAGTATACTTCTAGGCTGCATCATATTTACAATATTTTCATGGCAACTGAAACTGTTAGAATAAGTAATGCATTTTACCCAGAAAGTGACCGAGAAGGAGTACCTTTAAAAGTGTTCAGACGTACCAAAAGTTTTTTAAACAAACATAGATCTGATCTATACATTTTCTTTTGTTGTTCTACGTCTGATGGGGTCGTGACAACACATAGCTCTTAAAACTATTAACTCAAAATTTTAAAATTTTGGGCCACAGAAATCTCTTAGTTTTGTGATTTAAAGCATACTTTTAGGCTTTGTAAATTTTTAAAAACTGCAGCATACTTTTAGACTGCATCGCAATTTTTGCTTTTCTGTAAATAAAACTGGCAGAATTAGTGTTGTAGTCATGCAGAAAGTTACCGAGAAGTATTAAATTGGCACACTTTCGCGAATGTTTAGTAATTTAGCTTAAGATGGCGCCAACAGAAAATTCCCAAAAATACCATAATTGTAAAGATCAGAAAAAAAATGAAATAAGTAACCTAAACGTACGCTTTCAATTTTAATACTTCAGATAAAGGTGTCGCTACCAGAAGAATCCCACAATGACCTTTATTGTTTCGAAATTACCAAGAATTTCTTATTGAAATAAATTTTATTTTGCCATGTTCGGTGTTTGTAGTTAAAGGGCAATGTCTTATCTTCTTGAGGTCTTCATTACGATATGTAGTAAGTACATCAGTTGGAGCGAAAAGGAAATAATTTATGAACAGATGGCTTCAAAAATCCTACACACGCAAACTAAACTTTTACAATAAGAGTTACTAAAACTTGTACATACTGAATATTGATATATTCCGTTTTAACAAAAATTTTAATCGTATAAATGGTAATTAAAGTATAGATGGCGTCATTAGAAAATTTCCAAAAATACCAAAATTGTAAAGGTCGGACATATAAAGTAAAACAAAACAATTTTGAAAAAGTGTTACCCCATTTTAATACTTCAGATATAGATGGCGCGACCAGAAGAATCCCATAATGTCTCGTAACTTATGTAACGAAAGTACCAAGAATTTCTTATTAAAATCTATTTTGTTTTCTCATGTTGGGTCTTTCTAATTGAAGGGCAATGTCCTCTTTCTTTGTAAGGTCTTTATTACGACATGTAGTGAGTACTGCAGTTGGAGCGAAGGGGAAAAATGTATGCATAGGTGGCTACACCAAAAAAATCCTACACACACAAAAGAACAGTTTTAAATAGGAGTTACTGGCGCTTTTAAAATGATTCTATAAAGATCGAACACATTTGAGAACAATAGTTTGTGGAAAATGGCTTGTCCCACATAAAATTTCAAAATGTTTTCACACTTTTTTTTGGAATAGTCAAATCGTAACAAGTTTATTTCCTTTTTGGTTATATATTTCAGGTGTCATAATCTCTTTGAAAAAAGGTTCCTCACAGTCATCTCGATGATATTTCACAGTTTTACTGTTATTAATTTTGATGTATAAAGGGTGGTTAAATTTTAAGGGCCGATGTTGAATGTGAACCGCACCTAAACGTTAAGTTTTTTTCTGCATTTCATTTCATATTTCTCAATTTTAGACTAACTGAATTTGAATCATGGATAAACAAACGAGCAACGCGTTAAAGTTATTCAGGCTTGGATGATCAATTTTCAAAGAAAAGTGGTGGGGCACATTTTCACCTCAGTGGATTCGTCAATAAGCCGAATTGCCGCATTTGGGCGAATGATAATCCAAGAGTGATTGTCGAAAAAACAATGCACCCACAAAAAGTGATGGGCGGTTTATGGGCTGGTGGCATCACCGGGCCGTAGTTTTTCTAAAATGAAGCCGGTCAGGCAGTTACTGTGAATAGTGTTCGCTATCGTGAGATGATAACAAATTTTGTATGGCTCGAATTGGAAGATATGAATGTGGACGATATGTGACTTCAACAGGTCGGTGCCACTTGCCACATACCTACCGAAACAATGGCTCTTTTGCGCGACAAATCAACATCGCCCTTAAAATTTAACCACTTTTTAGCAGAAAAATTTTGTCTCTTTAGAGTATTCAAAAATATTATCAGCTCTGCTTAAGTTTTAAAAAATCGAGGCTTACTTTTAGGCTTTTTACATTATTGATAATTTTTGACATAGCTTTGCGTAAGCTATGGTAGCTGGATAACTTTCAAAGCTATCGTCGTGGCTGGAATTTGTACCGGGATTCTTCTGGAGAGAACGGCTACAGTTTTTATCTACTAAGGCAGCACTTGTTGCCTATGTAAGACAGGCGATACCTTAAGAAGAGTTTGCGGACTTATTAATACTTAAGAAAGCAGACTAAGGTCATCTGCTAATTACATTGGCAGATGTACGTCTGTAAACTCTGGATGTTGGAAATCGGTTGGAACTACTCAATTCCGTTGCAAACAAAAGAATTTCGGTTGCAATAACCATATGTAAATAAACAGTTCGACATACCACAAGATGATATTTATGATCATCGTAATGTAGACGCAACAAATTTATCGACATACCAATGAAACGCAAAAAATGTATTTAGTTGCCATAACTGATAGTTGTGGCAACCAAGCTACTGGTTGCATTTTGTTGTTGTCATCGAATAATGGTGATGATATTTAAAAGTTTGTCATAACAAAAGGCGAAAACAATTCTATTGTAACTGCTTTAAGCAAATCGTTTAATCTAAGTTATTCGGTAGGAGTCTTTCCTTATCTTTTCCTCTTTGTCCTCACGATGACCGTCACCTATGCTTAAGAGCTCTTCAAGTATTTAAGAAAACAGTTTTTTGACTTTACGTTTTTTTTTCGTTAACCAAGTGCGGCTTTTAGATACAGAAATTCTTTTCTGGAGGTTCGTAGTCTTTGTATTTTTTCCCGATGCATCAGTTCCACTTACTTAACATTACAGAGCAGCAACTAACAATTGGTTGCACTGAAGGAGTATTCAAGGTGCATGTAACTTCAATCAACGAATCTGCTCTCAGTGTGTAGGAAAAATCTGCTAGTCCCTAAATTCACATCAGATAGGCTAACTTCCTGGTTCTGAATAGTTTTTTAGTTTTACTAAAAATGGTTTTTTCATTAAATTTAAATTTGTTTAAAGTCTTAAAATTACAAGTCTTTAAATTTGTTTAAAGTCTTAAAATTACAAGTCTGGCTAAATGTATTTCAAGATGATGCACAATTTTACTAGTCTCTATACTAAACTGGTTAAGGGTTATTTTTTAAGTCTACTGTTTTTAAAACTTTAATGAAGTTCTTCCCCTGAAAATCTATTATTTAAGAAATCCCATTAAATCTAGCAAAATACTTATTAGTTACCTGTGTTTTTGATGTCATTTTAGGTCATCCCACGGTGGTGGCACGCAACTCCACGCCTGTGGCATATCCCGGCTCACCGCTACATTTGTCCGTTGAGTTTTGTGCCAATCCTCCAGCGCATGCGGCCCGATGGCTGCACGGCGATCGTGTCTACACGCCCGGCAATCAATACGGCAGCACGGTGTTGGCCTATGGATTTACAGTAAGTATCTTGAAAATACACTGAAACTTGAAAAAACTTTTTATTTATTAAAACTTTTGTCTTTCTTTAAAGGATCTACCCACACCGTTTTGTAAAGAAGCCCGCCTTACCTATGTCAGCATGCATGAACGAGTTCCACGTACATTTTACTTCATAGTCTCGTCGCCTGGTGGCGTTTCGGAGGCCATTATTAAAGTTAACTTTACCATGCGCTATCGTTCCATATCGAATGTCATCGATGAAGAAGAAGAGGAACTCAGCGAACCCGAAGAAATACATTTTCCGGTTTTTGGCTCCTCCAGTTCGGCGACATCTCAGCCAGATCTGTGGCGGGCGGTTATGGTGGCGGCGACAACGACGGCGGCAGCCATCGTGGCAACCATGGAAACGTGGCGATAAAAATGTTAGAAAAAGCAAGAAAAAACAATGAAATTGTAATTGTAACTGAAAAGTTTTGTGAATATATTTTTGTGTTTTCCATTTTGTCATTTGTGTTTATGTTCTAAGCCTAAAATTATGCTATGAAAACGAAAACCACTAGTTTTTAATGAGTAACAAAAACCAAACAACAATTTATATACTACTATACTGTGTCTATTATTAAACTATCATATGGAAAATCCAAAACTAAGACGGCAAGCTAAACTTAGAAGTCCCCTACAAGAAAATTAACTCTTTAATAATCAGCATAAACCTATTATTTTGTTATTCCCCCCTTATGAACACAGACAGTCCCACACCCCTAAAAGTAGGCTATAAAACATTATCAAATAATGTATTCTAATTTTATAACCCTCCATCTTTTTTTGAAAAATAAATTTCGCCAATTTTGCCAAAAAAAATCAAACAAAATTTAAAGAAATGAAGAAAATCTAAAAGACAGCCGGAAACGGAAAACTAAAAATCGAAAAAATAAAACGAAAACCTAAGTTAAAACCCGCCAAATCTTTGAGAACAAAAACAAACGAAATATAAAACGAATACTACAAATTTTAGTTCCTCTCTAACATTATCTCCATCTCTCTCTCTGTCTCTATCTATCTCTTTTACTCTCTTAAATACTTAAATTTGTATTTTTCTAATGGGAAAACTAAAAGAAAACCAAACAATGAAAACGAATGTATAAAGCAAGTAAAACCAAGCAAAGTAAAGCGAAACGAAGAAAAGAGATGAAAAACTTTTCGATTTTGACTATTTACCCTAAGCGTTTTCATTTTAAATAATAGATGGAAAAAAGGAAAACTACTACCAACAAATGAGTAAAATAATCAAAAATGACTGATTTTTGTTAACGAAATTTTGTAAAATACATAACATTAATTAACGAGAATGTAAAAAAATATCTTTTTTTTTGCCATTTATTTAAATTTATACTCGTACAATAGAGATTTTTAATGAGTTTTTCATTTTTTTGTATACATCAACAAACAAATTCCTTCCATTTGATTAGTAAAAAACCACAACAACAAAATACAAAGAGTTAAGTTAACGTGTTAAAAAAAGAAATGAGAAAACAAAAACATTGTTTATATAAGTAATCAAGTATGTTAATATTATTAAACCAATATAAATTGCCCTATATTGTTTTATTTTAATCCAAACGCGAGCTCTTTAATTGTCCCCAGTAAGTCTGAACAACAGAAGAAAATGGTTAAAAATGTTCATGGCGTTTTCAGACTTAAACAAAAACAGGAAAACTTTAGGTTTTCCTCAGTCTAAATAGGTCCTTAAGACCTTTTAAAACTGACAAAACTAAAAGCTTTCTTGCTTTTTTCCCCAGTAAAAAAATGAAGTTCCCAACCATTTCTCGAGTCTACCAGTTTGCGTAATAAGCCCTACAAAGGATTTCAAAGTTTGTTTAAAATCACAAATCTCAATAACTCAAACTTTAAGAGATATGAATCATAATTGTAGCTTCGCCACATCCATTTCAAAATCAAACGAATAAACACATGCACATTATTTGTCGACTAAAAGAATAAAGCTATCTTTAGGCAACGGGAAGAAGAAAAGGCTCTTCTTTGGATCCTCCGAGCATTCGAATTTTAGTTTCATTTCAAATTAACTCATGGTTAGACTAGAGATCAAAGCATTCGACGTTGCATTCTATTGGAAGGCCTTTAGAAAATGATCTTCCATTCTAGAATAAACCCAGCGGAAAAGGAAAAGCCCACTAAGGCTTCCTAGCTGCCCTTCTTAGGATTTTAGGAGTCATGTTGCCGCATGGCAGAGCAAGACCTTCCACGCTCCTTTTTATTAAAAGGCCTTTCAGAAGGCTCTTAGAAAATTATCATCCATTTTAGAATAAGGCTATCTATACCCAGTGGGAAAAAGGAAGGACCCGGCGAGGCCTTCTACGGTCCCTTGTTAGAATGCTTAGAGGTATGCTTGTCGCATGCTAACACCATTTCTAAATAACATATGGTTAGATTGCAGAGCAAGACCTTCCACGCTCCTTTTCATTGGAAGGAATTACAGAAGGCCTATAGAAAATAATCTTCCATTTTAGCTATCTATACCCAGCGGGAAAAGGTATAGCTCAGTAAGGCCTGCTATGAGCCCTTCTTAGGATTTAGAAGTCATGATGCCGCATTCTAGCTTCATTTCAAATTAACATAGGGTTAGATTGCAGAGCAAGCCCTTCCTCCCAGAAGGCCTGTACGATGCTCGAAAGACATGCTTGTCGGAAAAGGAAGGGCCCAGAGAGGCCTTCTAGGGGCCCTTCTTAGAATACTCAGAGACATGATTATTGCATTCTAACACCATTTCCAAATAACATAAGGTTAGATTGCAGAGCAACCCCTTCCACTCTTCTTTTTATTGGAAGGCCTATAGAAAAGGATCATCCATTTTAGAATAAAGCTACCTACACCCAGTGGGAAAAAGGAAGGGCCCAGCAAGGCCCTTCTAGGAGCTCTTCTTAGGCTGCTCGGAGGTATGCTTGCAGAATTCCAGCTTCATTTCAAATTAACATAGGGTTAGACTGCAGAGCAAGGCCTTCCATGCTCATTTCTATTGGAAGGCCTTCCAGAAGGCCTGTAGAAAGTGCATATAAGTGATACTAAAAAAAATTTACATAAAAAATACTAAATAAAATTTTGCTTTATTTTTCAAATTAATTTCAAATTAAATTTTTCATTACATAATTTTCAGTTATATCTATTTTTTGATTTGTAACCACTGGAATTCGAAACTGTAACCTTCAGTTTGCTATTCTGATAGGCTACGTTTTGACTAGAAGCCTTTCAGAAGGCTTGTAGAAAATGATCTTTCAGAATGCATAAAAAAACAGAATTTTAAATTACTTAATTTTTCAGTTTTTTTTTTTTTTTTTTTTGATTAGCCTGCACTGGAATGAGAAGTTGGTATCTTCTGATCCGATAGGCTACATACTAACTGGAAGGTCTTCCAGAAGGTCTGTAGAGAATGATCTTCCAGAATGCATACACAAAATATTAAAAAAAGAAGTATGATGACTAAGAATTTTAAATTACTTTATTTTCAGTTTTATTTATTTTTTGATTTGCCTTTATTGGAATGCGAACCTCCGATCCTCGGTTATGCTACGTTCTGACTGGAAGGCCTGTTGAGAATGATCTTCCAGAATGCATACCCAAAATATTAAAAAAAAATTTTGCTGACAATTTTATATTACTTAATTTTCAATTTATTTTTTTTCTTGAGTTCCACGGGAGTTCGAACCCACGACCTTCTGGTAGCTGCTCCGATATGCTACGTACTGACTGGAAGACCTTTCAGAAGCCCTAGAGAAAATGGACTTTCAGAAGGCATAAAAAATTCTGAGCAATTAATTTGATTATTTTTCGGTGTTATTTATTTTTTTTAAATTGCCTTCACTGGAATGCGAACCTATGATCTTCTGGTTGCGACTCCCATATGTCACATACTGACTGGAAGGTCTTCCAGATGGCCTGTAGAAAATGATCTTCCACAATACATATAAAAAATATTAAAAAAAAATGTTTCCTACTGAGAAATTAATTTAATTATTTTTCAGTTTTCAATTTGCCTTCACTGGAGTGCGAACCCTTGATCTTCTGGTTGCAACTCATATTGACTGGAAGGTCCTTCAGATGGCCTGTAGAGAATGATTTTTCAGAATGCCTATAAAAAATATTAAAAAACAAATTTAGCTTACTGAGAAATTCATTTTAAATTGCATTACTTTCAGTTTTATTTATTATTCGATTTGTCTCCAATGGAATTTGAGCCTACGATCTACCAGCCTACAGATCCAGATTGTGTGTCAAACAGTTTATATATTTTTACTGTCCATCGCTGTGTCGAACACCTTCCGTGCTGCCTTCACTCTACAGGCATGGTAGCATGCCTTTCACAAGAAGGAAACCAGGAAAGTTTTTTGAGCTTTCTCATTAAAAATGTGAAGCCTGCAACCACAAAGAATGCACCAACTAAGTGTTGCCTGGCGCCATCTGACATTTGCATTGGAAAGTTTTACATTTTTAAGCATAAACGTACTCAGAAAGTTTTGAAGTACGACCATCATTTGTGTTATTTACAGTAACTTGGAAAAATCAATTTGGCGAAAAAATGGAGTTAACTCGTGAACATTTTCGTGTGATCATTTTTCACAACTTTCGACGAGGATTATCACGACAAGAGTGCATCGATGAACTTAAATCTTTGTATGTTGATGAAGCATCATCCTATAGCACTGTGAAAAACTGGTTAAATGAATTCAATCGTGGCCGACGCCCGCTCAAAGACGAAGGTCGTGAAGGTCGTCCAAAAACGGAGAACATTGATGCCGTGCGTGAACTGATAATGCAAGATTGTCATGTGACATACCGTAAGATAGAGGCATAATTGGGCATTTCTTCCATTTCGGCATACATTCTATATTGCATGAACACCTTTCCCTAAAAAAGTTTGTTCTCGTTGGATCCAGCACAATTTGACAACCGCTTAAAACAAGGCTCGTGTCGATTGATGCAAAGAAATTTGAAAAAATACGATCGCGGTGCTTCAAAAGAAGTTTTTAAGATCGTCCTAGGTGACGAATCATGGATCTATGCGTATGAGCCCGAAACAAAACAGCAATCGCCCATGTGGGTCTTCGAAAACGAGCCAAATCCAACGAAAGTTGTTCGTGGAAGAAGCACTTCGAAGCAAATGGTCGCCTGTTTCGTCGGCGAAATTGGTCAAATGGGGACTGCTCCGCTTGAGCAATGTAGGACGGCCAATTCTAAGTGGTACACCACAATTTGTTTGCCTGAAGTCTTCGGAGAAATTCGAAAAACGAACAAGAGAAAACGAATCAATGTGCACCATGACAATGACACACATCGCCTCAAACCAGCGCCTTTTTGACCGTCCAAAACGTCGAATTAATGCGGCATCCGCCGTACAGCCCTGACTTGTCATCCAATGACTTCTTTTTATCAGCAAAAAAATGCGTGGTCAACAATTTTCACCATGTTTTCCCCAATTGGTTGGAGCGCATGCAAAAGTGCATGCTGGAGAATACTTTGAAAAACAATAAAACCATTTTAGATGATAAATATTTTTATTTTCATTCTTATGCCAGAAATATACATATATATAGCAGCCCTCGTAACAATGAAATATATTGTGAAAATGTGCAATAATTTTAAGATTTTGCAGTGCTTACATAAAAAGCCCATACATTGATTGTATGTTTTGGACGCTTATTTCTATAATTATGTGTTGTTGACTGCCGGAAGTTAAAAAAATATTCAGCGTAAGAAAAAGTTTCAGTCTTACTGGGCCTTTATAGGGATAATATAATGTCGGCAAAAGCAGGTCGGATGTGTACAAAGTTTTTGAATTACTTTTTAATATTTTATTTGCCCTTTAAAACTTGTTTTTCTGTGGTCGGTCATACTGGGACTTATTTTAGAAATTAAAGAGCTCTTAACCCTTTCAAAACTGTAAATATCAACCCGACAAAAATGCTCAATATTTTATAAACATCACCAAGCAAAAAAAAAACAAGATCAGAAACAAGTAGCAAAACACACCTAGTAATAGTGTAAATGTTGTTAAAATCATTAAAACAAAACAAACAAATTATTAAACTCCAATTAGGAAATAGTTAAACAAAACTACAAAACCAGCCCACTTTAGGTAAAATAATAAACCACAGATGGCTAATATTTTAGAAAGAAATATATGTGGGAGGGATGAACATGGCCAAAACAACTATTGTAAAATAAATTTCAGAAACTAGAAGATAAACACTAACAAAATATTGTAAAAAAACCTATCAGCTTTTGTATTAAACAACCACAACAACTTTCATACTTTAGTAATAATTGAGAAAACAAAAAACACTATAACAAAAAAAATGAACGATATTAAATAATAAAACCAACGCCAATTTTAAGTTTATAAATACAAACCAATGATAAAAGAACCCAAAATTAAAAACACACTCACACACAAAAATGAATTCAAAATTCAATTAAGTTAAAGATAAAACATTATTACATAATAATAAAGAGGAAAACAGTTATTATTACTAAAATAAAATAAAAAAAATATTAAATAAAACTAAAACAAAGTTATCGATAAGAAAAAAAACTAAAACCAAGTATAAGAAGAACAAAACTTAACAAAAAAAAAACTAAGCAAAGAAACACACGTCGTAATGTTAACTACAATTAAACAAAACAAAATAAGGAAGTAATTATAATATAAATATTAATAATAATAATAAAAACAAATATTATTTACAAACAAACAAAAATAAATGTATATTAAAAAATAAAAACACAGATCAAATAAACACAAAAAAAAATCAAACTGGAATATAAAAAGATAATATTGAAGAAAATGGAAACCTTTTTTGTTTGCAATAGTTTTTAACAAACCAGGCGCCGTTATCACAAAAGTAATTGAAAATTAAATTATTTCTTTTAGTTAAAACACATTGGTATAGCAAACAAGTTCAATTTCCATGGCGCAAGTTTGGCCTTGAAAAACCCAAGAACAAGGAAATTCTAGTATTGTTTTATTCCACTAACATTGGTCGAACAAAGGCAAGATCGGAAAGCCCAGAACTCTATATAGATATATGTACGAGTATTCCGAAAAAAAGAAAATATATATACAATGTATCATATATATAAACCAAAAAGAAAATTATCAAATGATTTTTGAAAAACCCTAAATAAAAAGCCATTATCAAACTGAAAATTTGTTGTGTTATTTCTTTCGAAAGGTTAACTATCAAAAGATTCTTTGGGCTAAACACTTTTTACTACTTCAAAAGAGTCTTTGGGCTAAACACTTTTTATAGTAGGGTTCCACAGTTGGCACACCAAACTGTATGTGTGTCTTTCCTTACCCTCTTGTTTAAGGGACACTTCAAAAGAAAATATCACTTCGTCAATAAAAACGTTGCAACGTTCGACCTTCTCTAGCTTATGCACTCTCCATCTACGAGGGCGGTTCGGAAACTTCTTAGCCTAGCACAAGAAGTTGGAAACTTCCATCTCTGCTATGAACACATGTTAAATTTTGTTTCGATCTGACAACTCCTTCATATAGAAACAGGTGTTCACAAAAGACGCATCCGCGATTTTTTTACAATGGAAAAATTAGAAATGCGTGGTGTCATTAAATATTTACATAAAAAAGGTTTATCGGGACAAGAAATTCATAATGATATGGTGAATGTGTTAGGTGGAAGTGCTCCTTCATATGCAACAGTAAAAAAATTGGGTTGCTGAATTTAAACGTGGTCGTACAAGCATTGAAGATGAACCACGTAGTGGACGTCCAAAAACAGCAACAACAACAGAAATTGTAGCCAAAGTGCATGATATGGTATTAAATGATCGACGAATAAAAGTGCGTAAAATAGCTAACATCATGGGCATCTCAAATGATCGAGTCCATTTAATTTTGCATGAAGAACTACAGATGAAAAAGCTTTCTGCAAGATGGGTGCCGCACTTGTTAACTGTCGACCAAAAACGCATAAGAATGAACATTTCTCAAGCTTGTTTGGATCGTTTTCAGCGAAATAAAATGGATTTTAAGCGTCGTTTCATAACTGTTGATGAAGCATGGATCCACCACTATACTCCCGAGACAAAAGAACAATCCAAACAATGGACTGAGGCTGGAGGAAGTGCCCCAAAGAAGGCAAAAACAATTCAATCGGCTGGTAAGGTTATGGCAACGGTTTTTTGGGACTTCAAAGGTATTTTATTGATTGACTATCTGCAAAAGGGTAAAACAATAAATTCAGAGTACTATTGCAACCTGTTAGATCAATTAAATGTACAAATTCGAGAAAAACGTCCTGGCTAACAACACAAAAAAATAATTTTTCATCAAGACAACGCACCAGCGCACAAGAGTGTTTTAACAATGGCTAAAATCAACGAATTAAAGTACGAGTTGCTTGACCACCCACCTTATTCTCCTGATTTAGCTCCCAGTGACTTTTACCTGTTCCCAAATCTAAAAAAATTCCTTGCTGCCAAGCGTTTTACCTCAAATGAAGATGCAATTACAGTTGTAAACCACTATTTTGAAGACCTTGAGGAAAACTATTTTAATCAAGGGATAGAATTGCTAGATAAGCGTTGGACTAAGTGTATTGAAGTTTCAGGAGATTATATTGAAAAATAAAAATATTTTTGAAAAACGAACTATTCTCTTTCATTGATAGGCTAAGAACTTTCCGAACCGCCCTCGTATAACTCTGGAGTTTGAGTTTAATACTGGAAGTACAAGGGCTGCCATATGTGAGGCGCAAAATAGAAAGGGACCTAAGGGTAAAAACCAGTTTTGTTCAGGAAAGCCATTTTAAAGATTTAAATACGTGTATCTTTGGTGTAGAATCGTCGACTTCACTTTCATAAAACGCCCATATCTCTGGGAGGGAACATTTCTGGGGCATGGCATCGGTCTCATTCGCCTTATAATGAAAGTGCTAATATTTAACAACAAAAATGGTTTTATTGTTTTTCAAAGTATTCTACAGCCTGATTTATACACTTTTGCATGCGCTCAAACCTATTGTCGAAGCACTTTTTCCACTCCGATTGAGACACCTCCAAAGCATGGTTTTTGAACGCTTCTACAGCATCTTCTGGCGACGAAAATCATTGACCACGAATTTTTTTCTTGATGTGTGGGAATAAAACAGAAGTCATTGGCTGACAAGTCAGGGCTGTACGGCGGATGACCCATCAATTCGACGTTTTGGCCGGTCAAAAAGGCGCTGGTTTGAGTCGATGTGTGAAAACTCGCATTGTCATGGTGCACAATGATTCGTTTTCTCTTGTTCGTTTTTCGAATTTCTCCCAAGACTTCAGTCAAACAAGTTGTGGTGTACCACTCAGAATTGACCGTCCTACGTTGCTCAAGCGGAGCAGTCGCCACATGACTAGTTTTGCCTAAGAAACAGGCAACCATTTGCTTCGAAGTGCTTCTTCCACGGACAACTTTCGTTGGATTTGGCACGTCTTCGAAGACCCACACGGTCGATTGATGTTTTGTGTCGGGCCCATACGCATAGATCCATGATTCGTTACCTGTGACGATCTTATAAACGTCTTTTGAAGAACCGCGATCGTTGTTTTTTTTTAACTTTCTTTGGACCAATCGACAAGAGCATTTTTTTAAGCGGATGTCAAATTGTGCGGGATCCAACGAGAACAAACGGCCACCTGGCCGTAAAAGGAGTTCATGCATTATCGAATGTATGCTGGTGGAAGAAATGCCTAATGATGCTACTATCTCTCGGTATGTCACATGACGATCTTGCATTATCAGTTCACGCACGGCATCAATGTTTTCTGGCACATTGGCCTTTTCTGGACGACCTTCGAGCGTCGGCCACGGCTGAATTCATTAAACCAGTTTTTCACAGTACTTAAGGATGTTGCTTCATCGCCATACAAAGATTTAAGTTCATCGACGCACTCTTGACGTGATAATTCACGTCGTAAATTGTGAAAAATGATCGCACGAAAATGTTCACGAGTTAATTCCATTTTTTTGCCGAATGACTTCGTTTTATTCCCGCACATCAAGAAAAAAATGCGTGGTCAACGATTTTCGTCACCAGAAGATGAAGTTGAGCCGTTCAAAAATCATGTGTTGGAGGTGTCTCAATTGGAGTGGAAAAAGTGCTTCGACAATTGGTTTGAGCGCATGAAAAAGTGTATAAATCAGGCTGGAGAATAATTTGAAAAACAATAGTACCATTTTTGATGATAAAAATTCGCATTTTCATTATTAGGCCAGAAATATATAGCAGCCCTCGTATGACTATTTGACTAAAATAATAACATAACATTTGAGGGCGTTTAGTGAAAAACATTTGTGGACGTAATAACATTTGTGGACGTTTAGTCGATAACATTTGTGGACGTTTAGTCAGGTTATTGATATTTTGTGAAATGGATATTTTGTGACTTTTAAGCAGAAGATGCATTTTAAGTTTGATTTGCATTTTCCGATCGGTACTCGCTTATGAAACGAGTAAGTGGTCGCTAAGGCGATTACTGCTAAATTTTACACAATATGTCGCTCCTTGAACTAAAAACATAAATTCAATTAAACATATGTGTGAGGGAGCTATATCTAAATCTGAACCGATTTGCTTCAATGTCAGTAACGCCCTGGCTTGACCAAAAAATCTTACTTGAGCTTAATTTCAGAAGGAGTGGATGTAAAGCCACATTTAATCTTGACAGATATGTTCATTCGATTTTATGTCTTTGGATCTAGTAGCCACCAGCGAGGGCACTTCAACAATTCTGTGACTTTTCGAATAAAACACAGCTTTTTTTTCATCTAAAAAACCAGTTGCCATCACCTTCTTTGCCGACAAAGTCACCATGGCCTTCTTTGGAGCGGGTTCGCCTAGAGAAACCCATTGTTTAGACAGCTGCTTGGTCTCTGGCGTGTTGTAATGGATCCTCGTTTCATCCTCAGTAACAAAACGCAGCGAAAACTCATTCGAATTGTGGTTAAACAATCCTTTGAAGTTGCCACACGATTACGTTTATTGGCAATTGAGAGCTAACGCGGCACCCATCTTGCAGACAGCTTTCTTAAACCCAACTGATCATGTAAAATCGATACCACAGTGTCATATGAAAAGCGTATGACATCAGCAATCTCACGCACTTTTACTATTTGATCGGCCAACACCATATCGTGGAGTTTTTCGACATTTTTGGGTGTATTGACCTCGATTGGTCGTCAAGAACGTTCAGCGTCATTTGTACTTGTGCGAGCACAACGAAAGTCAGTAAACCACTTTTTTACCATTGAAATTTATGAAGCTTTTCCTTTTTAATTTAATGAGCTTTAATGAGCACTCCAAATCCATTTTTTTTTCCCCTTTTTCACAAAATCCACGAGGGTGTATATTTTTAACAGCGGTTAAACACACACAAAATGACGGAACTCTTTTAAAATTTGACAATAGTCTACTAACAGATGGCACTTGCTGGGAGCAGTGTTGCATTTCATAGAACTACGAGGAAAGTTGGAAAAGTCGCGGAGTTATTGATATGCTTTCGTATTACATCTTATCTGGAGGAAATTTGGCACGAGTTACTTTTATGGACCAGGGAAGGGCGCTATTAAAAATTAAGAAAATCAGTTTGGATTTAAATAAAGCTCTTACATATATGTGACAGCGCATAGAGCAAGGGACCTAAGGGTAACAAAAAATCAATTTTCACTTTCTTTTTTTTTATGTGGACAACATCTGAGCATCGAATGAGACCGCTCCCATGCCCCAAAAGTGTTCCCTCCCAGAGATATGCGTGTTTTATGAAAGTGAAGTCGACGATTCTATACCAAAGTACACGTATTTAAATTTTTAAAATGGCTCTCCTGAACAAAACTGGTTTTTACCCTTAGGTCCCTTTCTATTTTGCGCGTCACATATAAGTATGTTCATCTGTTATTTTGTGCTTTTAACTCTAGGAGCTAACTCTTAATGCTACTTCGAGCAGTTCGACCGGTATGGCTTTAATGACACGCGTAATGTTGGCTTCCAAAACCCGAATCGTAGCTGGTTTGTCAGCACAGACTTTGGACTTTAGGTGACCCCAAAGAAAAATTTCTAAAGGGGTGATATCACTCGATCTAGGCGGCCAACTCAACTGTACAAAACGTGAAAGAAGCTGCTCTTCGAAATATTTTTCAATAGATCCATTGTTTGAGCAACTGTATGGAAAGTGGTACCGTCCTGTTGAAACCAAGTATTGCCAAGATTACGGGCTTCAATTTCAGGTAGCATAAAGATCGATATCATGGCGCGATAGCGAGCACCACTCACGGTTACGCTCCGGCCATCATCATTTTTGAAAAAATAGGCACCGATGATTCCACCAGCTTATAAACCGCATCAAACCGTGGTTTTCACTGGGTATAATGGCAGCTCTTGGCCCAAATGCGGCAATTTTGTTGTTGTTGTAACTACAATATATTTATTTTCAAGTCTTGGAGGTCTATGGAGGATCTGCTTCGATATCCAGGTGGAGGAAATGCGCCATTTGAACTGGATGCGTCCACAGAGAACTGGGGGTCAGCTGACTAGGCTTGGCCGGAAAAAATGTGTTTTTTTTTTGGCAATTTTGTTTATTGACTTTGCCGTTGAGCCAGAAATGGGCCTCATCACTGAACAAAATTTTGGTCGAAAACAGCGGATCTTCCCGTTTCTCACCGAAGGCTCATTTCCATAATACAGTTGCCAACATTTGAAGGTAATTATTTTCAAAAAATAAATGCCATAAAATTTAATTTCGAATTACCAATAAAGATTTTTTTGTTCTGAAAAATACCTCTAGGGTGATCCTATACTTCAGATTTTGTGTCTTTACCTCTAGAAGCCTCACATTGCATCCAATCTTAATGAAATTTGGCACAAGACGGTCTCTTTGGAACTAGAGGAAGTCGGTTCAGATTAAGATATAGCTCCCACATATATGTTTAACCGATTTTAACTAAAAAAATGGAATTTTAGCTGTTACTTACTTGTTTAGTTTCATACTTCCTTGCTATGGTAGTTGAAAAAGGTTCAATTTTGTAAATCCCGTCATCGACATGGCGTTTTTGTTCTGTGGAATAATCATTAATGTAGGTATTTCAATTATAAAGTTTGAAAATTTACTAACTGTGAACACTTTTCTCCACTTTATCCGTCGTTATTCATAGGCCAGGAAACAGATTTTCTATCCTTGCATTTGTAAACCGAACCTCGTTGAATTAACTGCCGCCTTGAGCAACGAGCAAATGTTCGTAATGTCGCCAATGTCATAGCCATGATTGATAGATAAGTTAACAAACTAATTCAACACAAATCACTTTATTTTCTTCATCAATTCCATCAGAGAAAATTGTGACAAATGTAAATGTGTGGGTAGCTGTGTGGGTGCATCTGTGTGTGTGTGTGCTAGTGTAGTGCGCCAGCATCCAGAATGTCTCCATCATAATACACTCAAGACAAAGTAGATATGTACGGATGTTTACGAAATGCAACAACGATCACCCACTCAAAAAGTATAGACTGAAATCGACAAGAGAAAAAAAGACTTTAGAGTATCTTTTGGAATGTAAACTGCTTCAGATACTTACAATCAAAATCGTAATCACAAACACACATACGTTGGCAATAAGTATATGAAGGCTTCAGAACGGGGGGAGTGGATAAACAAAGTGTAATGCAATGTTGTTGTTGTTGTTATTACAATAATATGTAAAGTATTGATATGGTCTATGGGGGATCTGCTTCGACATCCTGGTGTAAAAAACGGGCCGTTTAAACTGGATGCATCCAAAGAGACCAGGGGGTCAGCTGAATGTGAATATGTGTCTTTGCTTGTATTACAATATTGTTGTTCTAGCGGCTCATGATGCTCAAGGGTGACTGCCTTTGGCCGAAGAATCGCAGCTTTGGGTCAATCCGGTACTTAGAGCCGCCTGTCGTGGTATTAAAATGTATTTTTTCGCGGTGTACTTCACAGGATACTTGTGGGATAATTTTTAAAACACTTTATACATCTCAGATCCTGTGCTCTTATTGAATTTACACACTCGGCTTTGTTTTTTCTCTCCGATCGCTTCATATTGCTTGCATGTGTTGTAGCCGGGCATGCAAGTATTTCTGTCGTCCTTTTGTATTTCTTACTTTGCCCTGTTCAACGTAGAACAAGAAAAGACTATTTTGCGATTACAAAATGTTCCGAGAAGCGGAAATGTACATACAAAAGTTTATTTTCTTTACTTTAAATCATTCTTAATGTTTGCATTTAAACTTAAGATGACGATGGAGGTACGAGAGAAGCATAGCAGCGGTAGTACATGGCGAAGACGCAATGAAACGCATGTGATCTGCAAGGAGAAGAAAATTTAACAACGATGATACAGGGTGTTCCATGGCAACCGTATGTGTGCATCTACAGGGTAGATCTGACAATGTCATACTAGTTTTGGTAATTTCGAATTTGTATGGTTTATATTTTTGAGACTAAATTAGGTTGAAGGTCCCTAAGCACATTTAAACATGGACATATTAAATGGGTACCAACAACAATAAAATTTTCAAACAATTTCAAATATGGCCTTCTTTTTTAATCTAGGTAAAATATGAGCCCGTTCAAGGAGTTAAAACCCTGCTTTCAATTAGCATTTCCGCACAACCGGAGGTGAAGTACGTATGCAACAAAGTAAGCCATGTCACTCTTAATCTTTTGTACTAGTTTATTTTTAAATAAAAAAGAAAGTTTTTTTTAAAACAAAAAGGTCTCGAACCAGAATAAAAACTGTTTAAGTCATAATATGTGACGCGCAAAATAGAAAGGGACCTAAGGTTAAAAATTAGTTTTGTTCAGGAGAGCCATTTTAAAGATTTAAATACGTGTATCTTTGGTGTACCATCACTTTCATAAAACGCGCATATCTCTCGGAGGAAACACTTTTGGAGCATGGGATCGGTCTCATTCGATGCTCAGATGTTGACCACTTCAAAAAAAAGAAGTGAAAATTGATTTTTTACCCTTAGGTCCCTTTCTCTATGCGCTGTCACATATAAGTAATGATAAAAGACCTTATAAATGTAAACAAAACCCTAATGTATAACGCATTTGTGGCTTTCAACGAAAGCCCATGCGAAGCGGAATTGGTAGAAATGATATTGAGCTAGGAAGATTACTCTTCGCAGAGTTCGAAGACTATACGCAAAGGGTAATTCTCATTAATCATAGTGAGACTCTCGTATAAGTCATTGGATTTGTAGCCGAAGTAATCGTTGCCAGAGACTGCTGAAGAAACACCTTGGCGGGTTTAGAAACAGCTGTACAGTCTGCCTGGCAACCGTAGCCAATAAATACATTTCACCAATTCTGAAAAAGAAGCAACAAAAAAGGTCTCGAATCAGAATAAAAACTGTTCAAGTCATAACAAATGAAAAAGAAACAACAAAAAGGTCTCGAACCAGAATAAAAACTGTTCAAGTCATAAAAAATTAAAGCTCTAAACGCAGCAAGTGATTTTGTTGCATTCTAAAGGCTAGAAATAGAGACAATTACTTCAATTCTGATGGGGGAAAATATTTTCCATTCCTTGTAAAAAGGCTTAAGGGGAAAATCGAGTTTTTACTTTTAACAAAACCCAACAGTTGGTTTTTTTAAAACACGGGTTTTAAAACAAAACCGAAATGGCGGTTTTCTGAAATCTACGATTTTTGACTCAAATTAAATCAAATTTTGCTACGAATGTAAATGATGGATGATCCAAGTAGAGATAATTTTTTCAATAGCCTTTTTTGGCAGATCATGTCTGAGTCGTGTCATGCTGTCATGTTATTTTTGTTTAATATTGGTTGGCATTTCATCATGGAAAGACTTACTCCTGAACAACGTTCAACTTTGTTACAAAAATTCACGGGAGTTCTGTGAGGAATGTGTTTCGTGCACTTCGTTCAACTTATGTTCAACATAATCGGCCTACTAAGCGAACTATTCGCAACACCATCACCTATCTTGAGACCCAGCATTCATTACTGGATAATATTCGACGGAATAGAGACCACGTCCAGCACGCAGTGAAGAAAATGTAGTGGCCGTAGCTGAGAGTGTACACTAAGACCGTACAGAGTCGATTCGGACTGACGTATGGAACGACTTGGCGCAATTTACGTCGAAATCTTGGATTGAAGGCGTACAAAATACAGCTTGTGCAAGCACTGAAGCTGCTTGACGTTCCCAAGTGACATCGCTTCGCTCTATGGGCTCTTGAAAAGTTCCAAGAAGATCCGACGTTTTCGAGCTGGCTTAGTGGGTATGTAAACAAGCAAAATTGCCGCATTTGGACGAAGAGCAACCAGAAGAGGTTTAAGAGCTGCCACTTCATTATTTTTTTGATTTTATACTGAATTTTTTCTAGTAGTTTATGATGTTCTGTTTAACATTTTGATGCATATTGGAATTTAGCTTTAATAGGCCCCAATGGGCTTCGAATTACATGTCAATAAAGAAATGAAAACAACGGTTTGGTGTGGTGAGCCGGTGGAATCATCGGTCCATATTTCTTCAAAAACGATGCCAGTGAGAACGTCACCGTCAATGGCGACCGTTATCGTGCCATGATAACCGACTATTTGTTGCCTGAAATTAAAGCTCGTGATCTCGGCGACATTTGGTTTCAACAAGAGGGCGCCACTTCCCACACATCGCATCAATCAATGGATTTATTGAGAGAACACTTCGTTTTGGGCCGGTCGATTGGCCACCAAGATCGTGTGATATCACACCGTTAGACTTTTTCATGTGGGCATATGTAAAGTCTAAAGTTTATGCGGACAAACCCGCATCGATTCAGGCCTTGAAGCAAAACATCATGCGAGTCATTCGCCAGTTACCAGTTGAAATGCTCGAACGAGTCATCGAAAATTGGACTCAACGCATGGACCATCTGAGACGTAGTCGCGGCCAACATTTGATAGACATAATCTTCAAAAAATAATTGCCAAAGAATGTTCTTTCAAATGATAATAAACATTCCCCATTCAATTTGAATTTTCTGCGTTTTTTTCTTTAAAAAAAGCAGGGAACCTCGAAATGGATCACGCGTTATATGGTAATTCTAATGTTTTGGCTAAGATTTAGGACGGACGCATTGGCCGAAAGGGGCCAAAGGACGGACCAGTTTTTGTGCTATATAGCGTAGGGATGTTAAAAGGTATATATGGTTCAGCCTGGCCTGTTGTTTCTCTTTTTTTTTTGATGGCCTTTTAGGCATGGGCTTTCCTATGACCCCATTTTAGGTCACTTCTCGTTTTTTGTGGCTTGTGGGGGCCGTTGTTACCAAATCACTTTTTATTGCTATACCTTAAGCAGAATTAAGGGAAAGCGGTTCAGATTTAGAAACATTACCTACCACACATATCGGGTGATCAATCTAGAGGTATTTTTTATATAAATTCAAATCATGTGTGGAATTTTTACTGTCCATTCAAAAGAACATTGTATGCCATTTATTTTTAAATATAATTTCCTTTAAATGTTGCCCGCAATTACGCCTCAGGTTGTCCATTCTGAGGGTTTAATTTTGTATGACTCGTTTGAGCATTTCGACCGGTATGGCGTTAATGACACGCGACATGTTGGCTTTTAAAACCTGAATCAAGCTTGGTTTGTCAGTACAGACTTTGGACTTTACGTAGCCCCAAAGAAAAAACTCTTAAGGTGTGATATCACACGAGTTAGGCGGTCATCACTAAAAAATTAGCTGCTCTATATCCATAGATTCATTGTTTGAGCCGATGTATGGCAAGTGGCAACGTTCTGTTGAAACCAAATGTCGTCAAGTTTGGGGGCTTCAATTTTAGGTAGGTAAACGTCCGATATCATAGTGAGATAGCGAGCACCATTCACGGTTACGTTCCGGCCATCATCATTTCTGGAAAAAATATGGAACGATGAGTCCACCGCCCCATAATAGAGCTGAAAAACTATCGATAGTTCCAATTGCAGAACAGAATTTTTAAAGACAGAGCAGTACTTTTAAAAGTTCTCCGAATTGTTGTCAGTTAAGATGTCTTATTTACGCCACTATCCTTAAAGCCTATCAAGGCTTAGTTCCAAAACACATTGTATCAGTGCTTAAATCTCAAGGCATCTCTTATAAACTATTGTTTAGCTTAAAATTATTGGCTAATCCAATAATTTTTGTTGAGTAACAGAAGCATATCAACATTTTTGGACTTCAAGCAAGTTTTTCGGTCAGAAATTATAGAGCCAGCTTTGCTGAACATTCCTTCATATTCCGTAGAAATTGCAGGAATGCTTAAATATCTTGTGGCACAGGTTTTTAGTGTTGTCATCTCGTTGGCATGACCGACAACTTAACTTTAGATTTACCTACAATAAGAATTAGAATAAGAATTAGTTAATAATTTTTATATATATGCAAGTGAAGATATTTGTACCGATACTAGCGATATCATTAATAACAATCGATGCTGGCGCCAAAACTATGGATAATATCGATAGTTTTACAGCTCTAGCCCATAAACCGCACCAAACAGTTGTTTTGTTCTGGGAATAATGGCACCTCTTGAACCGCTTCTGGTTGCTCCTCGCCCTAAATGTGGCAATTTTGTTTATTGGCGTTGCCGTTAAGCCAGCAACGGGCCTTATCACTGGACAAAATTTCGGTTGAAAACAGCGCATCTTCTTCGAGCTTTTAAAGAGCCCAAACTCTGAAACAGCGAAGCGCAGGAACGTCGTTAGGTTCCAATTCCTGTACGAGCTGTGTACGCTTTTTAGCCAAGATCCTTCCGAAAAGTGCTCCAAGTTGTTTCATATGACAAGCTAAGTAAGAACGGTGCCGAATCGATTTCTGTGGGTTTTCACGTATACTCTTAGCTACTGCCGCTATGTTCTCAAATATCGTGCTGAATGTGGTCTATTGGGTCGAGTATTATCCAATAATGAAATTTCGGTTTCAATCTTGGCGATGGTTATCCAAATAGTGCGTTCGGTAGGCCGATTATGGCGACCATAAAAAGGTCTAAAAACGTTTTTCACCGAACGCTCATTTCCATTATTCAGTTGCACAATTTGGAGACGTTGTTGAGGTGTTAGTCTTTCCATGATGAAATTGAAAACAATACTGAAAAGAAAAAAAATAAGTTTAACATAACTCAAACGTAATTTGTGAAAAAAAACTTTTGTAAAAAAAATACCTCTAGATTGATCCGTTATATTCAGCCGATTTCTTTAGTAGTCTTTATTTGTAGGAGCCCCATATCAAATCCAATTTGTATGAAACTTGGCACTGTTTATATCGATCTATTACTAAGCACCTCAGATAAAAATATATCATATCGGATCTAGTTTTGATATAATACAAAGGTCTCCTACGATAAAATACAACTGCTCTTGAAACCCCCCTTATTCCGATATTGATTAAATTTCCTGATTAAATTTTTCCACGAAGCTGAAAACTAAATTATTGTAGCAATTTGTCTTTAATTCCGAAACCACAATATTGAGATATAGGGAAAGAAAATTCAGACTATCAAAACAAGGACATATGGGTACCAAAAAATAATGAAGTTGCAAGCAGAAAAAAAGTATGGTTGTGGTGACAATATTCGAAGAGGATAATACTATTGTTGGGTATATGGTTGTGGTACAAGAATATTATGATTCGCACAACAATAGTATGATTCAAATACAACCATACTATGATCCTCACAGCAATAGTGTGATTCACACATAACCATACTATGATCCCCACAACCATAGTATGCTCCTTACAACCATAGTATGTTTCACATACAACCATAGTATGATCCTCACAGCCATAGTATGATTCACACGCAACTATGTTATGATCCCTACAACCATAGTATGATCACAAACAATTATACTATGATCCCCAATATAATTTATTAGAATTTGTTTAAGTTGTCGACAATAGATTTGAATTATGAAAATTATTCAAAAATACATTAAATTCAAAATAATAGGAGTGATTTATTTCAAAGTAGAAAAAATAAGTTTAAATAAACGTAAGCGTTTTTGTTAAAAATATTTCAGTTAAACAAAGCCAAAGCAGCTTATTTTAAAAATTTAAATTTCGATAAAAAAAAGTACTATTATTGCATTAGTACTATTTTCCATTCAATAAATCTCCAAAAAGAATTCCTTCTCAGAGGCTCAGAGTTCAAGGGAGGGAAATAGAGTTTTCGAAGGAGATTAAATATCTGGGAATTATCCTGGATCAGAAACTGACGTTTAGAGCACACTTAAGTTCTGTATGTCAGAATGCCGTAAGGTGCGGACGTGCACTTTTCCCTCTTTTGAACAGAAAGTCTAAACTTAATCTCAGGAATAAACTGCTTTTATATAGAATGTGCTTCAGACCAATTCTGACATATGGGTGTCCGATCTGGAGAAATTGTGCTAAAACACACAAGAAACCTTTGCAAGTTATACAGAATAAAAACTTGAAAATTATATACAATTTGCCAAAAAGATTCTCCGCTGAAGAATTGCATAGAAGGTCTAGACAGAAAACGATTCAGATCTTAATAAATCACATGACTCTGACATTCAACGAAAAATGCAGAAGTTCTAATTACGTACATCTGAGAAGTTTGATTGATCAATAATCAACTCATTCTATATACAATTATAAAATGATTTAGCGGTTGGTTCCAAAACTTCTTATTAATAATTTTTGTGATATTAATTATAGGTTTTTTACTATCTTTTTCCTATCCTTATTTGAAATTTATTTATATGTCAACATTTTAAATGTAATTATTTGTTGAATTATCTATAAGATAAAAACTCAAAAACTTGTAAATAATACCAAACTTTGTAATATTGATAGAAAATAAATACATACATACATACATTCGTTCTAAAAAATAAATTTAAATAAAGAAAAATTACAATCATACATTATGCTTGCCGTAATCATATTATTGTTAACATTAATCGCAAAACACAATACTTTTGTGGCACCAACCATATTTATATTGTTGCTATAGCCATATTTTCCTTTTTAAATTTGGCAATAATACTATTGTTACATTTCAACAATATTAATATTGCAGCAATTATACTATTGTCAAAACTAAATTCATTTAACAATGCTATGGTTGCGACGAACATACTTTTATTGCGGAGAACATATTATTATTGCCGTGACCATGTAGTAACCATGTTTTTATCTCTGCGTGTGTCTTAAAAAATTAAACTATAACAAACTTTTTTTAAAAACTGGTTAAACTTAGAGCCCGGTCCCTAGACCCAATGGGTACTATTTTGTTTAAATGAAGTATGAAATGTAGTCGCCTACGCCCTACTTACGACTTTTTACTAGTCTCGAATTTAATTTAATTTGTATAGATCTTTTACTGCAGCGTTTAGTAATTATTGCATGACTCAAAGTCCACCCTGTAGCACATCTATCGGCGGTGATGTGTTTGCAGCACTCGTCTTCCACCTCCGATAGCTTATGTGCCGGTTTCAGCTTCATCTGTCACAAATACTAACGATGTGTGTGTGTGTTTTACAAATATCAATTTCCGTAAAATGCAATTCAATTTTAAGATTTTGCATCGCTCTGATACAGATATATAAAGAGGGGAGGTAACACACAGACACATCTACTTTATATGTAGAGTATCTGTACCAACAGATACTTGTTCACATCCTCCTTGAAGAGACAGGCGCGCACTGTCGCTTTCCCAGAGACATATTGACGCTTTTTCCATCCACACTCGACTGGTAAATAGGCAAAATGACGATATAGTTTATCAACAGATTCTTGTACACTTTAAGAACTGTTTGAAGTTGAAAACTGTAAAAGGTAAAGAAATTACTCTAAGGAAGTTTTGTGATTTTCCAACGATGGAGGTATAGTAAGTTTAAGCAGTTGTAACAGGTCATAAGTTTTTATGTTAGACCTCAAAGATAAATAACCTCTAATGGAAGGCCTTGTACTATATAAAGAAGATTTACTTACTAACTTAAGTCTCACAACATCCGATTAATGAATAAGGGAGAACTTCTCTGAAAACAGGGAACTGTGCACGATTCAATTCGTATAATCTCTAACCGGGACCTGCTGTTTAATTCCGGCTCTGATCAGCTAACGCATTTAATTAAGAAGTATTTATATGGCTTAGAGATAAATCTCTTACTTGTAAAGTCTTACCTGTCGCTAAAAAATTGTTAAATGTTCTTACCCGGAGTTGATGAGCCTAGGTTTACTGGACAGTCCTGCACACTTTTAACTTTTAAACACCGCGGCCTACTTTAACAAACAATTGGCCTTCATAAAACGATGACTTGGTTTTAATTATTATCTACAACAATTATCTACAACTTTTTTAGCTGTAATTTAGAAAATACCAATTGCAATTCACAAATTTCATTTTTAATTTAGAAATTCTATTTATAATTAAGAAATTCTATTTGAAATTCGAAAATTCGATTTGAAATTCAGAAATTCGATTTAAAATTTAGGAAATATCAATTGAAATTCTAAAGACATTAATTTAAATGCAATAGACATCAATTGAAATTCATAAAATTCCCTTTGAAATTCAAAATATTCCACTTGAAATTCAAAAGAAATAAATTGTAATTCGAAAGACAACAATTGAAATTTCGAATATTCCATTTGAAATTTAAAAGATTCCATTTGATATTCATAGAATTCCATTTGAAATTCATAAAATTCCATTTGAAATTAAAAAGGCATCAATTGATTATTTGAAATTCAGAATTTTCCATTTAAAAAATATTCCAATAAACATTCAAAAAACATCAATTAAAATTCTAAAGACACCAGCTAAAATTCAGAAAACTACAATTTACATTCATAATATTCCATTTGGAATTCAGAATATTCCATTCTAAAACTACAATTTACATTCATAATATTCCATTTGGAATTCAGAATATTTCATTCTAAAACTACAATTTACATTCATAATATTCCATTTGGAATTCAGAATATTCCATTCGAAATTTAAAAGGCTTCAATGGAAATTCCGAATATTTCATTTGATATGCAGAATAATCGGTGTGAAATTCAGAATATTCCATTTAAAATTCTGAAAATATTCCATTTAAAATTCAGATAATATCAATTAAAATTCAAAAAAATAAATTAATTTAAATTCAAAAGTTATAAATTGTAATTCAAAAGACCCCAACTTAAATTCAAAAGACATCAATTACAATTTATAAATTTAAATTTGAAATTTAAATTTAAAAAATATTCCAATAAACATTCAAAAAACATCAATTAAAATTCTAAAGACACCAGTTAAAATTCAGAAAACTACAGTTTACATTCATAATATTCCATTTGGAATTCAGAATATTCCATTCTAAAACTACAATTTACATTCATAATATTCCATTTGGAATTCAGAATATTTCATTCTAAAACTACAATTTACATTCATAATATTCCATTTGGAATTCAGAATATTCCATTCGAAATTTAAAAGGCTTCAATTGAAATTCCGAATATTTCATTTGATATGCAGAATAATCGGTGTGAAATTCAGAATATTCCATTTAAAATTCTGAATATATTCCATTTAAAATTCAGATAATATCAATTAAAATTCAAAAAAATAAATTAATTTAAATTCAAAAGTTATAAATTGTAATTCAAAAGACCCCAACTTAAATTCAAAAGACATCAATTACAATTTATAAATTTAAATTTGAAATTCAGAGAATATTTTATTTGAAATTCACAAGATTCTATTGGAAATTTAAAAAAAATCAATTAAAGTTCAGAACATTTAATTTGTAATTTAGGATAATCCGTTCAAAATTCACAAAATATTCTATTTGCAACTCAATACACATCATTTCAGGTAACACCAATTAAAATTCCAAAAACGTCAATTGAAATTCGAGAAACACCAACTAAAATTCAAAAGCCATCAACGGTAATACACAAAGTTTCATTTAAAATTTCAGAATATTCCTTTAAAAGTTCAAAAGACACTAACTGAAATTCGATATTTCATGGAAAAATCAAATAATATGTTTGAAATTCCGAATATTCCATTAAAAATTTTGAAAATATTTCATTTAAAATTCAGATAACATCAATTGAAATTTAAAAGGCACCAATTGAAGTTCAGAAAACTCCATTTAAAATTCAGAATAGTTTATTTGAAATTTAGAACAATCTATTTGAAATTCAGAACTGAAGAAATTAAAGTTCAGAAAACTCCATTTGAAATTCAGAATAGTTTATTTGAAATTAAAAACAATCTGTTTGAAATTCAGAATATTCCATTTAAAATACAAAAAATATTCCATTTGAAATTCAAAAACATCAAGTGCAAATTTTAAAGACACCAATTACAATTTAGAAAACTGCATGTGAAATTCAGATTATTCCATTTGGCATCAATTGAAATTCAAAAAACTAAAATTGAAATGAAGAAAAAAACCATTTAGAATTCAAAATATTCCATTTAAAAGTCGGGAAACGTCAATTGAAATTTAAAAGAACTCAATTCTAATCAAGAATATTTCACTTGAAATTCAAAAGACAAAAATTTAAATGGAATATTATGAATTGTAAATGGAATATTCTAAATTTCAATTTTTTAACTGATGACTTTTCAATTGGTGTCTTTTAAATATATGTTAATGTTTTCTGTATTTCAAATGGAATATTTTCTGAATTTTAAATGAATGATTCCGAATTTTAAATTGAAAATTCTGAATTTCAATTGATGTCTTTTGACTATCAAATGTAATTATTTAAATTTCAAAAGGAATTTTATGAATTTCAATTGATGTCTTTTAAATTTCAAATGGAAACTTAGAAATTACAAATGAAATATTCCTTATTTCAATTTACATATGTCTTTTAAATTTCAATTAATATCTCTTGAATATCGAATGGAACATTCTGAATTTCAATTCGAATATTCTGAATTTCAATCGAATGAAATATTCTAAATTTCAATTCGAATATTCTGAATTTCAAATGAGGTTTTCTGAATTTAAAGTGATGCCTTTTACATTTTAATTGATGTTTATTGAATTCCAAACTGAATATTTTTCGAATTTAAAGTGGAATATTCTAAATATCAATTGACACGTCTATTAAATATCAATTCATGCTTTCTAACTTAAAATGGAATGTTCTGAATTTCAAATAGAATATTCTAAATTTCAAATTATCTCTTTGAAAATTCAAATGGAATATACCAATTTCAAATGGATACTTTCTGAAATTAAAATGGTATCTTTTGAATTTTAAATGGAATGTTCTGTTGTCTTTTGAAAATCAAATAGAATATTCTGAAATTCAAATAGAATATTCTGAATTTCATACTGATGTCTGAATGTCAAATGAAATATTTTGAATTTCAAGTGGAAATCTTTCTGAATTTCAAATTTAATCTTTTAAAATTCAAATAAAATATTCTGAATTTCAATTAATGTTTTTTGAATATCAAAATGGAATTTTTTGATTTCAATTGACGCCTTTTAAATTCCAACTTTAAAATTATAATTAATTTCTTCTGAATTTCAATTTGTTTTTTTTTCAAATTAAATAGATGTTTTTTGAAATACAACCAGAATTTCTGAACAGCAAATGCAATTTCTGAAATTCTTTAGATATTTACTGAACAAAAGTTGGAAAAAAGTGTGGTATCATTTTGCTGTCCATGTCCATAGGGTGCTTCAAATAACCCTTATTCCTATTGGCCACCATTTTCCTTTGACACAAAACATTTCCTTTGCCAAAAGCGCGGTGTATGAATGCACTTGTAGATGAAGTCATCTATTTACTTTCCATTGAAGTTATATTCCTTTGAACTCTGGTACACAAAAAATTAAAAGACACACAACAGTGAAAAGAAAACTAGGGGTCATGGATTTCAATGAGGGGTTCGTCACGGGTTAACCATTTAAGAGGCGTTGAGATCGGATGTGAAAGTGACACCACAGAAAGCGCTTAACAAACTTTAAGGCATTATAGTATCCTGATATATGCAATAAGAGCTGTTTATAACGATTCAAAAGTAGCATTATCGTTTTCTAAGGTAATCGAAGAGTGCTCCATGCGAAAGGGTTTCTGCGTTATGGCTAAAATTGTGGACAATGTTACTATTGAGCCGAATGTGCCACAAAAAGTATAGTACAGGCAATTTACGATAGATATGCTGCCGTGGTGTGATGGAAGTGTGCACGACAATCATGCCAGTAAACTTAGATTCGACCACGGGTAAGAACATCTAACAATTTTTAGCGTCGAGTTTCCTCCTCGTAAATTCCGGCGACTATAAGAGTAAGAGATATTTCTCTAATCTAAGGAAAAAAACCTTTCTATTAAAAACAATAGCCGTTTAGAGCCGGCGTTAAACATTAGGTCCCGATCAGTAAGTAAAAGAATTGATTTGTGCACAGCTCACTGATTTGAGAGAAGTACCCCCTTGTTCCTAAATGGAATGTTGTGGAACTCAGTGATTAAGTACTTTGAATAAGTCAAAATTTCCTCTAGAATCTAAAACTGTTTCCCGGTCTCAGGAGCGAAAAATATCTTCGTTGTAAAGGTGATTAAAGAGTTTTGGATTGCACATTAGCGATGCACTGATGGATTGCACTAAATCTTGGCACTGCTCATAGATTTATTATCTAAACGGTGATCAATATGGAGGTATTTTTTCAATAGGGTTTTGTTATACAGATTACGCGTGAGTTTTGTTTAACATTATATTTTTTTCTTTTTAGTGTTGTTTGCCAATTTTATAATAGAAATATCTAACGATGTTCCAGATCGTCATCGTTTCAGTGTTTGGACTCTTTAAACGCTTGAAGAAGATCCGCTGTTTCAGTGTTTGGACTCGTCGCCGTTTCAGTGTTTGGACTCTTAAAACGCTTGTAGAAGAACCCCCGGTTTCGACCAAAAATTTTCTTCAGTGATGAGGCCCATTTCTTGTTCAATGGCAACGTTAATGAACAAACTTGCCGCTTTTGGGCTAAAGAGCAACCAGAAGAGGTTCATTTTACCCAGAGAAAACCATGGTTTTAAAAAATTATGAAAGGCGGAACGTAACCGTGAAAGGTGCTCGCTAGCATGTCACGATATTGTACTTTTTGCTACCAGCATTTGAAGCCCGTATCTTGACGACATTTGGTTTCAACAGACCACTTGCCATACACCTGCTCAAATAATTGAGAGGTCATTTAGAAGAGCCGGTAATTTGACGTTTGGGACCGGTGATTTGGCCGCCTAGATCGTGTGATATCACACCTTCAGACTTTTGTCTTTGGGGCTACATAAAATCCAAATCTTTGCTGACAAACCAGATACGATTCTGGTTTTGGAAGCCAATAATACGCGTGTCATTAACGCCATACCGGTCGAAATGCTTGAACGAGTCATTTAAAATAAGACGCTCAGAATGAACACCCTGAGGCGTAGTTGAGGGCAACGTTTAAAGAAAAATATATATGTGACGCGCATAATAGAAAGAACCTAAGGTTAAAAACCAGTTTTGTTCAGGAGAGCCATTTCAAAGATTAGGTCCCTTTCTATTTGCGCTTAGAATCGTCGACTTCACTTTCATAAAACGCGCATATCTCTGGGAGGGAACACTTTTGGGGCATGGGGTCGGTCTAAAAAAAAGTGAAAACTTGATGAAAAGTTTTGTTCTGGAGAGCCATTTCAAAGATTAGGTCCCTTTCTATTTGCGCTTAGAATCGTCGGCTTCACTTTCATAAAACGCGCATATCTCTGGGAGGGAACACTTTTGAGGCATGGGATCGGTCTCATTCGATGCTCAGTTGGTTGTCCACATCAAAAAAAGAAAAAAAAATGAAAATTGATTTTATTACCCTAAGTTCCCTTTCTCTATGCGCTGTCACATATAATAAATGGCATAAGATGTCCTTTCGAATGGACAATAAAGAATCTTTGTATTGTTTTTATTTTGAAAGATTGATTAGATTGATCCCGATATCAGTCCGAAATAATGACAATCAGTCAAATTAATAAATGGCTGTGTTGTAACATAATGACCACGCTGCCGTTGTCATTTACTTATAATTAGGCAACGAACAATCATTAGATCTCTAAAGCCTTCATCCCTTTAACTCACAAATAGCCCCTGTAATGCCTCATATCTCTATATAGGAAGGCTGAGCATATAGGTGCCCAGGCACAGGGATTTACTGCAAAACTGATGATTCGGCTAGTAAGCGGACAACACTACGAGTTTTAGAAGAATATGCTAGTAAGTATAGATGCACTACGTTCCACAGGAAGGCTTTTATTCCGGCAGGAGTCGGTAAGGCTGTCCAATAAGCTATAGGCAGATCTACTTATAGATACCAGCTTTAGAGTACATAGACAAATGTAGTCCAGATACTCGTACAACATAAAAAGATCAAAATATTTCCTCGCACAAAAGAGAAAAAGACTATCCTCGACAGTGTCGGTTCGGATCGGACATTGTCTGATCGGACATTGTCTGTCCAGTCCACTGGCGAACACGCCAGGGGACTGGACATAGAGTACACGGACTTCTTCTTGCCATTGACAAATCTTGCCATGATATAACCTTAAAAGGTCAATATATCTCCTCGTACAAAAGAGGAAAAGACCGTCCTCGCTAGTGTCGGTTCGCATGCAACATCATCTGATTCGGATGAAATATTACCTTATGGGCGAATACGATAGTATGCTGGGCATCGAATACAAGGAGTTTTTCTTACCATTGACAATTCAAACCAAGATATAACCTTAAAAGGTCAACATATCTCCTAGCACAAAAGAAAAAATGGCCGTCCTCGCCAGTGTCGGTTCGGATGGGACATTGCCTGACTTGGTTGGGATATTGTCTAATTGGCGAACATGCTAGAAGGCTGGGCATTAAATACAAGGACTTCTTCTTGCCATTTACCTACTTAAAGCAAACGACGGCCAGGTGTACTGGGTCAGCATTTCTAGTAGGACTGACTGATCTTGCTGGTACAGATATTGCTAATTTTGTGAATCAAAGAGGTTAGTTCTAATGAAAGGCACCTTTACCAGTAGTAACACTAGGTATCCTGATTGTTCTATGTCCACTAACTCGCCTAAACTAAAGTTGATAAAATGGCAATCAGTTGAGCCGACCTACAAAAGTCCTTACCCATAGACGTCGTATCGTCAAAGCTGCACCGAGCTGGCAAAATGATCCATTTGTGTTCGAGGCACCAGCAGAGGATTGACATTATGGCCCATTTTACACCCCCTGGAAAATTTAATAAAAAAAATTGTTTTAAAATGATTGGTAATTTTTTGAGAAAGTTTCAAGAAAAATATGAAATTTGAACATTGAACTTGAACGTAATAAGTAGTGAAATATGTTGGCTATGGGTTTTCTTAAGCAGTCTTGGCCACAATTAAATAACTTATTCAGTTGTCTCATTCAAATGAATAACAATTATTCTTTAGCACAAAATTATATTCTTAAAAATGACTAATCATTTTCATATGAAGATATTTCAAACAAATTAAAAACATTTAACATATGAAGCAAAATTTACGAAATTTCTACAAAAATTACGAAAATTAATAAATTTCTTTGAAAATTACAAAATTTATACGAAAATATTACTAAAAATTACGAACAAAATTTTTACGATGACTTCATACAAAACAAGAAACTTTTCATAAAACATATGAAGAAACAATTACGAAATCTTTAAGAATCTTTTTTATTAAATTCGAAAAAGCTTTTTCAGCAAATACACGAAATGTACTAAAAACGTTTTTAATAATTAGCTGTCTGTACCCAGCATAGCCCGGGAAAATTTTAATAGATGATAATCATCTCAATATTATTTATTATGCCATATCAAACTGAGATTATTTTTCTCAATATTGTTAATATAAATTTAGTTTTTACATAAAATATCGTATAAACAAAATCTTCTTTAATTAATATATTAAATTTAGAAAAGGCCATTTGTGTAAACGATTTTGGCAGTTCCACTATTTGGGGCAAAAATTTATACACTTTTTTGTCACTTGCACATTTTAATCAAGCAACATACAGTTGTCCATGAGAAAAACATGGAGTTTGTAAATGTAAGCCAGCTATCTTTAATGTTTTTGGATTTGCTTATGGCAATAGTTTAAATGGGAATAAGAAATCTGTCAGTACGATGGTTATAAGCAGAATAAAAACATCTTTGCTGTTTGACTCTCTTGTCAATATAGTGACTCAAATAATATTGCGACTGAGATGTGTTATCCGAAGCCTCACGCAGAAAAAAAGTATGGCTGTGATGACAATAATTGAAGAGGATAATACTATTGTTGGGTGTATGATTGTGGAACAACAATATTATGATCCTCACAATAATAGTATGATCCTCACAATAATAGTATGATTCGAATACAACCATACTATGATCCTCACAACAATATAGTATGAACACAACTATAGTATGATTCACACTTAACCATACTTTGATCTTCACAACCATATTAGATTCTCACAACTAAAGTTTCACATACAATTATAGTATTATCCTCACAACCATGATTCACACCTAACCATAGTATGATCACACACAAATATGCTATGATCCCCAATATAATTTATAAGAATTGGGTTAAGTGATCCTCAAAATAATAGTACGATCCTCACAATAATAGTATGATTCGAATACAACTATACTATGATCCTCACAACCATACTATGATCCTCACAACAATATAGTATGAACACAACTATAGTATGATTCACACTTAACCATACTTTGATCTCCACAACCTGTGGCTGTGGTGACAATAATTGAAGGGGATAATACTATTGTTTGGTGTATGATTGAGGAACACCAATATTATGATCCTCACAATAATAGTATGATCCTCACAATAATAATATGATTCGAATACAACCATACTATGATCCTCACAACAATATGGTATGAACACAACTATAGTATGATTCACACTTAACCATACTCACAACTATAGTTTCACATACAACCATAGTATTATCCTCACAATCATATTTACCCAATACATGAATTCTCGTCATATCAGAAGTGGTTAAACCTTCGCGTATCTTTAGTCAGAAGTTTTTTTCTTTGGTATTTATTTTATATCGATGCATTTACGAGTAATTCTTTTATCTTATCGATACTTCTTCCTGTGCGTTAAGTTAGTTTTATTTTACGGGGTTATTTTACCTTTTTTCTGTTGTTGTTTATTTTTATTTTTTGCTTTTTTTCTTCCGTTTTGTTGACATCCATCTAGGATTTTCAAAAAGGAAGTTTTTCTTTTAGCATGGAGTGGTTTAAATAGTAAAAGTTTTCGTTTCCTTTTGAAAACTGGAACTCTGTGTGTTCGCTATTTCGTTTTACTTGAAAGTTATTCGGAAAGAAAATTTCTGTATGTTTGCGAGTATTACGAATTTCATTGAAACAATTTCCTTTCTTTGAGGGTCTCAAATGAAAAGAACAAATAAATCCACCGGTTGGTTTTATCGTTCGTTCAAAATGAAAAGAAACTGTAGCCGACAAAAAGCAATACGACTTTAAATAAATTACGTTTTATTTTTTGTTTGTTGCGTCTTTTTTGTATTTAATGTATTAATTTCGAATGTGGTAAAAGGTATGAAATGAGAGTGATGGTACGTATGAATTAATGACATACAAGAAAAGAGCGCCATCTAGTGTTAGCTTATTTCTGATGCCCTTTAATTTTAACATAAATAGTTTAAGTCCTTCCGCCCATAAGAAATCTGCTTAAATCCCTAGGTGTTCTAAACGAGTCATCTAACCTGAGTGCGTCCAAAGAGATCTGATTGAAAAAGGCTGGACATATCCAAAAGCAGTTGACACGCCCCTTTCTGGTAACTCACATTAAAATGCACCGTTTCGCCCACTTTTTTTATTCTTGAAGTAAGTTTAATGGTACTCACTCGATCTAACACAAAATCAATACCTAAGACCGCAATTATAAGCTTAACTTGGTGACTAGAAATTGGAATCATAGCCACGCCCCTTCTGATACCTCCCACTCAAATTGTCACCCAGTCCGTGAAATTCAGTTAAATTGCGAACTCCATTATATTTTTATGACAGCTTTATACACAGGTACGAAAAGAGTGAATGATACGCCCTATACGGATATCTCCAGTGCGAATAAACCATTCCGCCCACTTTTGGTATTCGCGTTATAATTTTAATGCTATTCATAGGATTCTGCTTATTATTAGTAATTAGAAAATAGAGTATAAATTAGACTACCTGTGCAAAATTTAGAGCCTTAGCCACGCCCCTTATTGCACCTTCCACACACATGGTACTATCCGAGCAAAGATTGGAACCCACATAACTTTTTCCCTAATGCATGCAATTCTCTAAAATGTTGTTTCCTGCGATAAATAGTTTTTCATCTTTGAATGCTCATAAGATGAAAGTGAATGCCACGCCCCCACTTTGGCACCATCACCCAGTCGACTGTTTACGAGATTTCAATAAAAATCGAAGATAAAAATATAAAGCAATGGGAGATGAGAGGAAGGCCAATTTAAGGTCCATATGCTTATACGACGGATAATGGTTTATGTTGTTATGATGCCACGCCCCATTTGAGCACCTTTCACTCAGTCGACACCTTATGAGATTTTAATAAAATCAGTACTTTTCAGGCAATGGAGGACGGAAGGAAGGCAAATTTTATTTCCAGGGTTTATGCAATTCGAATCAACCGACTGAAACTTTATTTCACCTTTGAATGTGCATAAGAAAAAAGTGAATGCCACGCCCCATTCCAGCACCTCTTACTCGGTCGACCCTTAACGAGATTTCGATATAAATCGGTAGTCTTTAAGCAAAGGGGCATGGAAGGAAAGCCCATTTAAAGTCCTTATACGGCTGAGGGAATATGTTGTTCTAATGCCACGCCCCGTTTGAGTACCTTTCACACAGTCGACGCCTTATGAGATTTTAATAAAATCTGTACTTTTCAGGCAATGAAGGACTGAGGGGAGAAAAATTTTGTTTTCATATATGGGAGGGTATATGCAAGTAGAATCTTTATTTCATCTTTGTATGCGCATAAGAAAAAAGTGAATGCCACGCCCCATTCTAGCACCTTTCACTTGGTAGACCCTTAACGAGATTTCGATAAAATCTGTATTCTTCAAGCAAAAGGGGATGGAAGGAAGGCCATTTTTTAAACTCCATATACGGGTGAGGGTTTGTGTTGTTATGATGCCGCTCCCCATTTGAGCCCCTTTCGCTCAGTCGACGCCTTGTGAGATTTAAATAAAATCAGTACTTTTCAGACAATGGAGGACGGAAGGGAGGAAAATTTAATTTCCATATATGGGTGAGGGTAGCTGCAACCGACTGAAACTTTATTTCATCTTTGTATGCACATAAGAAGAAAGTGAATACCACGCCCCATTCTAGCACCTTTCACTCGGTCGACCCTTAACGAGATTTTGATAAAATCGAAAGTCTTCAAGCAAGGGGGGATGGAGGGAAGGCCAATTTAAAGTCATAATACTGGTGAGGGTAAATGTTGTTATGATTCCACGCCCCATTTGAGCACCTTTCACTTAATAGAACCCTTACGAGATTTCGATAAAATCTGGACTGGGTGAGGGTATATGCAAGTCGAATCAACAGACTGAAACTTTTTTACTTGCCTTCATCTTTGCCTGCGCCAGTCATTGCCATAGCCATGGAAATTGTCATTGCCATTGTGATTATATGCCACTTTAAGTAAAATCACCCCCAAAGCATCACCCTTTCGGTAAGAAAATTACTATAATCAAATGAAATTGCATCAATTGGAGATTTGCATACCCAATTCCTTTCGTAGTACCTCTTTTTTAATCTATTAACTGAGAACAAAACTTTTGGACATGCAAGGCCTTTTAATTCGAAAAGAAAGCCCCCAAAAGAAAGGAAAAACAACTGCGTCTATCCATCGGCCACAAACACAACAAAGTCAGGGAAAATTGTAGCAAGTGTTTGGTGGTCCGCAGCAATTGCAGCCGCGAAAACGCTACGGAAAAAGAGCAATCAACAAAAGTTGAAGAGGTTTTATTTCTTCAGTTTTGCATTTGCCACCGAATAGCCCGCAGGGAAACTAAAACGGGCCCAGCACACGCATAGTGGCTCGTTTCGAACATTGGAGCTTTGCTATGCCGGCGTTAGAGCCCACACGTCTCTAGCCTCTGCTCTTTGGTTGGTTAGGCCGCTGCTCTGATCCAATCTATTGATAGTTTTATGACTGCCTGCGTCTGTTAAGGCAATCTTTGGAATTCCTTTAAATTGTTTTGTTTGTTTGTTGCCGCGTTTTCATTTTTCGCCCCTCCTGTGCTGATTGCCCGGCTTTTCCCAGCGTCGTGCCGGTTTTTGTTTCGACTCGTATAAGGTCCGTTTTGCAGGCAGTCACACCATGCCAGAGCACTAGCGTTCAATGGCATTGGCTTATTTCGTAATGATTGTTTTTTTTTTTGTATTGGCTTCTGGCTTGTTGTTGCTGTTCGATTTTATTATTTTTCATTGAGCGTTTATTGAATTTATTTTCATTATTTTCGGGTTTTTCCTTTTGCGTGCCCCCTTGCTCTCTCTCTTCTAGCACTTGTTGTTAAAGTTTAACGACATTTTGTAGGACGCGTTTGTTAGTGTTTTATCAGTTTTTTTCTTTATTTTCTTTTTTTATGTGTTTTCGACATATACGGTTTTGGCCTTAAGTCTTGACGTTGCGGAGGAAAATAAAATCAGCCGGTTTGTGTGTTCACTTTGAATTTGAAAATATTACAAGTGGCCGAGGTTTTGTGTGCAGGCGCTTCACTTGTGTGGCGTTAATGAACGAAAATTGTAACATTTTAAGCAAAACTTGTTAAAGAGATCAAGGAACAGCGCCTTTATGTTGTGGGTTTTTGCTATATGCACTGAGAGAAATCAAACGGATTCGAATGAAAAATCGTTGGTTTCTGCATGATGCTAGACAAGTAAAACAAATGTTTTAGAAGCCTATGAGATAAGAACGCCGAAGTTGCTGCCTTTAAATTAATATACACACAGAGAAAAATTTAGTTGGAAATCGGTAGGAACTACTGTGATTCATTTGCGATGGAGGTAACTTGGCTGCAATAACCAAATGTTTAAAATCGCAATTGATATTCAATATGAAATATCACATGATAAATACGATCATCGTATAGTATTCAGAGCTTATTGCTCAATCATACTAATAAAACGTGATAAAAGTATTTAATTAACACAACTGGTGGTTGTGGCAACTAATGGTTTTTCAAATATTTGTTGCTGTAGCCAATTTTTTTAAAGGATTATTTTTAAAATAGAAATAATACGGTTTTTACTGACTTTAAGCTAATCGATTTACCGTTTTTTTCCAGTAAAAATCATCTATCATCATTTCTATCTATTTCTCGTGTACTTCCGTATGAGTACTCTAAGTACTTTTTGTCTCTGACTTCAATTGTAATCTCAATCGAAAGAAGGCTGATTGGGATGTTTTTAGAAAAGCTACCAATTGCAACTTCAGCGATCTACAAATTCCCCAAGATATTCGGGAAGCTAAGAAGAAGTTCCGGACAATCATCAAAGCAGAAGCCACTCGCCAGAATACTTACTTCGTTCGAATACGTTAGTTACGACCGAATTTCCTATCAAAGGCAGCAGATGCCCTTGATGACATTCGTCGCTCCACCACTATTGACCCTAAAATTGCTCTACGCACAGTTCGCAGACTATATGCAAAGGGTAATTCTCAGTAATTCAATTGAGTCTCCCGTATAAGACATTTGATTTGTAACCGAAGAAAACGTTGCCAACGACTGCTGAAGAAAAAACTTTGGCGGGTTTAGAAACAGCTGCCAATACATTTCACCAATTTGTTTACGTTGATTCTAAAAAAGAAACAACAAAAAGGTTTTGAAACTGAATAAAAACTGTTGAAGTCATATTATAAAAGAAATTCTTAAAAAAAAAGAAAAATCTTTTAATTGGTTCTTAAAACTCAAAAATGTTTATCATCGAAATTTTTAAGAATTGTTTTCATATTTGCTATTAAAGGTTTTTTTTACTGGAAATAAATTTATATGAAATACAAGGTGGCATACGAATCGTGCTACAAAAACAAAACATATTGACTTTTTCTATGAGAGAAATCGGGTTATTTTTTATTTTATTTGGAAGGTTAGTATTGAGATTTATTAAAATGAATGCTTGGGATACCGAAAAAAGGATTTGAATCGTGTAACGGCACCATGCTTTGTAGTTCTGAATTTCCATTCAAAGGGAATTTAGGAGGGAGTTTGGCGCAACTCCCTCTAATAGATGGAGATAGATGGTTACTGCTTAACATGTTTGATGAATCTAAAAACATCTTACGAAGACCGTACCATTGATATCCCTTTGTTCGGAATCAAGATACTATCGCGACTGAAGCATCAACAATTCATGAAAATCTAAGCATTTCGACTCGAAACTTATCGTTCATTACAACGGATAATTCATGATGACATTAACTTCTTTCGGTACAAAGTCCAAATCATACAATGACCAAACTATAAACAAGTTAAACCCCGCTAGATTTGCCTATTCGAATGGAATTTTGCCAAACAAATTTTTGAAATGGAAGAAGACAACAGCTTGATAAATTGCTTGTTTATGTCTGATAAGGCCCATTTCGATCAAACGGCTATGTAAACAAGCAAAATTGCCTTAAATGAAGTGAATCTAAACCACAAATACGGCACTGCCGCCAAAACGAGCTACTGTGTGGTGCGCGGTTTCATCAAGCTGCATTGTGGGGCCATACTTCCTTGAAAAAATCGGTGTAAGGGTATGACTGTCAATGGGGATCGTTATTTAAAGATGCTAAAGGATTTTTTTACACTCTTTTTATGGGGTGATGTTAAGCAAGAGGGTACAGAACGAAACCAAGGACTTTGACTGAATTTCTAAAGCAGTGTATTTCACTCCTTCTGATCTTTTCAAAATCTATACGACCTACATCGGGCCTAAGAAGGAATACAACTCCCACATATGGACAGGGGCTCCAAAATCATCCTTGGAGCTAATTGACCATGTTCAAACGAGAGCGAGGGTGCTGATAGGAGACAGTGGGGTACGAAAGTTGCTATTTATATTTCAGGTTCGGCAATAAAAACCCAATAATTTATCACTAGAAACGGTTTTAATGCTTTTCAATATATTCTCCTTTAAGGTCCATACACTTTTGCATGCGCACAAACCAATTTTCGAAGCACTTTTTCCACTCTGATTGAGACACCACCAAAACATGAGTTTTGAACGCTTCAAAAGCTGTTTAGGGCGATGCATATAGTTGTACACGCATTTTTTTCTTGATGCTAGGAAAAAAGAAGAAGTCATTGGGTGCCAAATCAGTGCTGTACGGTGGATGGCCCATCAATTCGACATCTTGAGTAGCCCAATAGTTCATCGTTTCAGCTGATGTGTGAGAGCTCGCATTGTCGTGATGCAAAAAGATCCGTCATTTCTTATTATCTTTCCTCATTTCTTCGAACACTGTTGGCAAACAGATGGTTGTATACCACTCTGACCTGACCGTCCTACATTTCACTAAAGGCACTGTGGCAACATGGCCGGTTATAACGAAATAACCCAATCATTTGCTTCGATGTACCTCGAACAACTTTTGTTGAATTTGACTCGTCTTGAATGACCCATACGGTCGATTGCTGTTTTGTTTCAGGTTCATATGCATAGATCCATGATTCGTCACCTATGACAATGTTATACACTGCCTTTGAGCTACCGGAGCTATAATTTTCTACATCTCTTTGCACTAATCCATACGAGACTTTTTTTGAGCATACCTCAAATTATGTGGGATCCAACAAGAACAAATTTTTTTCACGGCCAAATGAACATGCAATATCTTTCTCGTATTGATGCTTTTCATACTAATACCCAAGGATGCCTCAATCTCACGGTATGTCACATGTCGGTCTTGCTTAATCAGTTCACGCACAGCATCGATGGTTTCTGGCAAAGTGATCGAAGTTAAACGTCCTTTACGAAATTCATCCTGGAGCGAACAGTGTCCGAGACTGAACTCTTGGTACCAGCGATTAACAGTGGTTTTTGATGGTGCTTCATCGCCAAAAGGCAAAACAAGTTGATTTTAACACTCTTGTCACGATAACCCACGCAGAAAATCGTAAAAAAAACATCGTACGAAAATGTTCACGGTATAATTCCATTTTTTTTGACTAAGATGAATTTTTCAACACATTGTGTACAAAACAAATCGCCCTCAAATGACAAAACGTTCTGAGTGAAGTTATGCTAAAAAAATGTCAAAGTTTCCAATGGAAATTCCATCTGGGAACACTAGTCTTGTCAGGATCCGAACTATAAATAGCAACCCTCGTATCCAACTCAATTGTCTTCCTCAAGTGTGTCGCTGTTCTATCGTTACTTTTATGAAGTGTTCTCCGCTGACATTCGTCGACTTATTCCTGACGGTAGGATGTTCGTCAGTAATACGAGACTTTCCAGGTTTGTTATCAATTGGCCGGTTGACCGCACTATACACTACACACAGATCCAATTCGTTTTTCGATCATTCTGTCCGTAGAATCGACTTCCGGCAAATGTATTTCCCACCAAAGACGACATCCAGAAATTCAAGACATATCTCAATAAAAATTACTCCCTCTTTCCCCCCTCTGATCCCATACTTTCCACTCACCACTGCACTGCATATTAAGGGACATCCCCTAAGTATTAGTTAATAGTTAGTTAATAAAAAAAAAGTAGTCCATTAAAACAATAATTAAAGCGATCCCAACTTCAGCCCCTTAGGAGCTAAGGAAAAATGTACTTATTAGGTGCGCTACCCTTTATTTCGTGATTTTAATTCCCAATATTTTTTAGTGCAGGGTAAAGTCGGACTTGTCCGACTAGCCTGACTTTAGTTTTTTCTGGCCGAACTTATCGACGTTTTTACATGTTTTATCTTGGAACACTTTGACGATTTTGCCGGCTGACCAGATTTCATCCATTTTACAAAAGGTCTTGATATTTGGTTTTGAAAATCACCTGAAGTTTTTTGAAGTAGCATAACCGCTCTACAAAAATTGATCCATGTTAAAGTGACATTAACTCGCAATACATCCTCTTCGGGAAACATACACTTCCGATGCTCATAATTTGTTGAGCAAATGCTTTTTGCCTTCCAACGATGAGATGGATGCATTAATTAATTACAATCTCATCAAATGAACTGTGAATGCGCCTATTCATAATTAAAAGCAATCGGTGCCATTCATTCGACATCATCGCTAGCACCATCGCCAGCGAAGCCTTCATCATCAGCGTCGCTATCGACGAAAGGACAATGCAGCAACTTTGTGCGTTTGTGTGTGTGTGCGGGTTGGCTTGGCTGCTCAATGATGAGCATTTTTTGTTTCCAATTTACAGAATCAAAAAGCATAAATGTACCAGAAAACGAATTAATTGAACCGTATTAAAAGTGTGGAAATTATCGACACATAATGATGTATGTAAATTTAAACAACAACAAATTAATCATTTTCATTCAATTAATTGGAGCACGAAGAAGCCAAAGAGATCCAATTTAAAGTCATCGGATTGTAGCAAAGACACCTGAACGATAGATAGACACTCCTTGCTGTTCGAACGATACACGATACTGACTGCATCTAGACTATGGCTTGTTAGTGCGTATTGATTCAAAGGTGTGATTGCAGCAGAAATTCAAATAAATTGAATTGCGTTTTGGCGCAAATTAACGCTTGAACTATGGTAAATATCAATCATAGCCATTTCACTTCAAAAGCCTGTTATTTGGGCTGTGTCCACTTTAATTACCGTATTATCAGCACACTGCCGTTCGTTCGTCTGTACGTCCAACCCGCCAACCCATCTGCCCGGTTGCCTCAATATGATAATTATAGGCAGGACTTTCGTGGCGCCGCAATATTGTGCGCTCAGCAAGGCCGCATATTAACGCTCAACTGAATGACAGCCAAATTATTTATGGAAATGTTTAATTTGTCTGTAATTAACTCAATTAAAAATCGAATTTTTACGAAAAATAAAAACATAAAACAATTGCTTTATGATGGAGTTTATTTAACGAATTCCGTGGGAAATCAAAGAAACATAGTAAACAGTTCTGAGAGATCAGGAATATGGAAAGAACTGTACGAAACTGACTGTGTACAGTACGGAGGAGACAGTAACCTAACTGGCTTAGTACAATGACTTGTTGAATGAATGAATTGTTTAAGTACAAGAACGAAGTCACTAGCTAAACAAAATGAGTAATGTACAAACGATACGAGGGATGCTATTTATATTTCAGGTCCTGACAATACTAGTGTGTTCCCAGATGCAAGCTGGAACTTCCTTCCATTGGAAACTTTGACATTTTTTAACATAACTTCACTCAGAACGTTTTGTCATTTGAGGGCGAATTGTTTTGTTTACAGTGTGTTGAAAAATGCATCTAAGTCCAAAAATGAAAATATCCCGTGAACATTTTCGTGCAATGATTTTTTACGACTTTCGGCGTGGGTTATCGAGACAAGAGTGTTTAAATTAACTTGTTTTGACTTTTGGAAATAAAGCACCATCAAAACCTACTGTTAATCGCTGCTACCAAGTGTTAAGTCTCGGACGAATGAATTTCGTGAAGGACGCCCAACTTCGGTCACAACTTTGGCCAGAAACCATCGATGCTCTGCGTGAACTGATTGAGCAAGACCGACATGTGACATACCGTAAGATTGAGGCGCCCTTGGGCATTAGAATGACAAGCATCAATAAGATATGGCATGTTAATTTAGCCGTGACAAAAAATTGTTCTCGTTGGATCCCACATAATTTGACGAATGCGCGAAAAAATGCTCGTATGGATTGGTGCAAAATGATGTTGAAAAAGAGTAACTGCATAAGCTCAAAGGCAGTGTATAACATTGTCACAGGTGACGAATCATGGATCTATGCATATGAAACAGAAACAAAACTGCAATCGACCGTAGGGGTCTTTCAAGACAAGCCAAATCCTACAAAAGTTGTTCGTGGAAGAAGTACATCGAAGCAAATGATTAGGGTTTTTTCGGTATAACCGGTCATGTTGCCACAGTGCCTTTAGTGGAATGTAGGACGGTCAGGTCAGAGTGGTGTACAACCATCTGTTTGCCAACAGTGTTCGAAGAAATGCGGAAAGATAATAAGAGAAGACGGATCATTTTGCATCATGACAATGCCAGCTCTCACACACCAGCTGAAACGACAAGCTATTTGACCACTCAAGATGTCGAATTGATGGGCTATCCCCCGTACAGCCCTGTTTTGGCACCCAATGACTTCTTCTTGTTCCCTAGCATCAAATGCGTGGTCAACGTTTTGGAGGTGTCTCAAGCGGATTGGAAAAAGTTCTTCAAAAATTGGTTTGTGCGCATGCAAAAGTGTATTGATTTTAAAGGAGAATATTTTAAAAAACAATAAAACCATTTCCAATGATAAATTATTGTGTTTTTATTGCTGGACCCGAAAAATAATTATCAACCCTCGTACACCTAACTGACTAAGTACCGTAAGACTAATTTAAATACATGGATACGTACAGTACAAAGTCTGGAAGATGTTCAGAAGACAGTCTCTGAAGAGCCTATGCCCAACAGAAAAAAATATCAAATACAAGAAATTAAGGAGGTCTAGGCAAAAATACCGCAGAAGATCGCCAAGGTCTGATAGAGACCGAAAACCAAACCAATACCTACAAAACAATACCGATCCCACGAATGTCGGTTTTATGCACCGGATCGAATTCTTCGGCCAAGGGCTATCACCCTGCAATTTGAGCCCCTACAACAACATACCTACAAAGTAATCACCATCAAAGCAGAATCCTTTCAAAAATTATGCAAAGATGTAGACGCCAACACATCTGACTCTAAACACGAAATTATTGAATGGGAATAACGTGCCCGGTCGTAATGAAGAAAAAGCTTACAACACTTTGTTTAGAAGGACAAATAATCGTAGATAATACGAGTATATCGCTGATACTCGTAGTGGATATTGTAAGCCTTATAAAGTTCCCAGGAAATGAGAATATCACCAACAGCCCAGAAGATGATATATTCTCAGAATTATAAATACCAAAGCTCATCATTATAACTAAGACAGGTAAAACCGCAGGCGTTAAAAACTGAAAATGGAGGCAAATTAGTCATTGATTTAATACTGTCAAAATTTTTTAACGATCGGTAGATTATTTTTGTCATAAATGCGATTTTTAAAGAGGCCGTAGCACCGCCCTATTTTCTACCTGGATGTGTTTCGATTAGAGCCATTAATAAAGGGTAATCCATCTAGAGGTATTTTTTCAGAACAAAAAAATATAAAAATTCAAATCAAGTGTGGAATTTTTTTTGGTAATTTGAAGGAGCATTTTATGGCATTTATTTTTGAATATAATTCCTTCAAATATTGGCCGTCAAACAGATAGTGGCATGCAACACTTAGTGTTACCTAGGCCAGAATTATGTAGGGTGATTCATCTAGAGGTATTTTTTCAGAACAAACAAAATATTAAAGTTCAAATCAAGTGTGGAATTTTTATTGGTAATTTGAAGGGACATTTTATGGCATTTATTTTTGAATATAATTTCCTTCAAATATTGGCCGCAACTACGCCTCAGGGTTTCCATTCTGAGGGTCTAATTTTGGATGACTCGTTCGAGCATTTCGACCGGTGTGGCTTTAAAGACACGCGTAGTATTGGCTTCCAAAATCTGAATCGTAGCTGGTTTGTCAGCACAGACTTTGGACTTTACGTAACCCCAAACAAAAATGTCTAAAGGTGTGATATCACTCGATTGAAAAAACCTCTATTGAAAAAAATACCTCTGGATTGATCACTTGTTTCAAATATTAAAAAATATGAACAGATGATTTCACCCATAAATCGCACCAAAACGTAGTTTTCACGGTCTGTCTTTTTCCATTATAAAATGGCAAACAATACTGAAAAAACGCAATCCGTGAAAATAACCCTATTGAAAAATACCTCTAGATTAATCACCCTTTACTTCTAGATAAACAGCCAGAGTCACAAAAATATTGGACGGTGAACCAATCGAATCGATGTAATCGAATAGGTCAACATGACAAAGTCCATACACATGGGGTGGGAAAACACGCCTATAGCCAGCCTATAGGCATCTTCATTCGTCACAAGGGTTAACCGAACGATGTGAACTGTGACAAAATTATTGGAAGTACAGGGGCTATTACCGATGTTTCAAAGTGCAGTACAAAGACATAACCGAAATTAACGCAGTACAAAATCAATAATTACATTTAACACTACAGAGCTGGTTAAGTACAGTATGAAAATTGTAACTAGCTGGCTAAGTACAGTACAAAGACAATATCTAGCTGGCTGAGAACAGTACAAAAAATATCGGATGTGGAATTTTTCACTTAAACCTTAATTTTCTTTATTGCCTTTTTTTAAAATTTCCTCTTATGGATTTGGAAAATAAACCTTATGACATCAATAACCAGTTTCGTAGATAATCCAATCAATTTTAAACGGAACTTGTGGCATTCAAACGATTTTGATTTCATTGACACCGCCGCTTATATGACAGCAGAAATATTTACGGCGTCCTTGTTTCTTGTCACAGCGAAACAAATCATATTTTTCACCATTTTCGCTCATATTTTTCAAGCCTTTCTCCTATATTTGGTAAATGGTCGATTTGTTACATCGACGGTTGAATGCTGTTTGCTGGCTGGCAGGCTGGCTGGTCGGTTGTTATTGCCATTTTTTTCTTCTTTCTTCACTCTCAGCTCTGAACATGTGTCAATAATTGTCAGTTATTTAGCTTTTCATCCGCTGGATACCAATTTCGTTGGCCGTTGTAGTTATGGTGGCACTTCCCCGCAATGCCAAACGATTTGTAGTTTAACGCTGTTAAGGCGGTTTTCAGTCAATCCGTTTTATTTGTGTTTTTGGTTTGGTTATTGAATATTGTCAATTTCACGTTTTATTATTACCAAAATGTCGACTAAATGTTTACAACGTTAAAAGCATTGGGCATTGCTAATTCCATTTGTAAGTGGTCATGTATCGGAGATATGCAGCGGCGCAGTTATTGCATGAGTTGTTTATGACTGTAAATGCACTCAATGAATGTACACTGATAGAAAAGTTTGAAGAATCTTGAATATGTTCGAAGTTGCAATTAGATATAAAGCATGTCATATGCCACGAAGGAAAAGGATAAGGAGGTGGACAGAAGCTGTAGAGTCTCATATTCAGCAGTTTAACAAATTTTGTTTACCTAATCTTAAATCATGTTATGCCTTCCCCCATAAGTATTCTAGTCTACGTGCACTAAGAGAGCGTATATGTGACGCGTAAAATAGAAAGGGACCTAAGGGTAAAAACCAGTTTTGTTCAGGAGAGCCATTTTAAAGTTTTAAATAGGTGTATCTTTGGTGTACCACCACTTTCATAAAATGAGCATATCTCTGGGAGGGAACACTTTTGGGGCATGGGATCGGTCTCATTCGATGCTCAGATGTTGTCCACATCAAAAAAAAATGGAAATTGATTTTTTTACCCTTAGGTCCCTTTCTCTATGCGCTGTCACATATACGTTTTTTTCTCCTCATATATCATGGTTGCCACAACCACCAGTTGTGGCAGCTAAATACCATTTTCGCTCTACATTGGTATAACCGATCAATAAGTTTTGAGTACAGCAATACGATGATCATATTTATCGTCTTGTGGTATTTCGAACCGAGTATCCATTACAAATATAAACATTTGGTGATTACAACCGAAATTCCTATTTTGCAACCGAATAATTGTAGTTCCAACCGATTTTCAACTAACTTTTGAAAATCGAAATAGTGATTCAAATCCGAATAAACATGGATGTTCTAGAGCGGTTGTGTGTTATATCGAGAGAGATCTTTGCACTGGGTCTTTTTCAAAAAGTGGACCGGTATGACCCATTTTTTTCTGCGCTGAATACTGTCGTACTGATCTGAACCCAGTTTCTTCAATTTGTATTATGTGGCTTCTAAAACTTAAGACATAAAATCGGTTGTGTAGGAGCTATATCTAAATTTTAACCAATTTTCATAAAAGTCAACAGCCTTTATCCAAAAAAAATTACGTTTGCAAATTTTTGAAGATCGGAACTGTAGTTTGAAAGTAAGCTTTCGAATGACAGCAGGCGGACGGACATAGATATTTTAAAATCGAATCAACAGATGATTCCGAGTCGAGCGGTACACCTAAGGTGGGTCTAGCTTGAATACTTTTAATATGTGACGCGCAAAATAGAAAGGGACCTAAGGCTAAAACCAGTTTTGTTCAGGAGAGCCATTTTAAAGATTAGGTCCCTTTCTATTTGCGCTTAGAATCGTCGACTTCACTTTCATAAAACGCGCATATCTCTGGGAGGGAACACTTTTGGGGCATGGAATCAGTCTCATTCGATGCTCAGATGTTGTCCAGATCAAAAAAAAAACAAGTGAAAAGTTGATGAAAAGTTTTGTTCAGGAGAGCCATTTTAAAGATTAGGTCCCTTTCTATTTGCGCTTAGAATCGTCGACTTCACTTTCATAAAACGCGCATATCTCTGGGAGGGAACACTTTTGGGGCATGGGATCGGTCTCACTCGATGCTCAGATGTTGTCCACATCAAAAAAAGAAAAATTGATTTTTTTTACCCTTAGGTCCCTTTCTCTATGCGCTGTCACATATACGTTTTTCGTACTTATTTTTCTTTAATTTGATTGTACATACAACAACAAAAATCGAGAACCTGACATGTCGGGCTTTAGCTATTTTTGAGAAACTGATGGTGGTGTTTGAACATAAAACCCGGAATGTCGGAATTTCGTTTTCGGTATTTGACACTCAATTTAAAGTTATACTCGTATTAAAAATGTACAGGTATGCCGCCCATTATGACTAAAGTTATTTTTGGAGTATAATTCTTATCCACCGAATGGTAGATGGTTTATTTAGTCATTTCGTTTGCAACACCTTGAAATATTGATCGGAGACTCTTTCAAGTAACGGGTGATCTATTTCAAAAGAGATTTTTCACAGATTACGCGTGAGTTTTGTTAAACTTTATTTTTTTCAGTATTTTTTGGCATTTTATCATGGAAAGACTTACACCGCAACAAAAACTCCAAATTTTGCAAATGTATTATGGAAATGAGCGTGTGAAACGTTTTTCGACCAAAATTTTGTTCAGTGATAAACAAAATTGCCGCATTTGGGCTGAAGAGAAACTAGAAGGTGCTCAAGAGGTGCCATTATACCCAGAGAAGACAACGGTTTGGTGCGGGTTATGGGCTGGTCGAATCATCGGTCCATAGTTATTCGAAGATGAAGATGGCCGGAATGTAACCTTGAAAGGTGCTCGCCATCGAGCCATAATCAAGAAATTTTTGCTACCTGTAATTGAAGCCCGTAATCTTAACGACATTTGGTTTCAACAGAACGGTTCCACTAGCCGTACAGCTGTTCAAAAAATGGATCTATTGAGAGGTAATTTCGAAGAGTAGCTAATTTCACGGTTTGGAACGGTGAGTTGGTCGCCTAGATCGTGTGATATCACAAATTAAGACTTTTTTGTGGCTACGTAAAGTCCAAAGTCTATGCTGACAAACCAGCTACATTTTAGGTTTCGGAAGCCAACATTACGCGCGTCATTAAAGAAGCCATACCGGTCGAAATGCTCGAAAGTCATTTTAAATTGGACCCTCAGAATGGACATGCTGAGGAGTAGTTGCGGCCATCATTTGAAGGAAATTATATTCAAAAAATATATGGCATAAGATCTCATTTCGATTGAACAATAATGATTCTACACTTGATTTAAATTTATGTATTTTTTTATTTTGAATAAATACCTCTATATGGACCACCCGATATAAAGTACTTAGTAGGGACATTAATACTGTTACACTATTGAACACACTCATTTCAATAGTAGAACTGAACATGCCCCGTTAATGTCATCTGGGTTTTGAAAGCTAACCTCAATAGCGTTAGTCTGTAACAGGATTTTAAAATTGTTTCAACTTTCATCATGGAGTGGTCAGATAATGAGAACCGTATCGCTGTAATACCGCTTTTCAAGTGTGAAATGAAAAAAAGCGATATTTTCAAATCGCTCCGGATACTAGGGATTAGCCGCATGTTGGTCTACCGATGCATAAAACTGTTTGAGGAGACTGGAGATGTAAAAGACCGCCACCGGTCAGGCCGCCCACGCTCTGATCGAACACCGCATGTCATCAAAGCCGTTAAATCAAGAATTCACAGAAATCCGCTCCGAAAACAGCAAATCATGGTCCGTGAGATGAATATCACGCAAAAGTCCATGAGTCGAATCATTAAAAAAGACATGGGACTTTCAAATGACGTACCGGACATTTATTGACCGCAGCTTTAAAAAAAAATAGGATTCAAAAATGCAAACGTCTTTTGATGAAGCACGCTGAAAACTGGCACAGAAAAATGTTGTTCACCGATGAAAAAATTTTTACCGTTGGGTCAGACCACGAGAAGTGTGACTGACATAGTGGGTCAGGGATTTTGATGTTTGGTCCATATATCGAAAGGTTATGTCAATATATAAAGCTCCACAAAAAATAAAAGTAAAATTCCTGAAGTTGTTGTTGTTGTTGTTGTCCTTGAAAAACTAAAAAAAAAATTTTAGATATCTCAAGTCGTTTTCAAGATATAAAATTTTGAATATTTCACAAAAATACTAAATTTCTGAAATTTGCAATTTTCAAATTGCAACAACAACAACAACTTCAGGAATTTTACTTTTATTTTTTGTGGAGCTTTATATATTGACATAACCTTTCGATATATGGACCAAACATCAAAATCCCTGACCCACTATGTCACACTTCTCGTGGTCTGAGCCCGTTCAGGAAAAAATTAACAAGCTAAATGATAGAGTGTATGCGCGGTCATCTAAGGAAGCATCTGAACTGATCCCAAGGGTGGAAAAGGGTCATCGCCCAGCTTTAGTCATGTTTTGGTGGGGTGTCTCTTACGATGTGGTCAGCGACCTGCATTTCTGCGGACAATGAGTCAAAACATGGGCCAACGTTTACCAAGAAACCGTTTTGGAAGCTGTTGTGAAGCCTCTTAACAATTCCCTGTTGCAAAACCAGCCATGGACTTTCCATCAGGATTCTGCACCGGCCCATAAGGCTAAAACGTCTAAGGCCTGGCTTTGAAAAAATTTGCCAGCGTTTATTTCCTCTGAAGAATGGCCCTCAAGCAGTCCAGATTTGAATCCATTGGATTAAAAATTGTAGACGGTTTTAAAGGACAAGGTTTGTCACAAAACATACCCCAACATTGGATCTCTTAAGACTGCTTTGGTTCGAGCTGTGGCCAATTTTCCAATGGACGAGGTTCGTGCAGCTATTGATGATTGGCCAGTGCGACTTAAGGCATGTGTAAAGGCAAAAGGCGGACATTTCGAATAAGTAGATTCTTTTTGGATACAATATACATCAGTAAATATATTAAAAAATAGTTGGTCCAAAAACATTCAGTACTTTTTATTTTACAACATAAAACGTGTGTAATAGTATTTATGTCCCTACTAAGAATTTGTTTTCTATTTTGAAAAAAATACCTCTATATGGACCACCCGATATAAAGCATATATAATTGCAAATATCTAAGAGGATCCATGTTTGTCCGTTTGTGTTTCCGTGGAAGGCGGTCAAGCGAGTTAAGCTAGGATCCTTAAGTTTAGCATGATGATGGCTTATGCTAATGTGCTATTTGAGATTTCAATATAGTGAAATCAGCAAAGGAGTTGGGACTAAAGGTACCCGAGACTAAAAAAATCATTTTCTGAGTGCTTGCTGTACAAACTATAATTTTTTGCGGACTGGTGAAAATGGGCACTTAATAGACGGACGTGACCCTTCACTTCTAGATGTGCCGAAAACCCAATCGAAAACGGGGTTTTTGGAAAACTGTTTAGCTTTTTTAGAAAATTGTACGCTTATTTGATAACCATATGTCCGGCGTTAAACAGTAGCGAGTACAAGAATCGAATCGGGCACAGCTTACTGATTTTGATAAAATCGAAGCAATGGGGGGGGGGGACGTAAGGAATACAAATTTAAATTTCATATATGGGTGAGGATATATAAGTATGTAAGTCGGACCAAACGACTGAAACTTTTTTACTTGTTGAGAGTAACAATTTTATATCTGGAAGATCAATAACGCTCTCGATCAGTTGATTTTGGTGTATTGTCTGTGTCGCCTATGACAATCGTCGACGACGTGCTCTATTGTAAAGTTGGTGAGGCTCTTTTTAAATATAGCGAATCTTCACATTCATCCATGTCTTTGCTAATTTCCGACTGATTTCCAGTTATTGAAGCTGACGGACAACTATCTTTCAAAGACCTTACTAGCCGTTCAGTAAAATATACTTCGTATACAAGCTATAGGCTTTTGCAGCCACAGTGGCGTAGTGTATCATGTAGTCGGCTTACTTCGACTCTAGACTTTTTTACTTGTTTACTTTACAGCATGTTAAGGGCAATTCATGGCATTATTTAGCAATACTCCAATGTCGCGCTTGTATTAGCCTCCATGTGGATATTGGAAGATGTTCTGATTCATCTGGACGTGGTTACGATCTGAACATTACATTTCCCTCTTTTGGCGTTTGTGGGAATTTCGTAATATTGCCAAAAACCCCAAATCGCTTTGCCATTTCCAAATCCTTTGTAAAGCCGAGCGCGCTGCTACATCATCATTGTCATAATCACGTGGGCTTTGGAAGGAATTTTAATTGTGGCAACGGTTATATGAGAATGATCAATAATAATTAACATATATTTTTATCAATTTATTTGATGTTTTTATGTAATTTTTTCCATATATAATTAATACCAGATAAACCGCAATTCCAATTAAAAACACTTTTTTTTTGCAGCGCGCGCTCTCGGTTACATCTGATTGCAGCAGTTGTTGGCTGGTCGGGATGGGATGGGATTGCTGTCTGTCGGTTGGCTCAGCAAAAAAGAAGCCAACATAGTTTATTAATACTATTTGTTAAAGAAGAAAGAAATACAGATACAACAGCAACAACAACAAACAATTCCACAAACAACAAAGCCACATAAATATTACATAATGATGCGATAAAAAAACAACAGCAGCAGCAGCAAAAAACTATAACAATCATAAATTTAAAACAGAAACAGAAAAAAGTGTATCACCAGAAGAAAAAACAAGTCAAAATCTGGCATGGCCAACTATGAGATACCCTACACCACTCTGCTATTCGGAGGATTAAGCACCTCTGTCTGGAGCTTGAGCAAGCTGGGACAAAATGTGTTTGAGTCAATTATTTGTCGCTCATAAAGTACCATACAAAATTCGAGCATGATCGGGTATTATTTTTAGCTTCTACAGCTGCAGGTTCTCAAATCGGGAGGACCTATGTTTGTGGGATATTTTAAAATATGGACCGACATGGTCCAATGTTACAGGACATGGCCGTTGGTCACTCGCAACGCTTCATGCTCAATTTGGTAGAAATCGTATGCAGAATTTGGCTTCAAAAGCTGCATATCCTCAAATCGGAAAGGACCTTTATGTGGGGCTACAGGAAACTGTAGACCTAAGTGGTCCAGTTTCTCTACATATGATAAATGGACGCTTTAAACATACCATAGAAACTGTGGAAGAAATATTGTATAATTTCTGGCTTTCAGAGATGCAGGGCCTCAAATCGGGAGGAACCTTTATGTGGGAGCTATTCGAAAACATGGTCCGATATGGTCCAATTTCACCAGATAGGTGTCATGGTCACTTGTTATACTCTGTGCAAAATTTGATTCGAATTGGATGATATATGCGGCTTTTAGAGCTGTAAGTTCTGAAACTTTAAGTGTGATGGGGCTGCTTGAGCTGCAGGACCTCAAATCGGAGGATACCTTAATGAGAAAGCTCCTCCAAAACTTGGAACGATTTAACAATTTCATCAAATATGCGAAATGTGGTCGATGCGGATGTAATATGTGGCCTTTAGAGTCGTAAGTTCTGAAATCGGGAAGGACCTTTGTATAGGGGCTGTACGAAAATATGGACCAATGTGGTCCAGAGTCACCACAGTTAATAAAATGTCTCTCGTAACGTACCAAGCAAACAGTTTTTTCGTTTTTTTGTTATTTATTCGGTCTTTTATCATTATTATGACTTGAGCAGTTTTTTATTCTGGTTCGAGACCTTTATGTTGTTTCTTTTTTCAGATGGGGGTAGTTTATTGCTTCTCGAGCTGCAGGACCTTAAATCAAGGAAGACCTTTAAGAGATTTAACAAATTTCACCGAAGATGCGAAATTTGGTCGAAATCGGATAATATATGTGGCTTTCGGAGCTGTATATTCATAAATCTGAAAGGACCTCTGCATGGGGGATATAAGAAAATATGAACTTAGGGGACCAGTTTCACCAGAATTAATTAATTTGGTCTCTCATAACGTACCATACCAATTTTAAGCATGATGGTAGTTTTTAGCTTCTTCAGCTGCAGGACCTTAAATCAAGGAAGACCTTTAAGTGGGAGCTTTTCAAAAACTTGGACCGATTTAACACATTTCACCGAAGATGCGAAATTTGGTCGAAATCGGATGTTATAAGTGGCTTTTAGAGCTGTATAGTTCTAAATCTGAAAGGACCTCTGTATGGAGAATATACCTAAGAAAATATGGACCTATGTGGACCAGTTTCACCACAATTAATTAATTAGGTCTCTCATAACGTACCATGCCAACTTTAAGCGTGATGGGGGTAGTTTATTGCTTCTCGATCTGCAGGACCTTAAATCGAGAAAGACCTTTAAGAGGGAGCTTTTCAAAAACTTGGACCGATTTAACAAATTTCACCGAAGATGCGAAATTTGGTCGAAATCGGATGTTATAAGTGGCTTTTAGAGCTGTATAGTTCTAAATCTGAAAGGACCTCTGTATGGGGAATATACCTAAGAAAATATGGACCTATGTGGACCAGTTTCACCACAATTAATTAACTAGGTCCCTCATAACGTACCATGCCAACTTTAAGCGTGATGGGGGTAGTTTTTTGCTTCTTGAGCTGTAGGACTTTTAATTAAGGAAGACCTTTATGAGGAAGCTTTTCGAAAACTTAGACAGATTTGATAAATTTTACAGGAGATACGAAATTTGGTTTATTGCTTCTTAAGCCGCAGGACCTTAAATCAAGAAAGACCTTTAAGAGGGAGCTTTTCAAAAACTTGGACCGATTTAACAAATTTCACAGTTGTATGTGGCTTTTAGAGCTGTATAGTTTTAAATCCGAAAGGACCTCTGTATGGGGGATATAAGAATATATGGACCTATGTGGACCAGTTTCACCACAATTAATAAATTAGGTCTCTCATAACGTACCATGCCAACTTTGAGCGTGATGGCAGCAATTTTTGGCTTCTTGAACAGCAGGACCACAATTTGAAAGAGAGGAAGAGCTTTTCAAAAACTTGGACTCATTTGACAAATTTCACCGGAGTTACCAAATTTGGTCAAAATTGTGAGTTGTAGGATCGGGAAGAACCTCTGTTTGGGGCTATACGAAAATATAGACCTATGTGGTCCAGTTTTATCACACTTGATTAGTGGTCTCTCATAACGTACCATTCAAGCTTTAAGTGAGATGGTGGTAATGTATGGCTTCTTGAGCTACAGGACCTCAAATCGGTCGCGAACTTTGTGTGGCGGCTGTTTGAAAATTTGAAACTAAATTTGGTCAAAACCTGAATTAAACCTGAAATGGCTCTTAGAACCTGAATGGCTCTTAGAACTGTCGGTTCTGAAATCGGGAAACCTCTATGAGATGGTGGTAATGTTTGGCTTCTTGACCTGCAGGACCTCAAATCGGTCGCGAACTTTGTGTGGCGGCTGTTTGAAAATTTGAAACTAAATTTGGTTAAAACCTGAATTAAACCTGAAATGGCTCTAAAAACCTGAATGGCTCTTAGAACTGTAGGTTCTGAAATCGGGAAACCTCTATAAATGATATCAGAAGTTTGAACCGAGGTGGACCCTTGGTCCAAACTTTAAGAATGTATAAGTACTAAGTTTCATCGAAATCGGTTCATAATTGTGCCCTGTTCTTTGATCACAACAGATGGGAAGATGGACGGACGGACGGAAAAGAACAGAAAGACATCTCTCAATAGAATCAGATAGTTATTCTGTGTCGATGGGCATACAGAATGTTGAGACTATCTCCATTCCCATAAGGTGTTGCAAACATCACCACTAAGTCATAATACCCTGTACCACAGTGTGGTGTAGGGTATAAAAACGCATCAAAGTTTTCGAGAAAAAGCAATGCTGCTGCCGTTGCTGATGATGATGGATGCGATGTGATGTGGATGGACGGTCAGGCCGGCTGCCTGGACGATTGAGTGGTCGTTTCCATGCATAGCCGGACAGGCGGATGGATGGGTGTCGACCATGTTTCGTATGAACACTTCCTTTTTATTATTAAATGCAATAGAAAACGCCAAGCATTTCTGTTTACAAAACGCCTGGAATGAAGCGGAAAAAAGGCGAAATATCTCAAATTGGGTAGCTGTTTATTATTTAATATGGAACACTTTGTGTTTTTGCTGGCTTGGTTCGTTTCTCTTCCTCTGCTGCTGCAGCTGTTGTTTTTGTTGTTGTCGACACGGCCATTGTTTGGAAATTGCCAAGTGGCCATAAACGAATTTGGCTTATGAGGAAGGAAGTGCCGCCGCTCGCTTTGGTGTTTCAGGAGGTTATGCGTTTTTTTTTTTGGAACAACGCTTTGGAAGCCAGTAGCGCAAATATGTCGAAATGTGGTTCGATTCAGACGTAATTGGAATGCAAAAAAAAAAAAAACATCAATTGTGAAATAGTTTAAATATGGACAGTGGGTCCTGGGGGCAAATTCAAGTGAACAAGTAAGTTGGAATTAACAATATTCCCTTTATATGCCAAATAAGAGTCCCACACCAAATTATAGATTTTCCTTGCCACTAAAAGTGTGACTAAATAAGCTGAAAGGATTAAGGTAACACTCTCGGCTTGAAGTAAGTTGAAAAATAAAGGACGATGTGCGTCAAACTTAAGAAAAACTATCGATATTTCCAAAATTATTCTAAAAGCTTAACAAGGACGAAGGTATTTCTAAACTGTTTTTGTAAAACACTACTGAGTGTAACTGAAAAGAACTGGTTCATACTAGGACCAATATCCAGTAGAACTATCTACAATAAAAATAGTAATAAAAGGGGAAAAGCTTATAAATTTTCTTGTAATTTCCGTCTTAAGGAAGAGAATCGTTTAGGTCTTTTAAGCAAACCTGGTCGGAATACAAAAGCAGGGGACCAAAACTCTCATGAGCTACACCAGAAAGGATATTTTAAGAATGATAGCCGTTCCAACGGGAAACATTGGCGTTAAACAGTTGGTTCTCTGGGTGAAGAAGTTCATCCATTTCATCTGCCAGTTCCCATATATGGATTGCTGTGTCCTCATATTCATATGGGAGTCACTTCGGACGTGATGCACAACTGAATAAGTTCTGAACACTAGCAATGATGTGATCATATTTTCGACAAGTAGACAAATTAAGTTCGGCCGTGCCAAAGTGGATTACGGTCCATTACGAAAAATTTGTCAAGAAGGCGTGGCACCGGCCGATTTTATATCAGGATGTGTTTCTTTTCGAACTAAGCTCATGCCGTCTGCTCGACATTAGTTCACGAGAAATAGCTTTTCGAAATTCAGGCTGACATGGGCGGGGCCACGCCCGTTTGTCCAATTTAAACGCAAAAGAGTCGTTAATAATATACTCAGACCATTATTGGACTGAGTCGTCAATTATATAATAATCATTGATTTCATTCTGTTAAAATTTTGTTAAGATTGGTCATGGCATTGGCTAAAGTGAAGTTTTTTAAAGGGGCGTGGCACCCCTCACTTATCCTACTGGTAGTTTTTCGATCATGCCAAGATCATATGTTCTAAATGTTGAAAGTCACATATCAATAATTTAATTTTAATTTAACGATCGATTTTTTTTAATAAAATAAATAAAAGAAATTACAAATCAAGTGTGGAATCTTTTTTTGTTAAATTAATTTCTTTTTTTTAATAAAAAAAAATAAAAGAAATTACAAATCAAGTGTGAAATCTTTTTTTATTCAATTAAAAGGACATTTTATGCTTTTTATTTTATGCCAGTTATTTTTTGAATTTATTTTCCTTCAAATCTGGGCGACTGTATTACGGAAATGAGCGTTGCGTGAGAAACGGGAAGATCCGCTGCTTTCGACCAAAATTTTGTTCAGTGATGAGGCCCATTTCTGGCGCAACGGCAACGTCAATAAACAAAATTGCCGCATTTGGGCTGAAGAGCAATCAGAAGGATTCAAGAGGTGCCATTATACCCAAGAAAACCAGGGTTTGGTGCGGTTTATGGGCTGGTGGAATCATCAGTCCATATTTTTACAAAAATTATTATGGCCGGAATGCGACCGTGTATGGTGCTCCCACAAGACAGCACTACAGGCCATACAGCCAACGAAACAATCAATTTGTTTAAGAAAACTTTTGGTGGGCGCATTATCTCGCGTCATGACAAAGGCAAAATTTGGTGAGCGCATTATCTCGCGTCGTGGGCCTGTGCCGTGACCTCCAAGCGATTTAAAGCTAAATAGTTTCTTTTTGAAAGCCACACGTCCAAAAACAAAACCTTTATATTGTGTTTTTGAGTTCAGGGTTTTGTAGGCGATGCCAAACCCCATTATTCAATTGTACCACAACATAGTTCATAATACGAGGGCGGTTCGGAAAGTTCTTAGCCTATCAATGAAAGAGAATAGTTAGTTTTTCAAAAATATTTTTATTTTTCAATATAATCTCCTGAAACTTCAATACACTTAGTCCAACGCTTATATAGCAATTCTATCCCTTGATTAAAATAGTTTTCTTCAAGGTCTTCAAAATCTTTCTTCATTTGAGGTAAAACGCTTGCCAGCAAGGATTTTTTTTTAGATTTGGGAACAGGTAAAAGTCACTGGGAGCTAAATCAGGAGAATAAGGTGGGTGGTCAAACAACTCGTACTTTAATTCGTTGATTTTAGCAATTGTTAAAACACTCTTGTGCGCTGGTACGTTTTCTTGATGAAAAATTATTTTTTGTGTTGTAAGCCAGGACGTTTTTCTCGAATTTGTACATTTAATTGATCTAAAAGGTTGCAATAGTACTCTGAATTTATTGTTTTACCCTTTTGCAGATAGTCAATCAATAAAATACCTTTGAAGTCCCAAAAAACCGTTGCCTGTTTTTGCCTTCTTTGGAGCACTTCCTCCAGCTTCAGTCCATGGTATGGATTGTTCTTTTGTCTCTGGAGTATAGTGGTGGATCCATGTCTCTCATCAACAGTAATGAAACGACGCTTAAAATCAATTTTATTTCGCTGAAAACGATCCAAACAAGCTTGAGAAATGTTCATTCTTATGCGTTTTTGGTCGACTGTTAACAAGTGCGGCACCCATCTTGCAGAAAGCTTTTTCATCTGTTGTTCTTCATGCAAAATTAAATGGACTCGATCATTTGAGATGCCCATGATATTAGCTATTTCACGCACTTTTATTCGTCGATCATTTAATACCATATCATGCACTTTGGCTACAATTTCTGTTGTTGTTGCGTCCACTACGTGGTTCATCTTCAATGCTTGTACGACCACGTTTAAATTCAGCAACCCAATTTTTTACTGTTGCATATGAAGGAGCACTTTCACCTAACACATTCACCATATCATTATGAATTTCTTGTCCCGATAAACCTTTACTATGTAAATATTTAATGACACCACGCATTTCTAATTTTTTTATTGTAAAAAAATCGCGGATGCGTCTTTTGTGAACACTTGTTTCTATATGAAGGAGTTGCCAGATCGAAACAAACATGTGTTAACATGTGTTCATAGCAGAGATGGAAGTTTCCAAAAAACTTAACTTTTTTCTGTTTATACCGCGCTTTTTGTGCTAGGCTAAGAATTTTCCGAACCGCCCTCGTAATTTCCAGGTCATTGATTTTAGTCTCTTCAAATTTTATAACAATACTTTGGCCGTAAATTTGATTTGTTAAAGAGAGCAAAGCACCGCCCACTTTTCCACCAGGGTGTGTTTTTTCATGTCATCTTCATATTTAAAACAGTTCATGAGACATGGTCTTTCTAAGTTAATGACTGGATAGCCTAGATCAATTTTACGACGATTCAAAATATATACACTTTATGAGGTCTTCGACCAATGTTTGCAGGTGTTTACAACGGAATGACAAAGGCAAAATTTCCTCCTTATGATGGAGTATAAACAACTTGACAATTCGTAAGTTAGGTCTGTCCAAGGCGTCTATACTCTCCACTATGGATTGTGGTCCAGTTTGGAGTGTGCAGTATTGGGAGAAATTGTTGTTGGTGGTGGGTCCATGATTGGCAGGACATAATATTCGGAGTCATTCGTCATGGGTAAAGTCCTCCAATTCAGCCAAAACGTTAACTAAATTTTATAATCGGATTCATAAGAAAATTTAAAACAAGTAGACAACTTAAGTTTGGCCGTACGGAAGCTTTTATACCCTCCATCATGGATTACGGTCATATTTGAACATTATGTTAAGGGGGCGTGGCACCGGTCTCTTTTACATAGGGGTGTGTTTTGTCCATACCAACATTGTGAATATACCATTTTCTATCGTCATATCTGTATTTGTTCGTGACGTAAAGCCTTTGAAAGTTAAGAGTTGTACGGGCGGGCGCCACTCCCCTTTATCTGATTTTAACTCAATATAATCTATAATAAAATACTATTTTTACTATTTACTGCTGTTACTACTTTATAACTATCTGTCCAATACTTTGGCCTTAAATGGGATTTTTAAAGGGGGACTGGCACCGCCCACTTTTTTCCAGGATGTTCTTTGATCCAACTTTTAAAATATGTTTCAATCTAGAGGTATTTCTTTCAATAGGATTTTTTCAGAGATTACGAGTGAGCTGTGTTTAACTTTATTTTTTTATTTTTAGTATTGTTTGCCATTTCATCATGAAAAGACTTACACCGCAACAACGTCTCCAAATTGCGCAACTGTATTTTGGATATGAGAATGAGAAGATCCACTGTTTTGAACCAAAATTTTGCTCAGTGACTAGGACCATTTCTGGCTCAACGGCAACGTCAATAAACAAAATAATCGCATTTGGGCTGAAAAGCAGCCAGAAGAGGTTCCAGAGTTAACATTATACCCAGAGAAAACCACTGTTTGGTGTGGTTTATGGGCTGGTGGAATCATCGCACCATATTTTTTCAAAAAAATGATGGCCGGATCGTAACCGTGAATGGTGCTCGTTATCGCGCCATGATATCGGACTTCTTGCTGCCTGAAATTAAAGCCCGTATTCTTGACGACATTAGGTTTCTACAGGACACTTGCCATACAGCTGCTGAGAGGTAATTTTGAAGAGCTGAGAGGTAATTTTGAAGAGCAGCTAATTTTACGATTTTGACCGGTGAGTTGGCCTCCTAGATCATGTGATATCACACCTAACGATTTTTTTTTTGGGATAAGTAAAGTCCAAATTCTATTCTGATAAACCAGCTACGATTCAGGTTTTGGAAGCCAGTATTATGCGTGTCATTAACGCCATACCGGTCGAAATGCTTAAGCGAGCTATCTAAAATTGGACCCTTAGAATTGACACCCTGAGGCGTAGCTGCGGTCAACAATTAAAGGAAATTTTATTAAAAAAAATGGCATTAAATTTCTTTCGTATGAACAATAAAGATTCCACAATTGATTTCAATTTTAGCATTTTTTATTTTGGAAAAAAAACTCTAAATGGATCACCCTATATGACTGCCAAAGCTCTATTGGTTCACTAGATATAGTCTTCTTAGGTTCGGGGTTGTGTGGGCGGTCGTTGCCACGCCCACTTGTCCAATTGTTTATCAAATGGTCAGTAAAAATTTCCTAATCTTTGATTTCAATTTGTAAAAGTATAATAGCAATCGGTCTAAAACTGATTTTTAAAGGGAGCTTGGCACAACCCGCTCTTCCTCCAGGATGTGTTTCAATCCATGCCAATACATATGTTGCATATATTATCATCATACCTCTTTAATTTAATAAGATATTGTCCTATTTAACGGTGATGCTGAAGAAGAAATTGATTTGTGATCGTATAATTTCCATAACTTCAAACGGAAAATATTCTTTTCTGCCAAATATAACTACAGTTATAACGATGTCCTAGCATCTGTATCTCCTTAGGATTGAGTCAGCGGTGCCACGCCCCTTGTCCCATTTTACCATTTTTTTTTTGATTGTGTTAACATTTTATAACAATCGGCCGATTAGTTTGGCCATTAATTCAGTTTTAAAAGGGGGCGTAGAACCGGCCAAATATTCCTGCGTTAGAAACTTAGATAAGGAAATTCGCCAAAGACGCCTTCTGTTAGTATCACGTGTATTTTTAAAGGCCAGGTTTAAAAAGCATAGCGACTGATGACTACGAAATTGCATTCCAAACATTTTTCTGTTCGGGTAGGAGGAAAGTGTCAGCGTCGGAGTGTTTTACATGATTCTCGCTGTGATAGCTTCAACCATGAGCCTTTACCAAGCGACGGCCAGCGCCCCTTAAGGTCAATCCCGCCGGTACCAAGGCACAATTCTCCCCCTTGGTCAGGGGCCAAGGGCTATCTAAAATATCTGCTGAGTATGGGTCACTGCACCCGGTGGCTATACAACTCCACACCGAGCTGAAGCTCTTTCCGCGATTTGGGTTTAATGGAGGGAAACTGTCAATAGGTTCTATGGGCCACAGCACCCGGTTGCAATGCAACTCCTCACCTAGCTGAAGCTCTTCCCCCGATTTGGGTTTAAAGGAGGTAAACTGTCAATAGGTTCCAGCTGTTCTTGAATATGTCAGTTTTGTACTGACAGAACACCCACCCTCTCTTAATGGGTTCTTCTTTGAACACCGGCCGAGGCATGCACGCGTTTTATACACCTTTCTTGACTCTTCAGCCATTAATTATTAAATTAATTATTCGAAATGTCCGCCTTTTGCCTTTACACACGCCTTAGGTCGCACTGGCCAATCGTCAATAGCTGCACGAACCTCGTCCATTGGAAAATTGGCCACAGCTAGAACCAAAGCAGTCTTAAGAGATCCAATGTTAGGGTATCTTTTGTGACAAACCTTGTCCTAGGACGTTTTAGCCTTATGGACCGGCGCAGAATCCATGGCTGGTTTTGGGACAGGGAATTGTTAAGGCTTCACAACAGCTTCCAAATCGGTTTCTTGGTAAACTTTCGCCGATGTTTTGACTCCTTGTTCGCAGAAATGCAGGTCAGTGACCCCATCGTAAGAGACACCCCACCAAACCATGACTGAAGCTGGGTGGTGACCATTTTCCACCCTTGGGATCAGTTCAGATGCTTCCTTAGATGACCGCGCATACACTCTATTATTTTGCTTGCTAAATTTTTACTGAACGGTAAAAATGTTTTCATTGGTGAACAAAATTTTTCTGTGCAAGTTATCAGCGTGATTTACCAAAAGACGTTTGGATTTTTCAATCCTATTTTTTTAAAGCTGCAGTCAATAAATGTCCTGTACGTCGCTTAAAAGCCCCAAGTCCTAAGTCTTTTTTAATGATTCGACTCATGTACTTTTGCGTGATATTCGCCACACGGGCCATGATTTTTTGTTTTCGGAGCGGATTTCTGTGAATTCTTGATTTAACGGCTTTGATGACATGCGGTGTTCGAACAGACCGTGGGCGGCCCGACCGGTGGCGGTCTTTTACATCTTCAGTCTCCTCAAACAGTTTTATGCATCTGTAGACGAACATGCGGCTAATCCCTAATGGCCGGAGGATTTTGAAAATATCGCTTTTTTCATTTCACACTTGAAAAGCGCTATTACAGCGATACGGTTCTCATTATCTGACCACTCCAGTGAAACAACTTGAAAATCCAGTTAAAGACTAACGCTATTGAGGTTAGCTTTCAAAACCCATATGACATTAACGGGGTATGTTCAGTTCTACAACTGAAATGGGTGTGTTCAATGTTGTAACAGTATTTATGTCCCTACTAAGTAGTTCTATTGACCAGACAGATGCTCCATACATAAGCGTTGATGGTACAACCTTGGCGATAATTCTTTCCTTGCTCTGTCTCGGTCCTCCTACGTTTGGCATTATGCGATACCAGTTGACAGTTGCCTTAATTGTGCTGTTAATCTCTAATTCGATATGAGTTGTCGTGGAAAGCTTTTGTATCCTACCAACCTCCGGCACATAGTCTTTTCCTAGAAGTTGTCTAAATTTATTGAACTGATATAAGTCTTAAGCCTAGGTGGTTACCACTGGGCGTTGGTTAAATTCAAATATACTTGCATTTCATGTAGACGGGGTAATGATCCCTCTAAGCCATTGGCTACATCCGAAAGGCAATAAATTCAGAAACAAACAAAAAATTAAGAAAACACAATCTGGAAATTATTATATCACATGAACCCACTGTTTTTAATTAAACCCCGCGTAATAGCTCATAAATAACAATTTAAACAATTTTATGCAATTTTTTCCACCTGAACTTTGTTGTAGTCTTTGGTGCAACATAAATCAAAGGGCTTTCTCTCTCTCTGGCTTCTCTATGGCCAAATTGGCAATGGCCAAATTTCTTTTAAATCAGTTTTTTTTATATTGATTACATTTCGCACGCAAAAGAGCAGAGTCGAGTAAACACAGAAAACCTGTTCCGAAAATTTCCCATCTGCTTTAATGTCAGGCAAGCCAGACTCAAATATGCACAACACACACCAGAGCTGCGATCTGACATTTTTGCTGAACTGCTGACTGCTGGCTGGGATAATAATGCTTACGACTGAGCACTCGTATACCCACTGGTATATTATGCATGCGGCATGCCGCATGCCACTAAAATATCTCAGCTCTTTTTGTGGCCACGTTAAGGTCATGTGCAAAATGTTGCACGCTGGCCTGGCCATAAGCTTCGAAAAAGCCAAGCCAAAACAGTGTAAACAAACATGCAACAAACAAACTAGTTTTGTACCCCTCTTGTTACCGCTGGCATCACTGGTTACTTCCAAAAACCATGCCACGCATGCTCTATACGCTGCACAGAGAAGCAAACAAGAAAGGCAAACAAAAAAAAAACAATTGCGCAATTGAGTTTTAACAAAGTCATAATAACCACCAACAAGGCTTGTTGCAACAGCTTCGGCGGCAGCAGCAGCAACTAAAGTTGAAATAACCGCTTCAAGAAAAAAGCCTTTCGGAAGCTGTTTACTTGATTTAGTTTTTTCCACTACAATTTCTTTTTGTCTGCTTGTTCATCTGCAGGATTTGTAAGGTTGACTTTAAACTCGATAGACGTTTTGGTTGGCACCCTACTCAAAGAAATAAAGTTGTATAGAAAAAGATGTTTCTGTGGCTAAACGTTTAAGAACAAATTGTTTTGCAGATACAGCATCACAACTTTCTCTATACGAAAAGTTTTGCTCCAGTTAGAGCTTATCCTCTCGAAAAAGTTGTGTCTGGAGCACACAACTTTTGTATAGGAAATGTTGTGCTTCAGTCACAACTTTTTGTATAGGAAAAGTTGTGCTTCAGACACAACTTTTTCTATAGGAAAAGTTGTGCTTCATACACAACTTTTTGTATAGGAAAAGTTGTGCTTCATACACAACTTTTTGTATAGGAAAAGTTGTGCTTCAGACACAACTTTTTCTATAGGAAAAGTTGTGCTTCAGACACAACTTTTTCTATAGGAAAAGTTGTGCTTCAGACACAACTTTTTCTATAGGAAAAGTTGTGCTTCAGACACAACTTTTTCTATAGGAAAAGTTGTGCTTCAGACACAATTTTTTGTATAGAAAAAGTTGTGCTTCAGACACAACTTTTTCTATAGGAAAAGTTGTGCTTCAGATACAACTTTTCTATAGGAAAAGTTGTGCTTCAGACACAACTTTTCTATAGGAAAAGTTGTGCTTCAGACTCAACTTTTCTATAGGAAAAGTTGTGCTTCAGACTCAACTTTTCTATAGGAAAAGTTGTGCTTCAAACACAACTTTTTCTATAGGAAAAGTTGTGCTTCAGACACAACTTTTTCTATAGGAAAAGTTGTGCTTCAAGTTGTGTTTGGATCACACAACTTTTCCTATAGAAAATGTTGTGTCTGGAGCACACAACTTTTCCTATAGAAAAAGTTGCGTCTGGAGCACACAACTTTTCCTATAGAAAATGTTGTGTCTGGAGCACACAAATTTTCCTATAGAAAATGTTGTGTCTGGAGCACACAACTTTTCCTATAGAAAATGTTGTGTCTGGAGAACACAACTTTTCCTATAGAAAATGTTATGCCTGGAGCACACAACTTTTCCTATAGAAAATGTTGTGTCTGGAGCACACAACTTTTCCTAAAGAAAAAGTTGTGCTTCAGACACAACTTTTTCTATAGGAAAAGTTGTGCTTCAGACACAACTTTTTCTATAGGAAAAGTTGTGCTTCAGACACAACTTTTTCTATAGGACAACTTTTTCTATAGAAAAAGTTGTGTGCTCCTGACACAACTTTTCCTATAGAAAAGTTGTAACTGGAGCACACAACTTTTCCTATATAAAAAATTTAAGGCTGAAGCACACAACTTTTCCTATAGAAAAAGTTGTATCTGGAGCAAAATTATAATCGTTTTCCTATAGAAATAGTTGTGTGCTCCAGGATAGCTCCACATTTTCTTATGACTTGTCACCTGTAGGCTGTCTTTTTGGCCACCACGGACTGAATCTTACACAAGTTTCCTACTTGTTTTGTTTTTTATCATCTCCTCGTGTTTTGAATGAAAATGCCGCTTTAGTTGTTGGCTGTTGTGATGACGACGATGATCATCATGATGATGACGAAAGCAATAAAGAAGATGATGATGATGATGATGGTGATGACGATGATGTTGGTGACGGTGGCGATGATGTTGACTAAGATAACAGTAAGAAAATGTTCAAGTCGTTTCAATTTCACTTTCATTCGCTCAGTGAATTGGCTAAGCAACGGTTGTGCTCAAGTGAAATACGTCCGAATATACAATTACACCGTTGACATCAAGAGAAAATCAAATTATAATCCTTGTGAAATAAAAATCCGAAAAAATTAACATAAAAGAAAACAAAAACATCTATGCTCGCCTATGGACATTGATCGTAATATTATCCTCGAAATCCAATAGATAACTGTCATCTTAAGCCGGGATTTAATTCACAACACCCAAGGCAAGCAAACGAGATCTTAGCGTCGTAGTGCAATAAGTGATTTCAGTGTTTGAATCTCATAATAAACGAAATAAAGCGCAAATTACTTTGAAATAAATTCTTAGCAATTTTAATGGAATTAAAAGGTTGGTTCTCAGAAATGTCTGTGTAAGGCAGATTTGCCACCGCAAGAAATACACGGGAAAAGATCGTAGGAAAGTTATTCGACAAAAGAAAAAAAATAACAAATGGTCTTAAGGACACCACACAAAGTTACACAAATGAAATACCAGAAATCCTACACACACTACGAGCTGGATGTCTGGCTCAAACGGGAGCAGAGGTAAACATTAGTAGTGAAACATTACAGAAAAAACACGCAGGGCATAATGAATAAAGACCTACTTCACAGCCACCAAATAGGCTTGGGCAGTTCGGGTGTTAGAGGGTTCAGGCACTAACGTTTGGGAATGAAGTCGTACTAACATTGTGAATGTATAGGAAAATTGTTTATTTGGATTGGTAGGTAGATTCATTCTTCGCCTATAGTTCCCCTTAACGCAGATGGGTCCATGAATATTGTGAAGGATCTAGCTATCAAAGAGAGCCAGCAGTGTATCCTCTGCTTTCGCAGAAGCTAATAGCCACGTTTCAAATCCATATAAATAATCAGGGGTTCGTTCAAAGATGGGGAATTGTCTAGCCCAAAGTAGCATCTATTTGCCAGCGCGATATTTCTTTTTACTTCGGTTCTAAATCATTTGTTTATGGCGAATCCTCGGCCTCTACCTCGACATTCAATGATTCGATTCTCTACGATTTTCTAAGTCGTATTTCTATTCTCTCGCGCTCATATGTTATATTGTATTATATGTGACAATTTATATTTGTATGTATTGTATGTCACCTTGGAAAGGTTATATTTAAAATAAAAAATGTATTACCTACTAAAAAAACATTAACAATAAAAGTTGAGAAAAAACCAAAAAAATTAAATTTGGGCGCCTCGAAAATAATTTTTTTTATAAAGTCGTAGTGGAACTTTTTTTCCTCATGCCAAAAGCTATCGAACAATTGATGGCACAGTATCTATTGCGAAATCGACCTACCCTAATGTGCATATGTATTCTAACTGATTTTTTATTAAATCTGTATACTTTTCCCTTTGAAATATAAACATCCTACATCACTAAACAACAACAACAACTAAATGAGAGAAGTATACATTAGCATGTACATTACTGTCCTTTAGTAAAATAGGCTAGCGAAACCACCTTGTGATTTGCGAAACAGCGCAGCGGAAAGTTCTTAGCCTATCAATGAAAGAGAATAGTTAGTTTTTCAAAAATATTTTTATTTTTCAATGTAATCTCCTGAAACTTCAATACACTTAGTCCAACGCTTATCTAGCAATTCACTCCCTTGATTAAAAGAGTTTTCCTCAAGGTCTTCAAAATAGTGGTTTAAAACTGTAATTGCATCTTCATTTGAGGTAAAACGCTTGCCAGCAAGGAATTTTTTTAGATTTGGGAACAGGTAAAAGTCACTGGGAGCTAAATCAGGAGAGTAAGGTGGGTGGCCAAGCAACTCGTACTTTAATTCGTTGATTTTAGCCATTGTTAAAACACTCTTGTGCGCTGGTGCGTTGTCTTGATGAAAAATTATTTTTTTGTGTTGTAAGCCAGGACGTTTTTCTCGAATTTGTACATTTAATTGATCTAAAAGGTTGCAATTGTACTCTGAATTTATTGTTTTACCCTTTTGCAGAAAGTCAATCAATAAAATACCTTTGAAGTCCCAAAAAACCGTTGTCATAACCTTACCAGCCGATTGAATTGTTTTTGCCTTCTTTGGGGCACTTCCTCCAGCTTCAGTCCATTGTTTGGATTGCTCTTTTGTCTCGGGAGTTTAGTGGTGGATCCATGTCTCATCAACAGTTAGGAAACGACGCTTAAAATACATTCTATTTCGCTGAAAACGATCCAAACAAGCTTGAAAAATGTTCATTCTTATGCGTTTTTGGTCGACTGTTAACAAGTGCGGCACCCATCTTGCAGAAAGCGTTTTCATCTGTAGTTCTTCATGCAAAATTAAATGGACTCGATCATTTGAGATGCCCATGATATTAGCTATTTCACGCACTTTTATTCGTCGATCATTTAATACCATATCATGCACTTTGGCTACAATTTCTGTTGTTGTTGCTATTTTTGGACGTCCACTACGTGGTTCATCTTCAATGCTTGTACGACCACGTTTAAATTCAGCAACCCAATTTTTACTGTTGCATATGAAGGAGCACTTTCACCTAACACATTCACCATATCATTATGAATTTCTTGTCCCGATAAACCTTTTTTATGTAAATATTTAATGACACCACGCATTTCTAATTTTTCCATTGTAAAAAAATCGCGGATGCGTCTTTTGTGAACACCTGTTTCTATATGAAGGAGTTGCCAGATCGAAACAAAATTTAACATGTGTTCATAGCAGAGATGGAAGTTTCCAAAACACTTAACTTTTTTCTGTTTATACCGCGCTTTTTGTGCTAGGCTAAGAAGTTTCCGCCCTCGTATATTTACTTTCAAATGATATTTCCATGCTGACTTTTTAAAAATGTTTGCTTTCATCAAATCAAATGAGTAGAGGAAAACTAGTAATAAAAAGCTAGTCGGGCGTGGCCGGCCCTGCACTCCGGGGTGCTCAGAAAAGCTAAATGAAATTATATTTTTGGACCTTTTTTACCCAGACGTTTTAACTCATTTTAAATTTGAATTCATAAGGAAATTTTGTTGTTTTTGTTAATATCGGTCCAACATAAATGTGGAGCTATATCTAAATTTGAACCGAATTTCTCCAATTGCCACAAGGAAGTTAATTGTGCCAAACTTCATCAAGATTGGATGTAAGATGTGGCTCTTATATTGCCGAACAGTGGCAGAGAAGATGTTCAGTTCCTTTTGATTGTTGCACAAAAGGCGTTGTATGACAGACGTAGTCTCCTAGCGTGTACGTCCAAATGCCAGTGGCCAGTGTTGACCCTGATGAGGTTTCATAAAAAGCTTCTAGTTATCCATACCAGTCCACATCTTTTAAGGGTCTTCATGCAGGTGAGATCCTCTTCTTATCCAACAGAAAAGCAGCTTAATCCTAGCGAGAGCAAAACCAATATAATAACTACCCGCTTTTAAAAACCGACAAATGTCTCTATACGAGTATTTCCATCAGAGACATCCGACATTCTTGAACAATTCTCGTAGTGGAGTAAACATTCTACAGGGATCTAATGGCCGCTTTACTGTCAGTAAATAGGAAGATACTCATATCGCTGCGTGATATCACTTAGTACAGAACTTAAAGCATTGCTGTGCCTATGGCCACGATTTTGATACAAATAATGCTACAACAATCAGATAGCTTAGGCGACAGATTGAAATTAAGCTCATAAGAGTAGATGCCATATTCAACTTCTCTGAGCGAGTTTGATCCGTCCGTGCCGTCCGTGTGAATTGAATTTTTCAAAAGGCTGAGGCCAGTCATGTAGACCTATTCTTCGGGTATCCTCGTCGCAAAACCGATGCGATGGCCTAGAAAGGTGGGTTTACAAAAAAGACTTCATATCAGGTCTTATTGCAACAGGCCCTGTGCGTGAGAGGAAGGCCCAGAAGGGGGGCCCCAAATTTTGGCATGATCATAGTCTTTGTAGTTCCATGCTCCAGTGGCACCAATTATCCAAGATGTCTGGGGAAGCCAGTTAAAGAGAGTTAACAGTGCCTTAAATGAAGTCGGACTTTTTTTGTCCAGTGAAGGATATTTTTGGAGGTCAATTAAGACATCAAACTCGACAACATTGGATAAGTAGGTCGGGAACAATATGCATTGTATATAGACATGCATATTGTTCGAACGCACACATCAAACCCTACACCTACAATGCCCTACAAAGGTTGTTTTCAGAAGAGACGTCTTATCAGGCCGGGTTGCTACAGTTTCGGTGTCATCCACCACACTAGCAACTCAGCCGAAAATACGGTTGGAAACAGCAACCATTTTTATTTTTTTGTTGTAACTGCCGAAACTCCGCTTGTTGTTGTCTATCAACTCTGTATTGTTAGCACGGAAAGGCTATTCTAAGCAAGAAAAAAATCTAGTTAAACTGCATGTTGGTCAAGATACAGGCTTTTACCAAACGATTTTTTATAACCCACACATCACTAGGGCACATGATATTTTGTCTAAGTGATGATGTTGGTAGCACCTTTAAGGAATAAAGACTGACCCCATGTTAAGTAAACCTTTCGATTCCGAGTGGTTATCTGATTCCTTAAGCGTATTCCGTCTGTCTGTCCAGTTATTGCTGAATCAAAGTCCAGTCACAAATATGAAACAATTTCAATCAAGCTTGGTCTGTCGGATTGTGGGTGCTATCAAAGTTCAGGTCGTAATTATAAACCGATAACGACCAAATTTGCTACAGTTTTTAAACGGTGAAATTGAACCATATCAGTCTAGGCTCTTGAGAAGGCTCCTCACATAGGTCGCTTCCGTTTTGGGGTCGTAACACTACAAAGGCTACATTGTAAATACAATTCAAGCAATCTTAAGCTATAGGCAGATGGTACATTCTTTAAACGGTGAAAATGAACCATATCAGTCTATGCTTTTGAAAAGGCCCCTCACATAGGTCGCTTCCGGTTTGGGGTCCTAACACTACAAAGGCTACATTGTAAATACAATTCAAGCAATCTTAAGCTATAGGCAGATGGTACATTCTTTAAACGGTGAAATCGAACCATATCAGTCTATGCTTTTGAAAAGGCCCCTCACATAGGTCGCTTCCGTTTTGGGGTCCTTACACTACAAAGGCTACATTGTAAATACTATTCAACCAATCTAAAGCTATAGGCAGATGCGTGGAATCGCTTGCACTGCAGTGTGGTGAATCTCATATCCAGCCACGCCCGGCATATTGTGACATACGCTGTACGATGTCTTAAACCTACAGGTCCTGCATTAAAAAGATTTTATGCACCAAGGAAAAAGCCATGAATATTGGTCTATATCCGCAAGTGAAACACAAATGAACCCAGGTTCAAATCGGCATGAACATATCTATCATTTTTTAGCGGCAGGTTCTCACCTCGTAAATGCCGACAAGTCAACGAATACGAGAATACTCCCTTAACCATGTAACTTCTAGTAAAAACTTCCTATATAGTTGAGAAGGGGCTGCTATCTCAATGTCGCAATAATGTTTTATTTCCATTTTCGGTTCGAGTGATATACCCTCACCCTACTGGGTAAAAAAGGCGAGGGTATATATCATTTGGTACGGACTAATAGTGTAATGCATCGACAAATTAATTTTATACCCTTCATATATTTTGACAAAATAAGGTTCTATGACTTTATTTATGACTTTATTTAAGCCATCCGTTTCGAATAACACTAGAAAGAACCTAGCAATCGTTTTTAACTAACCGGGAACTATTGTTTGACGCCGGCTTCGGATGGCTATTGCAATTGTATAGAGAGGTTTTTACATGGCTTAGAGATGAATCTTTTACTCGTACAGACACGTGGTTGAAATCCTTCGCTGAAAAATTGTTAGGTCTTTTTAACCGGATGTTCTGACGTTTACTGGCATCATAGTCGTGCATACTTCTAACACTCTACGGCGGCCCACAAGTTTTTAAACTTTGAATACATATAATTTTTTCAAAAACTGCCTATGGAAAGGAAAGTGGCTAAATTGACAAACCCCTTCTGGTACCTCCCACACAAATATACCATGACGCCCACTTTTGGTATTCTTGTAATATCATTAACAACTTTTTAGGTCTTTTTAACCGGATGTTCTGACGTTTACTGGCATCATAGTCGTGCATACTTCTATCACTCTACGGCGGCCCACAAGTTTTTAAACTTTGAATACATATAATTTTTTCAAAAACTGCCTATGGAAAGGAAAGTGGCTAAATTGACAAACCCCTTCTGGTACCTCCCACACAAATATACCATGACGCCCACTTTTGGTATTCTTGTAATAACATTAACAACTTTTTGCATGATCTCGATTAAAATCATTACTTCATAATGCATTTATAAGTTGACAAAAGATTGGAACCCACATAATTTGTCACCCAGTGAGTGCAATTCGATTAAATTGCAATTAAATTGGTAACACCGTGATATTTTTAAAACGAATTTGTACTCAGATATGAAAATAGTGGTGTCACGCCCCATTCTGGATGGCACGCCCCATTCTGGCAAATGCACCATGCCGACCAATTTTGTTTCTTGTTCGGAAAACCTCTTACGCTATTTGTACTATATAAACTCAAAATCAAAACCTAAAAACAGTGCTCAAAGGTTAATTTGGTGGCAAATTTGTAATTTATAGCCACGCCCCTTCTGGTATCTCGCACATAAACGACCCTATGTTAATGGAGATTACTTATATAACCCATGTAACTTGTCTCCTGCGGAATTAAATTCGCTTAAATTTTGAACACCGTTATATTTTTATAATGGCTTTAAACAGACATACGAAAAGAGTACATGACACGCCCATTCCTATACCAACAGTGATAATGAACCGTTACGCCCTCATTTAGTATTCGCATAATAATTTTAATACTACTTGCGCGGTACTGTTAAAAAATTATTAAATAAAAAATCAATTAAAACATAGACTAGCTGACGCAAAGTTGTAGTCTTAGCCACGCCCCTTTTTATACCTTTCACACAAACGACATTATTCGAGGCTAAATTGAAACCCACATAACTTTATTCCTAATGCAGAAAATTTCGCTTGATTTGGTTTTCATGTTTCTTTCATATTTGTATTACCTTTACAAAAAAAAAAAATGGATGCCACGCCTCATTCTAGTACCTTTCACACATAGGACAATTAACGAGATTTTAAACAAACCGGTACGCTTAAGGTTATGAAGGACGGAAATTTAAATATCCTTCTTATATAATAAGGGGCCGCCGTGGTGTGATGGAAGTGTACACGACTATCATGTCAGTAAACCCTGGTTCAAGCCCGGGTTAGGACATCTATGGATGCCACGCCTCATTCTAGTACCTTTCACACATAAGACAATTAACGAGATTTTAATCAAACCGGTACGCTTTGGGTTATGGAGGACGGAAATTTAAATATCCTTCTTATATAATAAGGGGCCGCCGTGGTGTGATGGAAGTGTACACGACTATCACGTCAGTAAACCTAGGTTCATCCCCGGGTTAGGACATCTACGAATTTTTCAGCGGCGGGTTTTCACCTCGTAAATGCCGGCGACTCGTGAAGTTTTATCTAAAAGCGCATTTATCTAAAAGCGCATTTATCTAAAAGCGCATTAGCCGTTATAAAACGCATTAGCCGTTTGGAAGCGGCGTTAAATAGTTCACGCAAAAAAAAAAGTATGGCTGTGGTGACAATATTCGAAGCGGATAATACTATTGTTGGGTATATGGTTGTGGAACAACAATATTATGATCCTCACAACAATAGTATGATTCAAATACAACCATACTATGATCCTCACGACAATAGTTTGATTCACACATAACCATACTATGATCCCCACAATCATACTATGACCTCCACAACCATACTATGATCCTCACAACCATAGTATGTTTCATATACAACTATAGTATTATCCTCACAACCATAATATGATTCACACGCAACCATGTTATGATCCCTACAACCATAGTATGATCACACACAATTATACTATGATCCCCAATATTATTTATTAGAATTGGTTAAAGTTGTCAACAATAGATTTTAATTATGAAAATTATTCAAAAATACATTAAATTCAAAATAATACGAGCGATTTATTTCACAGTAAAAAAATAAGTTGAAATAAACGTAAGCGTTTTTATTGAAACTACTTCAGTTAAATAAAGCCAAAGCTGCTTGTTTCAAAATTATTATTTCGACAAAACAAAATCCTATTATTGCATTATATCCGTACCAATAACATTTGTTCTTAAATGCATATTTAAATGAAGAAAAATTACAATCATACAGTATGATTGCCGTAATCATATTATTGTTAACATAAAACGCAAAACATAATACTTTTGTCGCACCAACCTTATTTATATTGTTGCTATAACCATATTTTCATTTTTAAATTTGGCAATAATACTATTGTTACATTTCAACAATATTAATATTGCAGCAATTATACTATTGTCAAAAATAAATTCAGTTAACAATGCTATGGTTGCGACGAACATACTTTTATTGCGGAGAACATATTATTATTGCCGTGACCATGTAGTAACCATGTTTTTTCTCTGCGTGTAGGTCCCGATCAGTGAGTCTACGAACTGAATCGTCCACAGCTCACTGATTTGAGAGAATCTCCCCCTTGTTCCTTAATGGGATGCTGTGGGACTTAAGAGAGTAAATATAAAGTGATCCATCTAGAGGTATTTTTCCATAGGGGTTTTTTCAGAGTTTACGTGTAAGTTGCGTTAAACTTTTTTTTTCGTTTTCAGTATTGTTTGCTCTTTTATCATAGAAAGACTAACACCGCATCAACGTCTCCAAATTGTGCAACTGAATTACGGAAATGAGAAACGAGAAGATCCGCTGTTTTCAAACAACGGTTTAGTCAGGCCCCTTTCTGGCTCAACGGCAACGTCAATAAACAAATTGCCGCGTTTGGGCTGAAGAGCAACCAGAAGAGGTTCAAGAGCTGCCATTATACCCAGAGAAAACCATAGTTTGGTGCAGTTAAGGGGCTGGAAATGGAATCATCGGTCCATATTTTTTCAAAAATGATGATGGCCGAAACGTAACCGTGAATGGTGCTCGCTATCGCGCCTTGATATCGGACTTTTGGCTACCTGAAAATAAAGCCCGTAATCTTGACGGTATTTGGTTTCAACAGAACGGTGCCACTTGCCATACAGCTGCTCAAACAATGGATTTATTGAGAGGTCATTTCAAAGAGCAGCTAATTTCACGTATCTGCCCAAATTGTGTGATATCACGAGTTTAGCCTTTTTTCTTTGGGCCCACATAAAGTCCAAAGTCTACGCTGACAAACTAGCTAAGATTCAGGTTTCGAAGCCAACATTACGCGTGTCATGAACCAGTCGAAATGCTCGAATGAGTCATCTTAAATTGCATCCTTAGAATGGACACACTGAGGTAGTTGCGGATAACATTTGAAGGAAATTATATTCGAGAAATAAATGGCATAAAATTTCGAAGGAATACGATTCCACACTTGATTTGAATTTTAGTATTTTTTTTTTGTTTTGAAAAAAATACCTCTAGACTGATCACCCGATATATGGATGAGGGTATATGCAAGTTGAATCCACCGACTGAAGCTTGCTTACGTGTTTCTGATTTTGTTCAATGAAATTTTAAAGGATTCACAGAAATCCACTCCGAAAACAGAAAATCATGGCCCGTAAGATGAATATCAAGCAAGTCCATAAGTCGAATCATTTATAAAGACTTGGGACTTGGGGCTTTCAAACGACGTTCCGGACATTAATTGACTGAAAAATGCAAATGTCTGTTGGGGAAGCACGCTGGTAACTTGCACAGAATAATTTTGTTCACCGATGAAAAGATTGTTACCGTTCAGGAAATATTTAACAAGCAAAATGATATAGTGTAAGCACGGTCATCTAAGGAAGCATCTGAACTGATCCCAAGGGTGGAAAAGGGTCATCACCCAGCTTGAGTCATGGTTTGGTGGGGGCCTCTTCCGATGGGGTCACTGACCTGCATTTCTGCGTACAAGGAGTCAAAACATGGGCCAAAGTTTACCAAAAACCGTTTTGGAAGCTGTTGTGAAGCCTCTTAACAATTCCCTGTTCCAAAACCAGCCATGGACTTTCCATCAGGATTCTGCGCAGGCCCATAAGGCTAAAACGTCCCAGGCCTGGCTTCGAAACAATTTGCCACCGTTTATTTCCTCTGATGAATGGCCCTCAGGCAGTCCAGATTTGAACCTATTGGATTAAAATTGTGGGCGGTTTTAGAGGACAAGGTTTGTCTCAAAAGATACCCCAAAGTTGAATCTCTTAAGGCTGCTTTGGTTCGAGCTGTGGCCAATTTTCCAATAAACGAGGTTCGTGCACACGCAGAGAAAAGTTATGGTTACTATATGGTCACGGCAACAATAGTATGTTCTTTGCAATAAAAGTTTGATTTTGGCAACCATAGTTTGGTTTTTTGAATTTCAATGATTGCGGCAATATTAATATTATTGTAATGTAACAATAGCATTGTTGCAAAATTTAAAAATAAAAATATGGTTGTAGCAGCAATATATATATGGTTGATGCGACAAAACTATTGTTTTTTTTTTGGTTTTATGTTAAAAATAATATGATTACGACAATCGTACCGACGAAATCATAATATTTTTTTAATTTGACAATGCTATTGTTACGAATCTTTCGCAATAATAGTACGTTTTATATGTAAATTAAATATTTTTAATAAGTGAATTTTTTCTACTCGTAAGTAAATTACTCATATTATTAAGAGTTTAATGTATTTTTACATAATTTGCTTAATAAAAATCTCTGTTGTTTAATAACAACCTAATTCTATACTTACAAACAATTTTGGGGATTGTAGTATGATTGTGTGTGAGTCTTACTATGGTTGTGAGGATCATGCTATGGTTATGAGGATCATAATATAGTTGGTTATGGTTATGAGGATCATAATATGGTTGTGGAGATCATAGTATGGTTGTGTATGAACCACATTATTATTGTGATGATTATAGTATTGTCGTGCCACAACCATATAACCAACAATAGTATGATGCTCTTCGAATATTGTTATCCCAACCATATTTTTTTTCTGCGTGCAGCTATTGACGATTGGCCAGTGCGACTTAAGGCGTGTGTAAAGGCAATAGGAGGACATTTGGAATAAGTAAATTATTTTTGGATACAATATACATCAGTAAATATGTATATTAAAAAATATTTGGTCCAAAAACATTCAGTACTTTTTAGTTTACAGCATAAAAAGTGTGTAATAGTATTTATGTCTCTACTAAGTATATGCAGCTTTCTAAGCCCTTAATTTATCGCCAGTCATGATTATAATTTCAGAGTGTCTAATTGTTAACTATGAAATCCTAAGCCGATGATGGCTCAATCCAAGTCATGATTACCTGTAATTAACATTTCCCTTTTGGTAGAAAGTTTGAGACGATTGACACCATATCCACAGTCAACCCACGTAAATATTGCTAGAGAAAAATAAATTGCAATTGTAAATTTCAATTACAACTGCAAGACTTTCCATGAAAATAAATATTTCATATGCCAACAGTTATGGCCTTAACATTGCCAAAATAAAAAATATTGCACTCACACTAAGGCAATCACTCGCTCACACATGCATACAATCACATATGATTATGTAACTTCACAACGTTTTCATAATTCATGAAGCCGCTGTTGATCACAACAAGCTATAGGAGTTGGGTGAGGAGAAGAATTCGAAATGGAGAGACTCAGAGACTGGGATAGGAAACATAAAGAGACACAGGCAAGACAAGTCTTATGACACTTTACGGTCAGTGACACCAGACGCTGAGATGGTGACTAAAGAAAAAAACAATCAGCCAAAACAAACACACACACACCCGGTACTGGCTCACCCGTCTTGGAGGCAAACACTCGACTCTCGACTCACGGTGGTGGTGGCGACGGCAGCAGCAGCGATTAACGAACCCAAAAAATAATAATAAAAACTTAAATGAAAACAATCATACATAACAACAACAACGACGACGACAACAAGAAAGGCTGGCAACATCAACAATCTGCCGCATGTACGGGCAACATAATGCCTGCTTTTCATTCATTACCTAAATGACGGCAACAAGAAATGGAAACCTGCTACACATGCTGCTGCTGTTAACACTGCTCACGTCTGAGCTTATGGCGATCAACTCCAGCGACAACGGCAAATGTCAACTTTCAGTTGCCGTTTTTTTGTTTTGTTTTGGAAAATTTAGTTTATGATCTCAGCCAAAAGATAAAACAAGGAAAGTTATTTTAAAACAAAAAACACATATCCAGATCTTCTTTCGCTTTGTTTCAGTTCAAGATATCAGCTACATATGCCTGTTGTTTGTTAAGTGAATGCTTTAGCAATAAGTGAGTGGTTTAAGGGAGGAACTAGAAGAAGCCTAATCCCACCAAGCGGCTAAATCAAATCAGTTTCACCAGATCAGTTTCACCAGAATCCGTTTCACCCGAAGCTTTATGAAGACATGCTAGCTGATTGGGCTCTGACAAAGTTCAGTGGAGGCCAACAGGACCACATCTATGTGGGAACCTGCACGCAGAAAAAAAGTACAGTTGGGGTGACAATATTCGAAGGGGATCATACTATTGTTGGGTAAATGGTTTTGGCACAACAATATTATGATCCTCACAACAATAGTATGATTCACATATAGCCATACTATGATCCCCACAACCATAGTACCTATGATTCACACTCAACCATACTATGATCTCTATAGCAGCGGTCGGCACACCCATACAACGACAAATGTGTGATTGTATTAGTGAGCTGCAGATTTTCTCTCTCAATGTACTGAAAGAAATGTTCATGTCATTTTCTCAGAAGTATTTATGTGTGTAAAAATAATCAAAAATAAAAAATGATCAGGGAATTATTTTTCATTGAAGGAAACCAAAAATATTCATACATAATATGTATAATATTATATGAAATTAGTTTTAAGAGATACATATATATGTTTGTATTAATAAACCAAATAAAAAAAAAACTCGTTTTATATATTTTTTTAACATATTTACACAAAAGAAAAACAAAAGCAATAGACACAATTTTCAGTGGCGAACTATTTGAAAAATAAGTAGTGATCTATATAATAGAAAAAGTTGATATTCATTTGTATATAGAGGTTCACATGAAAAGGAAGACAACGTTTCGATTAATAAAGCGTTTTTATTAAAAAAGAAAAACCTACAATTAAAAAAAAAATATTTTCAAATGTGTGCTGAATTTATAACAGCATCAATATCAATTGGATATGGACAACATTTTATGCGAAGAAGATTTTCGAGGTGTTCATCTGTAAGACGATTTCTTACATTACTTTTAATTAGTTTTAAAAAAGAAAATGCAGATTCACAACTATATGTCGATCCAAACATTGAGTATAATTTATAAATTGCAATTTTTGTTTATGGGTATTTGTGTTCGTCAATGTTTTTCCAGAACTCAATGCCAATACCAAGTGGTAAACTTAAATCTGTTCGCATTTTTATAAGCTCATCTCTTATATCAGATTTTTGGTTATCAATATTGCAAAACAACGGATTATCATGCAATTCAAAAAGGTTTTCAATTTTTAAAAAGTCGGAAAAGCGGCTGTGATAATTTGTTAAAATACCTTCGAGCAAATGAACATAATCAAAAAGCTTGTCATTATCTGAAGTTTCATTAAAAATTTCAGAAGTTCTTATTAAACTTGTTAAATTTTTATGTTTTAAGTTTGTTATCAATAGCTCAATTTTCATAACAAATTGCTTAACTGCAAAAACCAGTTCAAAAATGGTTTTATTTTTACCTTGTAAATGGAGGTTTAATTTATTAACAAATTCGGTAACATCTGTTAAAAAGGCGAAATTCATCATAAAACCATGATCTTTTAAAAATAACAGAAGTTCATTTGTTTCTTCTGATGGATTTTTTCAAAAAACAAAATTATCTCTTCACGTAGACTGAATAGTCTTTGAAGGCATCGTCCCTTGCTGAGCCACCTGACTTCAGTGTACATTAGTAAATCTCCATACTCAGCATGTACTTCCTCGAGGAAACTTTTAAATTTTCGGTGGCTCAGAGCGTTATGGCCACCCCGAATTTTGTTAACTATTTTCACTGCAATTTCCATAGTTTTCACCAAATTAAGACTTTTTGTGAATAAGGCCTGTTGATGAATAATGCAGTGGAAGGTATAAACTTCAAAATTATTTTGTATTAAAAATCCCACAAAACCCCCTTTTTTCCCGACCATTACTTTGGCACCATCAGTACATACAGAGCACAACTTGCTCTTATCGGAAAAAGAAAAAACCTCTTCATTCACTGCATCAAAAATATTTTTCCCTTGAACATTGCCATGAAATGCAATCATTGTTAGCATTTCTTCATGGGTTTCGAAGTTCCTGTCAACGGTTTTTACGCAAATAAGCAACTGTGCAATATCATTAATATCGGTGCATTCATCTAAACAAATTGAAAAATATTTACAATTTAGAATTCGTTTTTTAATATTTTCATGGATAAATGCACTAATATTTTCAGTTCGCCGGGAAATCGTGCGAGGGGACAGGGGAATATCATTAATTAATTCAAGCATTTCTCTGCCCTTTTCGCCAAAACATCCCAAAACATCATTGCTTAATTCCTTGTAAAATTGGCCATCCTGGAATGGGCGGCAATGTTTTGCAAGTGAAGCGGCTATGACAAATGATGCTTTTGTTATTAAAAAACATCCGTCTTCCTTTTTGGATTCTTCTGAATCAGCGACCATTTTTTCATAAAATGGTTTAATTAAGTCTAAAATTAGAGTTTTTCTTGCATCATTAGTTATATTGTCATATTCACTATGACATAATAAATAATGTCTCTCCAAATAATATCTACTTGATCGTGACAACGTACGTTGACATACCAAGCATTCAGGTTTGCCAAAAAAATTTTCTGCAAACAAGAACTTATATTCGCATTCTTCATATGACATTTCGTTCACTGTATCGCTAGAAACATGCGTCGGTACCACCTCTTCGAACGAACGCTCAAGCGAGACTGAATGAATTTGTTTGTTTACGTTCTATATGTGAGCGCATGTAGGTGTGAGAGAGCCGCCCATGGGCGCTCTTTGCCGACCGCTGCTCTATAGGCATACTTTGATCCTCAGAACAATAGTATGATTCACACTCAACCATACTATTATCTGCACAACCATATTATGATCCTCACTACCATAGTGTGTTTCTCATACAACCATATTATGATCATCACAACCATAATTTGATTCACACTCAACCATGCTATGATCCCCAAAATTATTTATTATTATTGGGTAATGTTCTTACTCGTATTCAAAAATAGAGGTTTTTATCAAGTTAGTTATTTTAAATTGCATTACAATTAGTTCATAGCCACATTTGAGACCGTTTTTATTGCACATTTCATTCAAGAAACAAAAATATATATTCCAACGGCAGTCGAAAATACTTTTAGTTGCCAGCAGGGGTGAATGTTACTTCACCATCCGTAGACCCAAGTAATGAATGTAATTAAACCATGATCAATGGCTATATATTACTTAAGTGCAGGCAGATTTTAAATAAACGAGAACCAGTTGGTAGTTGTTGTTGTTGTAACAACAATATATTTATTTTGAAGTCTTGTTCGTCTATGGGGGATCTGCTTCGATATCCAGGTGAAGGAAACGCGCAATTTGAACTGGATGCGTCCACAGAGACCTGGGGGTCAGCTGAGTGGGCTTGGCCGGACAATTGAAGAGGTGCAGTACATCATGTGGTCACTGATGGCAGGCGGGACAGATGTCCGGAACGTTAGCATCAACTCGTGCCCAGTAAGAATTTAGGCGGCTGCACCATCCAGATCTCAGCTGCGCCAGCACCACGCGCGTCTGCCGAGGTAGTACCTTCTCCTCAGGTGAAATCTCCGGTGGATGTTCCCCTAGCACTGCATTCACACGGTAGCTGGATACTGCAGCTGCAACATCATCGGCGTGAATGTTGTTCAAACCTGCCTGATAGTTTCGATGATCTAAAGGTTCTCTCTTATACCGCTGGACCTCTCTCTCTAGATCATGAAGATCGTACCTGATCTGCCTGGGTGGAGGCATCCTGTTCAAGAGATGGTGATAAGGATGACTGCTGCGAAAACACCCTAGCAGGTATTGCTTAGACAACAGGAAATTGTGTCTGCGCACGGTTAGGACCTTCGTCTCCTCATGTAGATGGTCCTCAGAGGACATAAGAAGACACCCTGTTGATGTTCTAAGGGCGGCATTCTGGCAAGTCTGAATTTTCTTCTACTGCGTCGTACTCACGTTCGCCGACCATACAGGTGCTGCGTAGTTTGCTACAGACCGACCTATCGCTTTGTAAGAGGTCAACAAGGTTTCTTTGTCGGCTCCCCAAGTACTGCCGGCAAGTGACTTGAGGACCTTGTTCCTACTTTTCAGTTTATCGCAGATAGCTGTAGCATGTGCAGAGGGTAGTTGGTGGTCGGGATGTTGACGTCATCGACTTTCACATTACCTGTAGCACAGTGACAACCGCACCTCTGCGGTCCAAGCAGTAAACAGTGTGGCTGATGATTTGAAGGCGGATATTTTCATATTCCTCGCAGTGAAGAAACGTGCTAAGTCAGTGAGGTAATAGTTGATTTTCTCGCAAATGTCATCCACTTTAGGTCCTGACGCCAGAATTGTGCAATCCCGCGACTGCCAGTTCTATGTACCGGATTGACCCGAAACTCTTCGGCCAGGGGCAGTCACCTCAACAATATATGTTTTTTGTTCGAACCAGTTGGTAGTAGAGTATTTCACCGAAGAAAGTGAACACAATAAAAATTCCTTGAACTACCTTCCGATTTTTGTTGTTTTTTATAATGGACAACAACCAGGCACTGCATCTCGTGGCGAAATTTTGGTATACCAAAATAAAAACACACACATAGTCTTTAAAACCTGTTATGCTTTGTTCATAGTCTCAACAATACAGTATGATTGTCGTAATCATATTATTGTTAACATAAATCTTTAACATCTATCTAATCAATACTTTTGTCGCACCAACAATATTTACATGGTTGCTACAACCATATTTTCATTTCTAAATATAGCAAAAATAGTATAGTTACATTACAGCAATATTATTTTTGCTGCAATCATACTGTTGTTAAATAAAATTCAGAAAACCATACTATGGTTGCCTCGACAATGCTTTTATTGTAGAGAACCTATTATTGTTGCTGTGACCATATAGTAAACATATCATTTCTCTGCGTGTGTTTGCCAAGTTTAGATAGATTTTTAGTTTTTGAATGAATGAGTGCCGTGTTGTCACAGGTTGGGAGACGCTCCCAACATCGGATAGTTTTCAACAGCAAATTGTTACGACTGTCAGACAAATAAGATGTATTCTTGGCCAAAGTAAAACCTCATCTCAACCTTAGACTTAGAGGTTATGTCTACTTTAACTAAGAATACAAACAAAGAATCGTATCGGCCGATTTTCCTTTTCTAACGGATTGCTCTGGTCCGAGTCCGTGCTGCGGAATCCATGTCGGTGATTGGTAGTTGAAAATTTTCCACTCAGGCTCGGGAGAAGAAGTTGAGGCTCTTCTTCTGTCATTGCTTCTGCACGAAGTAAAAAAGTTTGGTTGGGGTGATAGAGCATCCTTTCTGATACAAATCATTACTGAAATTTATTACAACATTAGAAAATCGTATTATAAATAGCGAACGATAAGAGAGATTTTAACTGTTCATCTGTTGATAGTGTGTTCTATGATTTATAAATAAAGATTGGTACCAGCTCATCAATTCTAATAGTTTAAAAAGATACAGAATGGAATAGTTTAAATTATAACTATCCAAGGGAACCCTAAAATTAGAAAATAATGCGTGACCAATTTCTAGGTTCCCTACTTTAAAAAAAAACACAGAGAATTCAAATTGAATGGGGAATGTTTATTATCATTTGAAAGAACATTCTTTGGCATTTAGATTTTGAAAATTATGTCTTTCAAATGTTGGCCGCGCCTATGTCTCAGATGGTCCATCCGTTGAGTCCTATTTTCAATGACTCGTTCGAGCATTTCGACTGGTAACTGGCGAATGACAGGCGTGATGTTTTGCTCCAAAACCTGAATCGAAGCGGGTTTGTCCACATAAACTTTAGACTTTACATATCCCCACAGCAAAAAGTCCAACGGTGTGATATCACAGATCTTGGTGGCCAATCGACCAGCCCAAAATGTGAAATTATCTGCCCACCGAAGTGTTCTCTCAATAAAGCCATTGATTGATGCGATGTGTGGGAAGTGGAGCCGTCTCATTGAAACCCAATGTCGCCGAGATCACGATCGGTTATCATGGCACCATAACGGTCGCCATTGAAGGTTACGTTCTCACTGGCGTCGTTTTTAAAAAATATAGACCGATAATTCCACTGGCCTTTTAGTGACAATTTAAGAAACAGGATTATTCAAAAAACGGAAAATGGAAATTTTTAATAAGTGATTCCACCGGCCCACAAAGCATACCAAACCGTTGTTTTTTCTGAATGAAGTGGCAGCTCTTGAACCTCTTCTGGTTGCTCTTCTTCCTAAATGCAGCAATTTTGATTATTTACATAGCCAGTGAGCCAGAAATGGGCCTCATCGCTGAACAAAGTTTGGCTCAAAAACGTCGGATCTTCTTGGAAATTTTCAAGAGCCCATAGAGCAAAGCGATGTCGCTTGGAAAAGTCGGGCGGCTTCAGTTGTTACACAAGCTATATTTTGTACGCTTTTAATTAAAGATCTCGACGTAAAATGCTCCAAGTCGTTCCGTACATCAGTCCGAGTTGCTGCGAACGGCGCCGAATCGACTCTCCACGGTCTTGGTGTACACTCTCAGCTACGGCCGCTACATTTTTTTTCACTGCGTGCTGGACGTGGTCTATTCGGTTGGTTATTAACGGTCGCCATTGACGGTTACCTTCACACCGGCATCATTTTTAAAGAAACATGGACTGATGATTCCACCCCCCAAAAACCACACCAAACCGTTGTTTTTTCTGGCAGCTCTTGAACCTCTTCTGATTGCTCTTCGTCCCAAATGCGGCACTTTTGCTTGTCTACATTACCCATCGAGCCAGAAATGGGCCTCATCGCTGAACAAAATTTGGCTCGAAAACGTCGGATCTTATTGGAACTTTTCAAGAGCATATAGAGCAAAGCGATGTCGCTTGTGGTTCAGGCATGATGAAATGCCAACCAATATTAAACGAAGATAACATGACAGCATGACACGACTCACACGTGATCTGTCAAAAAAAAGGCTAATGAAAAAAGTATCTCTACTTGGATCACCCATTACAAAGTTTATGTGTTTTAAATTATACAATCGAGAATGTTGTTGATGTAAAATTTCATTTATTTTGGAACTAGTCTAGTTCACGTGTGCTAGAGACAAAAAACCTACAGACTGCTCCCATGTGTAGTCTCTGTAAAGGTGTACCTATTGTTTTTTTGTGGGCAATTTAGGAATTCTTGAAAAGCGAGACTAACAAGAGTACTTCTCATGCGTTTGGTAAAAAAAAACCTGTTTTTAAGAGTTCAGTTTTTTTTTTGAGGCTACATTTGTAGCTTTTTGATAAAGACCGTCAAGGACCCGAAATAGCCACTAAAGCAGTGGGAAGCCACGACAAACACAGCACTTTGCCATTTTGTAAAAAAAATGCCTTCCATCGAAAAAAGCAAGAGCCATCGACCAGGTAATACAAGGGGTTGCTAAATATATTTCTGGTCTAGACAACACTATCTATTGCCTGGCACCATCTGACATTTCCATTGGAAAGTTTGACATTTTTTAGCCTAAACGTACTCAGAACGTTTTGACGTACGACCATCATTTGTATTGTTCACAGTGACTTGAAAAAATAAATTTGACAAGAAAATGGAAATAACTCGTGATCATTTATGTGCGATCATTTTTTACAACTTTCGACAACTCGACAAGAGTGCATCGATGAACTTAAATCTTTGTATGGCGATGAAGCACCATCTGAAAGAACTGTGAAAAACTGGATAAATGAATTCAATCGTGGCCGACGATCGCTCAAAGACGAAGGTCGTGGTGGTCGTCCAAAAACGGCCGTTTTGCCAGAGAACATTGATGCCGTGCGTGCAAGATCGTAACGCAACATCGTCATGTGACATACCGTGAGATAGAGGCATGCTTCCATTTTTTCCACTAGCATACATTCGAAGTTGCATGAACACCTTCCCGTAAAAAAGGTTTGTTCTCGTTGGATCCCGCACAATTTGACAATCGCTCAAAAAAGGCTCGTGTCGATTGGTGCAAAGAAATTTTAAAAAAATACGATCCCGGCGCTTCAAAAGACGTCTAAAAGATCGTGACAGGTGACGAATCATGGATCTGTGCGTATGAACCCGAAACAAAACAGCAATCAACCGTGTGGGTCTTCGAAGAAGAAGCACTTCGAAGCAAATGGTCACCTGTTTCTTCGGCAAAACTGGTCATGTGGCGACTGTTCCGCTTAAGCAACGTAGGACGGTCAATTCTGAGCGGTACACCACAATTTGTTTGCCTGAAGTCTTCGGAGAAATTCAAAAAACGAACAGGAGAAGACAAATCATTGTGCACCATGACAATATGAGCTCTCACACGACGGCTCAAACGAGCGCATTTTGGACCGGCCAAAATGTCGAATTGATGGGTCATCCGCCGTACAGCCCTGACTTGGCACCCAATGACTTCTTTTAATTCCTGCACATCATGAAAAAAATGCGTGGTCAACGATTTTCGTAGCCAGAAGATGCTGTTGAAGCGTTTAAAAACCATTTGGAGGTGTCTCAATCGGAGTGGAAAAAGTGTTTCGACAATTGGTTTGAGCGCATGCAAAAGTGTATAAATCATGCTGTTTCATGGAGAATACTTTGAAAAACAATAAAACAATTCGCATTATCATTACTAGGCCAGAAATATATATAGCAGCCCTCGTAGTACCTTTTCAATTCGCTTTAAAACAAAGCATGACACCTTTTTTAAACACATCGCCAACATGTCTCTCCCATCTTGCTTAAAACTTTGGATCATCAACCTTCTGTTAATAGACCACTGTCAAATTTTAAGAGAGTTCCGTCATTCAGTTTGTGTTTACTAGCTATTCAAAAAATACAACCTCGCGGATTTTGTTAAAAATGGAAAAAGGTGCATTTCGAGTGCTCCTTAAACTTTATTCTTTGCGGAGAAAGCCGCCAATCATACCAAGGAAAAGCTTGGTGAATACTATGGGGAATCTGCACCATCGATTTCAATGGTAAAAAATGGGGTTTACTGACTCTCGTTGTGGTCGCACAAGTACAAATGACGCTGAACGTTCTGGACGGCTAGTTGAGGTTATTACACCCGAAAATGTCGAAAAATCCTCGATATGGTGTTGCGGATCGAAGAGTAAAAGTGCATGAGATTGTTGATGCCATGGGCATTTCATATGACAGTGTGGTTTCGATTTTACACGATCAGTTGGGTTTAAGAAAGCTGTCGGCAAGATGTCTGCCGCGTTTGCTCTCAATTGACCATAAACGTAATCGTGTGACAACTTCAAAGGATTGTTTGAAATTATTTATCAAACAAATGCATATTTTGTGGACCTCGAAACATCCTTTTTTTGGAAGGGATACAAAGATAGGAGAAACATTGGACTTAGTGTATGGAGCTAAAAGGAGATTATGTTGAAAACAATTTTTTTTTTTATAAAAAAACTGTGTTTTATTTGAAAAGTCACGGAATTATTGATATACCCTAGTATTTTAAAACCAACAAAATATGCTGTTGAAACGCTTTGCCGACCAAATATGAATTTTCAACTTTATGTTAACTAATTTCTCACATTCATACACCTTTGGGTTAAATCTTTAAAGAAGCGAATCAAACTTTAACATCTACCTCTCTTAAATTCCTGCACCACCAGATGGCGTTGAAATTGTGTCGTCCACTGGAGATTAAACAACTCTGGCGTCAGGGTCTAAAGTAGATGACATTTGCGAGAAAATCAACTGTTACCTCACTGACTTTGCACGGTTTTTCACAGCTAGATCACAGCGAGGTCTATGACGTCAACATCCCAACTACCAAATACCACAAAATCCTTGGGGTCACATTGCACAGTCTTTTTCGATCCTCTGCACATGCTACAGATATCTGCGATAAGCTTTTAAGTAGGAACAAGGCCATCAAGTCACTAGCAGGCAGTACTTTGGGTGCCGACAAAGAAACCTCGTTGCTCTTTTACAAAGCGATAAGTCGGTCTGTATCGCACTACGCAGCGCCGGTGTGGTCAGCGAACGTGAGTACGACATAGTGGAAAACAATTTCGAATGCCGCTTTGGGAACATCAAAAGGGTGTCTCCTTATGTCTTCGAAGGACCATCTACATGATGAGACGATGGTCCTTACCGTGCGCAGACACATTTTCTTGTTATCTAGGCAGTATTTACTTGGATGTCTTCCTCGTAGTGCTTTCAACCAACATTTAATGGACAGGATGCCCGCGACCAGGCAGATAAGGTACGATCTTTATGATCCAGCGGTAAAAGAGAGAGTTTCTTTAGATCACCAATCAGGCAGGTCTAACCGACATTCACACTGATGAAGTCACAGCAGCAGAATCCAGCTATGGTGCAAATGTAGTGCTAGGGGGACATGGCCCGGAGATTTCATTAGGGGAGAAGACGCTATCTTGCCAGACAAACGTGTTTGTGGCTCAGCTGAGATCTGGCAGCCTCCACAATTCGTATTGGGCGCGAATTGATGCTCACGTTCTTTACGTTTGTATTACCTGCCATCAGAGATCACATGACGCGCTGCGCCTTTGCAACTGTCCGGTCAAGCCAACTCAGCTTACCCCTAGGTCTCTTTGAACGCATTCAGTTAAAATGGAGGGTTCCCTTCACCTGGATATCTCCTATAAATGTACAGTACTTAAAAACAAAATATATTTTTGTTACAACAACAACTAGGAAAGAAGCAAAAATCGGGCGTGGCCGACATTATTATTTCCTGCAATATTATTTATAGACGTACAGAAAAGCCAACTGAAAACTGGTTTTTAACCCCTTTTGAAAATAATGTCACATTTGAATTTGTGTGAACATTGTATTCATTTTTGTGACCCATACATCCATGATTAAATGCGCTCGATATTCGACCTAAGGCTCCGTCACCGTCATAAAGCCTAATTGCAGAAATAGTTTAATTGTTGGCTTCGTAAGAAAATTTTAAGTAGTTTTATAGGCCCCAAACCATTTATACGACGACTTTATCCAAAAATGGGACTATATTATTTTAATTGATCTACGGTTAGTTAATGGACGGCCAGGCGGATAGACAGACATAGTTTAATGGAATCAACTGGTGATTAAACGTCGATCGTTTACATAGAAGTGGGTCTAGCTGAATTTTTTTTTGGGAAGTTTGCGTTGTTCCGTGTTCCACAGAGGGGTTTATGATATAAATTAAGATCTATTAGAGAAACGTTTAAGATGAATCGAGCACAACTTCATACATTTGTTCCATGTTCATTTACCTTCCTATAGATATTACTTTCCAATTATCCCCTATATTGCGAAATTTACATTTTTTTTGCCTATTCTATTGTAATTTGTTTTCTGTCCTTTATTTGCAGAGTGGCAATGTTACGAAAATTTCTAATACCAACTGTTATTGTCAGTATTTTACTATTACTAACCACCTTAATAACGCTAGCAAAAACGGAAACAACATCTGTTGTAACATCGACAACACCAAAACACGTAGTGACAAGAGCAAAAACAACAACGACGACTGGGACGACACCAACATTAGCATCAGGGCCGGTTATAGTGCTGGCAACATCAGCTGCAGATACAAACGAGACAACGGTTAGCAGGAGCAGTGGCAACAAAGGCAAAGTCACAGCTAAAGCCAACAACGAGAAGCTGTTAAATAATGCAGAAGAAACAACAACATCGTTGTTGCCCTTACAGCCACCTTTAAATGTGACATCAACAACTTTGGCAAGTTTTATATTAAATCAACAACAACAGCAAAAGAAGAAGCAGCCGCAGCCGCAGCAACAAACTCCAGCAAATCATCAGAAGAACCAGCAGCAACAACAGCACCACCAGCGACATCAACATCAGCAACAGAAGAAAGTGAGGCAACAGCAGCAACGGCAGCGGCAGGAGCAGCAACAACGTCAAAATCGACAACCGAAACATGATGTTGGCGAAACGCAACAATCTCAGAAACATTTAATAACAGCTCCAAGTGGAAATGACAGCAAAGAACATCTGAAAAAGGTAAGAATTTCAATTTGAAACAGAAACATTGAAACAGGTGGCGCAGCAAGGCAGGCACGCATTCTTGCAGGACGGCTTGCAAGGACAACAGAAACTGGTGGAGTGGGTGAAGCAGCAGCAGTATAAGGAGTACAGCGAAAGGGAGGCGGGCTTGCTTGTGGCTTGTTAGTTGTCGTAAAATGTTGTACTCGTAGGTCTTCCTTGAGGGGTTCTTTTACTAGTTTGAAATTGAAAGTTGATCGAGTGGCTATAACTAGAGGGGGTTTATTTAGAAAAGCATTGAAATTTCAATTTGTAGGGCAATTGTATCCAGAGGATATATGGACAATTTTACTCATATGTTAACTGAACCAGGCACGATGTCGGTGTCTTCAAATACTATTACAAGAATATCCAGGCTTTTGGTGAAAATAGACAGGGAATTTCTTTGCCTTGAAACGATGTCGGCCATTTACAATGGGAAACGGCTTTTATAGTGCAAAATTCCAGGATCCAAGCTTAATTTATTTGACTCCTATCGTACTTTCAACAGACACAAGGATAACTGAACTTGGCTCGATCGTCTTAGAATCTTACTATAAACACTAAAGTAATTACTTTTTTGGGTCTTCGATCAATATTTCGAGGTGTTGCAAACGGAATAACAAATTTGGAATTCACTTTATTCCTTGTGGAGGGAATAAAAACACTATTGTGGATGAAGGAAATCGTGAGACTCTATAGAAATTTTGTTGTTGTAGCGGCAACTGTGTGTCGGGGCGATAGCCGGTAGCAGAAGAATTGCCCATCGGGTCAATCCGGCCATCAAAATGTTTTTACCACTGGTGACATTACCAATGTTTAAAAAAATTTATTTGTCCCATAACACTATAATTTAACAGAGCAAGGTCTAGCGCCCCTGTGTGCCGGATAATGACGACGAGACATAATACTGTATGCTTCATATGTTATTTGTGAAAGGAAGGGTCCACCGGGTTCCGATTCAGAGCCTGCAGGGATGCTTCGAGAGTGTTTAATCTAAATTTTTAGCAAATTGTATAGGGTGATCTGTTAAGAACGATAGAAATATATATTTAACAACAACGGTGTAAAATATTGTCCGTGTCCTATTGGCAACTCTCTTAGGAGGTTGCCAATGCAATAACTTCACACCATTGTACTTGGGTGAGCCATCTAGAGGTATTTTTTCAGAACAAAAAAAATATAAAAATTCAAATCAAGTGAATTTGGTAATTTGAAAGCACATTTTATGGCAATTATTTTTTGAATATAATTTCCTTCAAATGTTGGCCGCAACTACGCCTCAGGGTTTTCATTCTGGGGGACCAATTTTGGTTGACTCGTTCGAGCATTTCGACCGGTATGGCTTTAAAGACACGCGTAATGTTGGCTTCCAAAATCTGAATCGAAGCTGGTTTGCCAGCATAGACTTTGAATCTTTATTGGTAATTTGAAAGGACATTTTATGGCATTTATTTTTTGAATATAATTTCTTTAAATGTTGACCGTAACTAAGCTTCAGGGTTTCCATTCTGAGGGTCCAATTTTGGAGCATTTCGACCGGTATGGCTTTAAAGACACGCGTAATGTTGGCTTCCAAAACCTGAATCGTAGCTGGTTTGCCAGCATAGACTTTGAATCTTTATTGATAATTTGAAAGGACATTTTATGGCATTAATTTTTTGAATATAATTTCCTTCAAATGTTAGCCGTAACTACGCTTCAGGGTTTCCATTCTGAGGGTCCAATTTCGGATGACTCGTTCGAGCATTTCGACCGGTATGGCTTTAAAGACACGCATAATATTGGCTTCCAAATCGTAGCTGGTTTGCCAGCATAGACTTTGGACTTTAGAAAAATGTCTAAAGGTGTGATATCACTCGATCTAAGCGGCCAACTCACCTTTCCAAAACGTGAAATTAGCTGCTTTTCGAAATGACTTTTCAATAGATCCATTGTTTGATGGCAAGTGGCACCGACCTGTTGAAACCAAGTGTCGTCAAGATTACGGGCTTCAATTTCAGGTATCATAAAGATCGATATCATGGCGCAATAGCGAGCACCATGCACGGTTACGTACCGGCCTTTATCATTTTTGAAAAAATATGCACTAATGATTTTACCATCTTATAAACTGCACCAAACTGTGGTTTTCTCTGGGTATAATGGCACCTCTTAAACCTCTTCTGTCCAAATGCGGTAATTTTGTTTATTGACTTTGCCGTTGAGCCAGAAATGGGCCTCATCACTGAACAATATTTTGGTCGAAAACAGCGGATCTTCCTGTTTCTCACCGAACGCTCATTTCCATAATACAACATTTGAAGGTAATTATTTTCAAAAAATATATGCCATAAAATGTCCTTTCAAATTACCAATAAAGATTCCACACTTAATTTGAATTTTCATATTTTTTTGTTCTGAAAAAATACCTCTAGATGAATTACGCTTTGCATATAAAAACGATTTGTTTTCAGAAAACTATAGACAATTTTCTATATAACCCGTTTGTGTCAAATAATTAAAATGTTTGGAAAAAAACTTATTCAAGAAAAGCCTAAGCAAGTTTAAGCGAACTCGTTTACTACTTGCTTACAATATTTTTTAAATAAATTATTTTCTACAAATTACAAATTTTCAAATGAAACGGTTTATAATTCAGAATGACAACAGTGCTTGTATACAAATAATGTACCAGTAGAACACGCCTATTATGTTAATCCCGCAGTATTTTGAAACATTACTTATGCCAGAGTTGCAAGCTATCGGTTCAATTTTTAATGGAAATGTTCTAAAGTATAAGTGGCACGTAAGGCATCCCGAGTGTTAGCTTTGAGCTCACCTATCAAAGCTGACTTTTTCGTAAAGAATGATAAGAGGCGAATAGTTTCAAGTCGCTGGATCGCTGCGCTCATTGATAAACGCTTGCCGTGTTGCCAAATGTTATTTTTTAAACTGCAAGAGTTTTGTCGCTTGCATGGCATGTAGCGCCAACTTGTTGCAACCGCAGAAGCATCGACGCAGTTCAAGTCTGACCATTGAAAGTCGGCTAACTTCGCTCTATACCAAGGGCCGTTGACACTGTGCAACAAATTTTTGTTATGTAGATGATTTCTTCGGAAAAATCATGGCCTATGTGAGTTTAGTAAATTCCTAAAAGGACAGGTTCGTCGTAGGTCTGAGTTATATTTTATGGATTGAGAAAGTTTTCTTCTTGCCATGCAGTACTGCATGAAAAAAGCTAAAAAGCAGTAGCGTAAGTCGTAAGTCGGTGAGACCGACTACATGCTATTCTTACAAAATAAATTACAATAAAATCTGATAAAATTTGCCGCTGTTGATTTTTCCGATATGCAAAAGAATGCTAGAAAACAAATTACATTAAAATGCGATCAAATTTGTTAGACGGAAAATCGGGAGGTACATTTGTGTAAAGGCTATATCAAGATTTGCACCGATCTGGTTTATTTTCAGCAATGTTTATCCTGTATGCAAAACGACTCCACACAACAAATTTGGTTGGTTACGACTAAGTTTGGAATATGGTTGTACGCCAATTGCCACTCTCATCCCATCGCTATCTTTTTACACTCTGATCCCAAAGCCCTACTCGCTTTTAGACTAATGGACTTCAGTCCAATGCCATTTTGTTTTGTCACCAGTACTTCAGACTTTTTTTTTTGCCAAAATGGCAATAACCTGTTCTTTATTCTTACCTTACCCTATAAAAAAATGGGCCCTTAACAATTTCAAATTTATATCGCCTGTAAAAACAACCTTTCCAATTAAACCAGAAATTTAAAAAATTATTAGTACATTTTTTTAGAGGCTTCAAATTTATAGCTTTAAATGGTCCATCCTCTACTTATATATATATGTTAAGGTAAGAATAAACGACAGGTTGTTAACATTTTAACAAAGAAGTCTGCAAATACCTTGCCTTAGCTAACCTTACCTTTCTAACCTTGTTAGATAACCATGTGGAAAGGATTTAATTGAGGATAAGAAAAGCCGCAGATCGAATTATCTCATTAACGGTTCCCGATTTCCTCTCATACTAAAGCTTAAATTTCTTTTCCTTAACTATTTTCAGAACGTCGATGAAGTTACGGCCCGTGTGGAAATGATAACCCCCTTGCCAACAACCACGCATGCCTATATACCCTTCGAATTGGATTACAATGATCCGACAGAGGAAAAATCTCGACCGCCAGAGGAGAGCAAACAGACGACCATCAATGAAGTTCTCTCAAATCTTTTTCCCAAAGGCTTCTCCGATATCTTTCGTTTTAGCTATGCAGCCGATCCAGATGTTCAGCCAGAGACAGAGCCCACAACTGACACCGCCAGCCTAAACACAACTCCGAAACCTACACAAAAGCCCATTAGGGTGATAAAATCCACCCCAATGCCCTTCAGGCCGATGCCAACGGAAGACACCAAAAAAGAAGTGCAAATACCAGAGACAACCAACACTCCTGTACCCTTTAAGCCTATGCCCACGGAAAAGCTCCCAGCTGAAGAAGTAACAACTACAAATAACATGACAATATTGTCCACTTTTACCACCATAACACGCGAGCATCGAAGAGAAACAAGTCCGGGCCATGTGGAAATAGTCGTAGAGAAATTTATGAATAATCCAAGGCTCAGCAACTCCTCAGAAGATTTCAGTGATGGCAGTAATTCCATAAGCAAAGAGGAGTTGCTGCGCATAAACAGAGCCGCCAAGGAGGCTTCGGTGTTGCCTAGTCTGTTGGTAAATCCCGAGGATGATGCAAATGTTAACCAGACCGTTAAGGCTAACCCCAACGGCCCCATAGTCATACTGAATGAAAATACAAACGATGACTTTGTGGATGCGCCCCAGGATGACAATCAAATTGCCGAATCACAAAATTTCGTACAAGGAGTCTATCAGCAAGTGCCACCGGCCCAAAGCATAAGCTATCAGCAGGACCAAAATCATGAGATTAATGTCCATATTATACACGACGACAACTTGAGAAAGGCGCAGGACGAGGCTTTGCAGGCGAGAAATCAAAAACAGCTGCCACCAGTGCTGGCAGAGCACCCTCGTCATTTGCAATCGTATCAGTCGTTTGTGGAACAAGCCAAGCAAATACAAAACTCTTTAAAGGAGGCACCTTCTAGGAAATTCCTCAAGAATTTCAATCCTATGCTGTCGCAGTCATCGAATCCCGTTCCCGTGCCCAAGGGTAACTTTCACTATGAACAAACGCCGGAAAGTCACATTCAGACGGTGCCGCCCGCAGCCCAGCTGCAATATGTACGCGTCGAAATGCCACCACCACCGCAGCCACAAGCACCGGCTAAGCAGTCCGAGCACCATCAACCCCACTACAGATCCACGCATGAGGCTTCCTCGCTTCATACGTCCTTCTATGGCAATTCCAATTTTAGTGATAAGGATGTTTATCAGACAGTGGACAGCAATGAACCGGAATCGGTTACGCCTTTCAATCTGATATTTGTGACCATTAACACTCCTGAGCGTGCCGACGAAAGCTCTCAGGTACGGTCTCACCAGTCAGCCCCTTCCAGTTCCCCACTAGGTCCTTCGAAGCCACAGAAAACTTCACAGGACTACGTGTACGAAGCTTTGAATGCAGAACCCGAAGCGATACCCGATCATCAGCCGCAAGAGTCGGAGAACAGTCCGAAACCCAGTGGTGGCGACGGAGGAGGAGGAGGCTATACATTTGTCGAGGTTCAAAAGTCCATTAATATACACAATAAACTTATTACCGAAAAGGATGGTCGGCTGATCGAACAACATGAGACTATATATCCTGAGCACAAATATGGAGACTATTTGGAACCACAACAGCAGGAACCACAACAACAAGAGTTGGTGCAGCAGCATCCGCAGCAAATATCTCATGATTATATGTCGCTATCGCAAAATCCCATACATGTCGTTCAGCTAGAGGAACCCTACGAACTAGCCGCTTCCCTCAAAGAGGAGCAACAAGCCTTGGATCCAGCGCAATCGTTGGTGGACATAGGACCCATACAGCAATCGAATCTGGTGCAAGAAAGTCATATCGTAGAGACACCACTGCCCCATCAACATGAGTCATCGGGATACTATCCGCAGGAGCATCATCCAGAGGATAATTATCATCAGCAGTATCAACAGCAAGAGCATAATCTTCAACAGGAGTATCATCAACCAGAGTATCAGCCGAATTATCATCAACAGGATCATCCGCAGCTGGCACATCACGCAGTAGAACATCAACATGATGAACACCAAGCCGAATCACATGACTCCCATGCTCCTCCAGTGCAAATACCCTATGCCCTGCCCCCGGAACATTTGCATCAGCACCAACCACACCACCCTAATCACCAGCATCAGCATCCTTTGATCTTACAAGAGGTCATTGAGAAACATGTCCACATACCCTATGCCGTTCCCGAGCCCGTTCCCTATCCTGTGCATGTACAACATTTCATAGATCGCCCGGTGGCCGTTGAAACCATAGTTGAGAAGCCGGTGCCGTATCCCGTGGAAAAGGTCGTAGAGAAAGTGGTAGAAAAACATGTGCCCATAGAGGTGGAAAGGATCGTCGAGAAGCCAGTGGAGACCATAGTTGAGAAGTATGTAGATCGTCCCGTAGCTATACCCATAAAAATTCCTGTCGCCTTACATATGCCGGTGGGCAATCACAATCCCTTATATTCCTCACTGCCCGGTCACTATCCTCCAACGTATGGCGGCAGTGGTTATTCCGATGGGCTACCCTGGTCTCAGTCTCCCACACTGACCCGCATACCGACAAAAATTCTGCAGACCTACTATGCCAAAATGCTCAAAAAACTTGTGCCTCAAATGACGCAGGCATATAAAACATCGCCGCTCACCTCTAAGCCGAAGACGGTGGCAAAGTATGCCCCCAAACCCTCGACGAAGCATACACCCAAGTTAAGGGATATGCGTTTCGATTTGAAACCTCCACCACCGCCTCCGCAAGGACCCAGTTGGGATGTGGGGGCACGCTATCAATATGACTACAACACCTTGCCCTTCGATTTGTCGGCTTCGTCTTCCATTGCCGTGGGCAAACAAGCGGAAAGGCCATCTGCCGGGGCCGGTTATAAAACGAATTTCGATGAATTCCAGAGGTGGCGCAATGGCCACAGTTTAAAACGTAGTCCCGATTTTGGTATGAATCTGCACATGGAGTATGGTTTTAAGCCTCCCCTGGTGCCGTCGGTGGAAATTGATGATAAAGGTATGCCTCTGAAGGCGGCAGCGGACCTAACGAAAGGGAAGGAGGAATAAAAGTAGCTAAGTAACCTAAACGAAAGAAGCACTAGTAAAGTAATAAGAGAGAAGTATCAAGTTTCAATGCTGGAAAGAATTTTGAAATAGAAAGAGAGCAGGAGAGGTAGGTGTAGAAAATGAGAGCTTACCAGGGTCTACGATTTGCAGAAAATTTATACGGAACGGAGTTTTCGACGTCTATGGTACATTTCAAGGATTTTTATAAATTATTTTAGAATTAAATCGAATTTTCACTTAATTTTTAATCAAAATATCGTGCCAAACCATTTAACCGAATTTTATATCATTTGTGTAATTATTTATTTAATAAAACATCAACAACAACAACAACAAAATATTGAGAGTAAATTAAGGAATTTGATTTTAAAAAAGAAGTTATTGATCTGTCTTAAGAATGGATTATTTGTCAGGTTCATAAGTAGATGGCGCTGATGAAACAACGATAACATTTCTCCTTCTTATCATGATTAATTCTAAGGAAGGTGTAAATATCATAAAGAAAGGCCCCTGAATGATTTTGAATAGTGCTATATTCTGCAGACGTAGTGAAAACTATAGAATCACTTAAATGACTAATGGTTATAAAACAGCCCTTGAAAGCGACCACTAGTCAGAATTGATATTTAGATGGCGCTGGTGTAACATCAAAAAAATGTATTCTTCTTATCGTAAAAAAATTTAATATCAAACAGGGTGGGACATTTGAATGAGGGCTCAAGGCAAATGAGTACTGATATAGTCTACGTGGGTTGCTATATATATTTCACTAAGTGTTGCCTGTCGCCATCTTACATTTCCATTGGAAAGTTAGACATTTTTTAGCATAAACGTACTCAGAACGTTTTGACGTACGACCATCAATTGTGTTGTTTACAGTGAAAAATTTGCCAAAAAAAGGGAATTAACTCGTGAACATTTTCGTTCGATCATTTTTCACAACTTTCGAGGTGGATTATCACGACAAGAGTGCAACGATGAACTTAAATCTTTATATGGCACTGTGAAAAACTGTTTAATTGAAATCAATCGTGGCCGACGCTCGCTCAAAAACGGCCGTTGTGCCAGAGAACATTGATGCCGTTCGTAAACTAATAATGCAAGATCCTATTGTGACATACCGTGAGATAGAGGCATCCTTGGGCATTATTCCACCAGTATACATTCGATATTGCATAAACACCTGGCCGTAAAAAAGGTTTGTTCTCCTTGGATCCCGCACAATTTAACAATTCCGTAAAAAAAGGCTCGTGTCGATTGGTGCAAAGAAATTTTGAAAAAATACGACACGAAATGAGATAGAGGCATCCTTGGGCATTTTCTCCACCAATACTCATTCGATATTGTATGAACACCTGGCCGTAAAAATGGTTTTTTCTCGTTGGATCCCGCACAATTTGACAATCGCTCAAAAAAAAGGCTCTTGTCGATTGGTGCAAAGAAATTTTGAAAAAATACGATTGCGGTGCTTCAAAAGACATTTATAAGATCGTCACAGGTAACGAATCATGGATCTATGCATATGAGCCCGAAACAAAACAGCAATCGACCGTGCGGGCCTTCGAAGACGAGCCAAATCCAACGAAAGTTGTTCGTGGAAGAAGCACTTTAAAGCAAGTGGTCGCCTGTTTCTTCGGCAAAACTGGCCATGTGGCGACACTTCCATTTGAGCAACGTAGGACGAACAATTCTGAGTGGAACTCTACCATTTCTTTGCCTGAAGCATTCGGAGAAATTCGAAAGACACACAGCGGCTCAAACCAGCGCCTTTTTGACCGGCCAAAATGTCGAATTGATGGGTCACCCTTCGTACAGTCCGCACATCAAAAAAAATTGCGTGGTCAACGCCAGAAGATGCTGTTGAGGCGTTCAAAAACCTTGTTTTGGAGGTGTCTCAATCAAAGTGGAAAAAGTGCTTCGACAATTGGTTTTAACGCATGTAAAAGTGTACAAATCATGCTGGAGATTACTTTGAAAAACAATAAAACCATTGTTGATGATAAATGTTCGCATTTTCATTATTAAGCCAGACACATATAGGGATCACCCTATATGTGCCAGAGGTATTTTTCAGAACAAAAAAAAATATTAAAATTCAAATCAAGTGTGGAATCTTTATTGGTAATTTGAAAGGGCATTTTATGGAACTTATTTTTTGAAAATAATTACCAAAAAAATTGTTCATCGGTGAACAAAATTTTTCTGTGCAAGTTATCAGCGTGCTTCACCAAAAGACGTTTACATTTTTTAATACTTTTTTTTTTAAAGCTGCAGTCAATAAATGTCCGGCACGTTGTTTGAAAGCCGCAAGTCCCAAGTCTTTTTTAAAGATTCGCCTCATGGACTTTTGCGTAATATTCATTTCACGGGCCATGATTTTCTGTTTTCGGAACGGATTTCTGTGAATTCTTGATTTAACGGCTTTGATGACATGCGGTGTTCGAACAGAGCGAGGCGGTCTTTTACATCTCCAGTCTCCACAAACAGTTTTATGCATCGGTAGACGAACATGCGGCTAATCCCTTGTGGCCGGAGCGTTTTGAGCACTTTTTTTAATAGCACTTTTTCCATTTCACACTTCAAAAGTGCTATCACAGACATACGGTTCTCATTATCTGACCACTCCATGATGAAAGTTGAAACAATTTTAAAATCCCGTTACAGACTAACGCTATTGAGGTTAGCTTTCAAGACCTATATGACATTAGCGGGGTATGTTCAGTTCTTCTATTGAAATGGGTGTGTTCAATGTTGTTACAGTGTTTATGTCCCTACTAAGTAGCTTAACGACGTTTGAGAATAAGGCGGCTAACCTTCGATTAGGTTTTTGCTGATCGTTAGGCTTCTCCTGCAAACTGTTTCCTATTTGCAAATCAGTTTTCTTTCAGTGTCTTTGAATACTAAGTACATTATCTAACAGAAGAAATCAAATGCAAATTACAGTGATAATTTATTAGTAGTCCCTTCCGTTGACAACCGAAAGAGAGAGAGAGAGAGAGAGAGAGAGAGAGCTTGAGAGATCATTCCGAAAGCCTTTTTATCAAAGTAGCTCCAAAAATTATATAAACATTTTCAGATATGGTAACAGCTTTTCTTAAACATATTTAAGCTATAAAAGTTATAGAACATATGTATTTTCTGTAGGATCTGAAATGCTGCGTCCATCTAAGATGTAGCAAAGGAAACCCTCCTCACTCACACAGATAATCAAAAGGAAATATCATCTATAAACGCCATATTTTTGTTTTGTTTTTTTTTGTTGGTGTTGGTTGTGTAGTTGCTGTTGTATCCTTTTTGCGGCACAAACATTATCACGCGTCAACATGTGTTCTTTACATTTAACTAAACGTGAAATGTGTGAATATCATGACGTTTCGCTTGATTCTATTCGGGCTACTCCTCCGGAGCGCCAGATGAATCCAATGTTCGCTTCAGCGTTTTTTCCACAGGCAGAGGAGGCGGTGGTAGCGGGCATAAACGACGCTGTAGCACGTAAAATACAAAAGAAATCAAATGTCATTTGCAAACGTTGGCAAGATTTTTCGTCTTCCTCGATGCCACTAAGCTGGGCAAAATATTCAAGCACATACTCACTCACTCACTTAGTGGGGGGAAAGATATAGAGATTCGCACTTACACATATGCGTACACATGCATGCATACAGACACATACTATTATTTGGAGGTACGTGTAAATGGCAAACATACCGACAGACAGACAGACGGATAGACACTGCCATACGTGGTGTATACAAAATAAATTTTCCTATTTACCAATTTTATTTTAACACATAACAAACCCCGAAAAACACCGGAAAATGTTTGGGTGAAAATAAAACACACCCATGCATACAGACACACTAGACCCGGCCCGAGATAGCCTTTTTATCCTGCCACACACACGCTTACACTAATACCGAGGGCCACCCACAGACACATTTGAAATATAGAAAAGTCAAATGTAGCAAAAGGATATAACAGATCTGTGCAATGCAGACCAGCGGACTGAAGCAAAAATACCCTTCATTTAGGATAAATTGGTCGAATTAAGTACATTCGTGTAGAGCTCACAGGGACTAAGTGAAGATTAAGAAGGATAAATTGGTCGATTTTAGTACATTCGTGTAGTACATTTTAGTATATTCGTGTTGGGGCTATAACAAAACATGTGCGAAAGGAGCTATACCGAAATATAATCACAAAAGACAGCTTGGTTCAATCCCGGCTTAGACAATTCGACATTATTCTTAGGTGGTTTTAGCTTGTAATGGAGACTTAAAAACTTCTCTGCAGTTGCACTAGGTGTCTAAACCGGTCTTAAACTGTGGCTTCCGGTGAGTATTTTTTGCACAGTGGCCGGCGTTTATCGAACTCGGAGGGCCGAACATGATTCGCTATTCACACGTATATAACTTTATTAACGCTATTAAATCGGGAGGCCCTGGTATGTGGGCTATATAAAGAAATGCAAAATAATCGGGCTTTAGTCAGCATCACAATTTATTTAATTTAAGCAAGATCGGATGTAAGGTGTGACTTACCAGGGCAGTTCAAATGCATGGTTTTTTTTTTAAATTTTCCAAAATCTAACAACAATTGTTTTTTCGGCCTATATCTGGTTTATTTGACAAAATAAACATGCCCAACTGATTATGAAACAGATCTTTCTTGTGGTGTCACATTCGGGCAACGTAACTTTCCAAGACCTTTGTGACGGTTTCTGAGTCCATCTCAGATCATCTAAAGCCAACTATTTCAGATCATCTAAGTCCAACTATTCACTCTACGGACACGTCATAACGGTTATAGTCTTTAATGTATACTCCGATAGTCCGGCTGCAATCAAATCTGTAAAATATGTATTCCTGGATTTAAGAACCGCCCGAAACTGTTGCGTAGATCGTAGAAAGAAAAACTCCAGGGCATGATAGGTCAAATGGCCTGGACAAACTTGGTACAACTGCAATAGTTCTATAGGAGCTCGACTATGTGCTCATTCTCACAGTGGAAGCTCCTAGACCATCGAACACAAGATGGTAACGACCAGGATATGCCGAATCACCAGGCAGATGTGGCCTATGTTCAAACCAATGACTCCAAATCGCAAGGATCGATATCTTAATAGGCAATCAGGCAGTCGAAATGAGATGAGCTGTCGGGACAAGGAGGAGGAGAACGAAACCGTCAAATAGCTCATACGCTCGTGATTGACTTGGTATCGAAAAAGGTTTAACTATTTAGGCTTATTGTCGTACTCAAACTTCTTGGATATCTAGAGCACAAAAAATAGATATCCCAGAGGATTTTAAGCAGTATGGCTTGGTTTGATATGGACTGACCAAAAACCTTTACAAGTTTCGAACTAAAAATTGAGCCAACAAAGAATATCACCCCCTAACCTGTTCTCTGCAAATGCTACAGCTATCTGCAATAAGCTTAAAAGTAGGAACAAGGTCCTCAAGTCACTAGCGGGCAGTACTTGGGGAGCCGACAAAGAAAACTTGTTGATCTCTTACAAAGCGAAAATGTAGCGAACAACGCAGCGCCGGTATAGTCTGCGAAAGTGAGTACGATGGAGTGGAAGAAAATTTGGAATCCAGAATGCCGCCCTGAAAACATCAGCAGAGTGACTCCTTATGTCTTTTGAGGACCACCTACATTAGAAGACAAAGGCCCTTTACCGTGCGCAGACACAATTTTTTGTTGTGTCAGCAGTCTCTACTTAGGTGTCTTCGCAGTAATTATCCCAACCATCATCTTATGGAGAGGATGCTTCCGCCCAGGCAGATTAGGTACGATCTTCATGATCCAAAAGAACGGGTTCAGTAGTACAAGAGAGATCGAACGTATTAGGCATGTCTTAACAACATTCACAATGATAAAGACGCCGCAGCAGTATCCTGCTATAGCGTGAATGTAGTGGTAGAGAAACATTACCCGAAGATTTCAGCAGAGGAGAAGACGCATGTTGCCGCTGATAAAGTTGCAGCAGCAGTATCCTTCTATAGCGTGAATGAAGTGCTAGTGAAACATTACCCGAAGATTTCACTAGAGGAAAAGACGCAGCCTCGATAGACGCGTGTGGTTCTGCCTCAGCTGAGATCTGGATGTTGCTGCCGCCTCAATTCGTATTGGCTGCGAATTGATACTAACGTTCCGGAAGTGTGTTCCGCCTACCATCAGGGACCACATAACGTGCTTGAACTCTTCAATTGTCCGGCCAATGCTGAAACCCAGGCCTCTTTAGACACATTCAGTTGAAATGGCGCGTTTCCTTCACCTGAATATCGAAGCAGATCACCTATAGACGAAAATGATTATCACGACAAGAGTGCATCGATGAACTTAAATCTTTGTATGGGGATGAAGCACCATCCTATAGCACTGTGAAAAACTGGTTTAATGAATTCAATCGTGACCGACGCTCGCTCAAAGACGAAGGTCGGGAAGGTCGTCCAAAAACGGCCGTTGTGCCGTGCGTAAATTGAAAATGAAAGATGGCATACCATGAGATAGAGACATCCTTGGGCATTCCACCAGAATACATTCGATATTGCATGAACACCTGGCCGTAAAAAAGTGTTTTTCTCGTTGGATCCTGCAAAAAATAAAAAAAAAATAAAAAATGGCGAATCATGGATCTACGCGAATGAGCCCGAAACAAAACATCAATCGACCGTGTGGGTTTTCAAGAACGAGCCAAATCCAACGAAAGTTGTTCGTGGAAGAAGCACTTCGAAGCAAATGGTCGCCTGTTTGTTCGGCAAAACTGGTCATGTGGCAGCTTGAGCAACGTAGGACGGTCAATTCTGAGTGGTACACAACAACTTGTTTGCCTGAAGTCTTCGGAGAAATTCGAAAAACGAACAAGAGAAGACGAAGTCGAATTGATGGGTCATCCGCCGTACAGCACTGACTTGGCACCCAATGACTTCTTTTTATTCCCGAACATCAAGAAAAAAAATGAATGGTCAACGATTTTCGTCGCCAGAAGATGCTGTTAAAGCGTTTAAAAACCATGTTTTGCAGGTGTCTCAATTGGAGTGGAAAAGTACTTCGACAAACGGTTTGAGGGCATGCAAAAGTGCTGGAGAATACTTTGAAAAGCAATAAACCATTTTTTATGACAAATATTCGCATTTTCATTATTAGGCCAGAAATATATATAAAGTAGCAACCCTCGTAGATTGGGTGCACTGCAGAAACCGGCCGCATTACAATGGTCCTTATTGGGTTATAACCGCCGCATCACAATGGTCCTCAATGGGTTACGAGTTTCAAACACATGTCAGCCGCTACTAACTAACCTAACCGTACATCAGCTCTTGGTTATTATACCCTGCATCCTATTGTGTTCTGCATAATAGGAACCTCCAAAGTGGAGAAACATTCACACTTGCCAGAACGCCTGTCGGAGTTCTCCGGGTTGCAGAAACAGCCTTTTGGGGAGACGAAGAGAAGAGTGCGCTAACACAAGTGTATGTTGTCCAAGCAGTAACTTTCAGGGTGTTACAGAAGGCACATAGGCGGACCAAAAGCGATCTTTCTGACCTAAAGAGGGAGTTCTAACGCTACAATCGAGAACCTCTACGTCTAAGGGCCTATCATGCTGGTCTGACCGGCCATCACGAAAATGCAAAATTTTACCAAAACGCATAAACTTTAAAGAAAATGACGTGCTTGGAGACCATCATCCAGAGGTAGAACAAAAGGAGGACAAACCAGATTGGTATTGGCTTAACTTAAATCTGGCTGGTGTTGTCTCCTCAATTTGTGCAGGTTCCAAATTGACAGCAGCAGTGTAAACACATGTCCAACATGACAGCAAGGACCGCACGATACCATACACCTATTCCAAGGACCAACTATGCCCATTCAGCTGCTTCCTACGACCCTGTGGATACGCCCGGTCCAAGTCGACACACTCCTGAAGTGGAAAACCGGATCATACCACACGATACCATACGCCTGTTCAGTTGCCCAGTGTGTATAAACATGGACTAAGTCGACATACTCCTGAACCGGAAAACCGGATCATACCGCTCGATACCTATACCTATTCATTTGCCTAGCTAAGCCCATTCAGCTGCTTTCTATGACCATGTGGATACACGCGGTCCAAGTCGACACACTCCTGAACCGCAATACCGGATCATACCACACGATACCTTACGACTGTTCAGTTGTCCAGCTAAGGCCATTCAGCTGTTTCCTACGACCCTGTGTATAAACATGGACTAAGTCGACATACTCCAGAACCAGATCATACCGCTCGTTACCATACACCTGTTCATTTGCCTAGCTAAGCCCATTCAGCTGCTTCCTACGACCCTGTCAATACACGCGATCCAAGTGAACACACTCCTGAACCGGAAAACCCGATCATATCACTCGATACCATACACCTGTTCAGTTGACCATCTATGGCCGTTCAGCTGCTTCCCGCGACCCAGTGTATACATCTGGTCTACGTCGACACCCTCCTGAACCTGGAAACCTCCCGAATACAATCAGTCCAAGACGACACCCTTCTGAACCAGGAAACCTCCGGGATACACTCGGTCCAAGTCGATACCCTTCTGAAACAGGAAACCAGCTCTGCGGATCTAGAAGCATCCAGAGGCTACAAACAGACAAAAATAGCCCGCTGTTATGCCGCTAAAGATACAGCAAATACTACATATCCACGTCGTCGTCTAGACCATTAAATTGTTACCAAATTGTATGATGAGGACCTGGCCGACATGTGGTTTTAGTTCAATGGCATCCCATATCGGGAACACTTCAATAGACATTTTGTATTAGCGATTTGAATTTCCCTAGGGAAATTAACTTGAAGTGTGCACCTAGAGAAGTGGCGGCTATATGCTAGTCATGATTCATTTATTATATCCCTTAAGTTACCAATCGGCAGATCTGCCTATAATGCCTAACATTAAGAGGTGCTTTAACGTTGCAAGCGGCTATGAAAATATCAAGGTTCGATAAGTATTTAAACTAAAATGTGAAACGTGCTAATGTGATGTTCGAAAGCTAATGGCGACTGTATGTGAGAATCTCTGCGTGTGTGTGTGACATGTGTACGTGGATACTAGCTTACTATCTATGCCTGTGTATGTGTGTGTACGCATAAGTATGTGTTAAATTTATTAGCTGTCAAATAAATCTTAAAGTGTAGCTGCTGCTGTTGCTGCCTTCTCAACATTGTTACTTTTCCCCACCATTTCGCCAAAGTTAAGAACACCAACAAGCGTGGGGCGGAAAAAAAGCCACACAAAGCCAGCTAAAGAAAACATTTCGTTTTGAACCCTTTTTCGGTGGGAGGGACACTGGAGAGGCTTTGACTCTTTCAAATACAAGACGATAGCATTTGTCGGCTCGCTGCGAAAGTGTAAGTGGAGCCGCTTTACTGCGTCATTCATGGCTTGCTTGCCTAAAATTATGCAAATGTTTTCTTCTTTTATTGCGAGTGTCTATGTGTGTGTGAGGGTGAATTTTAAAACATATAGCGTGTGTTTAGGCTGATAATGAATTTACATAATACTCATACCGCGATTCATTCATTCATTCGTTGCTTCGTTCGTTTGTTCGCTCATAGTCTGTTTGCCAACTGCTGCTGCTGTTCAAAGGAAAATTAACATTTTTGCCTTGTCTGCTTTTAGGCGCTCACACAAACGTTTGGCCCTGTGCGATCTCTGTGTGTGTGTATGTGTGTATCTGTGTGCGATTACATATTGTTAATTGGCAAATGTTTGTAAATAATGACGCATACATATTTCGACATTCATACACAGAACATACACAGCCACAGAAACATCTCCTTGGGATAGGATACAAAATTAATTAACTTCGTCAATTACACTCTGCAACAAATTAGAAGAAAAAAATCACTGCCAATTAAGACACAATAGGAACTTTGTAGATATTGAACCCCTGGAATCAGTTCTTTCCTCAAAGTAACAAAACAATATCCGGAATTTATTTCGATCATTGGAAGATTATCAAAAAATTGTGTTGACTAAAGTTCCTTTATTGTTGGTTCAATCACACAAAAACCTAAAAATATGTCGACCGGAACATTTTAATGAAGCCTTCTAAAGTATTGCTCATGACAAGAATAATTTACGTTCGATCATGTAAAAGGTTATTCCATGGAGATTGGGAGCATACGGAACTGCACCGAGAGTTGTTCAAAATAATACGAAGTACGTCCAGATATTTCTGATGGAAAATATTTTAAAATAAAAAAGAAAAGCCTACAAAACTTGCCCACAATGATTATTTTTGATTGATCATTGCTATTGAAAACGAGACTATGGTTAATCACCATTTTGTAAATTATTTAGAATCAAATGGCCTTCTCAACGACCAACAGTATGGCTTCCGTAGGAACCGATCTACGGGAGACCTGCTGGCGTTCCTTTCGGAGCTGTGGAGTCGATCAATTCTCCGACTTGGTGAAAGTAAGGTAGTGGCTCTGGATATTTCCGGCGCACTCTTATCAAAGCTAATTGCGTTTGAAGTCGGTACTGTTTTCTATCGATTCATATCGAGTTTTCTCAGAGATCGCTCTATACGTGTTATGGGGTTCGCAGACGATATTGCAATACTAATCTAAGCAAAGGGAGAAGGAGAAAGTCCAGATATATGCAAACGAGGCAATATGGACGATAAAATCATGGCTCATAAGACTGAGGCAGTCCTCATTAGTGGCCAGCAAAAAGAACGGGAGGTTATGACGGTACGGGTGGGAGGTGTAGAAATAGTATCGAAGAAGGCGATAAAACATCTCGGTATGATGGTAGATGACAGACTGAACTTCAATTTTCATATCTAGTACACTTGCAAAAAGGCCACCGGTGTCTCAAATGCGCTCGCCAGAATGATGCTGAACGTAGGAGGACCGCGACAGAGCCGTTGAAACCTGATTTCACGAGTAACAAAATCGGTTATTCTCTATGGGTCTCCGGTATGGGAGAATATACTTAAGAGCAAGGTTAGCAAGGACTTACTCTCAATATTCCGAAGAAGCTGCCTCAGAGTATGCAGTGGATACAGCACAATATCATTGGAGGCAGGAGCAGTGGTGGCAGGCATGATACCAATCGACTTGACAGCAAGAGAACAGTCAGCAATCTATCGGAGACGAAAAGATACCCCAGAGATTGACGGCAAAACCGTTGAAACTGAGGAGAGAAACAGGACCTTGCAAAACTGGCTACGGAGGTGGCAATGCACAACGAAAGGCCGTTGGACATTCACGCTAATACCTCATATAGAAAAGTGGGTATACAGCTACTTTGGAGAAACAAACTTCAACCTGACCCAATTTCTTACTGTACATGGAGGATACAGCAGCTACCTGCATCGATTAATCCCCAATGTGCCCAGCATGCATTACCAATGAAGAACAGCCGAGCACGTGACATTTTGGTGCCCTCGGTTCGCCTATATAAGAACACAGTTAGAGATCCACATAGGCGTAAGGCTGACAGCAAATAACGTGATCGACACGATGCTGAGCAGCGAGCGAAACTGGGAGGCAGTTAATACCTTCATCACTTGTTTTAATAAGGAATTACGGGCCACAAAAGAAGCCCGAAAAAATGCGACGATGCCACCGAATGAGGCAGATGACTGACACATTCAACGAAGATCTTTTAAGGGTCTCAGAGTGGATCGTTTATGGTGAGCTGTTGAGCCATAAACGATCGACGGGCTTAACATCGTCGGCAATATTGTTGAATGGGACTGTTGTCGAGGAGTCGGATGCTCTTAATGTTCTGGGCATGAACATTCAGTGTGATGTTCGCTGGAACAAATACATTTTTGAAGTCTCGAATGAAGCATTCAAATGCCTGGGACTTTTAAAGCGGTTCAAGAAACATTCTTGTCCGTATGTGGAACAGACTTCCCGCAGAGGTGTTTCCTGCCACGTACGATATGAACAGGTTCAAATGAAATGTCCATGAACATTACTTTCTGTTTCTTTCCCTACCCTAACCATCTTCCCTTGGCCGATACAATGCACTGCCTGAGCATTGGTCTTAATATATAAAAAAAACTAATTCAGATATGAAATCTCTAGAATGATATTGTTTTGCATCTCGCCAGATTTTTTCAATGCTAACGTCGTTATAAAATAACGTAATCTATAAGGGTTGGCTACACAATTTTTTTTGGTAGGACTTCCTTGTTGAACAGTGTAATTAGCGCGTATGTGCATGGCAAAGGGGGTATACTTGGCAGCAACATCGTAAAGATGCCTAAAAGTAGGCAATTTATTTTGACTGTCTCATTTGCTTGAATCTTGTTTGCCTTGCAGGGGCAAAGGCATCATGGCTGCCATCAACCAGTTAGTGTGAGCACTACGGAGGAGTTGGCCTATTGATACTGGAGGTTATGATTGTTTAGTCTGTTTTCGATGGTTTCATTTTCTCCCAAGAGCTGTTGTATTTTCGGGGAAAATATCCGAGAACATTTCACTTTCTGATGATAACCTATTAATATTAATTGTTAAAGTTTGTAGCATACTTTTTTTTACTTTTGCGGCAAATATGGCGCTCGCCCAGCAACAAAGGCTGACAACAATTATGGCCTACTCTAGGGAGAGATTAAAGCAAAGTTCAAGTGTTTGTGAAATGGAATATTTAACATGCGAACAGTGATTGAAATGGGAGAATGAAAGCTGTAGGGGGAAACTAATTTGGAGGCGCTCATTAGAATTGTGTGAATCTAAAAAAAGGAATCTCTAATGAAAAAACGTGGTTTTTAGTTAAGGATAAACGCCATACATTATGAATGGAAGGTTGAAAGATTATTTTAACAAAAGTAATTTTTACCAGGTTTGTATTTAAATGGAAAGATACAGAAAATATTTTTGAAACTCTAATGCGCTGATAAAACGATTTCACTACGAAGCTTTTTTTACACTCCAGTGTATACTTAAATTTTGACACCTCGAAATATAGATCGGAAAACCCTATAAACTATATAATGGGTGATCCATCTAGAGGTATTTTTTTAGAACAAAAAAAATAAAAATTCAAATCAAGTGTGGATTCTTTATTATTAATTCGAAAGGACATTTTATGGCATTTATTTTTTGAAACCAATTACCTTCAAATGTATTATGAAAATGCACGTTCGGTGAGAAACGGCAAGATCCGCTGTTTTCGACCAAAATTTTGTTCAGTAATTAGGCCGATTTCTGGCTCAACGGCAAAGTCAGTAAATAAAATTGCCGCATTTGGGCTGAAGAGCAACAAGAAGAGGTTCAAGAGATGCCGTTATACCCAGAGAAAACCACGGTTTGGTGCGGTTTATAAGCTGGTGGAATCATCAGTGCATATTTTTTCAAAAATGAAGATGGCCGTGAATGGTGCTCGCTATCGCGCCATGATATCGATCCTAATGCTACCTGAAATTGCGGCCCGTAATCTTGACAACACTTGGACGGTGCCACTTGCCATACAGCGGCTCAAACAATGGATCTAATGAGAGGTCATTTCGAAAAGCAGCTGATTTCATGTTGTGGACAGGTGAGTTGTCCGCCTAGATCGAGTGATATCACACCTTTTGGACATTTTTCTTTGGGGTTACGTAAAGTCCAAAGTCTATGCTGGCTAGCTACGATTTAGGTTTTGGAAGCCAACATTACGCGTGTCATTAAAGCCACACCGGTCGAAATGCTCGAACGAGTCATCTAAAATTGAACCTCAGAATGGAAACCCAACGGCCAACATTTTAAGGAAATTATATTCAAAAAATAAATGCCATAAAATGTCCTTTCAAATTACCAATAAAGATTCCACAATTGATTTGATATGTATATTTTTTTTTGTTCTGAAAAAATACCTCTAGATGGATCACCCAGTATATTTACATATTGAAATATGTTTAAAATTTGCCTTAAATTAGGGCATTTGTGGACTGTATGTGGTATAAAAATTCCTCTTACCATATAAGGACGAATGGGAATTCCACTTAAAGCAAATTTCATTTAGAAACCTTAGAATTATTTTGAAATCTTGACTAAAGATGCAACTGCAAACAAATATGGACAAATGAGTTCTTGAATAAATGTAAATTTCATTACAATATCAAGTATGGATTTATTATAAAAAATAGGCTTTTATGGAGACTAAGACTGATGGACCCTAGGGTCCATGCTCTTATTTATGCAACCGACTTTACATGCACTTGAATTACAGCAAATTTGACTGACTATACTTAGTAAGTAAAAAAGTAAATAAGTTAATCCAAATATAGAGTTACGAGGGCGGTTCGGAAACTTCTTAGCCTAGCACAAAAAGCGCGGTATAAACAGAAAAAAGTTAAGTGTTTTGGAAACTTCCATCTGCTATGAACACATGTTAAATTTTGTTTCGATCTGGCAACTCCTTCATATAGAAACAGGTGTTCACAAAAGACGCATCCGCGATTTTTTTACAATGGAAAAATTAGAAATGCGTGTTGTCATTAAATATTTACATGCGTGTTGTCATTAAATATTTACATAAAATATTACATAAAAGGTTTATCGGGACAAGAAATTCATAATGATATGGTGAATGTGTTAGGTGAAAGTGCTCCTTCATATGCAACAGTAAAAAATTGGGTTGCTGAATTTAAACGTGGTCGACAAGCATTGAAGATGAACCACGTAGTGGACGTCCAAAAACAGCAACAACAACAGAAATTGTAGCCAAAGTGCATGATATGGTATTAAATAATCGACGAATAAAAGTGCGTGAAATAGCTAATATCATGGGCATGTCAAATGATCGAGTCCATTAAATTTTGCATGAAGAACTACAGATGAAAAAGCTTTCTGCAAGATGGCTGCCGCACTTGTTAACAGTCGACCAAAAACGCATAAGAATGAACATTTCTCAAGCTTGTTTGGATCGTTTTCAGCGAAATAAAATGGATTTTAAGCGTCGTTTCATAACCGTTGATGAGACATGGATCCACCACTATACTCCAGAGACAAAAGAACAATCCAAACAATGGACTGAAGCTGGAGGAAGTGCCCCAAAGAAGGCAAAAACAATTCAATCGGCTGGTAAGGTTATGGCAACGGTTTTTTGGGACTTCAAAGGTATTTTATTGATTGACTATCTGCAAAAGGGCAAAACAATAAATTCAGAGTACTATTGCAACCTTTTAGATCAATTAAATGTACAAATTCGAGAAAAACGTCCTGGCTTACAACATAAAAAAATAATTTTTTATCAGGACAACGCACCAGCGCACAAGAGTGTTTTAACAATGGCTAAAATCAACGAATTAAAGTACGAGTTCCGTATTCTCCTGATTTAGCTCCCAGTGACTTTTACCTGTTCCCAAATCTAAAAAAATTCCTTGCTGACAAGCGTTTTACCTCAAATGAAGATGCAATTACAGTTGTAAACCACTATTTTGAAGACCTTGAGGAAAACTATTTTAATCAAGGGATAGAATTGCTAGATAAGCGTTGAACTAAGTGTATTGAAGTTTCAGGAGATTATATTGAAAAATAAAAATATTTTCGAAAAACTAACTATTATCTTTCATTGATAGGCTAGGAACTTTCCGAACCGCCCTCGTATATTGATGATTTGGCTGAGTTTGAAGACAAGACTGAAGGATCCATAGGACCCAAAAAAGTTCCATATGGTCAAAATGCGACCGCTTATATTGAAAGTAGCCATAGTGACACCAATTCAAAAGAAGTCAAGCTCGAATTCTACTGACAACTTAAGACCCATTTCTTTGCTTCCCATCCTGTCAAAAGTTGTGGAAAATATTCTCAAGCGGCCATATTGAGAGTAAATCGCTGCTTAATGATAGTCAATGTGGTTTCCGGAACGACAGGAGTACCTCTGCTCTTTTAATTGGCCTTACTGACTCAATAAGGAAGAATACACATGATCAAAAAATGTGTATGGTTTTGTCTTTGGATTTAGAAAAAGCCTTCGATAGGGTAGGTTATGGAATTTTGATAAATAAATTGCATAAAGATTTTGGACTTGGGGAAAGTGCCTGTAGTTTAATGCTTTCTTATTTATGTTATAGAAAGCAGTTTGTTCGTATCAATGGAGTCGCATCGTCTGTTTTGTCTGTTAGCAGTGGGGTCCCTCAGGGCTCTGTTCTTGGTCCAATTTTGTTTGTGCTGTTTATTAATGACCTTTTCAAAAGTCTAGGCGATTGGTGTACAGCATACTCTGATGATGTTCAGCTATTATTTTGCGGAGATATCCAGTATTTGGATGTTTAACAAGCAAAAACTAATTCTGTTTTAACAGTATTGAGCGTATGGATGCCCTCTAACAAGCTTAGTATTAATCCTTCTAAAACAAAGGCAATACTGTTTTCATCATCATCTTCTATCAACCTAGATTTGCAATACAATGGTACGTCTATAGAATTCGTTCAGAGTATTACGTGTTTGGGAATAGTACTGGATAACAAATGTTGCTTTGAGCAGCATATTCGCAATATTGCTTCACGTATTAGTTTCACACTTCGTCAACTTTGCAACACTAATTTAGTTTTCCTCGTTGGGTAAAAAAAAAACTGGTTCATGGCTTAATTATGCCAAATATTTTGTACTGCCTAGAGCAGTGTTCCGCAAAGCGTGTGCCGCGGCACACTGGTGTGCCGTGGTCATCAGTTGGTGTGCCGCGGGAAAAAGTCAAAGTTTTGTCAAAAACTAAAAGATCTATGAAGATGTTGTTGCACTCTGAACATGTTAATCAAACAGAAATTGTGGGCTTCTTTAGGATGAGGAGGGAGAGTAATAAGCAAAAATAAAAGTTACAAGTTTCTCTTCTCAATTGCTCATGGAGTGTCTTTGCACAGAACAAATTGAATGTTCTCTTTATTTGTGTTCTCTTTATATGAAGAAAAGAATTGCAACTGCTCTGCTGTTATTTTTGACATTCGCCCTCATAGAAGATGAAAACAATTGCAACAACAACACACATATATGCTAGTCCAACGAAATAACTAATAACCGTATATACATATGTTGTTGTTGCTTAAACTTCTTAGTAATTGTTTTCTTACATCTCACTTATTGAGCTTTAAGAACTGTTACTTATAGACGTTGTCTTTTCTAAATAAACATGGACAGAGTTAGTCAGTGACAACGTTCTCATTTTTGAACTTGGTTTCCACCACACTTTATTCGCGAGTAACTAGCCGCTAGTTTGTGATTGTGTCGGCGCGAGCGTAATAGACTTTTTAATAACAAATAAATAGCCCCTAATACGTGTTTATAATGGATAAATTCGTTAAACGTACTGCAAGTTTGTCAAGTGAAACTAATGAATCCCAAGAAGAAGCAGAGTTAACGAAGAAAAAACCTAAGCTTCTTTATCGAAAATATGATGAGAGCTATGTAAGTTATGGCTTTATATATTGCGGAGACGAATCATGCCCAATTCCAAAATGTTTAGTTTGTGGAGAGACTTTGGGCAATAATTCGATGGTGCCCAGTAAACTTTTACGACATCTAACTACTAAACACCCATCGATAGCTAAAAAAGACAAAGCCTTTTTTCAACGTTTGAAAGACCAGTCTAAGAAACAGGTAACTCTCATGAGTTCGTCTTTCAAAACAACGGACAAAGCTCCAAAAGCAAGCTACGTGATCGCTAATATGCTAGTAAAATCCAAGAAGCCTCATTCTCTCGCTGAAACTTTAATTATACCTGTCTGCAAAGAAGTTGTCAAGATTATGATTAGTCAAGAAGCTGCTAAGGAAATTGAAAAAATCCCAGCTTCAGCAGATACAATCTCACGTCGCATTAATGATATTTCTAGCGACATTGAATCAACGTTAATTGAAAAATTAAAACTTAGTGGAGTATTTGCGCTACAAGTCGACGAGTCTACTGATCTCAGTGGTCACGCGCATCTCATCTCAAATGTGAGGTACACTGACGGATGTGAAATAGAAGAGAACTTTTTATTTGGTCTGCCACTTCCTGATTATACTACTGGAGAAGAAATATTCAAAGTAACAGACCAGTACTTCTGTGACCATAATTTGGAATGGCACAACTGCATAAGCATTTGTACAGATGGAGCAGCAGCTATGACGGGAAAAATTAAAGGATTTGTAACCAGGGCTTCTGAAAAAAACCCTAATATAAAAAATGTCAATTGTTTTTTACACAGGGAATCACTGATGACGAAGTCTCTGCCTGATGAATTGTTGTCGGTCCTACAAGAAGTTGTTAAAATTGTCAACTACATCAAGTCGCGACCGCTGAACTCTCGTCTGTTTAATGCAGTGTGCCAGGAAATGGGAGCAAATCATCAGTCACTTCTGGTGGTAATGACATGTTTCCAAATGTCATGGCTGCCGACTCAGAAAAAAATGCAGGCTTTGATAGTGAAACACTTAGAGCTATTAGCAGAAAAATTGAATAAATATTTTCCTGAGTGTGACCTGCAACCTTTGGATTGGGTACGAAATCCATTCTCGAATAACATTTCCCTTGGACACTTACCGATAAATGAACAGGAAGAATTCATAGAGTTAAAAACTGATCGGACATTAAAACTAAAATTTTCCGAAGTAGAGCTAGCACATTTTTGGCTGCATATAAAATATGAGTATCCTCTGCTTTCAAAGCGTGCTGTTGGTATTATATTACCATTCGCCACAACCTACTTATGCGAATTAGGATTTTCAACTCTCACAACTATAAAATCCAAAAATAGAGAACGCCTGAGGACGATCAATGAAGAGATGAGAGCAGCCTTATCAACGATTGCTCCAAATTTTGATCGCCTATGCTCCGATAAACAGTGAGCCTGTTCTCACTAAACATGTTCACTTTTATCACTAAACATCTTTTTATATAAGAAATCAATATACCTATTGTAATATAAATGTTAAATAAACATTGTTTTTTTTTTGGTGTACCTCTACAATTTTTTGATTTGATAGGTGTACCTTGAACAAAAAAGTTTGCGGAACACTGGCCTAGAGGAATATACAGGAACTACTCAAAGTAATATGAATACTATAAAGACAGTGCTTCATAGATGAGCTATGTATATTCTGTTAAACCGTATGCTCACATATCGCCGTTTGTGAATGGCTTTTTAGGCTGTTCCTTTGTGGAATTTGTGCACCTTCGGTTGCTATATTTTTTTTACAAGATATATAAACTTTAATCTTCTTTGTTCCTAGCAAATTCATTTGTCTTCAGTCACTCAATTCGCAACAGACGGTTAATTATTCCAAAGGTAACGCCGCTTATGCATCGATCATTCCTCGTAAGAGTAGCCCGACTATTTAACATTTTGCCAAGCAGAACGTTTAATTTGTCTTCCATGACATTTCGTAAGCATTTAATGGAACATTCTCGTTCAAGTACAGAGTAATGCTTTTATTTTTATGTTTTTTTTTCTTCGGTTTCTTGATTATCACTTATATGCTTTCATCAGGTTTTTTTTTCTTTTATTAGGAAATATTAGGATTATTTTAATTTATATTATTTATTTCATTTTATACTGAATTTTTTCTAGTAGTTTATGATGTTCTATTTAACATTTTGATGCATATTGTAATTTAGCTTTAATAGGCCCCAATGGGCTTCGAATTACATGTCAATGAAGAAATGAAATGAAATGAAATGTGGACAAATTAGTACTCAAATTAAAGCAAAATTTACATCGCATCTAAATACTCGTATAGAATTGGTTTGGATATTTAGCTGAAGTTGGAGTCGGACTCATAGACCCATGGGTTCTAAACTGAATGCAAAAATCACTACAAATCCAACTATTATTTTGAAGATTTGTCTGAGATGGAGGTTATGAAACGTGGACCTAATAGAGCCATATGTCAAAAAGGAGAGACCTTTATAAAATATGGACATTGAGTAATTAAATTAAAGAGTATTTCAGTACGAATTTTAATCTGAAAACTTGAAATAAGCTATTATATGGATTATAAATATAATATTTGTTATTTTAAGCTTGTCGTTATAGTAAGTAGAATCTTTGACAACTTAGTCAATCTATAAGTAGCATATGTGCTTCTCTCATAAACTTTGTTACTAGGCCAGGCTGTTTGCGGGTTGCTTGAACCAGTTGATAACCATAACTGAAACAAGCAAACCGGACTAACTGCCTATACATCTTTTCTATCTTCCCATAAACCTGGGTCAAAATAAGTTGTAGGGACTATATCTATACAGGAGTTATTGCTGTTTTATCAACACGCAGAAAAAAAGTATGGTTGTGGTGACAATATTCGAAGAGGATAATACTATTGTTGGGTATATGGTTGTGGTACAACAATATTATGATCCTCACAACAATAATATGATTCAAATACAACCATACTATGATCCTCACAACAATAGTATGATTCACACTCAACCATACTATGATCTCCACAACCATAGTATGATCCTCACAACCATAGTATGTTTCATATACAACCATAGTATGATCCTAACAACCATAGTATGATTCACACTCAACCATGTTATGATCCCTACAACCATAGTATGATCACACACAATTATACTATAATCCCCAATATAATTTATTAGAATTTTTTTAAGTTGTCGACAATAGTTTTGATTTATTAGAATTGGTTTAAGTTGTCAACAATAGATTTGAATTATGAAAATTATTTAAAAACACATTAAACTCAAAATAATACGAGTAATTTATTTCACAGTAGAAAAAATAAGTTGAAATAAACGTAAGCGTTTTTATTAAAAATATCTCAGTTAAATAAAGCCAAAGCAGCTTGTTTAAAAAATTTTAATTTCGACAAAACAGTATTGCATTAGATCCGTACCAGTAACATTTGTTCTTTAAAGCATATTAAATTGAAGAAAAATTACAATCATACAGTATGATTGCCGTAATCATACTATTATTAACATAAAACGCAAAACACAATACTTTTGCCGCACCAACCATATTTATATTGTTGCTATAACCATATTTTCGTTTTGAAATTTGGCAATAATACTATTGTTACATTTCAACAATATTAATATTGCAGCAATTATACTATTGTCAAAAATAAATTCAGTTAACAATGCTATGGTTGCGACGAACATACTTTTATTGCGGAGAACATATTATTATTGCCGTGACCATGTAGTAACCATGTTTTTTCTCTGCGTGAATAGCGAATTCAAGGTGGAGGATATGTAAGATTGGACCCGTTATACAGATTTTCCCCACGATATAGGGCTTTTGACAATTCATATTAAATTGTCTTTAGATTTCGCCTCATCTTCTGCACGACTTTCATAATCCTTGCCAAACTTGTTCTTTCATTTCACACTAATCGCACGCTCATAAACTGAAGTAAAACAAAATCCAAAACTTTAACTACAACATTTGTGTCTTCCATCGATTTTCTCAAAATTGTTTTTAATTTCCTTTTTACAGCCGAAAACGTTGTTATAATAACATTGACACAATCGCCGATCGGTCGACAGTTTGTTGAACTAAAATCGAAAACAAAACCAGTCCGCCACGCATTGAACCATTTTCAAGGCAACTCAGGCATCATTGAATGAATGGGCAACAAATACCAGAAAATAGGAGCGCGCATAAAAGCCAAACGCTCTTCGCACCACCTTAATGAAATTGATATATGAAGTGATAATACAAATAACTAACGACCGAAAGAAAAAACTAACGACCGAAAAAAAACCCCTGTTCAATGTGAAAAAAAAAACTGATTCGAACTGAAACTGCAACTGCACTGCACACATAAACGCAGTCGCTGGTCACGAGACTGAAAGCAGCAGTTGAAAAACTCTCAAATCTGAACATGATTTACACGTTTCGTGATTGTCGACCGAATGCTAATGCCGCCAACAATTAAATTGAAATTTAAATAAATTTTCATAGAAAATCATGTAAAAAGTTCATTTACTCTTTTTTTCGTGTCGATGTTTATGTGACAGGCATAACAACGAATCGTGTTGAACTATTACTGCAAGTGAGAATGGTGGAGGGTGGCAGGTGGGAAAGGTTGGAATGAGTTGATATATGGAGTTATAACTGTTTCAAATGTAAACAGAAAATAATTATCATTCGAAAAGAGACAGATTTAAATAAAAGATTTTTAAAAATTTACACACAGAGAATAGATTTGTTGCCACAGCCGAATTTGTTGCCAACCGAATATCTTTGCTTACACATCCATATATGCCATGGCTACAACAGAAGGTTAATTTGGGTACACGGCAGTTTTCAGTAGTGGAAACTGACAATATCGGTTGAAGAGAACAAGTACGGTTAAACCTAAATAATAAATAATAAATATATAATAATAAATATAAATATAAATATAAATATAAATATAAATATAATAATAATAATAATAATAATAATAATAATAATAATAATAATAATAATAATAATAATAATAATAATAATAATAATAATAATAATAATAATAATAATAATAATAATAATAATAATAATAATAATAATAATAATAATAATAATAATAATAATAATAATAATAATAATAATAATAATAATAATAATAATAATAATAATAATAATATTAATAATAATAATAATAATAATAATAATAATAATAATAATAATAATAATAATAATAATAATAATAATAATAATAATAATAATAATAATAATAATAATAATAATAATAATAATAATAATAATAATAATAATAATAATAATAATAATAATAATAATAATAATAATAATAATAATAATAATAATAATAATAATAATAATAATAATAATAATAATAATAATAATAATAATAATAATAATAATAATAATAATAATAATAATAATAATAATAATAATAATAATAATAATAATAATAATAATAATAATAATAATAATAATAATAATAATAATAATAATAATAATAATAATAATAATAATAATAATAATAATAATAATAATAATAATAATAATAATAATAATAATAATAATAATAATAATAATAATAATAATAATAATAATAATAATAATAATAATAATAATAATAATAATAATAATAATAATAATAATAATAATAATAATAATAATAATAATAATAATAATAATAATAATAATAATAATAATAATAATAATAATAATAATAATAATAATAATAATAATAATAATAATAATAATAATAATAATAATAATAATAATAATAATAATAATAATAATAATAATAATAATAATAATAATAATAATAATAATAATAATAATAATAATAATAATAATAATAAGGATGATTATTGGAACTGAATTTGAGGATGTATTGGTTGTTGCACGCAGAAAAAAAGTATGGTTAGGATAACAATATTCGAAGAGCATCACACTATTGTTGGGTATATGGTTGTGGCGAAACAATATTATGACCAGCACAACAATAGTATGGTTCACACACAACCATACTATGATCCCTACAATCATATTATTATTCTCACTCAGCCATACTATGAGCACCACAACCATATTATTATCCTCATAACCATAGAATGTTTCACCTACAGCCATAGTATGAGTACAACCATACAACCATAGTTTGACTTACACGTAACCATACTATGATCCCCAAAATTTTTGTAAGGATTGGGTTAACTTGTTATTTAACAATAGAGATTTCTATTAAGTCAATTATTGAAAAATGCATTAAACTCTTATAAACAGGAGTAATTTATTTAACAGTAGAAAACAATTATTTATTAAAACTGTTTCAGTTATACTAACTCAAAGTAGTTTGTTTAAAAAATAAAATTTTCATACAAAAAGTACTGTTATTCCGTAAGATTCGTAACAATAACATTGTTAAATTAAGAAAAATTACAAAATTGTTGGTATGATTGCCGTAATCATATTATTGTTAACATAAAACTCAAAAAAAACAATAGTTTTGTCGCACCAACCATATTTATATTGTTGCTACAACCATATTTTCATTTTAAAATTTGGCAACAATACTATTGTTACATTTCAACAATATAAATACTGCCGCAATCATATTATTGGCAATTCAAAAAAATACTATGGTTGCGACGCTCATACTTTTATTGCTGAGAACATACTATTGTTGCCGCGACCATATAGTAACCATATCTTTTCTCTGCGTGTGTTTTAGATTACGGGCTATAAGAACTCTTCGAGTGCGGTTGTCACTACCACGAGCATTTTTTAACTGCTCCAACTGATGGTTAAATTTGATGTATTCGGTTATCTGACCGAAACACTAACATTGTTTTTATTCAATTTTTACATTTAACGATTTGAAAATAGTTAGTCAGTTATTTGAATTCCTCGTATGAGCAGGTTTTTCAAAAACTTGGTTTTTACTTTAGAATCTTATAAAGTTTGTGTGCACGATTTTATGCATCAAATTTGTAAGGTGGTTCTGATAAAATTAATATTGGTTTTTAAGTCTCAATGAAAGATAAGAGGGATTAACCCGCCCAACCCCTCCTGTGTCTATGTTTAAGTAATGGGTGATCCAAGTAGAGATACTTTTTTCAATAGCCTTTTTTTGACAGATCACGCGTGAGCCGTATCATGCTGTCATTTTTTTGTTTAGTTTTGTTTGGCATTTCATCATGGGAAGACTTACGCCTGAACAACGTTTACAAGTCGTTTAATTTTATTAGGAAAATTCAGGTTCTTTGTGAAATGTGTTTCGTGCACTTCGTTTAACTTATGGTCAACATAATCGGCCTACTGAGCGTACTATTCGCAACACCATCACCCATCTTGAGACCCAGCATTCATAATTGGATAATATTCGACCGAATAGACCACGTCCACGAGCACGCAGTGAAAAAAATGTAGCGGCCGTAGCTGAGAATGTACACCCAGACTGTGGAGAGTCGATTCGGCGCCGTTCGCAGCGACTCGGACTGAAGTATGGAACGACTTGGCGCATTTTACGTCGAGATCTTAAATTGAAAACGTTCAAAATACAGCTTGTGCAAGAACTGAAGCCGCCCGACGTTCCCTTGCTTCGCTCTATGGGCTCTTGAAAAGTTCCAAGAAGATTCGACGTTATCGAGCCAAATTTTGTTCAGCGATGAGGACCATTTCTGGCTCAATGGATATGTAAACAAGCAAAATTGTCGCATTGGGGACGAAGAGCAACCAGAAGAGGTTCAAGAGCTGCCACTTCATTCAGAAAAAACAACGGTTTGGTGTGGTTTGTGGGCCGGTGGAATCATCGGTCCATATTTCTTCAAAAATGATGCCGGTGAGAACGTAACCGTCAATGGCGACCCTTATCGTGCCATGGTAACCGACTATTTGATGCCTAAGATTGAAGCTCGTGATCTCGGCGACATTTGGTTTCAACAAGACGGCGCCACTTCCCACACATCGCATCAATCAATGGATTTATTGCGAGAACACTTCGGTGAGCAGATAATTTCACGTTTTGGCCCGGTCGATTGGGGATATGTTAAGTCTAAAGTTTATGTGGACAAAACCGCTTCAATTCAGGCCTTGGAGCAAAACATCATGCGTGTCATTCGCCGGTTACCAGTCGAAATGCTGGAACGAGTCATCGAAAATTGGACTCAACCGATGGACCATCTGAGACGTAACCGCGGTCAACATTTGATAGACATAATCTTTAAAAAATAAATGTCAAAGAATTCAAATGATAATAAACATTCCCCATTTAATTTGAATTTTCTGTTTTTTTCTTTAAAAAAGTAGAGAACCTTGAAATGGATCACGCATTAGAAGGATCAACTGTCATAGATTCTTCTATCACAATAAAAAATATTAAGATAAGACCCTAAAATCTTTTTGTTTTATTAACAATAAGCAGCGTGCGTTATAGTGCGACCACCCTTTATTTGACAATTATCGTGCCATTTTTCCAGATTGACCGTTTGGTATTGCAAATTCTCAACCAACATTCGATAGACATAATCTTTAAAATATAAATGTCAAAGAATGTTCTTTCAAATGATAATAAACATTCCCCATTCAATTTGAATTTTCTGTGTTTTTTTTTCTTTTAAAAAAGTAGGGGTCCTTGAAATAAATCACACTTTAGAAGACAAGTTTTTAACAAAATGGAGAAGAGACACTGCCCTGGTCCATGGCGACCTTTATCAGAAAGCTTCGCAGCAAGTGTTGGAAGAAAACCGAACTCCTAACGACCAGGCTCTCACCAAAAGAATGAGAACTACTGCTGTAAATCACACTTTTCAAGTTTTCTTCCCACGAAAATACAATTCGCTCTAACCATCTCTACGGATTTTGTTTTTGAAAAAAGTACGAAAAGGACCATTGGGAAGATATTCTCATTTTTTTCCCACGAAAATACAATTCGCTCTAACCATCTCTACGGATTTTTTTTTTAAAAAAGGACGAAAAGGACTATTAGGAAGATATTCTGATTTTATTATAGGCGATCTATACTAAAATAATAAGAGAAGTAATGTAGTAGAACATTTTAACCCAAACACACCTTTTTTTAAAATATTAATGCAATTTTATTACAAAATAACTGAAATTAATTGGACAACATTTTTGTAGAACAGGAAATTACTTTAACTCCCGTTAAAGGAACTTTTTCACTCTTACGAAAAAAGGACGAAAAAAAAACTCAAGCCTTAGAAATAGGATGTTAGATTGTTCTGCGAAAATAAACCCCATACGATTTCACTTAAGACATCTCATAAAGAAATTTCTCTAAAACAAACCAGCGCCTTTTTGACCGGCCAAAATGTCGAATTGATGGGTCACTCGCCGTACAGCCCTGACTTGGCACCCAATGATTTCTTTGTATTCCCGCACATCAAGAAAAAAAATGCGTGGTCAACGACTTTCTTCGCCAGAAGATGCTGTTGAAGCGTTAAAAAACCATGTTTTGAAGGTGTCTCAATCTCATCAAGAAATTTCTCTAAAACAAGTAATATTTACTACCTTTAACTTTTTATACCCGCACCACATAGTGGTATGGGGTATAATGGCTTAGTGCTTGCGTTTGTAACACATCGAAGGAATCGAGTTAGAATACCGGGACCAGAGAGAAAGTTGCTCAGAATTACATTTTGAGTCGATCTAGCCATGTCTGTCTGGCTGGCTGGGCGGCTGGCTGGCCGGCTGGCTGGCTGGCTGGCTGGATGTAAAGATGTCCATCTATTCTTGTAATCAAAGTACAGGTCGCATTTATGCACCGATCTTGATGAAACTTGGCATGTGGTAATATATTGGGACAAGGACGGACGCTATTGAATTTGGTCCAAATCGGAGCACTTTCTGATAGACCCCCCATACAAAGGAACTCCCGGATTTGGTCCAAATCCAGTTGATGTCGCGTGTATTGGTCAACAAATTAAAAAAATATGCCATTCGATGTAGAACTGACCACAAAATGTAAAAAAAATAGTTGGACCCGCCTCTCGGACCTACGGGGCCTTCAGAACCCAAAAAATGGACCCATGATTTTAAATATAAGTGTGACCCCTTAAATGAAAGGAAATTATCTTACAATTTTAAATACAGAAAAAAATTCGACCTGTTTGGGCCCCAGGGTCCATTAGGAGGGTCCAAAAGTTTCGGTTTACCCGGATTTTAGTGTGACCCCTCAAATGACAGGGAATTGCCTCAGGACTTTAAATATGTCAAGCCAAATGATTTATCTCGTCCGTGGGAGGGCACAGGGTCCGAAAACAAGGTATGAAAATGTGGACCAACTATAATTGTTATACCCTCACCACATAGTGGTATGGGGTATAAAGGCTTAGTGCTTGCGTGATAGATACAGATAGAAATAGCGACGAGTGCTTTCGATTAACAGGAGACTTAATCACATTTATAGTGGTGCGGGTATCATAGAGTCGGCCACGCCCGACTATAGCACTTACTTACTTGTTTCATATGGTAAAGCGTTGTGAAAAAAAATATCCTTGGCCCAAAAAAATAACTCGGAACTACCAGGGCCGTCCGCTCGGCCCTTGGAAAATTGGGAGTTTACTATTATCACCTAAGTCTTTCATTTCTAAAAGAAATAATTCACCCCCGAGAAAATCCGATCTCTCGGCATAGTGTAATAAAGGGTGTCCCAAGAAGAACGCAATTTTCAAATTTGGCAACATTCGAAGTGTCATTGTTTGACATTTGAACAATTGTTATTGTTTGTTAGTAGAAGGTACGAGGTTAGTAAAAATGGAGCGCTTCACGAATGAACAACGCATTCTCATTGTGAAATTGTTTTTACCAAAATGGTGAAAGTTTTGCGGCTACAGTTCGCAAATTGCGATCAATTTGGGGTCACAATAATGCTCCAAAAGAGTTAACTGTAAAGAGATTAATGGATAAATTTGCCGAAACTGGGTCTGTTAGGGATGTAAAGACAACAACGCGCCATCGACCAGGTCGATCGACCGAAAATGTCGCAGCAGTACGTGATGATGTCGCTCAAACTCCATCCACCTCAATTCGACACCGAGCTCAGCAAATTGGTGTCTCCAAATCCACTTTGCAGCGAATTTTGACGAAAGATTTGCATCTTCATGCATACAAAATTCAATTGACTCAGGAACTGAAGACAGCTGACCATGGACAGCGAAGGGAATTCGTTAATTGGGTATTGGAGAGACAACATGAAAATGCTGATTTTGCCGATAAAATCATCTTCAGTGACGAGGCCCATTTTCATCTTGATGGCTTCGTCAATAGGCAGAATTGTCGCATTTGGGGTGCGGAAAATCCTCGAGTGATTCACGAGAAGCAAATGCATCCTCAACGTGTCACTGTGTGGTGTGGTTTTTGGGCTGGAGGAATCATTGGACCTTTTTTTATGAAAATGAGGCTGGTCAAGCGCAAACAGTCAATGGTGTTTGGTATCGTGATAACCAGTTTTTTCTTGCCTAGAATTGAAGAAATGAATGTGGAGGGCATGTGGTTCCAACAAGACGGCGCCACATGTCATACAGCCAGAGAAAAAATTCAATTGCTGCATCAGTCATTTAAAAATTGCGCTCTTCTTGGGACAACCTTTATTAATCAACGGCGAACTAAACGGGGTTACTACAAAGAATTTTTGTTGTTGTCACCACTAATTATTGGTACCAAGGCAACACGTACTTCATAAATGGTGGGTTTCATAACCACAAGTTTAAGTTACCAATAGTTTTACTAAATTCGGTTGGTATAACTGACTAATTTTTTATAAGTATCGCAAAATTATTGTAGATACCATCTTATGGTAAGTCGAGCCATATTATTATCACTACCATTGAATATTGGACAGAAACTATGTTTATCCAACCAAATATTTGTAGTTCGCACCGATTTTCATATTATGGCAAGTCGTTCCGAGTAGCCATCAACACCATGGAATGGTGGTGATTGCTACAGAAATTATGTTTATCCAACCAAATAGTTGTAGTTCGGACCGATATCCAACTGAGTTTTTCTCTGTGTATAAGTAAAGTTTACTGTCTTACCGAAACGACAATATAATATCCTACAAAGTGGGGTGTATTATACAAGAGATTCATAGCCTCTGTAAGGAATTAAATCAAAATCAGACTTAAAACCAAGATCAATAAATGACTTAACCGATGACAGTTTAGAGCCACATAATTTAAATTTAGAAGCCAACATTTTACATGTAGAGAAGCACATGTGTGACAATGCTTAGAGAAAGGGAACTAAGGGTAAAAACATCCATTTTCATTTTTTTTTCTTTTTGTGATGTGGACAACATCTGAGCATCGAATGAGACCGATCACATTCCCCAAAAGTGTTCCCTCCCAGAGATATGAGCGTTTTATGAAAGTGAAGTCGACGATTCTAAGCGCAAATAGAAAGGGACCTAATCTTTAAAATGGATCTCCTCAACAAAACTGGTTTTTAACTTTAGGTCACTTTCTATTTTGCCCGTCACATATGCTTACTGTTTTCTATGTTCAATTCCATAAAATTTGATTCGCACCTGTTACTAAATCTGTCCAAGTCATCCGACAAGATATGAAAGTCTGCAAGGCTGCAAGAAGAAAATAATTTCACGTCGTCTGCAAACATAACTTGTAGATTTGGGCAAGTCGTTAATGAATAAACAAAATATAATAGATCGAAGGTTTCTGGCCTGTGGGACACCAGCAAAGTAAATCTCTTTTCGGAACCAGCCCAAGCTCTCCATAAAGTTTAAAAGTGATTTGAGAGGCATTTCTGATAGATAGGTCAGGTCACACAAGAATCTTCTGCCTAGCAAATACTCCACTGACTTCTCTTCTTTTCTTTTCTTTATCCTGGTAAAATCAATATTAGTGTCTAAACGGTATACCCGTGCTCACCGCCATAGCGCCAATTAGGCAGTACCCCGTGAGGACTTTTATGAGCGTATTCATCTATCCTAAGCAGATTCCTTGTGCTATATCGGTCTAAATATCCAAATCTCTCTGGTTATTGTCATAGAGATCTGTATGTTCTGCAGCTTTAAATTTAGTTCTAACCTAACCCTGTTTTCATAACCGCCATTTCGCCGATTACGTTCCAGTGTGCACTAATGCAATTGATTACTATGGCTTAAGCTACACTGATAAAATTATGTTCGCACTATTTACGAAAATTCTTCTTATTATGTACGAATATATATGAAGTCCAGCTTAACGCACTATAAATTGAGTTCCACCCAGGCCCTGTTTTCATGACCGCCATTTCGTCGATTACTTTGCAGTGCGCACTAGTGCAATGGACCACCATGGCTAAAGCTACACTGAAAAAATTATGTTCGCACTATATACGAAAAATTCTTCCCATTATGTACTAATATATATGAAGTCCAGCTTAACGCACTATAAATTTAGTTCCAACCTGGCCCTGTTTTCATTTCCGCCATTTTGTCGATTACGTTAAAGTGTGCACCAGTGCAATGGAGCGCTATAATTGAAGCTACACTGAAAAAAATATGTTCGCACTATTAAGAAACATTCTTCATGTCATGTTCATCGAACATTCTTTATATAATAAATGAAGTTTTTTGGTACATTCCGTGTATTTTGTAAAGAACTTTTTGTGAGTTTATGAACCGGCTTCTTTAAAATGTTGTTCTTTTCCTTCATACGTTTAATGAAAAGTTTCGTATTTTATAAAAAAAAAGTCATCGTATATATGTTTTCGTAGTTTTAGCAACATTTTCGCGTAAATCTTGTAAAAATCATGGTAATTTCGTAGTTTTCTTTCTTTATATGTTTTACGAAAATGTTCTATTTTTGTATGAATTGTCTTTATAATTTTATCTTTGTGAAATTAGTAGTAATTTTTAAGAACATTTTCCTACAGTCTTCATAATTTTCACAAAATATCATAGGTCAAACATTAAAACGCTTAATATTCTAATATACGTACTTACATACATTTGCGCAGAAAAATACTTTCACCTTGTGATTTTTCACATGTAGTAAAAACGATTTTGTGCTTTATAGATTGCTAAACGTAGAGTTCGAAGAATTAAAAAGGGTAATTCTCATTTATTTATTTCAATGAATAAATACCTTGGGGGATTTGAAGACGGATGTACCATCTGCCATGCAGCCATGGGTAATGCATATCACCAACTTTAACGTTGATTCTGAAAAAGAAATAAAGTCAAAAATATGATAAAAGACCGAATAAATGTTTATAAAATAAAAAAAAAATATTTTTGAAAAAGTTTCATATTTTTCGTAGGAAACTCTTATATAAATTAGGAACAAATTTTATAATTTTTATTAAAGAATTTCGTGTACATTGTGCAATATTTTCATAAAAATTATGAAGAATGTCGTGAAAAATATGAAACAATTTTTATGTATAATTAATAAATTTCATATAAAACTTGAAATAACCTCATAAAACGTATGAAACATATTCTTAAACAAATTATAAGAAATTCTTAAAAAATAAGAAAAGCAAGTTCTTTAAAATCACGATATTTTTATCATCAAACTGATTTCGTAATTTTTATGATTTTTTCATATTTTTAATGAACAGTTTCTTCAGCTGAAAAAACAAGACACATTTCGCAAATTATATGAAATAAAGGGTGGTTAAATTTTAAGGGCCGATGTTGAATGTGAACCACACCTAAACGTCAGATTTGTTTCTGCAATTCATTTGATATTTCTCAATTTTAGACTATCTCAATTAAAACCAAGGAAAGATACACAAGCTAGCAATGCGTTAAAGTTATTCAGGCTGTGATGATCAATTTTCGAAGAAAACCATCTTCAGTGATGAGGCATATTTTCACCTCAGTGTAGTCCTCAATAAGCAGAATTGTCTCATTTGGGCGAGTGATTGTCGAAAAAACAATGCACCCGCAAAGAGTGACTGTTTGGTGAGGTTTGTGGACTGGAGGCATCATTGGGCCGTATTTTTTCCAAAATGAGGCCCGTCAGGCAGTTACTGTGAATGGTGTTCGCTATCGTGAGATGATAACGGCCCGTATGGGAAGATATGGATGTGGACGATGTGTGGTTGCAACAGGACGGTGCCATTTGCCACACAGCTAACGAAACAAGGGCTCTTTTGCGCGACAAATTCAATGGCCGTGTTAACTCACGTCGTTGAGATGTTAATTGGCCGCCAAGATCATGTGATTTGACACCGTTGGACTTCTTTCATTGGGGTTATTTGAAAGAAAAGGTCTACGTCGATAAGCCAGCAACAATTCAAGACTTGAAGGATGAGATAATTCAGCACATTAACGGCATAGAACCTTAATTATGCCTCAGTGTTATCGAAAATTTGGACCATCGGATGGAGGTGTACCGCCGAGGATGCGGCGGCCATTTGACCGATATTGAACCATACCAATATTATCATAATAAAATGAAATGACAATAATTTCCTAAATAATTTGTGGTTTACTTAAAATCAATATCGGCCCTTAAAATTTAACCACCCTTTATTTAGTGATTTACGCAAACATAATTTGTTCAGTGTCTCACGGCGAGAATTGCGAAAACGATCAGAGTGTGCCCATTGTATACAGGCACCAGTAAAAGTAGCTGTTACTGCAGTCCTTGAAAACAAAGTTTGTTCGCTCGAAAGACGAGGTCATACCAAAAATTCCGTGACTTTCCGAATAAAGCTCAAATTTTTTGTAAAAAAAAATAATTTATTTTTCAACATAATCTCCTTTTAGCTCAATGCTCCTTTAGCTTAACGATTCTCCAATTTTTGTATCCCTTCCAAAAAATAGGATTTTTCAAAGTCAAAAATAGGCATTTGTGTGGTCTATAATTTCATCGTTGGAGCTGAATCTCTTTCTACCGAGCCATGTCTTTAGGTTTGGAAAAAGGAAATTGTCATTGGGGGGCTAAATCCGGAGAATATGGCGGATGAGGTACCAATTAGTAACCCAATTCATGAAATTTTTCCATTGAGACTGTGCACAGGTGCATTATCTTGTTGAGAGAGAACTTTTTTCTTGGCCATATGGGGTCGTTTTTTTTGATATCCTTGATATGACCATAAATTCTTAAATCCTTGCTATGACCATATGAGGTTGTTTTTTTAAATCCTCGTTAAATCATTTTTGCCGTTTATTGTTTTCCTTTTTGAAGGTAACCGATGTGGATTATAACGTGTGAATCCAGAAAAAAATTGTTGCCATCACTTTATTGGCCGACAAAGTCGCCTTGGCCTTTTTTGGAGCCGGTCACCTGAAGACACCCATTGTATAGACTGCTGCTTAGTCTCCGGAGTGTTGTAATGGATCCATGTGTTATCAGCAGTTACAAAATGCCGCAAAAACTCATTAGAATCGCGGTTAAATAACTCGAAACAGTCCTTTGAAGATGTCACACGATTATGTGTATGGCAAACGCGGCAGCCTCCATGCAGACAGCATTCTTAAACCCAACTGATCATGTAAAATCGAAACCACGCTGCCATATGAAATGTGTATGGTATCAACAATCTCAAACACTTTTACTCTATGATCGGCCAACTCTATATGTGGGATTTTTTCGACATTTTCGGTTGTATTGTCCTCAATTGGCCGTCCAGAACGTTCAGCGTCATTTGTACTTGTGCGATCACAACGAAAGTCAGTAAAGCACTTTTTACCATTGAAATCGATGGTGCAGAGTCCCCTTAGTATTTATCAAGCTGTTGCCAGTAGTCTGTTAGCAGATGGTTCTTGATGGGAGCAGTGTTGAATTTCATATAACTACGAGGGAAGTTGGAAAAAAATTTGACAGGTACTTGATGGGAGCAGTGTTGCATTTCATACAATTACGAGGGAAGTTGGAAACAAAATTTGACAGGTACTTGATGGAAGCAGTGTTGCATTTCATATGACTACGAGGGATGTTGGAAAAGCCACGAAATTATGGTTAAGCCCTCGTATAATGACCGACAAGTCGGTTTAAACATGCCGGTATAACATGCTAACAGCGTGTGAAACAATGCATTCACTGTTTTAGTTTGCCTGATCGTAAAACTTCCCCTTTCGACTATCAGAATGGGCCTTCTACGAGTAGATCATGTGATGCAAAAATACAGATATTCCAATGCCCCAGCAAGTAAGCAATATATTTTCACTATCGTGGTTAGCAAGATTCGAAAGCATAACATTTATCCCGGATATGTTCTTTTGATTCCATTACATATCGAGGTTTGAGTCTTACCGCCCATGTCAATGCCTCGATGCATCACCATTAAGCGTCAACCTATCAACATTTGTCTGACCTCCATCTGTCTGTCCACTTATCTGTCTTATGCGCATATCCCTTGCAACCCTTGCCTATCTTGCCAAAGTCAACCACCTGCCAGTTTACAAGTGTTTTCATCACACAAAACACTTTGGCTTTTCATTACAGCACCAGCCAACCGTCCATCCATCAATCAATAAAACATGGTATTAAAAACATTTTGTTTTGCAACAAAATAAACGTGAGTGTACGAGGGCGGAGCCATAACTAACCGACCTGGCGAAAGTAACACATACAAAAACACCTTCTCAGTATAGCGTATAGATACCTATTAGATCTATACATTAGGTTCGATACCCTCTTCAAAATATTAATAGCCATAAATCTTTTCTTTATTGTTGGAAACGAATTCGAAGCCCCCTATAGAATATTAATAGCCAAAATCCTATTATTTATTGTTGGCAACCAATTTCAACCGCAAATCACTGATTTTGTCTCAATCAATTGCAAATGTTTGTCATACCTGGATGCTTCATGGGTCCAATATTAACGGAAGTATGTCGCTGAAAAGCAGGCTTTGGCAAAAATGCCAACTAGTGCTCACAAATCTTCAAGTATACCTAAGAAAATCGGTTTAGATTAAGATATTGCACCCACATATATTTTCAACCGATTTTCCTAAAAATATTGAAATTTTCTCACAAATTCAAATTTGACAATAGTTTTAAAATCTGGATAAATCCAAGGGGGTCCAAAAACTTGTTTTTCAGTTGGCATTTTAGAACTTCCACGCCATGCCTGGTATAGTCAGACATTCTTTAATAGTTTTTTATTTCGTTTTTCATGAGACTCATCACCAGAAAGCTTTATTCTAAGTCCTGTGCGGTGTACCATTCATCAGCTAGGCCGGTTGGATCTCTATTGACCTAAAAACCTTATATTGATCCTCGCCTATTTGCCAGAGTAGAATTGGTGCAGAGTAGTTGTTATCAACAGACTCCTGTTTATCCTTACCGATTCTGCAAGTACAGGGTGGAGCGCACTAATGTGCTTATTCAGAAATAATTTAAAAAAAATTGTGAACCTTTTTTATTTTATATTTTAATTATATTGAACAGTAAGGGAATTTTTAAATTACATGGTTTAAAATAGTGTATCTGGCACATGTAGACCTTTGCTTTTGAAACACTGCTGCAAAAGTTTTCAGAAGTTATCATGAACTCTAACAAGCATGTCGACTGGTATTCTGCCAATTTCTGCCTCAATATAGTTAATTAGGTCTTCCAAGATATTGGAACGGTTGATAACACCTTCGACTTCAGGTAACCCCTAAGGAAAAATTCGCATGGGGCCAAGTCTGGTGAGCGTGCCGGCCAGTTCACATCACCTCTCAAAGATATAAGCAGTTCAGGAAACATTTGCCTCAAAAAAATCATAGTAACCCTCGCTGTGTATGCAGTAGCACGATCCTGTTGAAATCATGTATCCTCTAAAGTAATTGCATCAAGAGCCGGCTGACATAAAGTCTGAAAATGCCAAGAGCAAGTGATTGCTTCCGAGCAGAGTGTTTCGGAGATTGCACTACTGCTGCTCTATCTCTCTCGATGTTTTGTGGTGTTGTAACCCTTCTCTCAGGTTTCCTTCGTACACATGACACATTCCTTGTTGTTCTCAATGAAGTTAACCAATTTACAATTGATTTCCATCCAGGAACACGTCCGCGTGGAGGAACAGAGAATCGTAAACGAAAAGCAAGCTGCACTGCAATGATCGAGTGCGCATTTGAAAAATACGCTTCAACACAAAATTACCTCTCATCACGTGTCTAATATATGATGGAAACTCAAAGGCAGATGAATACAAATCTCCCGTCAGCCACTATAAGCCAGGCAGACTCTCCACTCTCTTTGACCAACAGTGCCGCCACAGCCTGCAGTGCAAAAAAGCAAATTATCGCGCTTCACCCTGTACATTAATTTAATGAATATTGAGTTTCTTGCTTAAGTTGTAGGCAGATTTAAGACCATGAACATTTCAATAAAAACCTCAAATGATTCAGAAAACAGTCGAAAAGACTTTTAAACTGCAATCAGACATCACCTTGAATATGAATATGATTTAACCATGACCTGTGGCTATACTTATATACTTAAGAGTTGACAGATTCGCATTCAACGAGAACTGTTATCACTAGAGTTTATCACCGAACAAAGTAAACCCAATAAAAAACTTCGTGTGTATATGTTTTCTTATATATCGTTGGTAGAAGAATACACATCTCAGCGGTAAACGCGCCCATCAAGGCCTTCTAGGAGCTCTTCATAGGATGCTCGGAGGCATGCTTGCCGCATTCTAACTTAATTTCAAACTAATACAGGGTTAGATTTCGAAGCAAGGCCTTCCACGCTTCTGTCTATTGGAAGGCTTGTAGAAAATAGTATTACAGAATGCATAAAAAAAATATTACAAAATTTTTTTATTTATTTTTTGATTTGCCTCCACAGGAATTCGAACATACGACTTTCTGGTTGCTTTTTCCAAATTCTACGTACTGGCCCAACAAACCAAATGGTATGTGTGAACGTCAAACGGCTTATACAGGGTGAGCGATTTAACATTTTAAATTTGTAACGGCTGTAGAAAAAAAGGTATGATCATTTTTTTTACAAATTTCAGTTTTTATTGGAAAGGTTAAACCACAAAGAACCCACATGTGGTCCACCCTTTATCTTCACTGTCCATTCTTTTGACGAACAGCGAAGTCAGCATTTCGCTCACCGGGCATGGTAACACGCCTTTTGCAAGAAGGTAGCCACGAATGTTTATTTAATCTCACTCATTGAAAATATGAAGGCCTTCTAGCAGACCTTCTTAGAGAAGCCTTATGAGAATGTGTGGGAGATAGGCTTTCATTTGCTAAGAAGGCCTTCTGAAATGCAAAAATTTGGAAGGCAACGTGTTTTTTTTAATGCAAAAATTTCATTTTCAGTCTTTATTTCTCTAAAGACACCTTGTGATTGAGATATCACATTAAAATCTTTATAAATCCTTTTATCTCCAAAATTGGTCAAAAAAATTAAAGAAATACATTCTGTAGAATTTTTGTAGAATCGATATTGAAGTTGTAGTACCCGTTAATGAAAAGTCGCCCTATGGTAGGGTACCAATTAGGAATTATCGTTACTTTCAAATGCCTATTCCTTAAGATAAAATAATTTTTTTATTATATCTCCAAAGTCGAATAGTTCTAGAACCCCTTACGTTCTTTGACTGTGTGCGTGTGTATTTCATATATGCGTGTCTGCCTATCTGTGTCAATGTGAGACTGTAGTGATATTAAAAACAAAGTTATTGGGCCAAAAGTGACCTAAAGGTAAAAGCAAAGCTCGAGCCAACGACTCGACTCGGTGACATGATGGCTGCTGTTATCAGAGTTGGGCTTGGGTGAAGGGGTCCCACCCTCTGGTGCTTGGCCATAGCCTTGGTGATGAAAAAGAACAACAAATATCTACTGCCCCCAGAACTTTCCTACGGAGACCACAAGCCGGCAACAATGGCATAAATACATATAACAATGTTGTAGCAACAACAAACCCAATATTCTTTTTGTCTGTGTGTGAGCGTGTGCGTGTGTGTGTTGTTTTGTTTTTTGGTTTGGCTAACAGTCATTTAACTTTTGACTTAACACAGGTGATCCACAGCAAACAACAGAGCGGAACGCTTACGGAGGATACAGCAACAAAGTAACAAAACTTTTGTCAGGATATATCAACACACACATATACATAAGCATATGTTTATACAGCGGAAACCAAAGATGTTTCACATTTAGCTACAGTGAGACACACTCACACACGCACTCACACTCACAATGAAATACTGTGTATAGATTTTAGCCGAAAAGTAAAACAGGACCAACACAACCTTCAGCAGCCTCACCATGCATGGGTGTGCGTGTGTGTAAAAAAAATGCGAAAAAAAACTGTCCCATACACATGCACACTAACAGGCAGACAATGAAATACAGCCATAGATTAAAAAACTATGTTTGCTATAAACGTTTGTCCGTCCGTTTGTTTGGCTGCGTGTGGCTGTCTCGGTGTTGCAGAAAACATTTGGCTATGTGTGTACTCAGTGTCTGTGTATGTCCACTGGGTTTAAATGGTATTTGTTTTACAATTCGTTCCTTTTTTCACCCTTCGGACTGGTTTTCCTTTTTGTGGTGTCTCGTGATACGTAAAAATTTGGCTCAGTTTTGTGCACATGCCTTTCAGAACTCAAGAAACTCGTCGGAAAACAAAAATTTCATTCAAGGACCACCCAAAGTAGGTGCATAACAATGTCGTTGTATATGTAAGATTGGTTCCATTTTTTCGCGGAAGGTCCTTTAAAGGGTCAATAGCCAAACTGCTATCAGATAAAGGACGTACAAAAGATCTTAAGGGAACTAAGTTGTTGGTAAAGATCAGAGAAGTCCTCAGGATGGTCATTAGACCACTCTAGTTAACGTTGTATAGATGTTTTTTAGACGTGTGGTTTTTAATCTGGCCACACTTTTTTCGAAGTTAATTTTTTAGACAGCTGTCACATGATTTATGCTCAATTTGGTATGCCATTTCATAATGAATAGACTTACTTCGGAACAACGTTTGCAAATCGTGGTGAATGGGTCCAAAACGAGATGGCCACCGATCCTGATTTTTACAAGAAAATTTTGTTCAGCGCTGAAGCTTACTTTTGGTTGAATCTGTACGTTATAACCAATATTGTCGCATTTGGAGTAATGAAAATCCGCAAGCCATTGTTGAGACGCCGTTACATCCTCAAAAAGTCACTGTTTGGTTTGCTCTATGGCCAGAGGGCAGCATTGGTCCACAGTTCTTTAAAAATGAAGCCGGCCATAATGTTACAGTTAATGAGGAACGCTATAGAGCCATCATTAAAGACTTTTTCAAGAATGTTGATGTGGATGACCATTAGTTTCAACAAGACGGCGCTATATGCCAACGAAACAATCAATTTATTAAAGGAATCTTATGTTGAGCGCATTATCCGCATTGTGGTCCTGTGGCGTGGCCTCCAAGATCGTGCGATTGAACATAGCTGGACTATTTTTGGGGTTTAGTTCAAGTCGCTTGTCTCCGCAGATAAGCCCTAGACGATTGACGCCTTGGAAGAGAATATTCGGCGCGTGATTGCTGACAGACGGCTTAAAATGCTTAAAAAAAGTGGTAAGCAAAGAGATTAGACAAGCTGCCTGAGAGCAGTACGAAAACAGTTGCCAAACTGAATGAATACAGTACTATAACATTTAGCAACCTGAATAAGTACATTACATAAATATTTGGTAAATTGGCAGACTGCAATATGAAAAAAATGCCAAACTGGCTGAGTACAGTACGAAGACAGTAGCCAAACTGCTGACTACAGTACGAAGACAGTATCCAAACTGGCTGAGCACAGTACGAAGACAGTAGCCACACTGGCTAAGTACAGTACGAAGACAGTAGCCAAACTGGCTGAGTACAGTACGAAGACAGTAGCCAAACTGGCTGAGTACAGTACGAATACAGTAGCCAACAAGGCTGAGTACAGTACGAAGACAGTGGCCACACTGACTGAGTACAGTACGAAGACAGTAGCCAAACTGGCTGAGTACAGTACGAAGACAGTAGCCAAACTGGCTGAATACAGTACGAAGACAGTAGCCAAACTGGCTGAATACAGTACGAAGACAGTAGCCAAACTGGTTGAGTACAGTACGAAGACAGTAGCCAAACTGGCTGAGTACAGTACGAAGACAGTAGCCAAACCGGCTGGGTACAAAAAGAAGACAGTAGCCAAACCGGCTGGGTACAAAAATAAGACAGTTGTCAAACTGGTTGAGTACAGTACGAAAACAATTGGCAAGCTGGCTGACTCAATACGAAAACAGTTGCCAAACTGAATGAGTACAGCACGAAAACACTAAGTTACTAAGTACAGTACGCAAACAGTTTCCAAACTTGTTATCCAGTTATACAGTACAAAAAGTTGCCAAACTGTCTAAGAACAGTACTAAGACAGTAGGAAATCTAGCTTGAATGCCTATACCATTAACAACCCCCTTCTTTAGCAGACAAAAACTCAAACTCAACTTTGACATCTTCTCTTGTTCTTTTGTATACCCTTTTCCTAATTTTTGCCTCAAATTGTATTTATTTGTCGCTGTTAGCAGAATTTATTACTGCGGACAATTAGAAATGAAATGAAGAGCGAAATTTCCGCTTAATGAAAAATTATAATAATTTGTTTGTTAGCGCTTTTCTATTACTGGCGCGCTACTGTTGCACAAAAAACAACAACAAAATTTTGTTAAGATAATTGATCGGGAAAAACGAAACGCAACAGAAAAGACAGCGCCATGGCGTAAAACTTTTTAATGGAATTTTCTTATTTTGTGAGTGGTAGAAAATTGAAAAAGTTTCAATTGTAAATGAATTAAAAAAGAAATGTTCACCCGCACCAGCATTAGTGGAGAACACTCAACAATTATAATTTCATTTGTAAGCATGAATGGTTGTGATTAAAAATGAAACTAAAACTATAATTGGGAATTCTATTGGCCGTATTGTGGACCAGTACCCGCTATAGGAAAGGAGCAGATTGTACAGCATATATTGGGGGATTTTAAAATTTTGTAGCATACTTTAAGGCGTGAACCAAACAATTTCCTCTCTATAACTAAAATAAGGAATATAACAATTTATTGGATTTTCTTTTATTCTATTGTGCGTTGGTATTTCCTCCACCTCTCTATAACGCTCTCAGCCAGACTTTGTTGAAAGCATGTGCTCTCTTGTTTTAATCTTTAAATTTATTTCCCCAGAATTTATTATTCATTCGGCTTTTATTATCATTACAGATGATTTTTTTCCAAAAACTACACCATAAATTGTCATTGCTCTAGGATGCTCTTCAGAATATTCGAAAATTATTAAGATAATAAATTCTTAGCATGCAGCACTCCCCACAACCAATTACGGCCGTTAGATGTTCCCTTCCCCTTGGAAGGGGAGGCAAGTGGAGAGAGAGCAAAAAAACTCAATATAAAATATAGTGATTCAAATTTTCTAAATTTACACTTAAAAGAACACGTAACCACAGAATGAAATTTATTGCCTTAACGAGTGTGGAAGGTAAAAAAACGAAAGAAATTTCGAAAATTTTCTGCACAAAAAAAAACTCCGAAGGAAACTTGCAGAAAAAACGGAAGTGTTTTTCTTTTAAAAATTATTATAGAACAACATATAGAAGAGAAGGCAACAAAAAAACACAGAGATAGATGGAATGCTTAGGTGAGACACACCCTACAAAAGAAAAGGAGGCATGTCGAGAGACTAAGTGGAACTTAGACAACGCAGCCATTCTGATATAGACCGAAGACTGTACTCAGTCATGAAAATACTGTCTTCGTACTGTACTCAGTCCCCACGAAGTATTATATTGTCCTCATACTGCACTCATCCAGTAAAATACTGTCCTCGTACTGTACTCAGCCATTAAAATACTACCCTCGTACTGTACTCAGCCAGTAAAATACTGTCCTCGTACTGTACTCAGCCAGTAAAATACTGTCCTCGTAATGTACTCAGCCAGTAAAATACTGTCCTTGTACTGTACTCAGCCAGTAAAATACCGTCCTCGTACTGTACTCAGCCAGTAAAATACCGTCTTCGTACTGTACTCAGCCAGTAAAATACTGTCCTCGTAATGTACTCAGCCAGTAAAATACTGTCCTTGTACTGTACTCAGCCAGTAAAATACCGTCCTCGTACTGTACTCAGCCAGTAAAATACCGTCCTCGTACTGTACTCAGCCAGTAAATTACTGTATTCGTACTATTCGTACTTAGCCATTAAAATACAGTCTTCGTTCTGTTCTCAGCTATTAAAATACTAACGGGTGATCAATATAGAGGAATTTTTTTCAACAGGGTTTTTTGACAGATTACGCGAGAGTTGTGTTAAACTTTATTTTTTTTCTTTTCAGTATTGTTTGCCATTTCATAATGGAAAGACTTAGATCGCGAAAACCAGTGAATGGTGCTCGCTATCGAGCCATGGTATGGGAACTTTTGCCACCTGAAATTAAAGCCCGTAATCTTGACGTCATTTTCAGCCAGTATGGCTGCTGTCTTCGCACTGTACTCAGCCAGTGTGGCTGCTGTCTTCGTACTGTACTCAGACAGTTTGGCTACTGTCTTCGTACTGTACTCAGACAGTTTGGCTACTGTCTTCGTACTGTACTCAGACAGTTTGGCCACTGTCTTCGTACTGTACTCAGCCAGTGTGGCTGCTGTCTTCGTACTGTACTCAGCCAGTTTGACTGCTGTCTTCGTACTGTACTCAGCCAGTTTGGCTGCTGTCTTCGTACTGTACTCAGCCAGTTTGGCTGCTGTCTTCGTACTGTACTCAGCCAGTTTGGCTGCTGTCTTCGTACTGTAGTCAGCCAGTATGGCTACTGCCTTCGTACTGTACTCAGCCAGTTTGGCTACTGTCTTCGTACTGTACTCAGCCAGTTGGGCTACTGTCTTCGTACTGTACTCAGCCAGTTTGGCTGCTGTCTTCGTACTGTACTCAGCCAGTTTGGCTGCTGTCTTCGTACTGTACTCAGCCAGTTTGGCTGCTGTCTTCGTACTGTACTCAGCCAGTTTGGCTACTGTCTTCGTACTGTACTCAGCCAGTTTGGCTACTGTCTTCGTACTGTACTCAACCAGTTTGGCTACTGTCTTCGTACTGTACTCAGCCAGTTTGGCTACTGTCTTCGTACTGTACTCAGCCAGTTTGGCTACTTTCTTCGTAGTGTACTCAGCCAGTTTGGCTACTGTCTTCGTACTGTACTCAGCCAGTTTGGCTACTGTCTTCGTACTTTACTCTGCCATCCAGTTGGAACCACATATCGTCCAGGTCCATATCCTTATTTTCGGGTCACTCAAGAAGTGCGTTAGCGAACACCATTCACTGTAACAAGTTGGCCGACCTCAGAGGTGTTTTCACATTTTCTACAGACCTGTGGTTTGGAATTACATTTGATTTTTATATTTTGATTTGAACGCTGATTTCCGTAAAAGAATTTAACAATCTTAACAAGTTGCTCAGTTTTGTAACTCTCCATGGTTGAATTTATCAAACACTGAAACAAAGAAATATCAATTTAAGTTGGGCAAAAAACTTGACGTTAAGGTGTGGCTCACAATCGTGCTTTAAGATTGGACCTCTATTCATAAGAAGACTTTCAAATAAGCTCGAATTGTATGGATGGTCAAAGGACGACAAAATCCTCATGTCAGCTTTCTCTAAAGGCTCAAAAAAACGAGAGCTCGGTAGTAGATCAGGAAGATAGGCTCTCTGCAACGTTTAAGTCCGCATGTGGAACAATAATGCCTTGAGTAAAAAAGCGTTGAAAACATTAAGAGTTTCGCTGCATGTCGAGCATGTAGTATCTCTAATAGTGGAAATCATATCTGAAGGCTATACATTTAAGCCAAATGAGTTGCGGCAAGGTTAGACTTCCTGGAGCAGTTGTTGATCTGTTGACGGAAAGGGAGAAGTCGATGGCAGAGTCTAGAGAACTACCATTTGACACACTTGCTTGTTAGGCATATGGGCTTCAAAAGCTACCTAAGAATATGGGAGAAGTGGCCCTTAAGACAGACTTATTAATATATTATTCCACTCGAATCTATAGATTTCAGTCTTACCAAGGAGCAAGGAATTTCTAGGAGTTAAGCAAATAAAATAAGATGGTAGTACTGAGGGATTGCTAATGACGTAAAAGATGGTTTAGTCGGTAAGAATCTCACATACTTATACAAAGTGACACAAGGGTCAAATTGAAGACTGGAGTGTATTTCCAACCTAACTTCAGCCAGTTGAACACTGTCTTCCTAATGTACTCAGCCAGTTTGAAAACTTCTATGGTTGAAGGTCCTTGCTTGTACCGTACAATTGAAGGCTCTGTTACCGATTGCAGCTACAATTGAATTCTTTGCCATACTTTTGCTCTACAGCCACCTATTCCTTTGGATATTTCTGTGCCGTAATAAACCCTTTCATATGTAAGACACGTACATCTCAACTCCGTAAAGTACAGAGATTTCTTTTTGCAAGTACTGGTACAACATCAGCACCAGTAGCAGCAGCAAGCAGTCTAAATAATTTGCCACAAAAATAAACACTTCAACGTGCGGTTTTTTCCATCTCCATGGAAAACATAAAGATGGAATAAAAAAAAATTCCCAGTCCTTCCATAAAACTGAAGCGGGGGAAAAATAGATATGCATTCGCACAAAAAGTGTCCCTTTTTTATGTTGCCAGGAGTACAGGTTAATATTTGCAGTGGTCAGAAGCAGGGAAGGGGAAACGGAGACAAAAACTGTTCAGAAGAATTTTATTGAGAATGCATATGATTGCTGGGAATTTGTATTTCTTAAGTTATGCTATATGCCCCCCCTTATATGTATGTGTCTTTCTATTTTCTAGGAGATATGCTCGAGTTGTTTGCCATGACAAACAAAAGTTCCATTTCCAGTCATCATTAGTATCACATGCAGAAAAAAGTATAAGTTTCTTACAGGATATTTTTTTGTTGTTATTTTTCTTGGCAATTTGTATGCAGTGATTTTCCAGAATTTTCTCAGGAAAATCCAATGCATTTGGAAACAAATGTTTCTCTGTCCTGAGGAGCTGAAAGGAATACAGTCGATCCAGTTTAAAAGGGTTTGGTGCACAACAATTGAAGCTAGGCAAAGATAAATAAGGGGAAATACTGCATTTCGAATGGAAAACGATTTTCTATAGAGTTTCTCTTAAAATTCTCAGTTTACTTGTGATGCGTTACTGAATGTGATGCATTACTAAAAACCTAAGTTAAATAAATGACACCCAGTGTTCAACATATGGAACAGTCTTCTACAAAAGCAACACTGACTGTGCTCAAAATGAGGTTGCAGCTGGGTTTTCTTGCATGATAGGACACTGCTATCACAGCATGGCGGCCTTACAAATACAAAGCTGCATCCTACAAATGCGTTCTTTTAATGTAGCACTGTTTGCTACAAAACCCTTCTAAAAACATACTCGTACATACCTTCTGGAAGACCTTTTTTCAGATAAATTCCACAAATTTCGGAAACAAACTTCCAAAAAGAATTAAAACTATTAACAAAAATCTTAAGTTGGCCGTAGCCCACTATATTATACCACGCACAAGATAGTCTTTAGTAATATTTTAATCATTGACATTATGCTGTTAAAATTTTATAATTATCGGTCGCTTACTTTGGCAAAAATGAGGTTTATAAAGGGGCGGGTAACCGCCTACTTTTCCCTCAGGATGTGTTACAATCGTCATATCTCTAAAAGTTCATAAGATTTTGCGTGCTTAAGTTGAGGGTTGTTGATTTTTTGAGAGGTTGACCCAGTCCTTCTTGTGAGGGTCCCTCTTCAACGATCAGACCCATTTTCAATAACAACCGTTTTAGTTTATCAATACAAGTTTCTGCAAAATATCAGCCACCTTGCTTAAATAGTGCGATCTGTAGTTTACTTTCCACAGGTAGACAAAGGGACATAACTTAATGATCTTAACGATTCAGAATATATATTGTTTATGGGGTCTCCGACTAATATTTGGGAATAAAAGAGAGATTATACCCCCTATACAATGATGGAGGATAAAAAAATAAAATGTATGAATATTGGACTTTAAACAAAAACTCACAATATGTGTTCTAGCAATGGACTTATCTACGAGGGCGACCGCAAAAGTAACTGGCCTTACATAAAAAGAACCGTTTTTTTGGAATTATAAATATTTATTTTTCAACATAATCTCCATGAACTCAATACACTTCATCAAACGTTTTTCAAGCTTTTTAATTCCATCCGAAAGATAAGATTTTTCAAGACCTTCAAAATATGCCTCAGTTGCAGCAATAACCTCGCTTTTGGACGAACATTTTTTGCCACCGAGAATTTTTTTTAAATTTGAAAGAAGGAGCTAAATCTGGACATGTTAAATTTTGTTTCGATCTGGCAACTGCTTCATATAGAAACAGGTGTTCACAGAAGACGCATCCGCGATTTTTTTACAATGGAAAAATTTGAAATGCGTGGTGTCATTAAATATTTACATAAAAAAGGTTTATCGGGACAAGAAATTCATAATGCTATGGTGAATGTGTTAGGTGAAAGTGCTCCTTCATATGCAACAGTAAAAAATTTGGTTGCTGAATTTAAACGTGGTCGTACAGGCATTGAAGATGAACCACGTAGTGGACGTCCAAAAACAGCACAGAAATTATAGCCAAAGTGCATGATATGGTATTAAACGATCGACGAATAAAAGTGCGTGAAATAGCTAATATCATGGGCATCTCAAATGATCGAATCCATTTAATTTTGCATGAAGAACTACAGATGAAAAAGCTTTCTGCAAGATGGGTGCCGCACTTGTTAATAGTCGACCAAAAACGCATAAGAGTGAACATTTCTCAAGCTTGTTTGGATCGTTTTCAGCGAAATAAAATGGATTTTAAGCGTCGTTTCATAACTGTTGATGAGACATGGATCCACCACTATACTCCAGAGACAAAAGAACAATCCAAACAATGGACTGAAGCTGGAGGAAGTGCCCCAAAGAAGGCAAAAACAATTCAATCGGCTGGTAAGGTTATGGCAACGGTTTTTTGGGACTTCAAAGGTATTTTATTGATTGACTATCTGCAAAAGGGTAAAACAATAAATGCAGACCTCGTAGCTCAGAATTTTATGCAAAATTTCCCTAGGACTCAAATTTTCCCTTAACTAAAAACCTGTCCTTCGTCTCACAATCTCCCGCTATGCTGTAAAATGCAATAAAATATTTCCTTGTAATAACCCGAAAAGCTGACGCACTTTATCTGTCTACCCATACACGCGCTTCGTATAAAATCATTTTTAATGATCGTTAAATGCAATTTTCCAATTAAACATGCAATATTTCTGCACTTTATCTACTTCTCTCGCCTCCCTCCGATGCCAACACAGAAAAACATCATTTGTTCACTGAACAACGCAACATTCCAACAGTGGGTACACTCCGTCGCCGACAATACTCGTACAACATCAAAATACTCGCCGTACAATCGAATTTTGCCAGCCACATCCACCACATGTCTACAATTATTTGCATTATAATTCCAAGTCCCAGCAGTTATTCCGGACATGCGGAGAAGAAAAACAAAAATACAGCAAACTAGCGTCCAGAATGTCCGCCCGACCCTTTTTTTGGAGTTAGATATGCTGTGCAGACAAATAATGAATGGACGCACAATGGACGAAAAATGAAATTACCAATAATCAAAACTATGCATGCAAGTTTCGAGATAAAATAACATTATTGACACCCCCCGATGTATCGACATTAGAATGTCCTGTATTTGCACTGTCTGCTGGATAAGTTATGGACTTGGTTGGGGGGCTCGTTTTGATTTTGTTTTGTTGTTGTTGTTTGTATCAATGACTGCAGTGCGTTTAGTAGAGGATATCTGGGAGCGGAATGTTAATGGTGGGAAATGGTTTAAGAAAAATAGTTTTTTTAATTGGAAACTAAGCTTAACTAAGCAAAAGCTAGCAAAACAGCTTGAGATAGGTTTTTTGAACGACGTCTTGAAGTGCACTTTTTTAATATAAGCTTTGCAAACGTTGAATAACTAGGACCGTTACGAATTTCACTGCTTCGGATCCCTGCATGCATACACCAGTAAGCCTACTAATAGAAATTCGTTTTAGAATGGTGGACTCGATCATTCTATAGATTTGGTAGAGGGAAAGATATTCTATTTATGTGAACACGACAAATGCAATTTGGAAGTTTCGATAAAATGCATGGGCGAAACAGAACAAAAACGATTATAAATTAGTTAGAAGCCTAAAAATATGCCATGATTTTAATTAGTATAAGGAGAAGTACCATTAAAAAGCACTAGGCTGTGGCTTAAAGGCAAAATCTTTATTCTTCTGAAAGCCAACCAATTGTCCTTAATTTAATTATTTTCAGCCTTTGCCTTTAAACAATACGCCATAACAGCTCATTGTTTTAAGGTACTTCTTTCTATCACATAGCTTGTCTGATATTTGATAGCTTTAAAATCGTAGCAAATTCATTAGGATTAGAACAAATGGTTAAAACGAGTCAACTGGCGAGTCGAACGGTTCATTTCAAAGTTGGCCTTTCTTAAAAATGTTTGGTAGTTTCTTTTGGTTTACATACAACAACCAAAAACCGAAAACCCTGAGAGAGAAAAAAAACCGGATAAACCGACATATCGGATTTTAGCTATTTTTAAAAAACCGACTGTCGGGTTTGGAGATAAAAACCGGAATGTGGGTTTTCGGTGTCAGATAGACAGAAGACGAACCTACGGACAGATATCGTTAAATCGAGTCAACTGGCGAGTCGAACGGTTCATTTCAAAGTTGGCCTTTCTCAAAAATTTTTGGTAGTTTCTTTTGGTTTACATACAACAACCAAAAACCGAAAACCCTGAGAGAGAAAAAAAAAACCGGATAAACCGACATATCGGATTTTAGCTATTTTTAAAAAACCGACTGCCGGGCTTGGAGATAAAAACCGGAATGTTGGTTTTCGGTGTCGGTTTTGAACACTTTGGTTCTTTAGTTTGCTTTATGCATAATTCTCGGAGGTATTTCTTGAGAATTCATTATTTCTTTTCAGTGTATAAGCTTTACATCCCATTTAGTAACCATTGAGGAAATTGAATTTAAAAAATCCAGTCTCCAGCCAGTTGGAATTATTTCCTAGTAATGGAGGCTAAGTCAATTAAACCTCATGCTCTCGCTCTGATAAATTTTGACCAACATTTTCTGCGATTCCCTCGAAACGTCCAGGGCCGAAAGTCATGTATGCGAATATTTGAGAAATTTTATTGGTGCGGGAGTTATTGCCATTAGACTGTGTTAACATAACAATAAATATATTTCGTTGTTATTATTCTTGTACGAGTATGCGAATTTCGAATATGTACAACATGAGCGTGTTCCTATACATCCGGTGTATTATTTCCGACATTGTTGTAGTCGCCAGCCTGTAGTAGTCGGTCGGCATGTGGTCGAATGTCCTGCACTTGTGAAGTGACAGCAGTTGCATTTGTTGGGTATTGGCACAGAATTTTCGGGTGAAAAGACTATAAATTTGAGAAACAAATACTATTCAATACTTTTGTTGGGGTGGGAGATTAATAACGAGTACAAGGATTGGGATTTGCTTAAAAGGATTTGTGGGATTTTTTAAGGGAAGAGTTGGGTTATACCATAAATTTGGTTAAAGTTACTCAAACTAGAACTTTGCTTTTTTGGAAAACAGAATATTTAAAGAAAACATCCTAAAATAACAACCCAGTAAACCAAATCTGCCGACAATGTCTGATATCAGACAATTCTGAACAATATCTGAACTCTATCGAGAATTCTTACCGAAATCGTTACGAATTCTGTTCGGTTTGTCTGTGGTTTTTTTTCAGAGAAGTAGTTTGTGTCAACCCTCTCATATGATTTTCGTTACGAACTCGTTAAAAATACTGATGCGGAATCGAAACATTTTGCCAATTGTCGTACAGAATTCTTACCGAATTCTAAACGTTTGGTTTGCTGGGAAAATGCAGCAATACCTTTTAGCCATGTCTTCCAGTCTAGAACATAAAGCATTTAACACAAGCTATCTACTTTATAATAGGCACACACAGAAAAAAATCAGTTGATAATCGGTCCGGTAGGTACAAAAATTCGGTTGGGTAAACCAAATTTCTGTTGCAATTCATAGACGGTAATACTGCTCCGGATATCATATGATGGTTGCTACAACCATCACGGTATTTATAGACAATAGCACAGTTATACAAACCGATTTCAGTTTAACTATCGGTTGCAACAACTGGCGGTTATGGCAACCAACTAATTGTGATATTCATGTTACTTTAGTACCAATAATTGGTGGTGACAACAGATTAGTTCTCTGTATAAACCAAACCCTATTTAGTTGGTTGTTGTAACATAATATTGGTTATACCAATATCAAATAAATACCATAAAATAATTTATCGGTTCTAGTCACAACAAAACCTTTATTTACGACAAAAACATATTTCGAATTCCCCAAAAAAATTTGTAAAAACAAAAAAATAAAATTGAAAGAGGAATTACTCCACAAGCTACAAAGATCAGGTTGATTGTCGTTGTCATACACGCAGAGAAAAGATATGGTTACACTATGGTCACCGCAACAATAGTATGTTCTCTACAATAAAAGCATGTTCGTCGCAACCATAGTATTGTTTTATGAATTTCATTTTGATTGTGACAATATTATTATTGTTGAAATGTAACAATAGTATTATTGCCAAATTAAGAAATGAAAATATGGTTGTAGCAACAATATAAACATGGTTGGCGCAACAAAAGAATTGTTGTTTAAAATTTACGTTAACAATAATTTGATTACCGCAATCATACAGTATGGTTGCGACTATGAACATAACAAAACAGGTTTTATAGAGCATACATGTATGTGTGTGCGTATGTTTTTTTTGATATACAAAAAAAACACATACACTCGATACAGTGAATGGTTGCTGTCCATTAAAAAAACAACAACAATCGGAAGGTAGTTGGAGGGATTTTTATTGTGTTTACTTTGTTCGGTGAAATACTCTAATACCGACTGGTTCTCGCTTATTTAAAATCTGCCTGCACTTAAGTATATAGCCTTCGATCATGGGGTTAATCACATTCTTTACTTGGTGTCTACGGATGGTGAAGTAGCATTCACCCCTGCTGGCAATTAAAAGTATTTTTGACCGTTGGAATATATATTTTTGTTTCTTGAATGATATGTTCAATAAAAACATGCCCTCATATCTGGCTATGAACTAATAGTAATGCGATTTAAAATAAAATACTTAATAAAAATCTATATTTTTGAATAACAACAATAACCAATCCTAATAAATAATTTTGGGGATCATAGTATGGTTGAGTGTGAATCATACTATGGTTGTCGGGATCATAGTATGGTTGCGTGTGAATCATACTATGGTTGTGAGGATAATACTATGGTTGTATGAGAAACATACTATGGTTGTGAAGATCATAATATGGTTATGGAGATAATAGTATGGTTGAGTGTGAATCATACTATTGTTGTGAGGATCATAGTATGGTTGTGAGTGAATCATACTATGGTTGTGGGGATCATAGTATGGTTATGTGTGAATCATACTATTGTTGTGAGTATCATAATATTGTTGTATACCCAACAATAGTATGATCCTCTTCGAATATTGTCACCCCAACCATACTTTTTTTCTGCGTGTAGAGGGAAGGAAAAGTAAGTCGGCAAAGTAAAGCAAACACATCACCGGTACACGCGGCGTCTCATCGTTGGTGTGGGTGACTTTTCATGACCATTTATTGTTAGACAGTTTAAGATTTTAGGGTTAGACGTTGAATGCTACTAAACGAAATTATATTCAAAAAATAAATGGCATAAAAAGTCCTTTCGAGAGAACCACAAATATTCCACATTTTATCTGATTCTTTTTATTTTGAAAAAACACCTTTAGATTGATCACCCGATATAAATAAAAAAATATAGCAACAGACTGAATTTTAATTTAGCGACATCAGCATTTTCGCCGTAGATAGACCTTAGTATTTTATTTTTGGTGGCGACCAATTTTTCCCGAGTTACGGACACCCAAATCCAAAAATAATTCTTTTTAAATGGGGACATCACTGCAATGCTTATAAAAACTTCTAACCAAAGACGTTTTTATTTTACTGATCAGTTTACCCATGGCAAGGCGACAAAAAATTATTTTTTATCAAAAAGTACTTATACAATCTACAGGATGGAGCGCTGAAATTGGCATTTTTGCACTGCAGGCTGTGGCGGAGTGAAGAGAGTGAAGAGTGTGCATGGCTTATAGTGGCTGACGGGAGATTTGTATCCGTCTGCCTTTCAGTTGCCATTATGCGTTGGACACGTGAGGAGAGGTCATTTTGTATTTTTTTTTGTATTAATTTCGTGTTGATGCGTATTTTTCAAATGCGCACTCGGCCTTTGCAGTGCAGCGTGCTTTTCGTTAACGATTCGCTGTTCCGCCACGCGGACTTGTTCCTGGACGGCAATCAATTGTAAATTGGGTAACTTCATTGAGATCAGCAGAGAATGTGTCATGTGTACGAAGGTGACCTGAGAGTATGATTACCACACCACAAAACATCGAGAGAGTTAGAGCAGCAGTACTTCAATCTACGAAACGCTCTGCTCGGAAGCAATCACTTACTCTTGGCATTTCCAGAATTAATGTCAGCCGGCTCTTGAGGCAATGCAATTAGAGAATGAGTGGTGCCACTGTACACACAGCGAGGGTTACCATAAGTTGTTTCAGGCAAATGTTTTCTGGGCGGCTTATCTCTTTGAGCGGTGATGTGAACTGGCCGGCACGCTCACCAGACTTAGTCCCATGCGGTTTTTCCTTTGGAGTTACCTGAAGTCGAAGGTGTATATCAACCGTCCCTACACCTTGCAAGACCTAATTAAAAATATTGAGCCTGAAATTGGCAGATAACCAGTCGACATGCTTGTTTGAGTTAATGAAAACTTTAGAAAACGTATGCAGCAGTTTGTGGATAGCGAAGGTCGACATTTGCCAGATACACTATTTAAAACCATCTTATTTAAAAAAAACCTTACTGTTCAATATAATTAAAATATAAAATAAATTTTTCTAAGGTTTATAATATTTTTATTTCATTCCCAAATAAGCAAATTATCGCGCTCCACCCTATACGAGGATTGCTATATATGTTTCTGGCCTAGTGTTACCTGGCGCCATCTGACATTTCCATTAGAAAGTTAAAACATTTTTTAGCATAAACGTAATCAGAATGTTTTGACGTGAAAAAATCAATATGGCAAAAAGAAATTGAATTCACTCGTGAACATTTTTGTGGATCATTTTTCAAAACTTTTGACGTAAATTATCACGACATGAGTGCATCGACGAACTTTAATCTTTATATGGCGATGAACACCATCCTACAGCACTGTGAAAAACTGCTTCAATAAATTCAATTGTGACCGACGCTCGCTCAAAGACGGAGGTCGTAAACGACCGTTGTGCCAGAGAACATTGATGCCGTGCGTGAACTAATAATGCAAGATCGTCATGTGACATAACGTGTGATAGAGGCATCCTTGGGCATTACTTCCACCAGTATACATTTTATATTGTATGAACACCTGGCCGTAAAAAAGGTTTGTTCTCGCTGGATCCCGCACAATTTGACAATCGCTCAAAAAAAGGCTCGTGTCGATTAGTGCAAAGAAATTTTGAAAATATACGATTGCTGTGCTTCAACAGACTTTAATAAAATCATAACAGGTGACGAATCATTGATCTTTGCGTAAGAGCATGAAAAAAACATCAATCGGCCGTGTGGGTCTTCGAAGACGAGCAAAATCCAACGAAAGTTGTTTGTGGAAGAAGCACTTCGAAGCAAATGGTCGTCTGTTTCTTCGGCAAAGACTGGTCATATGGCGAGTGCTCCGCTTGAGCAACGTAGGACGGTCAATTCTGAATGGTACACAACAATTTGTTTGCCTGAAGTTTTCGGAGAAATTCGAAAAACAAACAAAATAAGACGTATCCTTGTGCACCATAACAATGCAAGCTTTCACACATCGGCTCAAACCAGCGCCTTTTTGGTCGGTTACAATGTCGAATTTATGGGTCATCCGCCGTACAGCCCTGATTTGGCACCCAATGACTTTTTTATTGCCGCACATCAAGAAAAAAATGCGTGGTCAACGATTTTCGTCGCCAGAAGATGCTATTGAAGCGTTAAAAAACCATGTTTTGGAGGTGTCTCAATCGGAGTGGAAAAAGTGCTTTGACAATTGGTTTGAGCGCATGCAAAAGTGAAGGAATCAGGCTGGAGAATACTGTGAAAAACAATAAAACCATTTTTGATGATAAATATTTGCATTTTCATTATTAGGCCAGCAATATATAGCAGCCTTCGTACAACAACAACCAATTCATGAACAAATTCAGTTCCAATAAACAACATAGTCCTTTAGGCTTACCGATGCCAGTTCCCTGTACTGAAAACTGCTGTCTACCCAATCAACATTCGGTTATATCGATAGAATACTTAGTAGGGCCATAAATACTGTTACAACATTGAACACACCCATTTCAATAGTAGAACTGAACATAACCCGTTAATGTCATATGGGTTTTGAAAGCTAACCTCAATAGCGTTAGTCTGTAGCGGGATTTTAAAATTGTTTCAACTTTCATCATGGAGTGGTCAGATAATGAGAACCGTGTCGCTGTAATAGCGCTTTTCAAGTGTGAAATGGAAAAAACGATATTTTCGAAACGCTCCGGCCTCTAGGGATTAGCCGCATGTTCATCTACCGATGCATAAAACTGTTTGAGGGGACTGGAGATGTAAAAGACCGTCAGACCGGTCGGGCCGCCCACGCTCTGTTCAAACAACGCATGTCATCAAAGCCGTTCAATCAAGAATTCACAGAAATCCGCTCCAAAAACAGAAAATCATGGCCCGTGAGATGAATATTACGCAAAAGTCCATGAGTCGAATCATTAAAAACGACATGGGACTTGGGGATTTTCAACGACGTACCGGACACTTATTGACTGCAGCTTTAAAAAAAATACGATTGAAAAATGCAAACGTCTTTTGGTGAAGCACGCTCATAACACAGAGAAATTTGGTCACCGATGAAAAAATGTTTACCGTTCAGGAAAAATTTAACAAGCATTATTATAGAGTGTAGCATCTGAACTGATCCCAAGGGTGGAAAAGGGTCATCACCCAGCTTCAGTCATGGTTTTGTGGGGTGTCTCTTACGATGGGGTCACTGGCCTGCATTTCTGCGAACAAGGAGTCAAAACATAGGCCAAGTTTACCAAGAAACCGTTTTGGAAGCTGTTGTGAAGCCTCTTAACAATTCCCTGTTCCAAAACCTGCCATGTACTTTCAAGCAGGATTCTGCGCCGGCCTATAAGGCTAAAACGTCCCAGGCCTGGCTTCGAAACAATTTGCCAGCGTTGATTTCCTCTGAAGAATGGCCCTCAGGCAGTCCAGATTTGAACGCATTGGATGACAGAATGTGGACGGTTTTAGAGGACAAGGTTTGTCACAAGAGATACCCCAACATTGGATCTCTAAGACTGCTTTGGTTCGAGCTGTGGCCAATTTTCCAATAGACGAGGTTCGTGCAGCTATTGATGATTGGCCAGTGCGACTTAAGGCGTGTGTAAAGGCAAAAGGCGGACATTTCGAATAATTAGATTATTTTTGGATACAATATACATCAATAAATATATTAAAAAATATTTGGTTCAAAAACATACAGTACTTTTTATTTTACAGCATAAAACGTGTGTAACAGTATTTATGTCCCTACTAAGTACATTGATAGCACTTGCAACCACCAACATTTGGTTGTACAAAATTCGGTTGTGCCAACAAATTTGTTGTCTGTGTGTAAACAATTCTGATTCTGATTCAGCCCAGAACTTTTATGAAATTCTACCCTTTCACAACTCATTAAATTCCAAATTAAATTAAGCAGCTAATGGCAACTCATTCAAATTAATTTTGAATCGTTTTTCAGTTAGGCAGTTTCAATCGACAACACACATATTTTAGACACGCTCTCACACACGGCAAAAATGCTGCCATGCAAACAAAAAAAAAACTCAAACAAAAAGATTAATTCATACAAACAAAAAAGTTGTATCTTTCCAAACTGATGCCTCTCTGCAAAGACATCATCATAGCGCGCAGAGGCAATGACGAGCAGCAACAAGGACGAAACAATTTCTAATGGAAGCACTTCATTTGATTCATCTCTCCGCCTGTTCGCCAGTTCGTAGCTCCGTCTGTGTTCGTCCTTTCATTCTCTCCGATATTGCCAGCCTTTGGAGAGCAAAACAAATAAACTCGGTGCGCTTAAAAAAGATTACACTGTCATTGTTTTGCTTGGGAGACATGAAAACCCACACAAACACACTCTCACATTCCACACGTGTATGTGTGTGTGTGTTGCTGTATTGTCATCTTGTGACAAGAACTCATTTAAGGGTCCATTACACATGCAACTTTTAGCTTCTGCCATTACCATGGCCATCTCTACCGCTGGTGATGGTGGTATCATCGTCATCGTCATTGCGCTCGCACTCTTTTCCAGTGACAGGCATCATGTAAATACCAACACAACCAGCCAGCCAGCCGGCAGCCACCAGGCGTGGTGGGTGCTGCGCTTCACTTGGTCTCCTTCGGAACGGCAGTGCCAGCGTTGTGACACAAATCGTTAAGGATGACAGGCAATGGTGGACGATAAAGGCAGAAAATGAAGAAACATGGCAAAACCTAAAAGTAAACACAATCAGCCGATAAGGAGTACAACTTGGCAGTATACAATTTGCCACTTTAATTGCTGTAATTTTTTTTTATTTTCGCCATTGTTTTTTGGTCGTTTTTCGGAGGACTTTTGCTGTTATTGGAGATGTTGTGTTTTGGGGCAGCATCTTCTTTTTCCTCTTTCCTCAGAGCAAGAAAGCCTTAATTTTTTTACAGATATTCTGTTCATTCGATCAAGACAAATTACAGTTGGAAGTTCAATGAAAATACATTTGGCCAGACTGAACCAAAAGAAGCCTAAAAGTATGCAATGTTTGAGAATTTGTATTAAACCTAAAGTATTTACTATAATTTTGATAATTTCGTTAGTAACAAATATGATATAGGCACCTTAAAAGATTTAGTTTTTTAATTTTTCGCATCCAAAATTGTTTCCCAAACATCGCTATGAAATCTAGAATTGATCTTGAATATACTGACGCACTACACAGATTCTTCCCTTAAGAAATTATCCTGAAAAATGCGAATCCTGAAAAATGCGAAATTGAAGTTCATTTGGGGAAAATTAAACCGAAAAAGCCTAAAAGTATGCAAATCTTTAGAAGTTTGTTAAATCCTATGATATATGCTACAAAACTGAACCGAAAAGCCTAAAAGTATGCAAGTCTTATAAAAATGTTATCCTATAGTACAGGGTGGGCCAAAAGGTACTATGGGGTTTAAAAATTTAATAAGGTTTTGTTTATTTTTTTTTAATTTTTTCTCAGATTACAGTGTAACAAAAAAGAATGAAGTCAAAATACCTGGGAATTAATATTATTTTTCTTGTAAATCTTGCTGAGTACAACAAGAAACCGGTTTTGAAATTTCCCAAGCACCTCTTGAATATACACTGATACTCCCCTTAAGAAATTATCCTGAAAAATGCGAATCCCGAAAATGCGAAACTGAAGTTCATTTGGGGAAAATTAAACCGAAGAAGCCTAAAAGTATGCAAATCTTGAGAAGTTTGTTAAATCCTATAATATATGCTAGAAAACTGAACCGAAAACCCTAAAAATATGCAAGTCTTAAAAAAATGTTATCCTATAGCACAGGGTGGGCCAAAAGGTACCATGGGGTTTAAAAATTTAATAAGTTTTTCGTTTACTTTTTTTTTAGTTTTTTTTCAGATTACACAGTGTAACAAAAAAGATTGAAGTCAAAATACCTCGAAAGTGATATTATTTTTCTTGTAGATCTTGCTGAGTACAACAAGAAACCGGTTTTGAAATTTCTCAAACACCTTTAAAATCTGGAGTAACGGATAAAAACCCGGTTTTTCGAATCTTACGCACTTATATGCCAGTAACTTGGTTGAATATCAACCGATTTTAAGTTTTTCGGCTGATTTGGACAGAAGAAACTGCGGCCTTTTGAATTGATGTATATATACAGTATTTTACACTGAAATAAATCTGTATATTTTTCCAGTAAACTATTTTTTTTTTAAATTTTTGTAATTTTTTTACTTTCTATGCGTTTTGGCACAGAATTTTTCAAAAGGAAGCGAACAATTTTTGATCTGAATTAAAAAGATAGTGTTCTTACGAATTTTTATAGAATTCGGTGTCATTTTTAAAAATCTGTAAGAATCCGATTGAGTTATTCAACTTTTATTAAAACAACATTTTTTGAAAAAATACAATTATTGGCAATACTACTTAGACTGGCATATAAGTGCGTAAGATCCGAAAACCCGGTTTTTTAACCCTTAACTCCAGATTTTGGAGGTGTTTGGGAAATTTCAAAACCGGCTTCTTCTACAAGATCTACAAGAAAAATAATATCATTTCCCAGGTATTTTTTCTCTGTCACACTGTGGTATATAAATAACACTTGGAGAATAAATATTGGAGAGATTCACAACTGAAAGAAAAAACCAGAAAAATAGAATTATATTATTTAAATCAGCGATCAATTATATTAACGCAAAGGCATGAGTGATGAAGCTCATTTTCATTTGAATGGCTTTGTTAATAAGCAGGCAGAATTGAAGTTCCTGGGGTTCTGAAAATCCAAGTGCCATTCATGCTGCTATAGTTTAGAATGTCCAAGAGCATCCATCAACATCAAGTCGATATCGTTCTCAGGAAGTGACGATATCTCACACTTCTTTGAGAAGAATTCGGCATATACACCTCGGTATAAAGGCTAACAAAGTTCAATTGGTCAAGAACTGAAGCCTCACGACAGATGCGTTGCGTTTACTACAGGGTGTCCGCCAGGAAGGTATATTACTTTGTTTGGCCGCCATTTTGGTACACATTAGTCTTGACAGTTCATATCTGACAGTCGTGAAATAGAGACGTGGCAAATTTATTGTGGAAAAATATTCGATAAATCTATAAACATTTTATCGAAATCAAGCATCGATTACTGTGACGATGAGAAAGTTACACAAAATTTTTGGGAGAAAAAACGTGCCAACAAATCGCACTATGATTTCGAAGTAAGAGGGTCTGTAGCTGGTAGGCCCAAGCATGGACCACAACGTACTGTAAGATGGGCTGAAAACATTACTGCTGCTCAAGAAAGTGTTCAAAACAATCCATCGACATCAATTCGACGCCGTGCTGAATGTAATGAAAAATGTGCTCAAAGGGCTCGCATTTGTGAGGCTAACAGAGGCGGACATTTATCTGATATTGTAGTCCATACATAATTGCCGACATTAAATAAAACATTTATCAATATAAGATCTACTCGTATTCTCTTTCATTTAATCATAAATTGTAAACAAACAAAGTAGTATACCTTCCCGACGGACACCCTGTAGAACCATCAGGTTAAATCTGATAGCTACAATTAAAGGTGAGCCTAGATTAAATATTTTTGGTAGTTACTTATTCTCAATATGAAGTCTCTTTAGAGGTAGTCAAAGTGAAATGTATTTTCGTGGGCAATTGTGTAAAGAAAACTTGGAAAGTAAGATTTACAACAATAGTTCTCATACGTTTGGTGAGAGCCTGGTCTTAAAGAGCTCGGTTTTCCTTTCAACAATTGCTGCAAAGCTTTTTGATGAAGGTCGTCGCGGAGACGAAAAGTGCTCTACCGCTAATATCAATGCTACATTGCCTATTTATTTAAAACTTGTCTTCTATTTTAATATAGATACAAAAGGTCTCGAGCCTGTCCCTGTTCAATGGACGTGCAAATTATAAATTACCTAAATTAGCCTTAATGAGGGTAATACTCAATAGTTATCCAGACTAAGTACTTTTTTAATTATTGGTTTTCAAGAGTCCAGTAAAAGGTGTTTTTTTTTTTAAATGTGGCATTTAAGAAAAAATAAAACGCATATAATTTAATGTTATAGCCAAGACTTTAGCTTTATTATAAAGATAAGGGTTCGCCATTATGTTTTAAAAATGATCGCGGGCTGGCCACTTGCCAGTGCCTGGCTCGAATTAATTCCAGCCAAGAGGCCTAATTTTCGACCACTTTTTGCAGCATTTTGAGCAGTATGTCAGCAATAACGCGCCGAATATTATCTTCCAAGGTGTCAATTGAGTCGGGCTTATCTGCGTAGACAAGCGACTTCACCTAACCGCCAAAAAAAAATAATCCAGCGGTGTTAAATCGCTCGATCATAGAGGCCACGCCCTAGGCCCACAATGAGAGGTAATGCGCTCACCAAAAGTTTCCTTCAGAAAATTGATTGTTTCGTTGGCTGTATGGCATGTAGCGCCGCCTTGTTGGAACCAAAGGTCGTCCACATCAGCACCCTCCAATTCAGGCACAAAAAAAACTTTAATCATGCCTCTACAGCGTTCCCCATTGACTGTAACATTATGGCCAGCTTCATTTTTGAAGAAAAATAGACCAACGATTCCCTCTGCCCATAGAGCACACCAAACTGTGACTTTTTGAATATGTTACCGCGTCCTAACAATGGATTCATTACTCCAAGTGCGATAATTATGGTTATTAATGTACCCATTAAACCAAAAGTAAGCTTCATCGCTAAACAACATTTTCTTGTAAAAAATCAGGATCGGTGGCCATCTTGTTTGGGGCCCATTCACCGAACGTGCGCCGTGCTTGATGGTCGTTCGGCTTCGATTCTTGCACGAGTTGGATTTTGTAAGCCCGCAAACCAAGAGCCTCTGCAAAATCTTCCAAAAAGTGAATGGTCAGAGCTCCAATTGTTGCTCGCGATAGCGGATGTACTCCGATCAACTCCGAAAAAAATTTGACCCGTATATTTCTTAAAATTCTATCAAATAATTTCACTTAAGAAATATTCAATTTCAAAATTTAATACATTAACAGAGTTCACATGATAGGATCCCACCAATTCCAACTTTCGTCGTTAATATCATTAGTGGTGTTTTTGGTTAAGCCTCGATAACTAAGACTGGATAGCAAAACCAATAGTTGAGTGATTTGTTGACGAACAATTTTTATTTTGATTATTTATATTGGGAAAGAACTGTCGTATAGGATTTAAAAAAAATAATTTTAGAGCCTTTTAGTACTTAGCCTGGATATAGGCTAATACTCGATAATTTTCCAGACTAAGTACAATAGTGGCTGCAAAAAATTACTTTTACTACTTTTCTAATTTTACGTTTGGAAGAGTTTAGTTCGATCTTCTAAACTTCTCCCTTTGACACTGGCAAAATCGGCTGTTTTAGTTAACAAATGCGATTTTACTAACCCGTCTCAATTATCGCGGCCTAACAAAAAACACCCCTATTAATTTCCTTCTTCGCATGCATCCATCAAGTGTTTAGGCAAATTGTCATTTAGCCTAAAAGTATGGCGACACATAATGTTTGGCCTAAACCTCTTGTAGCGATGAAACTTTAAAAGTTGTCTCAGCTCCAGCTAAGCCTCCTACCAAACAGCCTGTACACAATGCAACACAAGAGCCCATCCAAATGGAACTGGTTGTTCCACTCGTGCTCTCGTACTTTGACATGCACTCAATTTCATGTGCATGCACTTGAGCGTATTTTGCCCATAAGCGTGTTCGCCGAACAGGCCTGGATGTAGGCCGCTCTGTGTGTGTTTAGATATGTTGCAGTTGCACACTGCACTGCCGGTTAAAGGAAATAGTGTTGCTGCTGTTGCAGTACTTTGGGCAAGAAGAGAGTGGATGCCGTGCGTTGAGATGTATTGCACTTAAGTGTATTGCGTTAGAAAATTGCTGTTAACTTAATTGCATTGCCTCGACGCAGCAGCAGCAACAGCGTTGTTGCCGCCGTTGCTTGGGCTGGCTTCTGGGATCGTGCCATCCATCTGCCCTATAAACTTCAGAACTCTTTATGCAATGGCAGCCGGTTCACATGCGTATGCCAGAGTGTGGTCACAAGTGTGCGTTGGAATGCTTGCCTGTATCGATATCTGTGTTTGCCTTCTTCAACCTACCGGGTTTCAAGCAAAACTATACCAAAAGATTGTCCGTATATATGGCCTGACACACAAACATCCCCGTAAAAGTTTAAAACAGAATGCGTTAACTTAATCAAACAATTATATGTGCAAAGTTTAAGCGAAGATATGCATTTAGAGCAGCACAGTGGGTGCTCAGCTCAAAAACTACAACATTTTTTTAAGATTAAATTTGTTTTTGGCAAAAGTTATTTTTCGAACTTATCGCTGAAACCGGGAACTTCTATGAAACCAGTAAGCAGTGTACTGCATATCTGACCTGGACCTACTGTTCCGAACGGGTCGGCTCCAAGCGGCTAATGCATTGTATAGAACATTTTGTACACGGTTAGAGATAAATCTCCCAATCATATAGACGCCAGCATTTACAAGCTTAAAACCCTAAGCTAAAAAATATGTTCTTACATAGATTCGAACCCAGTATGATATTCAGGCTGACTAACCATCAAACCGAAGTCACCAATTGGGCCGCCATTGTCTGATCCCATAATGTAACCGGTAAACAAGATCCTCAGGTGTTTAGTAAAGTAACACAAGAAAGTCTCATATTAGCGATCGTCGACAGAGGGGATGTACTCGTATTTCTTCCCTACTGTCTGCCGAACTTCGGACTGGGGCCGGGCCTGCAGACCTTGACGAAAAGCGCTCGATTAACCTTAATTAGGTGGAACCCCTAAATTTGGAATGCTTGGCAGGAGCAAAATTAGAAGCCGTGAACAAGAGTGGCATCCTTCACAACTAAATTATACCTTCACTCGCCACAACCAAAGAGGAGTACTACTCATTTAAGCCAGCATAGTCTGGTTCCTAACACACACCTGTAACATCCTTCCGTTTAAAGTTATTCTCATCATCAACACCGAATCCTTTTCGTGTTTGGCAAGTTTGGGGTCCAAAACTCATATTGGGGTAGCCATTTCCATCTTGAGGATGGCAAGGAAGTCAAGCCAAAAACCACACAATCTGAAGTACAACTGGGGGAACGTTTAGGTGAAGGAATAAACACGGACGATGATGTCCTAGTTTTCGCATTAAGATTTTCTGGGGGTGTTTCTAAGCTTTCGTTGGAAAACTCCAATATCGCAGAGGTCTTCATCTAATTTTCGACAGTAGAAATAACATTGAGACAATTCTGGCGTTATGCCGAGGAATATCATTGATCATTTTAAGAAGGAACGCCTCGAAGAAGGAAACCCTCCAAACGAAGTCAGATATTCGTGACAAAAGGACCTCAGGTCTTCAAAAGTAGGAAGACCTAAGGCCTTAGAAAAAGGAAGACTTCAGGTCTTCCTCAGTATAAAAAAATGATATGGAAGTCCTTAGGTCTTCATGAGAAGGAAGACCTTAGATCTTCACGAGAAGAAAGACCTTCGGTCTTCATAAAAAAGAAGAGGAGACCTTAAGGAATGAGAAGGAAGGCCTTAAGTCTTAATGAGAAGGAAGACCTAAAGTCTTAATGAGAAGGAAGATCTTAGGTCTCTATAAGAAGAAAAAGTCCTCAGGGCTTCATAAGATGAAAGACCTTAGATGAAGACAGAATGAAGACTTCAGCTCTTCAAAAGAAGGAAGACCTCAGGTCTTCATAAAAAGAAAGACCTTAGGTCTTCATAAGAAGAAAGTCCTTAGGTCTTCATGAGAAGGAAGACCTTAGGTATTCATGGGAAAAATGACCTTAGCTATTCATAAGAAAGAAGATTTTAAGTCTGACTGACAAGGAAGACCTTAGGTCTTCATGAGAAAGAAGATTTTTAGTCTAACTGACAAGAAAGACCTCAGGTCTTCATGAGAAGGAAGACCTTAGGTCTTCATGAGAAGGAAGACCTGAGGTCTTCATGAGAAGGAAGACCTTAGGTCTTCATGAGAAGGAAGACCTTAGGTCTTCATAAGAAGGAAGACCTTAGGTCTTCATGAGAAGGAAGACCTTAGGTCTTCATGAGAAGGAAGACCTTAGGTCTTCATGAGAAGGAAGACCTTAGGTCTTCATGAGAAGGAAGACCTCAGGTCTTCATGAGAGGGAAGACCTCAGGTCTTCATGAGAAGGAAGACCTCAGGTCTTCATGAGAGAGAAGAACTCAGGTCTTTATGAGAAGGAAGACCTCAGGTCTTCGTGAGAAGCAAGACCTCAGGTCTTTATAAGACCTCCGATAAGAAGGAAGACCTCAGGTCTTCGTGAGAAGGAAGACCTCAATTTTTCATCGGAGGGAAGATCGCAAGTCTTCATAAGAAGTAAGATCTAAGGGGTTTTTTAAGAAATAGAAGACCTAAGGTAATTTAAGGCATAAAAGACCTCAGGTCTTCTAGAGATAGAAAACCTCAGGTCTTCAAGAGATAGAAGACCTCAGGTCTTCAAGAGAAAGACGACCTCAGGTCTTCAAGAGAAAGAAGACCTCAGGCCTTCAAGAGAAAGAAGACCTCAGGTATTCAAGAGAATGAAGACCTCAGATCTTTAAGAGAATGAAGACCCCAGGTATTCTAGAGAAAGAAGGCCTCAGGTCTTCAAGAGAAAGAAGACTACAGGTCTTCAAGAAAAAGAAAACCTCAGGTCTTCAAGAAAAAGAAGACCTCAGGTCTTCAAGAGAAAGAAGACCTCAGGTCTTCAAGAGAAAAAAGACCTCAGGTCTTCAAGAGAAAGAGGTCCTCAGGTCTTCAAGAGAAAGAAGACCTCATGTCTTCAAGGAAAAGAAGATCTCAGGTCTTCAAGAGAAAGAAGGCCTCAGGTATTCAAGAGAAAGAAGACCTCAGGTCTTCAAGAGAAAGAAGACCTCAGGTCTTCAAGAGAAAGAAGACCTCAGGTCTTCAAGAGAAAGAAGTCCTCAGGTCTTTAAGAGAAAAAAGACCTCAGGTCTTAAGAGAAAGAAGACCTCAGGTCTTCAAGAGAAAGAAGACCTCAGGTCTTCAAGAGAAAGAAGACCTCAGGTCTTCAAGAGAAAGAAGACCTCAGGTCTTCAAGAGAAAGAAGTCCTCAGGTCTTCAAGAGAAAAAAGACCCAGGTCTTCCAGAAGACCTCAGGTCTTAATGAGATATCAGACCCCAGGTCTTTATGAGAAGGAAGGCCTCAGGTTTTCATTCCTTATGAAAACCTAAGGTATTAGGTTTTCATAAGGAATAAGACTTCGGGCCTTCATGAGAAGGAAGACATCTGGTCTTAATGAAAAGGAAGGCCTTAGAGACCTCATGAGAAGACAGACCTCAGGTATTCATCATCACTCCTACATAAGAAATAATACCTGAAGTCGTCTTCAAGATAAGGCAGACCTCCGGACTTAGTAAAAAGAAAGGTACACCAAGAACGAGTATTCCTGTCTAGAAAAAGCCATACACATTAGGGCGTACCTCAAAAAAAAAGTTCGCCGTACACCTTCGAATATGAAGTATTATTGATAGGTAGTTTCAAAAAAAAAAAATTTATTTTTTTATGCCGAACGTAGGGGTCGCGCTTTTACATTTTTCTATATAACTTCTGCATTTAGGGGGTGCTTGAGCTCAATGACTTCAAAGACAAAAAAATCGGCCTCGTCGAGACAAAAACGATGTATCACACTTTAAAATCCGTTTATAAATGCAGAAGTTATATAGAAAAATGTAAAAGCGCGACCCCTACGTTCGGCATAAAAAAATAAAAAAACTTTTTTGAAACTACCTTTCAATAATACTTCATATTCGAAGGTGTACGGCGAACTTTTTTTTTTTACTTGTAACCTGGTACGCTCTAATACACATGTCTTCTATCGAAAAATGGGAATAGATAATCACGACCCCTCTGGAAACAGGAAGTGGTCCCATTTGGTAAATATCAGCCCACATGCACTATGACGACCCAGTGGTCAGACCGTTTCATACGCTTGGGATGTGAATAGAAGGATCAAGGTAAGTTTTATCTCTATGATCTGATGTGGATACTCCACCGTTTATCCTACAATATGGGTTAGATAGTCTGGCAATCATCGAACAGTACTTTGAACCTTGTAACCATCAGGATTATATAATTGTGGTGATTAGGATCTATTGAAGTTCCAAGATATCCTTTCCTCCCAAATATATTTAAAAACGTAGTTTCGTTTATTTTTCGGTTGGTTTTCTGCTACTCTTAGCCGTTTTAAAGACGTTGAAATTTAGTTCCCCTATCCTAAAAGTGATAAGCTTTGAAATACTGTGCGCTAGCATGCAAATGTATTTATCTTCCTTCGTCCTCCCAGCAGAATGATTAGGACAATTCTGCAAATACAAAGTTTGCTTCGTCCTCTTCTGTCTGCCTATTAATGGGTCCACATACAACGATTCCAACCCCGTATCCGTATAAGGCTTACAAAATATGTTTAAACTAAATTGTTGCCACAAACTACTCACACACGCACAAACACATGTGTGGGTGAGTTGGGAGCAACAAAGCAAAGTTTAGGCCAAGCTCTGGAAGAAGTTGTTGCCAAAGCAAAGGCATGGAACCAAACTTGTGTTGCCGGATAAAATTGAAATGTTCCAACAACATTAGCACTATAAAGAAAACTTTAGCCAGCCAGGGAGGAGGGATACCGCCACAAAACGCCAGCACAAGAGTGGGCTACGTGGGTTCCTTTGATGGTAGGATGGTGGAAGGCAGACGTGTCGACTGAAGCATTTTGTTTTGAGGAGAGCAAAGGTACAAAGTGGTAACATGTAGTTTTATAGTGTCATTATGTTTAATGTTTTTTAAACAAGGTGGTGATTAGAGTACAACAAGCCAACAGTGGCTGGAAATCAGAGATGGGAAACTTTCTACAAATGGTACAAGTTTTGGTGCAAATGAAATTGAATTGGTTAAACAAATTTACAAATATATTCACCGGTATTCCAGATTTTAAGAACTGACAACTTGATTCCGGGGTCTGTAGAAAGATTAGGTCATCGTCTGGGTCTACATCTAAGAAGGTTAAGCACTTAGTCTCCAACTCCTCCTCAGGAGGTCTGAGCACAATTTTAAGCACAAAAGTTAAAAATCTCATAGGATTTCTGAGCAATATGGTTTGGTTTGACAGGGATCAACACGGAAGAATATAACGATTTTGAACCATCTATCAACATAAAGACTAATCTGAAATGATCTGTATAAGTTTTTCAAGTGGGCTTGCAACACACTATCGCATAATACGACGGTCCTCATTTAACTTAATGTGTCAAGCTCTATGGAAGCCGACCGCAGGAATATAGGGAAATCAGACAAAAACGAAAGAAAATAACATATAAATTAGGCAGCAACTACAAAAAATATTTTAAATGCGATGCTTTCAACCACAATGCGTTGCTTTAAAATACATTTCTCCTCTTTTCTGCCTGTTTTAATACCCTCACCCTACTGGGAAAGAGGGTATACACCATTTGGTACCATTTTAGACTCTACATATGTTTGGACCAAATCAGTTGCATGACTATTTAAGTCATTTGTGCCATGTCCGTCTGTCCTTCTGTGGATAACTCTTAAAAAGAAGAAACTACCATTGGTTTTAAATTTAGCACGTCATAATATTTTTTCAAACCTAAATATGAGATTGAAAATGGCCCATACCGATACATCCCAAACCTCACACACATTCGTTCCATTACGCGCACTCTTGGTATTCTGAAATATCTTTAATCCTATTCATACGATCTAACCTAAAATAATTACTTAAGAACAGGGATATAAGTGTGGCGGAGTGTGTTCGGTTGCTAAAAAGATCTGGGAACTCTATAACGAAGACACTTTTGACGTTCGCTTGAGCATCGTCTCATCGCATTTTGCCTAATAAAAGTATTTTGTTTAGAGTTAAGTTATTTTAAATTGGAATTAAATAAATAAATTATTTAATTACCAAATAAGCTTAACTCGGAGCCAATTATTACCCACATAACTTGTAACCCATTAAATAAAATTCGCCTAAATTGTGAGCTCCATTATACAGGGTGATAAATTCGCGACTGCATAAATTTCACCAGCGTATTCCTTGGCTCATTTCATAAAAAAATATATCCATTAACGAACATGCCCGGCAATGCAATGGAGCTAAAAGGCAGCGGTTTTAAAATTTTCGGATTGGTGGTCGGAGGGTACTCAGGTAAAATGAACCAGTGGTCGGAAGATAGCCCTACCTCTTACCTTTCCAAAACTACATAAACGAAGCCCAGGGGTCGTATCGTTCCAAAGTTATGACTATATGACTGAAATGCACCCTTGCATTTTCGGGCATGGTCGTAGATGGACATATTTTCATGAAATGAGCAAAGGAATACCCTGGTGAAATTGTTCCAGTTCTGAATGAATCACTCTGTATTTTAACAGTGGCTTTTTCAACGTGTACCAACAGGGTGGATGACACGCCCATGCAGGTATCTCCAGTGAACCATTCCGCCCTCTTTTGACGCGAGTCTGCAGAAAATTTATAAATAGAAAATCGGCCATAAATTAGACGAGCCAACAAATGCGCATAAGTAAAAAGATGCCATGCTCCAAGTTTGCACCTTCCGTTCAAATGACTATTTATGAAATTACGATACAATTGATACTTTTGAAGCAATGGAGGAAGAAACGAAGAAAAATTTACAATCCAGATATAGGTGAAGATGCATGTAAGTAAGATCGACCGACCGAAACTTTTTTTGGAAAGAGTGAATTACTCCACAAGCTAATTATATCAGGTTTGTTGTTGCTTATTATATGGGGAAGGAAATGTAAGTCAGCGAAGTTAAAGCAAAGTTATCGCCGTTTCGTCGTTAGTGCGGGCCGGCTCATCGGTACCATATATAAGGATATGCTTCTAGAGGTATTTTTTCGGAACAAAAAAATATATAAAATCCAAATCAAGTGTGGAAACTTTATTGGTAAATTGAAAGGACATTTTATGGCAAATTTAGGCAACTGTATTAATGAGCGTTCGGTGAGAAACGGTATGATCCGCTGTTTTCGACCAAAATTTTGTTCAGTGATGAGGCCAATTTCTGGCTCAACGACAAAGTCAATAAACAAAAATGCCGCATTTGGGCTGAAGAGCAATAAGAAGAGGATCAAGAGGTGTTATTATACCCAGAGAAAACCACGGTTTGGTGCGGTTTATAAGCTGGTGGAATCATCGGTGCATATTTTTCCTAAAATGATGATAGCCGGAACGTAACTGTGAATGGTGCTCGCTATCGCGCCATGATAGCAATCTTTATGCTACCTAAAATTGAAGCCCGTAATCTTGACGACAATTGGTTTCAACAGGATGGTGCCACTTGCCATCCAGCTGCTCAAACAATGGATCTATTGAGAGGTCATTTCGAAAAGCAGCTAATTCCACGTTTTGGACAGATCGCCTAGATCGAGTGAGATCACACCTTTAGACATTTTTCTTTGGGATCACGTAAAGTCCAAAGTCTATGCTGACAAACTAGCTACGATTCAGGTTTTGGAAGCCAACATTACGCTTGTCATTAAAGCCATGCCGGTCCAAATGCTCGAACGAGTCATCCAAAATTGGACCCTCAGAATGGAAACCCTGACGCGTAGATGCGGCCAACATTTGAAGGAACTTATATTCAAAAAATATATGCCATTAAATGGCCTTTTAAATACCAATAAAGATTCCACACTTGATTTGAACTTTTACATTTTTTTGTTCTGAAAAAATACCTCTAGATGGATCACCCTTTATGTGTAGTGCCCACAAGGTCTCTGCTCATTTAAGGATATACATATACGAAACATTCATGATTTTGCATACGCTACGTGTTAAGACAAAGAGTGAGGACACAGGCGACTCACTGAAAAAACTCCTAACTTTTTTATTTTTTTATACATTTTAGTACAAAATCAAATTTTTAAAATCCCATCTCTGATACAAAAAGTACCAACATTGAAAGCAACAACAAGTAGGTGTAAAATAAATGAGCAAACATTTAAGTTTCTTGTTCAGCGGACACATACGAGAGGAAATAGAAGCTGAAGTGAGCTTTTTTCGCTTGTTTCCTAACATGAGCTCTCTTACACGATAACCATTTAGCCTAAGAGCCTAAAAGTAGGCAATGATTTTAAACTTGCTATGGGAAAATTAATGATAATTGCATTAAAAGCATTTATGCTACTGGCTGAGAAACGTATGCAAAAGTGTGTTTGGCGATGTCGGTACGAATCTGGATGTGACAACCTGATGCAATTATGATGGCAACAAGAGATTTGTGTCCAATTATTGTCTTGAGCCTTGAGTTTTGTGTTGAAGAAGGCCATTTGCGACAGGATAATGGGGATATGAACTAATCGCGATATTCTCGGTATCGTTTAATAGCAAATAGGAAATCTGTGGAGTTATCTTAACTTTTTTACGGTTATAAATTGTAAGTTTGATATCGTTCTTCAACTCAGTATAGTAAGTGACACTCTATTCCATATTTGGCAAACGGTAGTGGATCGTTTCACTTCTTAGTTATAACAGTGTGACTGTACTGACTGTGTGTTTCGGTACTGACTAGCCATAGCGTTTGGAAGTTATGGCCCAAAAAGCTGAGACATCTCATAAAAAAATCGTAAAAAAAATTTTAAAAATTCTAAAGGGTGGTTAAGTTTTAAGGGCCGATGTTAAAGGTGAATCACGCCTAAACGTCATGTTTTTTTCTACATTTCATTTGATATTTCTCAATTTCAGACTAACTTAATCTGAACCATTGAAAGATACATAAGCGAGCAACTCGTTAATGTAGTTCAATCTTGGTTGATCAATTTTCGAAGAAAATCATTTTCAGTGATGAGGCATATTTTCACCTTAGTGGATTCGTCAATAAGCAGAATTGCCGCATTTGGGCGAATGATAATCCAAGACAATGCACCCACAAAGAATGACTGTTTGGTGCGGTTTATAGGCTGGCGGCATCATCGGGCTGTTTTTTTTCAAAAATGAGGCCGGTCTGGCAGTTACTGTGAATGGTGTTCACTATCGTGAGATGATAACGAACTTCTTATGGTTCGAATTGAAAAAAATGGATGTGGACGATATGTGGTTTCAACGGGACGGTGCCACTTGCCACACAGCTAACGAAACAATGACTCTTTTGTTCATTGGCCGCCAAGATCACGTGATTTGACACCGTTGGGGTTATTTGAACGAAATGGTGTACGTCGATAAGCCAGCAACAATTAAAGAGCTAAAGGATGAGTTACTTCGGCACATTTAAGGCATAGAACTTCAATTATGTCTCAGCGTTATCGAAAATTTGGACCATCGGACGGAGGTTTGCAGCCGGCCATTTGGCCGATATTTTGTTACGTACATAATTGAACCATACCAATATTATCACAATAAAAATAAATGACAATAGTTTCCTAAATAGTTTGTGTTTTTTTCAAAATCAACATCGGCCCTTTAAATTTAACCACCCTTAGCATAAGTTATAACAGTGCCACGATTCATATTTCGTCAGGCGATCGAAAGGTTTTCTCGATTTCCTAACAGAACAAGTTTTCGGTACTGACCAGCTATAGCGTTTGGGAGTTATGGTCCATAAAGCTGAGACAACTCATAAAAAAATCGTAAATTCCAAACATTCATTCTTGAAAACTTACCAGAGGAAATTTTTTTTAAATTCATTTTCGTGTTTAGGAGGCCAAAAACCATAGAAAAAAAAGATTTGGACCCGGAAAAAAATCATAATTTATAAACTAGTCTTATTAATATAAAGCAGTTTTGAAACAAATGATACTAACTTTTAACTCTTAATATTTGTATTTTACAAAAAAATCCAATTTTCTTTACTCTTTTATAAAGAAAACGAAATCGATACTTTTAGTTTCATTTACTGACAATTCCAGTGCACTAACATACATTCGTTTGTACTGATAAAAACTTTATAATTGATACAACCTCAATCATCGGGTGGCAACAAATTTCGATTGTTGCAAAGAATATGTTCTCTGTGTTTGGAATTCCCCAACGCTTTCAAAACATTTTTCTGCCGATCTATAGGCACAAAAGGGCTTACTATTCTATAGGGTGATCCATCTAGAGGTATTTTTTCCGAACAAAAAACCACATAAAAATTCAAATCAAGTGTGGAATCTTTATTGGTAGTTTGAATGGACATTTTATGGCATTTATTTTTTGAATATAAATTTCTTCAAATGATGGCCGCAACTACGAATCGGGGTTTACATTCTAAGGGTCCAATTTTGGCTGACTAGTTAGAGCATTTCGACTGGTATGGCTTTAATGACACGCGTCATGTTGGCTTCCAAAACCTGAATCGTAGCTGGTTTTTCAGTATAGACTTTGCGTAACCCCAAAGAAAAAAGGTGTGATAGCACTCGATCTAGGCGGCCAATTCACCTGTCCAAAACGTAAAATTAGCTGCTTTTCGAAATGACCTCTCAATAGGTCCATTTTTTGAGCAGCAGTATGGCAAGTGGCACCGTCTTGTTGCAACAAAGTGTCGTCAAGATGACGGGCTTCAATTACAGGTAGCAAAAATCTAATATCATGGCGCGATAGCGAGCACCATTCAGGGTTACGTGCCGGCCTTCGTCATTATTAAAAAATATGGACCGATGATTTCATCACCCTATTAATCGCCCCAAATCGTGGTTTTCTTTGGGTATAATGACACCTCTTGAACCTCTTCTTGTTGCTCTTCAGCCCTAATGCGGCAATTTTTTATTGACTTTGCCGTTGAGCCAGAAATGGGCCTCATCACTGAACAAAATTTTGGTCGAAAACAGCGGATCTTCCCGTTTCTCACCGAACGCTTATTTCCATAATACAGTTGCCAACATTTGAAGAAAATTATATTCAAAAAAGTAATGCCATAAAATGTCCTTTCAAATTACCAATAAAGATTCCACACTTGATTTGAATTATTATAATTTTTTATGTTTTGAAAAAATTCCTCTAGAAAGATCACCCTATATTCTCTCAGTCTCTCAAAGATTACACCCAAGTTGGTTGGGTTAGTTACAGTGTTATTCTAATAACATGAAATTTCTCAAGATTGGATTTCATAAGTGAATCATAAGCCATGCCTCGAATAAGTACGCTTGCATGTGAGCTGTATTGTATGTGGTCAAGATTAGACTTTATTTGTGCTGCTTGAGCGACAGGGCATCGTTTGGATAGGGGCAGCTATAGGGTTTCATGTTGTTTATAGTAAACATTCGTTGAAAAAGTTTAATTTTGTTTCAATTTTGGTGTTTCAGAATTTTTAATACAAAACGTTGCTGTTTTTTTAATGCTTCATTTTGTGGAAATTTTCAGCATATTTGTTGTTGGTTTGGTTGGAGAATGCTAGTTTTGAATTTTGATTATTGACATATTTTGGAAACCAATTGAAACATTCTAAGAATTATGACATTGATGAAAGACTCAACAATCGCCTACCCCGAAACTTAAAACAATTAAATAAACTATTTCAAACACGTATTATTTTGTATTTTCGATTTTGTTCTTCAAACAAGCAGACTAACTTTCCTCTCTGAACTGATATTAAAATACATATTATTTTATTCCTTTAAAAAATAACACACCACCTTGCACACCCCCTCAAGTACTCACAAAATTTCGAAAGTACAATAAAAATTTTCATTAATAGCGATGCCTTAACGAATATCATGTGACAATAACTAATCCGGCTGCTAATACCGACTCAAACCTTTTCAAAACTTCATCCAATTAATTAATTACATTCTCTCGCATACTCTTTGAACGGAAAACCAAAATTTTTGCCTTGCTATCCTCCAACCACTACGCCATCTTCCCCCCCAAAAAAAAGGAAAAATAGAAAGAAAGTGAGCGAAGCTAGTGGATGAAACATTTATTTCAACCCATAGATAAACCGATATAAGTACACTGAGAAAAAGTTAAGGTCAATTTAAAAATGACAAATATTGCATATTCCATTAGGAAAATAAATATGTTTTTATTTTTGTAACCTCCACCAAAAAGATAGTGGTATACTAAATTTGCCATTACGTTTGCAATATCAAGAAATATTAAATGAAGATCCTATAAAGTATGTATATTATTGATCGCCGCAAATTTCTAAGACGATCTGTTCATGTCCGTCCGTCCCTTCAAGTATCCGCCCGTGTGTCTGCTTAAAACACGAGAGCGGAAAAAGGACTTAACTAAGGGTCCTGAAATTTGACTTGAGGATGGATTATGGTCATAAGCTGTTGTCAATTTTTTGCAAATAGACAAAATTGGTCGAGATGGAAAAAAGTTTCCTAAATGTACCTCGCAAAAGTATTTCCTAAATGTATCTCGGAAAATACTAGACTTTCTTGAGTATTTGCTGTAGAAATCATAATTTTTTGTGAACGAACAATAGTCAAAATGGGTACTGTTAATAGGAACGCACTTATTTCCCTTAAAAGGCATAGTTGCTGGACGATTTTGCTCATGTGACCCAAAAACGTACGGTTCATGGTTCATTTAAGTATATAAATGCAGTTTTAACCACATATTTTGGACTATCACGACTTTTATACTTATATACTACAGCGTTCCAACTACATGAGTTAAGTCAATGCTTTATTAAGAGATATAATTAAAACAAGTGGACAATTTAAGTTCGACCGGGCCGAGGCTGATATACCCTCCATCATGGAATCCGGTCCAAGAAGAAAGAAGATAAGTTCTCGAGATATGGGGTCTCTGAGCAATATTCCAAGGGTCGCAAACGGAATGACAACGAAAACATACCCTCTCTCCAATGTTGGTTGGTATTAGAAGGGTTTTAACAAGACTCTCATTTGAACAGATATTGCATGCTTTGTTTCATTTTCTTAAATTGTCGAAATTGGCAAGCTGTCATTTTGAAGCTGCCAAGTCGCTGGTGAGCATCAACTACAATTTTCATGTTTGTTGTTGTCATTTTGGGATACTTCTTTCAAGTTTCTGATATAATAAAACGTTCACTACCTAATGTTTCTCACGGCGATGTCTCTTAATGTTAGTTGTGTTTTTTTTTGTTTGCTAATGCTTGGCAAAATTAATTTTTCCAAAGCTTACTCGGTGTACATACATATGTATGTATGTAGAAATGTTTATATAGCCAAACAAAAGATCAATGGTGGGCAGGTATACCGATTATAAATTTCCAATTGGATGGAATTCACCCAAGACAATAAAACCCAGTCAGGTATTTACGTAGCAAAACTTAAATTAATACAATTAAAGTACTTACCTAGAATCTGGAGCATGAATAAATGTTATTTCCTTTGACCTCTAGGTCTAGGTTATCCAATAGAATGTTTGCATTTTCGATTAACATCTACCACAAGCAGCCATATTATTTACATTTTCCAGAATCAATTACTTCTTGTAAGCACTATTAACTTTCACTTCTTTCTATGCACATCTGCTTCTTATTTTTTTATCTTCTTGAAATGATCAAAGCGTATTGCGACTTAAAATATTTGCCAAATAAATGTCAATATTTTTGCACTGCAGAAAAACAGCTGTACTCCCACATCAACACACAGGCTTGCATCCGTGTACGTCAGAATCGAAGCAGACTTCTAAGGCCATTAGCAGAAACCTGGCGGCGTTCAACAACAAACTCTTTTATATTTGACTCGGGTTATTGGAACATTTGAGTGCAGTGGCTTCTCGTTCATATGTGACAGCGCATAGAAAAGGACCTAAGGGTAAAAAATCAATTTTCATTTTTTTTTTGATGTGGACAACATCTGAGCATCGAATGCCCCAAAAGCGTTCCCTCCCAGAGATATGCGCGTTTTATGAAAGTTATGGTACACCAAAGATACACGTATTTAAATCTTTAAAATGGCTCTCCTGAACAAAACTGGGTTTTTCCCTTAGGTTCCTTTTTATTTTGAGCGTTACATATATAAAAACGAAATCCGAATTCATTAGATTTCGAAGTGAGAACCGTGTTTCTATTCCTCAGCTTATCGCAGATGACAAAGGAATGCGCTGATGACTTTTAAAATACCGTCGAATGTGTCACATAGAATTTTGGTATTTTTGGTGGTAGGGAATAGTGTGTCGTCGACTCTCAAATTCAGAGGTAGCCTAATTCAGTAATTAGTGTATGAACTGAACCCAGAGTTGTAGACGCTGATCTTGAGTTAAAATAAAGCTGATACTTTGCTACGTTCAAACGATTGTTCACCGAGAAGAATAGAAGCACTTTTAAATTTCCAAAAGTTTAGTTTTAATCTGCAACAGATTAAAACGTCGCTAAGTTTGGACAGGCCGAACCCTGTATAGCCTTCACTGTCTCTATGCTCGGCCCATACGTCTGTCTCTCAGCCAAAACTTCAAATTAACTTTATATTTGGATTCGCAAAATTTGCTTTCAATAAGTACTCGTATGTGCACATTGACTATTGATCGCTCGTTTTAATCATGCGGTACGGTTTTTTGAGGTATAATCTGCGTCCTAACTAAGAGTATCCATGTTGATCATTGTTCGTCCACAACAAATTATATATGTTAAGCCAATAATCAAAAGAGTGTACTTTTTATCAAGGTGCCTGTCGTGCCTTAAAGGAAATATTTTAACACTAGGCCGATTTCTCTGATTTAAAATCTTAGAATGCTTATGACCAAAGCAATATTTCAGAATGCTAGGTTGATTAGTTTGACAACTATCGTCCTTTTAACTGACATACGGTCGGAAGTACATGTCTAGGTCGTATTACAATTTTACGACTGTGTAAGAAAACACAGTTCTTTACATAAATGATGAGTAGATTTGTTCTGACTCGAGTTTGGAGGAGAGTTGTAATTTCCTCTCCGGTTGCGTATTTATTTCATACTTTTATTTTAAGGAGATTTGTAAGGTCTTCTTCGGTTGAGTAGTGATTTCATACCCTCAAATATGGATTATGGTCCAATATGAAAATATTGCCAAGGGTGCGAGGCATCGGTATCTTTATTTCGGGTTGTGTTCTTTCCGTACCAACATTATTTACCATCATCATATCGGTATTAGTTCTCGCAATATAACCTCTCAAAGTTCAGGATTGTATGGGTGAGGCCACACCCTTTTGTGCAATTTTAACACAATGTTATCTATAATCAAATTGTTATCATTGACTCTATTCTGTTACAAATTTATAACGACCGGTCCATTATTTGACCGTAAATGCAATTTTATAAAGGGGGCATGCCACCGACCACTCTTCCTCCGGGATGTGTTTTGATCCAAAACAATTCATATGTTCCAAATATTAGCCTCAAATCTCAAATAGGTCATGCGGTATTGCATTTTTAAGTTTAGGAGTGTTGCTTTTTGCAGAGGTTGGTACAGTCCTTGTGAGAGGAAAATGGTTGCCTCTTGACCCATGCGGCCTACTTTTAATACAAACGGTTTCAGTATCAACACATTTTTTAGCAATATTCAGCCACCTAGCTTTAATAATGCGCTTTTAGTTAGCTTTTCATTAACAGACTTACGGGCAGAAATAAATGGCTAGATCATCTTAGAATTTTACTACGATTCAGAATATGGTGCAACTCAGCAATACAGAATTGCGATGAAAATTTCCCAATTAGCTGATATCCAGAAACTCCACATTCCGATGGCCCCCAGGTCGCCTGACCATACTGCATCTGACTTTTACTTGTGGGGTTATAGCAAACAGGAAGTCTACAAAGCAAAACCAACAAATTTGAATGAACTAAAGCAATCCATTCGAGAAACAATTGCGGATATTCCTGTCTCAATTCTCCAAGCAGTAATGAACAACTTTTTGGTAAGATGCCGTACATGCATCAACGAGCAGGGAGCATTTAAATTCCATTATTTTTAAAACTTATTTAATACAATTGAATAAAGGAATAATGAACTCCATACACTAAAAAAAAGTTATTTGAATAAGAAAGTGAAAAAGTTATTTGTGTTTCATATAAGATGTTCTAATTGGACCACCCTGTAAAATTCGTAGCAGCTAATTTTGAACTATTTATCAGGGTTTTTGCACTCTTCACCTAAGGATGGGAGTATAAATAACTTTTTCACTCCTCGGAATACTTTTACATACATAAGTTTTTTATTTTCTTATCATCTGCCATACATTTTACCAAATAAACTGCTGAATTAGGTTACCTATAAATTTGAGAGTAGACCACGAATTATGCCAAAATTCTAGGTGACACATTCGAAGATATTTAAAAGAAGTAGAAAAAAGCTTTTCATTCCGAAATCTAATGAATGCGGATTTCGTTTTGTATATGTAAACAAGGAGCTACTGCAATCAAATATTGTATTAACGCCGGTTGAAAGTAAAACAATCTGCTGTTGAGCGCCGCTAGGTTGCAGCGAATGGCCTTCAAAGTCTGCTTTCGATCATACCGTTCACGAAGGCAACCCTGTTTGTTTATGTGGGAGCTCAGAACAGCTGTTTTTCTGCAGTGCAAACATTTGGTGTTGACATTTATTTGGCAAATATTTTAAGTCGCAATACGCTTTGATCTATTCGAGAAGAGTTTCGGTCTTAAAAAATAATAAGCAGAAGTGTATAGAAAATAAATGAAAGTTAATAGTTTGAAATAGAAGTGATCAATGCTGGAAAATGTAATTAAGAAGGCTGCTTGTGGTAGATGTTAATCGATAATGCAAAGATTCCATTGTATTTCTGAACACCTAGACATAGAGGTCTAATTAAATACCATTTATGGATACTTCAGATACTAGGTAAGTACTTTTTAAAAGTTTTTTTAAATTTTACTAAGTAAATACTTGACTGGGTTCTACTATCTTGGGCATATTCCATAATATTGAAAATTAAAAGTCGCTATACCTGGGCATCATTGAGCTTTTACCTAGCTCGATAAACATTTCTACATTAGCCCCGAGTAAGCTTAGGGACAAATAAATTTTATCGAGCATAAGCAACTAAAAAGGAAGGCATCTAACGTTTCCAGAAAACGCCATAAGAAACAGCAGGTTGTGAACATTTTATTAATTCAGAAACTTGAAACCCACCAAGATGAAAATTGGGGCTGAGGTTCATCAGGGCCGCGGTAGCTTTTGAAGGGCTGCAACTTCGACAACTTAAGACTTATATGAAACAAAATGAAACAAAGCATGCTATTTCTGTTCAAATAGGAGTCTTGTTAAATCTCTTCTAATACCCTCCATCATATATTCACATTGTTCTTCCGTTTGCAACCCCTCGAAATACTGGTCAAAGACCCCATAAAGTGCATATAATTAATATCTTCGTTAAACTCTAAGGGATAATACCAAGTATGTCTCTCCGTCTGTTTGTCTGTGGAAGGGAGACTACAGGTCGCACTATTGAAGCTATGTGGCTGAAATTTTGCAGAAATATGTGTTGATGAACTGGCGTTGGTGTTGAATATGGACCGGATCCGTACTATTTTTTCTTGTTTTTGATTATTTATATCCACTATTCCTTAGTAACAACATTTTAATGTTGGCCAGGTTATGTTAGTAAGGCACATTATGATGTGATTGGATAATAAGGCGTGGCACTGCACACGACAAAAAAAGGGCGGTGCCACGCCGTTTTAAAAAACGAATTTATGGCTTAAGTAATGAAGCGATCATTTAAAAATGTTAAGTGAATAAAATCGATGACTAGGAATGTATTATTAACTGTGTTGAACAGAATAAAATCGACGACTAAGAATTTATTATAGAATGTATGAGCAAAGTTGACAAGGGGCGTGGCACTGCTCATACAACACTAAACCTAGAAAGATTTTATCTCAAAAGTTGTGGGAGATATGACAATGATGTTGGGAATATAAGTATATTATACAAGTGTGGAACGAAATACGCCGAGGCTGAAAAGTGGGTGATGCCACGCCCCCTTAAAAAAATCGCATCTATGGCCAAAGTAGTGGACCGATGGTTATAAAATTTCAACAGAATAAGATCAATAATTCCCATATTACCATTGACTTTGTTAAAAGTGATAAAAGGCCGTATCAACGCCGAAAAGACCCCGATTTTAAAAGGTCATATCTCGTAAACTAGTACTGATTTGACGTTAGCAGTTTGATATGTTAGTATAAAAAAGAAGAAAATGAGGCCGGTGCCACGCCCCCTTTGAGAAAAATTTCATATTGGACTGGAATCCATGATGGAAGCTATATCAGCTTTGGCCCGACCAAACTAACTCTGTTTACTTGCTTTAATTGTATTCCATTTTAAAGCATTGTAGGAAATGGACCATTTGAGCCGGGTGCGGCCAATTAAAACTGGAGGTCAGCTGAGTGGGCGTGTGGTGACAACAACGGTCCCCTTATGTTCGGGGACATATGGGTGTCCATATTTTATGTATTTAAGATGTATTTGGTCCACTTTGGGATTCGTACTGTCTAGACGTACATATATAGGCCGAAGGCGCCCACAAATCGACATCCATAAACTATGGACATATGGGTATTAAATAAACAATATAAATTCGCCATGAAAAAGTGAAATTTTCTAGAAATTCAATCCTAAAAATCGGCCTCCTTTACCTATAAATACATGGGTACTTAAATACATTAATATTTCGTCATGGATCCAAATATCAAATTAATTTTCTCGCCTAACGAGCAAAAAATGGGTTCTTTCGAACATGGATATATGGGTACTCTGAAAAAGTGGAATTTTATGAAGAATCTGAATATGATATTATTTTAGGATTTGGCTAAACTGGAGGCCCTGACCTAAGGGCGTGGTCTATGTGCTCTCGGTCTCAAAATGCGTCCCGTAATATTTGGAGACATTTGGGCGTACAGAAACTGGGAAAGGTTCTAACAAATCGAATTGAGATTTGGGCCAATTTTGCACTCAGACTTGCCCATAGGGGTCCAAAAATAGGTCTCCTTCATCTATAGGCATATTGGTCATAAAAAACAACAATAATGTTAGTCATGAATTCGAAATTACATTAATTCTGCGACGCCAAAAATGAGGATTTCAAACATCGGCATATGGTTTCAGTGGAATTTCCTCACTAATCACAATATGCCTTAACTTTTCAGATTTGCCTAAATTATGAGCCCGTACTTCCTAGGATCAGGCTTTCTAGGCCCTCTAATCACAATATGCCTTAACTTTTCAGATTTGCCTAAATTAAGAGCCCGTACTTCCTAGGATCAGGCTTTCTAGGCCCCCCCTCAACAATGGGCATATAGGTTCTGTTTTAGGACCCCAAAAATGTACTTCTCTTAAATCTAGACCCATCACCAACAACCATATCCCCCAATACTTTAAATTCCATACTTCAATTCAATCCATGGTAGAGAGTATAAAAGCTTCGCCCGTCCAAACTTACGACTTGTCCCAAAGTCCTTTACTTTTTGCCAAAAATTTTTATTGTCAACAATTCGGTTTGTCTTTTTTTTTTGCTGTGTACCCAAAGTTCAGCTACAGTTTTGCCTTTGCCCTGGCTTCGCCGAACCAAAAACGCCATTGCCAATGATTTTATTTAATTTTCCCTAATAGAAAATCCATGTTTTATATGAAAGTCCTCGTCAAGTGAACACGAAGGAAGCGCAGAAGACAAACAGCAACCAAAACAGAAGCAGGGGCGGCCGTCGCATTAAAACTGTATGGAGATAGAGGACGAAGCGGCAGAAGAAGGAGTAGAGAAATCTTTTAATTCCTTTGGAAATCTAAAATCCGCAAACCTCAACATACGATAACTACGCAGGCACATACACACATACACTCGCATACAGCTACAGTTAGACAACCCAACAAACCAGTCCCTAAGCGTAATATAACTAAATTGGAGAATAAACTTACTACTAACAAATTTCTACAACTTTTCTTAAACATACATCATTTGAACCCATAGATTTCGTAACAAAGAAAAATAAACACAAAGTCGCTGCGACGTATATGATGTGCCGTTATTTGTACACGTGCATTTTGTTTTCTTTGTTAAAGTTCTCAGTTGTCTTGTTCATGTTGAATTGTAAAGTTGGAGTAACAAAAAAGTGAAAATTAAAGAGAAGTAAAAAAGTGAAGAAATTAAAGAGAAGTAAAAAAGTGAAGAAATAAAGTTTGTAAAAGTAAAATAAAATATATAAAACTATAAAAAAAATGCCTTACAAAATTAAACACAGTGTTCGTAAAGCTTATATTTCTAAGCTTGTTCAAAGCTTACATTTGTAAGCTTCTTCAAAGCTTACATTTCTAAGCTTATTGTATATTATAGACTAGCAAGCTTATAACAGGGTTCAATTTTGTTTATTATATAATTGTTACCAAGCGTATTACTATAGTTTTCACTAACGTTTTCTAAGCTTAAGGCTTATGATAGTAAGTTTGTTACAAGTTATTTCTAAAGGGTTTTGGTTTGTTGGGAAGTGTAGAGCCACACACACTCACAGACGTAGTTACTCTTGCCTAGTGTTTCGTACTTCCGTTTCCTAGAAGGCAGGCCATGTCGTCGTTGGGTTGATGCTACAGCATATGAGGGAGTTTTTTTTTCTGTGGTTTGAGTGTCATCATCTCTGGTTGGGCGTATTTTTTGGTGAGTGAACGAACAGTTTCCATTTCATGTTGGCTTTTTCTCTGTGCTTCGGGGAAACATTTACGAAATGAATAAATGAGCGTTAGTTAAATTGCTATCTTTGGCGTGTACTCGCATGTCTCTGTGCATGGAAGTATGGAACATGTCCTCCATTGCTCTCAAATGTTTCCTTTTCAGTTTCTTCTGTTTGGTCGTAAACGTTTCGATGATGAGATGCTCTCGTTGTTGTTGTTGTTGTTTTTTGTTTCCATCCTGGTGGGTTCTTTCGGTGGTGGCCTTTCACTCTCCGTTCTTCTTTGTGACAATTTCTAATCTTAATCTGCATGTCATCTAGAATACCGCATAAATCACAAAATAATCCCAAAATAAAATAAAATGGCATAGCGTAGTAGAAAACGTTGAACAGAGCAGTACGAGTAGTCATCTGGGTGGGGGAGCTTATTTAGTGCTGGCTAGAGAGATGGAAGGTTATTTGAGGACAGACAATTATTCAATTGAAAGATTACCACAAATACGGTGAATGTTATAGTAATGGAAAAGTTCAATGGCATTGTCTTTTGGTTGGAAAATAACAATCAAAATTTCAGCTCTCTGTTCTTTAACTTAAATTTTACCTATTTTGAGCAAACATATTTTTAATTTTGAGCCTATAAGAGCCCTATGTTTAAAGATAATGGCAACAATTAGAAATTAACACCATTCGCGGCAGGAGTGTGTACTAAATTTGTCAGCCGCCTCAATTCTTACTGGGCACGAATTGATGCTAACGTTCCAGACATCTGTCTCTCCTGCCATCAGAGACCACATGATATGCTGCACCTCTTCAATTGTAGGGGCAAGTCAACTCAGCTGATCCCCAGGTCTCTGTGGACGCATCCTGTCAAATGGTGCGTGGACGCATCCTGGATATCGAAGCAGATCCCCATAGACGAAATAAATATATTGTTGTTACAGCAACAACTAAATTTGGCATTCGTTTACAAAATCTCGCAATACTGATCGGAGACCCCATAAAGTATATATATTACGAGGATTGCTATATATATATATTTCTGATATCTGACATTTCCATTGGAAAGTTTGACATTTTTTAGCACAAACGTACTCAGAACGTTTTGACGTACGGCCATCATTTGTGCTGTAAATTTGGCAAATAAATGGAATTAACTCATGAACGCTAATTTTTCACAACTTTCCACGTAAATCATCACGACAAGAGTGCATCGATGAACTTAAATTTGTATATGGCGATAAAGCACCATCCTATAACACTGTAAAAAACTGGTTTAATGAATTCAATCGTGGCCGACGCTCGCTCAAAGACGAAGGTCGTCTAAAAACGGCCGTTGTGCCAGAAAACATTGATGCCGTGCGTGAACTGATAACGCAAGTTCGTCATGTGACATACCGTGAGATAGAGGCATCCTTGGGCATTTCTTCCACTAGCATACATTCGATATTGCATGAACACCTGGCCGTAAAAAAGGTTCGTTCTCGTTGGATCGCGCACAATCGCTCAAAAAAAGGCTAGTGTTGATTGGTGCAAAGAAATTTTTGAAAAATTACGATCGCGGTGCTTCAAAAGACGTTTATAAGATCGTCACAGGTGACGAATCATGGATCTATGCGTATGAGCCCGAAGCAAAACAGCAATCGACCGTGTGGGTCTTCGAAGACGAGCCAAATCCAACGAAAGTTGTTCGTGGAAGAAGCACTTCGAAGCAAATGGTCGCCTGTTTCTTCGTTAAAACTGGTCATGTAGCGACTGTTCCGCTTGAGCAAGGTAGGACGGTCAATTCTGAGTGGTACACCACAGCTTGTTTGCCGGAAGTCTTCGGAGAAATTCGAAAAACAAACAAGAGAAGACAAATCATTGTGCACCATGACAATGCGAGCTCTCACACATCGGCTCAAAGCAGCGCCTTTTGACCGGCCAAAACGTCGAATTGATGGGTCATCCGCCATACAGCCCTGACTTGGCATCCAATGATTTCTTTTTATTCCCGCACATCAAAACAAATGCATGGTCAACGATTTTCGTCGCCAGAAGTTGCTGTTGAAGCGTTCAAAAACCATGTTTTGGAGGTGTCTCGGAGTGGAAAAGGTGCTTCGGCAATTGGTTTGAGCGCATGCAAAAGTGTATGAATCATGCTGGAGAATACTTTGAAAAACATTAAAATCGCATTTTCATTACGTGTATCTTTGGTGTACTTCACTTTCATAAAACGCGCATATCTCTGGGAGGGAACACTTTTGTGGCATGGGATCGGTCTCATTCGATGCTCAGATGTTGTCCATATCAAAAGAAAAAAGTAAAAATTTATTTTTTTTGCCCTTAGGTCCCTTTCTCTATGCGCTGTCACATATGAAGATAGATTAAGTACGAATGTTAAACCAGAAAATGCCTGCGAAATCGCCAGTTTTAAAGTGGGTCGCGAAGTTTATTGCCTCGGGTTCTTAAACTTTTTCTTCATTAGGAAAAATGGAAAATTAGCACAGGATTTAACAAAATAAGCGACATTACTAACAAAATCAATGCGTGCCTATTGAAATCCCGTTTGAAGCATGTAACATACAATGTAATTTTATCTCTCTAGCTTTTTTTTATAACGAAATAAAGCCAAACTGTCCCAGGCGTGCTGTACGATCATCCATTGCCATATCCTTGTGATATCCTTGAATATGCTGATAAGCAGAAACGTTAGAAAAACGACCGATGTTGCGGCTGGCTTTATGGCGTTTGCAAATATCTGCTTATGCTCCCAAACTAAAACGAAATCATCATTCGATTCGTTTGACTAGCAGATAACCACAAACCTAAAGGACAACAGCAACGACATCATCATCAGGATGTGTACGTTAAGGCTGCAGTTGAAGGCATATCTCTTAGGCTTTAGATTGTAAGGGATACGGAAATGTTTTCCAAGAAAATGTTAACCATTTCATTCATGCACATTCATCTAAACTTACACTCGCACACATGCTTATTTACCCACACATGTACACGAAAGCGTAGATAAGTTTCTACATATACTCTATAAGCGTTGATTGTTTTTACGAACCTACGCTTAAGTATATCCCCAGCTCATTTAGTTTATGGGCTTTTGGGAGGAGTCCACCGCACTCATTGGATCATCGTGATTGAGCAGAGAGAAAACGTATTTTTCTGCTACTTATGCTCAAAATGTAAATGCATATGGCCGAACATTATTATGAAAACGATAGGGCCTCTATAAAAAAATATTTCTTCCTTATCTAAATATGTATAGCTGATAAAAGAAAACAAGCAAGCGGCAATTGATTTTCATTAGTAGTTTTACTTTTAAAGGACCAGTCAGTGAGACTAAAATCCATTTTAATACCCTACACAATATAAGTCATTCCGCTTGCAATTCGTTACTTCTAATCGTAGGATGATCTCGTCCTAGTTAAATAGAGAGTTTTCCTAATCGAACTCCAAAAGCCGGCTTCGTTCATGGTCGGAACATGTACGATAGATAACCACCAGAAGTATAGCTCCATGATAGAGGGTTTAAAAGCGAAACCTCCATTCCGGTTCAATTTTTTTGGACTAAGGATAGAGGCTGTTGAAGAAAATCGTTTATGTTAGGTTAAGGGTAGGTCGATAGAAAAAATGGCGAGTGCACTCGTAGGCCATTGTAGAACCCACTGTGGAACTCTGCTGTAAAGGGGAGAGCAGTAGAGCTAGAGAGAGAGGGTAAAGAGTTATGAGAAAAAGAGAAGGTGTGTATTTAAATAAATAAGGAAAACGGGCAACTAACCCATCAGCTGGCTTAAGCAATTCGGAACCACTTCGACCTATCAAAAAAAAATAGATTTAAGACGTAGAACTGTTAGTTCGGTTGAGTCATCAAACTATCTGCTATCTATCAACAGGCAAGTCTACATTCTTGAAGTCCCGTGCTTGTACATATCATATGCTCCACTAACACCTCGTTTCTGCGTCCTGGTAACTTTTACAGTAGGCTCTACACGGAATGCCCATAAGTGCCGGTATGATGCCAACTACACAGCGACCCTTAAGAACTCTTCTAAGAGTTGTTCAACGGATTTTATGTCTTTAGGTTTTACAGCCACATATAACATTCAATCTTCATTAAGAAACTATAAAATTCTCTCACGAAGCAAAATAATTTTTTTTTGAAGTTTTGCTAAATTGGGGTGACGGATGTATGTGGAAAAAACTGTCCCATTCAAACAGGACATAAGGGTACTAAGAACAATGAATGTCACATGTCGGTCTTGCTGAATCAGTTCAGGCACAGCATCGATGGTTTCTGGGAAAGTGACCGAAGTTGGACGTCTTTCGCGAAGTTCATACTGGAGCGAACGGCATGCGAGACTGAACTCTTGGTACCAGCGATTAACAGTGGTTTTTAATGGTGCTTCATCGCCAAAAGTCAAAACAAGTTCATTTAAACCCTCTTGTCTCGATAACCTACGCCGAAAATCTTAAAAAATCTTCGCACGAAAATGTTTACGGGATAATTTCATTTTTTGACTGAGATGAATTTTTTAAAACACTGTAAACAAAACAATTCGCCCTCAAATGACAAAACGTTCTGAGTGAAGTTATGCTACAAAATGTCAAAGTTTCCAATGGAAGTTCCAGTTTGCATCTGGGAACACTGGTATTGTCAGGACCCGAAATAACAAATAGCAACCCTCGTAACAATAGTAGAATTGCCAAGTTAAAAAAAGTAATATGGCTTTAGCACCAATACTACAATTATGATTTGCTTGGCAGAAGTATTGTTTTTAGGCTTTTATGTGAATAATAATATGATAACGGCAATCATACTATATGATTGTACTCGTAATGAATGATTTTGAATATGAACAAAGCACAACAATTTCAATGGACCAACGATACATACCAAAAAAAAAACAATATACACATGATACAGTGCCTATGCGAAATCAGAAGGCAGCGCGAGGGATTTTTATTGTGTTCAATTTGTTCGGTGAAATACTCTCCTGGCAGATGATTCTCGTTTATTTAGAATCTGTCTGTTCTTAAGTATTTAGCTAATGACGATGGCTCAATCACATTTGTTGCTTGGGGTCTGAGGATAGTGATGTAGCACTCAATGAAACTGCTGTGACCCCTGTCTGCCACTTATAACCTTTTTGACTTCGTGTTGAATAAGTTTTTAGTTTTTCTTAACAAAATGTATAAAAGAAACATGGTCTGAAATGTTACTATAAACTAAGCACTTACTATAAACTAATGAAAAACTTGGTCAGGGTTTTCCATTAAGAACATAACAGTTATTAATATTAATAAAATACAGAATATTTTATATATAGACTTCAAATTTATTGCAGGCAAAATGCAAATGTGGCATTTTAAGAATGAAACTTTATTTCGGTCATATGACCACCACGAGCCGATGTACATCAATCTTTTCTTTGGACCCAATTTTCCACCACTCTTGCTAACATTTCGACCAGAACATAGGCAATTTCGCGTTGGATGTTGCCTCTGAGCTCGTCTAAAGTTGTTGGCTTGTTGGCATAGATCAATGACTTGATGTGGCCCCATAAAAAGAAATCCAATGACGTTAAATCGCATGAACGAGGTGGCCACTCGAACTGACCATTTCTCGTGATGACACGTTCACCGAATTTGCCTTTCAGCAGTGGCTAGTGGCACCGTCTTGTTGCAACCACATATCGGTGATGTCAAGGTTATCCCATTATGACCAAAAATAATTTTATTACATGGCACGATAGCGCACTCCATTGACGGTAACATGAAGATTGTTTTCATCGACGTACAAATACGGCCCAATCACACTTCCGGCATGAAAACCACAGCACACATGTCGGTTTGTTGCTGTCCTATAACGCATATTTTGTTTATTGACAAAACCACTCAGCCAGAAATGAACTTCATCGTTGAAGATGATTTTTCGATGAAATTCTGGATTTTCGTGAAACTTTTCCAGAGTGGACGACTCAGAATTTCGTTAGTAAATTTTATTGATTTTCAAACGTTGCTCGTAAGTAAACTTTAACAAGACGAAAATGTTGACTTCGACTAACGTTTTGACACAGAAGGATCATTTAAAATGTTTGAGGGTGCGTTGACATAAAGATGCGAAATTGTTATGTCCCTATTGGAAAACCCTTTATATATTTAACGTAAAGACTCTAGCAAATCATACTTTACCATACATGCAACTTTATTCATATATGAGCTATCACCTGAAACAGTCTAATAAATGAGAGGATATTAATTTCAAGCCTTTGAGAAAATTAAAAATTTTAGCTCACTAAGAAAAATGAGTATAACCCTTTTATGTAAAGCAAATTGCCAGGGAATCTTAAACTATCCGCCGAATAGAAGCATAATTTTAATTTAACAAAACTTCCTTTCAATATTTATCAACGCAGACTCACACATGTCTAGAAGATAACACAGATCCATTAATTCCACATTATGATTTATGCCACTGTATGACAAATGCTCCTTTGAATTGTTACCAAATTAACCGTGTGTTGAAAGATGGGCTGGTTTTACCGGATCCACCTACCAGCAGCAGCAGCCTCCAACCAAAGACACGAGTGCGACTGCATAATTGAAATGTCAATCTTAACAATGAACCCATTATGAATTTCGCATGTAATTCTGTAGGCTGGTTAGCCCGGCTGGTTGGTTATCCCTTTTGTGCCGCTCCAAATCAGCCCAAGACAAATCTACAAATTAATCATTCAACTAACGCACGTTTGCCACGCAAAACATGACAATTTCCACATTGCCACAATTTTCGCATACGTGTATTAAAACTTCATGCAGTCTTGGCTGGCATTAAGCCTTTTTATGCCTACTCGTCCTCCTCTTCCTTCTCGCCTCGACTAACCAATTTTCATTAACACATTGTAAATTTGTCTTCTGTCTGTCACGGGTAACACGGAATTCATATATCACAGCATGTCGCCGACATGAGGTGTGAGGCCGCCCGGATTAAAAGGTACGGTCGTTCGGACGGTCTATCTACATATGAACGAAGGAATACTGATTTTTTTTTAACTCACGCAAAATACAATTTATATTGGACGTATTTATGGTGGCCCTTCCTGCTATTACTTACCGCATGACATGCCCCTTCAAGTCAGGCCCATCAAAATTATAATATGATGACGATGCGGCTGGAGAGGGGGGGGGGGGGGGGGGGGGGGGGTTGTGGTGTTATATGTAGAGTGCGTATAATAGAGGTTGTTACTCGCAAATAGACTTGTCAATAATGTGTGAAAGCCTGTAAGATTTGTAGATACGAAGTAAGCTGGTTCATATGTGCTGCACAGTGGGAGAAATTTAAACAATTTAGGAAGGACAAAAAGCTAAAGAGTGTGAAGAAAAATTTAAAGCTTGCTAGATTCTATACTTATGTACCCTGCCTATAGTGTTCAGTAGGGTAAATACAGGGTGGAGCGCGGAAGTTTGCTTATTTGGGAATGAAATAAAAAAAATTTTGAACCTTGGAAAAATTTATTTCATATATTATTTATATTGAACAGTAAATGAATTTTTAAAAAAACATGGTTTAAAATAGTGTATCTGGCAAATATCGACCTTCGCTATGCACACACTGCTGCTTACGTTTTCGGAAGTTTACATGAACTCTAACAAGCATGTCGACTGGCATTCTGCCAATTTCAGCCTCAATATTGTTAATTAGGTCTTCCAAGATGTTGGAGAGGTTGATATACACCTTCGACTTCAGGTAACCCCAAAGAAAAAAATTGCATGGGGCCAAGTCTGGTGAGGGTGCCGACCAGTTTACATTACCCCTCAAAGAGATAAGCCATCCAGGAAACATTTTCTACAATCAATTCATGGTAACCCTCGCAGTGTGTGCGCAGTAGCACCATCCTGTTGAAACCATGTATCCTCTAATTGCATTGCCTCTAGAGCGGGCTGAAAATAATCCTGTATCATAGTCAAGTACCGTTCGCAGTTCACAGTTACGGCAAGACGGTTATCCTGGAAAAAGTAAGGGCCAATGATGCCTACTCGTGATATGGTGCTCCACACAGTGTCGCGGTCCGAATGAATAGGTCTCTGCTAAAGTTCTCTGGTGTTTAATACACTCTAGTACCGCATATTTTGTTTGTCTACACACCCACTGAGGAAAAGCCTGCTGCACTGCAATGATTAAGTGCGCATTTAAAAAATACCCTTCAACACAAAATGACCTCTCCTCAGGTAACCAATGAATGACGGCAACTGAAAGGTAGACGAATACAAATCTTCCGTCAGACACTATAGGCCACGCACACTCCCCCTACTCTCTTCGATTAATAGTGCCGCTACAGTCTGCAATGCAAAAAGCAAATATCCGCGCTCCACCCTGTAGAATGTTGCTGGGTATTAAAACTTGGAACTAAATCGGAAATGAAATGGAGATATTATAATAAGGACATATCAATAATTCCGTAACTATTTTAATAAAACACAGTTTTTTCCCCCAAAAAAGTCACCGAATTATTGATTTGCCTTGGTATATAAAAATGTTATCTTCTGTATATGAGCACCTAAAATTCGAGAACCACTTGACCGATAAACACCAAACTTGGTTCAAATGTTACTTAACCCTGTCGAAAGGTTTCTCTGAAGCTTTATCAAGTGATTCTATGAAAATCTTTTACAAAATCTCAACTTTATTTTGACCATTCGCTGCCACTGTGTGATGCCCAACTAAGTCCATGCAATGTTCGCCAAAGAGTAACTTAACACAACTCGATACGGTTCGATACGACTCATCTCTACTTGTAGTAGAAATGAAGGCAAACAATTCATTTTACAAACTTAACTTGACTTCATAGCCACATACGTGTGTGTTCACTGCAAGCATTTCAATGATTGTGTACATTGCCATCATTATTAAGTGACGTTTTAGTCACTTCGACAAGACCGTTTTACGAAAGTAAAACATTTTACAAAAACAAAATGCACTAATATCATGTTGTCACCTCTAATATAGTAGGGTGAGTTAATTTTTTCGCTCAAAGCGTATATCAAAAATATAATCTAGAGAAAATTCTATGAAACTTTCGCAAAGAAAGCATAGATCTATAATAAATTCCCAGCTCGCTCAAATCGATCTAAAAAATGAGGTCATATTTAATAATAATTTTACAAAAATGCGGATTTTTTTTGAATATAGTTCTGACAATTCAAACTAGCCAATTTTAATTGCCTCATTAGTCTCAGTTTGTAATTGAGTGATGTAAGGGGAATGGAAAGGGAAAAATTTGCTCGAACTGGCAATTCCTTTTTGTGTTTTTGGTAGTGTGAAGTTGGCTGCAGATTATTTTGACATTTTGTTTTCAGAACTTTTGTTGTGCAAAATAAATCTTCTTTAAACAAAACTTATGAAAAATCTGCATTAAAAAAGAAAAAAAATTAAATAAAGAGTCAGAGAGAACAAATAGAAAAATTTATAGTTTATGTGCGACAAAATCCCTGATTGTACAACGTTAAATTAGCAAAGAACATTGACCAGGCATTGAAGTCGCAGTCATGCAATAACATTTTATTGGAGATGCAGGAGTTTATGGGCAATATAAATTTATAGGAGCTACAGAGAAAATAAAAGAATTTGAGACAGCCTTTATTTATTTATTTATTTATTTTTCTACAACACTCATAATTATTTAAATCCATTTTTTTACACAAGAATCAGAACGAATAAATCACCGAACTTCAGAAAAGACAATCAGGCAATAATGAAAACCAAAAATTGGAGAAACCAAATTGCCTTTTGTGAACACAAGAGTTGAAGTTCAAAAGGGAATCAGTAAAATTGCCGCATGTAAAATTGCCTTGTTTGAATCGGGACTAACTTATGCGAAATTTCCAGTTACTTGAATGATGGATCAAAGAAAACATTATAAAGCAATCTCTGGTAAGTTATATCGAGATATGTGAAGGGATCGGTTAAGAGATTTTAGTGAAGTTTCGAAAAACTTTATTTAAAATTGGTGGAAACCGTATTATTTGATAGATTTACTTAGTAGGGACATAAATACTGTTACAACATTGAACACACCCATTTCAATAGTAGAACTGAACATACCCAGTTAATGTCATATGGGTTTTGAAAGCTAACCTCAATAGCGTTAGTCTGTAACGGGAATTTAAAATTGTTTCAACTTTCATCATGGAGTGGTCAGATAATGAGAACCGTATCGCTGTTATAGCGCTTTTCAGGTGTGACGCTCCAAAACGCTTCGGCCACTAGGGATTAGCCGCATGTTTGTCTACCGATGCATAAAACTATTTGAGGAGACTGGTGATGTAAAAGACCGCCACCGATCGGGCCGCCCACGCTCCGTTCGAACACTGCATGTCATCAAAGCCGTTAAATCAAGAATTCACAGAAATCCGGTTTTTCACTCAAATTCGGTTTTTTCAATTTCAATTGCCACTCAAGATCGGTTTTTTCAATTTCAATTGCCGCAATTCTCAGTTTGTTATAGAGGGATGAAAAGGATTTTGGTGGTGTAAAGTTGGCTGCAGATTATTTTGAAATTTTCTTTGCATAAATTTCATGTGCAAAATAACTTTTCTAATTAAAAAATAACATTTTGTGAAAAATCTGTATTAAAAAAAGAAAAATTTTAATAAAGCAAGAGAAAGAAGAAATAGGAAATATTATATTTTATGAGCGGCAAAATCCTTGATTGTACAACGTTAAATCTGCAAAGAACATTGACCGGGTATTGAAGGAGCAGGAACACAATAAAATTTTATTCGAGATGCAGGAGTTTATGGACAATATAACATTGGAGGACCTAAGCAAAATAAAATAATTTAAGACTGCTTTTATTTATTAATTTTTCCCACAACAATCATAGTTAATTGAAAAACATCTTTTTTATTTTTTTATCTATTTTTTCACAACAAATAAATCACGGAACTGCAGAAAAGGCAATCAGGCAATAATGAAAACAGAAAATTGGAGAAACCGGCTTGTTTTTTGTGTACACAATAGCTCAAGTGCAAAAGGGAATCAGTAAAATTGCCGCATGTAAAATTGCCTTGTTTGAATCGGGACTAACTTATGCGCAATTTGCAGTTACATGAATGATGGAGCAAAGGAAACATTATAAAGAAATCTCTGGTAAGTTACATTGTGATTAGTGAAGTGATCGGTTAAGAGTTTTTAGTGAAAGTGTCGAAAACTTTATTTTAAATTAGAGGAAACCGTGTTTTTGATGTATTGGAAAAACTCAATATATTTACTTATATAATACATAATCTCATATCTCTAGTTAAAACTATGCAACCGGCAGTTGTGTTTTTATTGTGTTGATGTCTAAATAGGACTCTTAAAAAAATGAATGTCTTAAAAATTGGGCCTTATTAAGTCCTAAACGCAATAAAAAAACCATTTTAATTATAACTACAGGGTGACCGCCGGGAAGGTATGCTACTTTGTTCTGCGGCCATTTTGGTAAACATTACTTTTCACAGTTCATATATGGAAGTCGTGAAGTAGAGACGTGGCAAATTTATTATGGAAAAATATTCGATAAACCAACGTTTATTAATCGGTAAAACATTTTATAAAAATCAATCATCGATTACTGTGACGATAAGAAAGTTACGTGACATTTTTGGGAGAAACAACGTGCCACCAAAACGCACTATTAATCGCACAGTGAATGATTTCGAAGAAAGAGGGTCTGTAGCTGATAGGCGCAAGCATGGACCACAACGTACTGCAAGATCGGCTGAAAACATTACTGATGATCAAGAAAGTGTTCAAAACAATCCATCAACCTCAATTCGACGCAGTGCTCAGGAGCTTGGTCTTCAACAAACAACTTTGGCCACAATTTTGTATAAGGATTTGCATTTGTTTTCATTTAAGATTCAGTTGACACACGAGCTTCTTCCACAAGACCATTTACACCGCCGTACATATGCCAATAGGACGTTACAGGTCGCCCATGACAACCCCGATTTTCATAAAAAAAATTTAATGAGTGACGAGGCACATTTTCATTTAACTGGATATGTGAATAAACAGAATTGTCGGTTCTGAGCAATGGAAACCCCTCAAATTATTTATCAGTCACCTTTGCATCCATTAAAAGTCCACAGTCTAGTGTGAAATTTGGTCAGGAGGAATCATTGAACCTTACTTCTATGAAAACGTCGTAACGGTAACTGTCAATGGGTAGCAAAATCATGATGTGATTGAAAACTTTTCAACGCCAGAACTGCATGCTTTGGGCTTGATTAACACGTGGTATCAACGGTGCCACATCGCATACAGACAGGATTGCAATGTAATTACTGCCAGACCTCTTTCCACAACAAGTTATTTCAAGAAATGGTGATGTTGATTGGCCTCCACGGTCTCCTGATTTGACAGCTCCGGACTTCTTTTTGTGGGGATATCTGAAAGCAAGGTTTATGCAAATAAACACGAAACGCTTGAGGAACTCAAACAAAATATTCGTGATAAAATCAATGAAATACCGCGTGAAATGTGTGAGAATGTAATGGAAAATGTGCTCAAAAGTGCTTGCATTTTTTAGGCTAACAGAGGCGGACATTTATCTGATATTGTATTCCAAACATAATTGCCGACATTAAATAAAAAATTTATCAATATAAGATCCATTCTTTATCATTAAATCAAAAATTATAAACAAACAAAGTAGTATACCTTCCCGACGGACACCCTGTACAAACAATTCTTTTTTTTTAAGATGTAATCATAGTCCTGCAAGTCGACTCGAATTCGTCTCAATAACAATACACTTTTTCGTGACTTTCAAAATACTTTAATGCAATATTTTCCAAATATAGGCATAATATCTCTATCTATATCTGTGCCATCTGCGATAAACTGAGAAGTAGGAACAAACTTCTCATTCCGAAATCTTAAGAATGCGGATTTAGTTTTGTAGATGTAAAGAAGCAACTACAGCACTCAAATATTCCAGCAACGCCGGTCAAAATTAAAACAGTCTGTTGTTGAGCGCCGCCAGATTGTAGAGAGTCTCCTTCAAAGTCTGCTTTTGATTCTGCTATTGACAAATGCAAGCCTGTGTGTTTATGTGGGAGCTAAATACAGCTGTTTTTCTGCAGTGCAAAAATGTGTGACATTTACTTCGCCAATATTTTAAGTCGTAAAAGGTTTTGATCTAATCAGGAAAAGTTTCGGGCACGAAAAATAATAAGCAGAAGTGCATAGAAAATAAATGAAAGTAAAAAATGCATACTAGAAATGATTGATTCTGGAATAAGTAATTAAAAAGGCTGCTTGTGGTAGATGTTAATCGCAAACATTCCATTGGATTACTAGATCAGCTAGGCCTGGAGATGAAATAACATTTATGGATACCCTATATACTAGGTAAGTGCTTTAATTGTATTTATTTAAATTTTACTACGTAAATACTAGTACTTGACTGGGGTTTATTGTTTTGGGTGTATTCCATCTAATTGGAAATTGATACATTTTTACATTAGTCCCAATTAAGCTTTGGAAAAAATTAATTATGTCAAGCATTAGCTACGAAAAAAGAAGACATCTAAAGTCGCCATGAAAACCAGTAGGAAGTGAAAATTTTAATCATTAAGAATCTTGAAACAAAATTCCAAAATTACAATAACCAACACGAAAATTCTAGATAAGGTTCATCAACGCCGCCGCAGCTTTAAAAGACCCGCATACTTACTTCGAAAATATAAGACTTATATCGCCGTAGTTCCCAGCTGAAGGCCTATGTGTACATTTTTGATTTTTTATTGTCGCTTTTAGTAGTGCTATTTATTATTCATACCCACCAAATCGTTATTTGATATCTTAATTGGTTCAAGATTCAGAAAAAATCCTATGTGCGTTTCCTTATAGAAATTAACGTAAAATTATTCTAAAAGTTATGTGATTTTCTTCACATAGGCCTTATCAATTTCTTAATAAATAATTCTATAAGTTCAATATGGCCTAGATCCTTAATAGTTAACAGCCATTTTATAGACCTACTTTGTACTAAATTTTATCCAGATCAGACAATAAATGTGGCTTCCAGAGCGCCAGGACGTAAAATCGGGAGCGACCTTTGTATGAGAAGTGTATAAAATCCTCTAAATTGTAAACAGTCTATTTCCATGCCATGACAATACCTCGTGTCAAATTCCGTCCAGTTCTAGAGCGCCAGTTTCAAGAGCGCCGATACCTAAACTCTGGAAGATTTTTTTATAGGGTCTATATCAAAACATTTACCGATTTGGCCCATATTCAATCCTAAATATGCCTTGTCCAATAGACAGTTTCATACCTAGTTTAAGCAGCCTAGGTCAATCCTATAATCCTCTATAATGGCTGTTATACAAAGTAACCCCGAAAAGTGTGATTTTTACAGATATTGTTTGAGTCATTGTTTAGAGAACCCTTATTCCTCTGCATGGATTTGGTCCATTATAAATTCCAAACAGCTTGCAACAGCAATAATATCTCTAGCTTGAACCGCTTTTGTGCTTTCAACAGACACACTGACTGACAAACAGTCAGACATCGCTAGAGCGAATAAGAATTGTACGCTGATCAAAAACATGTATACTTTATAGGGTATCAGATCGATATTTTGAGGTGTACCAAACGAATTGCCTACATTGGTACACCCCCATTATACGGTGGGGTATATAAAAAGGCCTATGTAGAAACTTATCAAATTCTTTATGTTTTAATACAGAAAAGTCGATAATAAAAAGTCCTATGTGACTTTTTTGCATTTATTAGTGTGTCATTCAAATCCCGCCATAAACTCAATTTTTTTTGTAAAGACTTGGTAATCTTTATACGAATCGACTGCAATTACTTATTTCCGGAAATTCCTCGAAATGAATAAATGCAACAGTTTTTGGCTCTCCTGTAACATTGTACTTCTGCTGGAAACACCGACAATATGGTGACTTAAATATAAATAAATATTGCTATTATTCGAACTAGAATTTTTTTGTCAAGATTTGCTTTAAATTCAGGCTTCGACGTTGAGATCCTAGGGGCCTAAAAATGGCCGCTGTACTTGTAGTTTAAATAAGCGACCAATCTGAAATATATATAGACAGATGGGTAGTGAAATTAAAGTAACTTTCACTACAAATCCGCAGACCGCTTTATTTGATAGATTGAGCTGAGTTTTGTGCTCAATCTCAAGGACCTTTGAGCCCTAAAAAACGGCCGTTATAGTCAAAACAAGGTTACAATTGTAAATATCGACATACTTATGGGTATGGGTATTGAAGGAAATTTCATTTCGAATCCAAATCTAGATTTTTAAGAGTTAGCTTAGGCTAGTGTCGGTTTGATAAATCACCGGGGTCGTCTACTACACGGCTGGCATAGGGGCCATAGATATGATTTTCCCACTTTATTAGCAAATGCATGATACCGGAATATAAGCTTCGGCCTGAAACTAATTTCTCTTTTTCTTGTTGTTAAAATTGAAATTTGTGGTTGCTATTTATATTTCGGGTCCTGAAAATACTAGTGTTCCCAGATGCAAACTGAAACTTCCATTAAAAACTTTGACATTTTTAAGTATATATGGGTAAAAAAATCAATTTTCATTTTTTTTTCTTTTTTTGAAGTGGACAACATCTGAGCATCGAATTTTGCGCGTCACAAATATTCACTCAGAACGTTTTGTCATTTAAGGGCGAATTCATTCATTCAAAATTCATCTCAGTCAAAAAATGGAATTATCCCGTGAACATTTTTGTGTGATGATTTTTTACCATTTTCGGCGTGGGATTTCGAGACAAGAGTGTTTAATTCAACTTGTTTCGACTTTTGGCGATGAAGCTCCATCAAAAACCACTGTTAATCGCTGGTACCAAGAGTTCTGTCTCGGAAGCCGTTTGCTCCAAGAAGAATTTCGAGAAGGACGTCCAACATCGGTCACTTTGCCAGAAACCATCGATGCTGTGCGTGAACTGATTAAGCAAGACCGACATGTGACATACCGTGAGATTGAGGCATCCTTGGGCATACGTATGACAAGCATCAATAAGAAATTGCATGTTCATTTTGCCGTAAAAAAGTTTTTTCCGTTGGATCCCACATAATTTGACGAATGCTCAAAAAGGCTCGTACGGATTGGTGCAAAGAGATGTTGAAAAAGTATAACTGCGGTAGCTCAAAGGCAGTGTATAACATTGTCACAGGTGACGAACCATGGATCTCTGCATATGAACCCGAAACAAAACAGCAATCAAACGTAGGGGTCTTTCAAGGCGAGCCAAATCCAACAAAAGTTGTTCGTGGAAGAAGTACATCAAAGCAAATGATTGCGTTTTGTTTGCCACAGTGCCTTTAGTGAAACGTAGGACGGTCAATTTTGAGTGGTATACAACCATCTTTTTGCCAACAGTGTTCGAAGAAATCAGGAAAGATAATAAGAGAAGACGAATCATTTTGCATCATGGCAATGCGAGCTCTCACACATCAGCTGAAACGATGAGCTATTTGACCACTCAAGATGTCGAACTGATGGGCCATCCACTCTACAGCCCTGATTTGGCACCCAATGAGTTCTTCTTATTCCCTAGCATCAAGAAAAAAATCCGTGGTCAACGTTTTTCATCGCCCGAAGCAGCTGTTGAAGCGTTCAAAAATCATGTTTTGGAGGTGTCTCAATCAGGGTGGAAAACGTGCTTCGAAAATTGGTTAGTGCGCATGCAAAAGTGTATTGATATTAAAGGAGAATATTTTAAAAAACAATTAAACCATTTCCAATGATAAATTATTGTGTTTTTATTGCCGGATAAATAGGAACCCTAGTATATCTTTTTTTTTAAAGTTTACTTAAAAGTTTACTTAGGCTAGTGTCGGTCTGATGAATCACCGGGGTCTATAAAACGGCTGTCATAGTTGCTATAAATATGATTTTCCCATTTCATTAGGATAATGGAATATAAGCTTGAACCTTATTTATTGTTGTTTTTAATATTGAAATTTGTGTTATGAAATACTTATAGTTCATATTTTATTATTAAAAGAAATTAGTGAATTTTTGACTAACTTTGTTTTGTCTTAGAAAAAAACGTTCATTGAATAAACATTTATATAATATTAAATGAAATCTTTCTTTATTTTACAATTTTGAATTGTTTTTTGAAATTTTTATTTTAAAATTTTTTCTCCGAATGTCACCTCTAATCGTAAAGCACACCTTTGAATGTGGGTTTAAAGTTACTTCTTGCAAGTATCTTTCGCAGTACCATTACCTCATCAAGCACGACAGTTTTTAGGATCTAAATAGATATTGGGTACCTAGACTTTCATCCCGATAGCGTAACTAAAAAGTTACTCAATGGAAAGAAAATATTTGCCGGATTATAAAGTATATCCAAATGTGACTGTTTTGGAGTATCGGTGTACTCTCATGTGTGTGCGTGTGTGTGGTCCAGTGTGACTTTGTGCGTTCCTGACGCTTGCCTCTGTCCTTTCTCTCTCTCTCATGCATTCACTCAACGGGTGTTTGTATCTGTGCGTGCGTGTGTGTGGGTAAGTTGTGAACACATAATTAGATTTTTGTTTGGTGGTTGACAGGGGTTTCGACCACATTTCGAAACATGTGACAACTGACAATAATGTTAATAAGAGAGAGTAACACACACACACACTGCCAACCACACACACTCAGTCACTCACGCACTCATGTACCCAATAACAAGACCAACGACGACGACGACAACGAACAGCAGCGGCAAGAGCCTTAATGTTATATGGGAAGACAAGAAGAGGGACAACGTTGTAAACGTTGATTGGAACTGGTTAAAAAATTATACCCAGTGTTAGGCTAAGGCAGCACTCGAACGAGCAAAATGGTAGTTTGTATAGGTGGACGAATTATTCGATTTTTTGGGCACTATCCGGGGAGGGATGAGATGGCGGCTGGCTCAAGGGATCTACATGAACTAAACATGGATCAGTGCCAGTGTTTGGATGTGTGTGTGTATGCATGTGTTAATAGAATTTGTATAATCTAAAGTGAAGGAAAACAAATTTGGGTGTCCTTTAGAAAAAGTCAACTTTATTTATTCATACAACCTAGAAATATCTGATAGAACCACAAGTATCGATTGGTTCTACCAATCTGCTAAGGAGTTATTTCAAGATTGGCTAAAGAACATATTATTGGAGTTTAAAACGATAAGATTCGGCTTTATTTGTGAACCTGTTTTCATATCTGATTACAGCCAGCATTCTTATTAATTTTAAAATGTATGTTCGTGAAGGAATTTTTTAGACTCCTAATAGCCAATGTGTTATAGTTTCAATATCTGGAAAAATTAATCTAGTAATCTATGAAATTGGGTGGCATATCTACTAAATGTTAGCCGAAACCATTCCGTCTAAAAATTGGGTGGCTATCCACTAACTGCTAGCTAAAACCATTATGTTATATTTGAGAATTGTTGGGTTCTTGCAAAATTTAAGCAATATCAAATATATGAAGTAGTTTCCAGAGGGATGAACCATCTGAAGGAACCTTTCTATTGAAGCTTTCTTAAAATTTGGACTGAATAAATGTTTCCGCTGACAGTTTTGAAAAAGTATCATAAAAGAGAGACTTTTCAAAAATAAAATAGCATCATTTCTTGAGAACAAGTAAAATTTTATATTAAGGTCAATTTGACAAAGAATATTCATACAGCAGTGAAGTGTTTTGCGAAGGCAAGTGTTGCTGGGACGTTTCCTGAACATACACTCACGAAGTAGATTTCCACCATTTTGCTAACAAATGAGTTATGCACTTATTGCATTATTGACATCAAATTTTTTCGACTTCTGAGCAAATGTACACTACTGATTTCGAACCAAGGGTTTTCTTTAAAAACCGCAACTTTGGCGCGTTCGACAACTATGTCGTTAATTTTATGAAGCGTGCCGAATTTCATGAAGGTCGGACCTTAATGTGGCTTGTTAGGTGCCAAGATTACAATTAAGGAGAGGCGTTTGTGTGGGGTCTTTGTTGTAACATTGACTGATGGTGACCAAACATTACAGAGTTTATCTTTGACCAAAAATTTGAAATCGCAGACTGAGAGTAAAATGTAGAAAACACATCACCGACGTGTGTCCTGAGGCCTATTCCGTACCTTTGGTTCACCGCATTTATGCCAACAAGCCCAAACGTACTAACGTCCACTTTTGCCGACGATACATCTATAGTGAACTCACACAAAAATTACGATATAACGGGTGATCAGAGGTATTTCTTTTTTAAAAAATAAAAAAATACGAAAATTCAAAACACGTGTGGATTCTTTATTGTTCATTGGAAATGTCACTTTATGACATTTATTTTTTGAATATAATTTCCATCAAATGTTGGCCGCAACTACCCCCTTGGGTGTCCATTCTGAGGGTCCGATTTTGGATGGCTCGTTCGAGCATTTCGACCGGTACGCCGTTAATGACACGCGTAATGTTGGCTTCTAAAATCTGAATCATATAGCATGAAATAGCAAACAATACTTAAAAGAAAAAATTAAGATTAACTTTTAATCTATGAAACAACCCCTATTGAAAAAACATTCTACTAGATAGATCACCCGTTACAAATTTTAAAAAAAAAACATTGACCGATGATTCCACCAGCCCATAAACCACACCAAAACGTGGTTTTCACGGTGTCAGTGTTTTCGTGATGAAAAGGCAAACAATACTGAAGAAAAGAGAAATAAAGTTTAACACAACTCGCGCGTAATCTGTGAAAAAATACCTCTAGAGTGATCACCCGTTGGCATCCACAAATCTAGGTGTTCCTCTAAGACGAGTAGAATTATGGCTATCTGACTGGAGTATAAAGGTCAACGAGACTTAACCTTTAATGATTTAACTTTCAAACTGAATTTCAGCCCATGTCCGTCATTGAAATTAAATAATATCCCTTTTTCTCAATTCGATTACGTTACATACCTGTTATCCACCAGAATCGACGACTAACAGAGAAGTCATATACAAGCCAAGAAGACTCAGCTGAAGCTTAAGGTGTGCCAACTTCATTGGCTCATTAACGCAAACTCAAAACTGAGTCTCGAATACTATCTGAATATACGGTGCCCAGCTATGGGTAAAAGCAAGTTCAAGCAACCTTGCCAAGATAGAGACAGTCCCATCGAAAATATTGCGGTTGATCACCGGCGCCCTTTGGTACATGAAGAACAAAAACATCCACCGATATCTGAAAATACCCCTCGTCAAAGATAAAATTCGAAAAATCATGGGGATGCACACACAGACAATATATTAGTTAAGCAGTTACTATGAACTCCAAGTTCGTCAAGACTTTGATGAAATTAATTCTAAATATTTCCATCTATACCTGCAAGTCTCTCGTCACAGCGTATCGCGAACCCACGCGTGCAAAATACTGTGTAGAATCCTCTATTCTACGTCATGAGGTTTAAACCTAACGTGGTTTAAATGCTCTCTCACAAGTCACCTTTAAAGCAGTAAAAACGCAAAACTGAAATGTCATGCTGTAACCTCTAATTCACAAGGTTTAAACGAAATCTGCTTTAAAATTCTCAGCAATGTGAAAACTCAAAGGCCGACAGTAGTAAGCACAATACCGCGCAAACGATCGATTCTACCAATTTAAAGTTACCCGTTATATAAAACTACTTTAGAATTCTTGACTCTAGAAGTCTAAAGTTTTTCAATCTGCAATCAAAAATATCAATCTAATAAAGTTAACATACCGCTTTGAACAAGTTAATGCAAGTGAAAAAAAGAAGCATAGAACCGCTTAACATGGAAATCCATGCCAGGATTCACTATTTAATATTTCTTTAAGATTCGAATACTTATTGTTAGACTCCTAACTCATTTGTAATCAGTAATTGACGTTTTTGAGACCCCTTCGGTCCATGAGTCCGACCCTTATCTCTGACAAAACTTCTTATACTAATATAAAATTATATTTATATTGTTCCTACAACAATATTTTCATTTTAAATATGCCAAAAACATTATTGCCACATTTCAACAATATTAATAATGCCGTAAACATACTATTGTCAAATTGAAATTCAAAAAGCCATTTTATGATTGCGACGAACACGCTTTTATTGCCGAGATCATATTATTGTTGCCGTGGTTACTATATAACCATATATTTTCTCTGCGAGCATAGAGGGGAATCTACTTACCAAAGAAGAACTCATCGTTTGCCCAACACTTTCTTCAGAAAAAATATTTGATATTTTAGAGTACTACATATGTAAAGAGTGATCCATCTAGAGGTATTTTTTCAGAACAAAAAAAAAATATGAAAATTCAAATCAAGTGTGGAATCTTTATTTGAAAGGACATTTTATGGCATCTATTTTTTGAAAATAATTTTCTTCAAATGTTGGCAACTGTATTATGGAAATGAGCATTCGGTGAGATCCTCTGGTTTCGACCACAATTTTGTTCAGTGATTAGGCCCATTTCTGGCAAGTCAATAAACAAAAATGTCGCATTTCGGCTGAAGAGCAACAAGAAGGGGTTCAAGAGGTGTTATTATACCCAAAGAAAACCACGGTTTGGTACAGTTTATAGCTGGTGAAAAAATCGGTGCATATTTTTTCAAAAATGATGATGGCCGTAACGTAACCGTGAATGGTGCTCTCTATCTCTATCATGATATCGATCTTTATGCTATCTGAAATTGAAGCCTGTAATCTCGCCGACACTTGGTTTCAACCACTTGCCCTAGAGCTGCTCAAACAATGGATCTGTTGAGAGGCCATTTCGAAAAGCAGCTAATTTCACGTTTTGGACAGGTGAGTTGGCCGCCTAGATCGAGTGATATCACACCTTTAGACATATTTCTTTGGGGTTACGTAATGTCAAGCTACGATTCAGGTTTTAGAAGCCAACATTACGCGTGTCATTAAAGCCATACCGGTCGAAATGCTCGAAGGAGTCGTCCAAAATTGCACCCTCAGAATGGAAACCCTGAGGCGTGGTTGCGGCCAACATTTGAAGGAGATTATATTCAAAAAGTAAATGCCATAAAATGTCCTTTCAAATACCAATAAAGATTCTAAACTTGATTTGATTTTTTATATTTTTTTTGTTCTGAAAAAATAGCTCTGGATGGATCAGCCTGTAGTTTTGAAATTTTTCATTATTAAATAACCGCGATACACAACACACAAAGAGAAAATTAATTTGAACTACAATGATTCGTTTGCAAAAAAAAGAATTTTGGTTGCAATCACCGAATGTTTATAATCATAATAGATATTCGGTCTGAAATACCACAAGGTGATAAATATGACCATCATACTGTACTCACAACTTGTAAATCGTTCATACCAATAAAACGCTAAAATGGTATTTAGTTGCATAAACTGGTGTTTGTGGCAACCAATAATTTGGCAAACATTTTGTATTAGTAACCAACTATTAGTGATGATAACTTAAACTTATCATGGCCAAAAATGCTTGTTTGATAGATTTTTTTTTTAAAAATAATTCGAGTATGACTGTCTTTAAGCCAACTGATAAACAAATTTTGTTTTCAGTTAAAGTCATGCAGCATCTTTTCGATTATTTTCTCGTCATGACCCTCCCTATAAGCAATTGAAGTACTTCAATTGTGTAAGCAAACAGTTTTTAGCCTATGACTAAAATTTTAATTTTGTTCGTAGAAAAAGTATGTTGGTTTTTAGATCTAAAAATTCTCCTATGCAGGTTTGGATAGTTGGTGTGTTGCACCGATACTACAGGTCCAATAACTGAAACTTATAGAGCACCAACTAACATTCGGTTGTGCCGACGGAATACTCGAGGTGCATGTAACCTCAATCATTCGGCCTTTCAATCTACGCTCGGATGGTGCCGTGTGTGTTCGGAAGGTGAAAGAAGGGGCGTGTCTATGGGTCCACATTTTCGTTAGCTAGTCTTATATATGGTCTATACACTCTATTTGCAAATTACTAATTTTGATCAGAATCGTATGAATTGTATTAAAAATATCATGCGAATACCAAAAGTGGGCGTAAAAGTGTATTAGTGCTGGAGGTGCCAGAATGGGCTTTGTCATCCACTCTTTTTGTACACCTGTATAAAGCCGGTATAACAATAGATAAGAATGTATTATAGAGCACCAACTAACATTCGATTGTTCTGACGGAATACCCGAGGTGCATGTAACCTCAATCATTCGGTTGGGAAAAAAGAATCTGTTGTCATAATAGGATTTAGCATACAATCTAGCCCTAAACCAAAAGCTACCCTTATGAAGAGTGTACCAAATGTGGATTCTTTTTCGGTTACTAGATTCATTTTATGCTTTCAAAGTTCAACTTCTCTTTGTCCATATACTGGTTCATTCACTGAACTCCAGCCAACATGCAAAAATTTAGCAGCCAAACGGAAGTAAGCTGCGGCCAAACTGGGCCAAAAAATGGCTCAATTAATTAACTAATGTTTAAGGAAACATCACAAGCACACAGCATTTTCATTAAACAAAAGCCGGACATAAAAAACGCCCAACCAATGCGAAAGTTGGCATAAATTAATGATCTCATCCTAGCCATGTAAGACGCATTTTCCATCCAACTCTAAGCCAAAAACTCATGCAGACACAACCCTTAAACATTTAATTACCGACTGAGCGTATACAAGAGTGGCTTGTTTTTGCCAGTCCGGCTGACATAATTGTGAAACAATTAAAAATGCCAAAGTGTGATACATAAAACAAAGTAAACCGTGATCCATATGCGTTTTTGCTTTTCAGCCCGAGACAATAGGCCTCTTAACATATTTTTCATGGATACGAGTAACACAACCAGCGCCAGCGCCACATCTCTAATGGGGGTAACGTCATGATAGGAAGCAACTTCATCATCACCGATAGCACTCGTGTATCTTGGAAAAAAAACTTCCGCTTTTTTTACGTTTCTTTCGGAATCCAGTTTGAATTTTTGCTGCAATTGTTGGTGGTGTTTAACAACAGCAGCATCATCCTATCCTCTATGTCACGATGCTGTTGTTGCCATCTGACGTTTGTGTGCAAGAATGTGTGTATGTGTGTGTGAAAGTCTATAAAAGATCGGCCGGTATTAGTATGTATATCCGCATTTTCCGTAATAGTTAATTTCCGCTTTTTATCTTTTATTATTTAGACATCATTAAAGCCAACACAACGACATGAATTTTTTTATTTCTTCGTATATTTTTTTTGTTAACATCTTCAAAGACAGAACGATAAGCTAGTCGGTCGCATCTTCAAATCGTTCACTACCTATTTTTTACGATGCTATTATAAATATTTATACATTTGTGCGAATTTCTTCCTCATAATTTAAATTCATCACTTTGAGTATTCATCGAGACTTTCAAATACAAAATTGTTGGGTATAACTTTAAATCTTAAATTATTACAAGACAGTGGCAATTGTAGGGTGTTGCAAGTTGTTCGAGGTGTTTGTAACATAATGCCTTGGCACCGCAATACGATATCTTAAAGATTTGGCTAGTGTTAGTAGTAAATTATTGTTGATCTAGTTGTATTTATATATATTTTTCTGGATTGTCTGGCTTGAGGTTATGATTTTTTTTATTCAATATTTCCATCCTCCGAGAATTAAACTAAAATTCAAAACCGTGTATTTTTGTGGGCAATTGTGTGAAGAAAACTTGAAAAGTAAGGTTTACAACAGTAGTTCTCATTCGATTGGGGAGAGCCTGGCCTTATAGAGTTCGGTTTTACTTTCAACAATTGCAGAAAGGCTTTCTGAAGAGGGTTGTCACGGACCCGAAATCATTATAAAAGTAGTGTGCAGTCACAAAAATCAATGTCACTTTGCCATTTTGTTAAAAACTTGTCTTCTATTTAAATATAGAAGCAAGAGGGGTTGAGCCGGTTCAATCCCTGTTCAATGTGTAAAAGCAACAGACCGAAATAAAACAAACGAGCTAAACATACAAAACAATATTTAAACACAACAATACACAAAGTTTAATAATAATAACTACCTAGACACAGAGAAAAAATCTATTGGATATCGGTCCGAACTACAAATATTCGGTTGGATAAACATACTTTCAGTTGCAATCACCAACATTCCATGTTATTGATGGTTACATGGTTCGACTTACCATTCGACGGTAACTAAAATAATATTACGATGCGTATGTATAGCCAACAAGTCTGTAGGTTCAAGCGAATTAAGTTAAAATATTGTTTGCCACAACTGGTGGTTACCAATTATGAAGTTCCTGGCACATGTTCTGTTTTACTAGCAACTTTTGTTTTTTAAAAGCAATCTTTTATAAGCCATCTGTCAAAATTTCCGAAATATTTAATGATTATTTTCTTTGTTACAGGTGATTGAAGTAAACAAGTTTTATAATTTTTGAAAAATGGAAAATAAAGAGTTTCGTGCGGTAATTAACAACTTTTATATGAAAGGTTATACGCCACAATTAATCATAGATGAATTGGATTCTGTTCATGGTGATAATGCACCATCATACTCCACCGTGAAATCCTGGGTTCAACAATTTCAAATGGGTCGTTCAAGTACGGAAGATGAACAACGCTCTGGAAGACCGAAAACTCTACTATTGAAAACATTAGAAAAATATTTAATGAAGTGACTAAAGATAGACGAACAGAGCTCAGAGAACTTGCTGATATTGTTAAAATACACAAGTTTGGAGTATTTTACATGATGAACTCCACATGAAAAAGCTATTCGCAAGATGGGTGCCGCGTTTGTTGACTTTGCCCCAAAGAATCGTCCGTTGGACCAATTTCGAGGAGCTTTTAGCGATTTAACAGCGTAATCCAAGAGAGTTTTTGTGCCGATTTATAACTGTTGATGAATCATGGATCCATCACTACATCCCAGAATGCAAAGAACAGTCAAAACAATGGATAGAAGCTGGTAAAAGTGGTCCCAAGAAGGCGAAAACTGTTTAGTCAGCAGGAAAAGTAACGGCCACAGTATTTTGGCATCCAAGGGGTATAATATTTTTTGATTATCTTGAGAAAGGAAAAACTATAAATAGTGAATATTATTGTGCATTATTGGATCGGTTAAGTGAAGAAATCAAGATAAAACGACCGCATTTAGAAAAAATAAAGTTCTTTTCATCAAGATAATGCTCCTTCACACACTGCATTTTTAACTCAACAAAAACTGGCCGAATTACAATTTGAAATTGCGCCGCATCCACCATATAGTCCAGATTTAGCTCCTTCTGATTATTTCTTGTTTCCAAATTTAAAAAAAATTTCTCGGTGGCAAAAACTTTCGTCCAATAGCGAGGTTATTGCTGAAACTGAGGCATATTTTGAAGGTCTTGAAAAATCTTATTTTTCGGATGGAATTAAAAAACTTGAAAAACGTTTGAGGAAGTGTATTGAGTCGGAAGGAGATTATGTTGAAAAATAAATAATAATAATTCCAAAAAAACGGTTCTTTTATGTTAGGCCAGTTACTTTGCGGTCGCCCTCGTAAATCCCTTTTTTTGCTGTTGTAACATATTCCACTATGCAACAAGATTTTAAACTTTCTCGTGTGGTGAATGATGTCTTCTAAAAATGAAAGACTTAGGCGATTATAGCGATTCCAAAAGGATTTTGCAGCGCTATACCGGTCGTTTTTGGGTTAAAATGTTCTTCTAAATTACTGCTACCATCATCTTATTATATAGGTTTTAGAGGTATTCTTTCAGAACAAAAAAAAATATAAAAATTCAAATCAAGTGTGGAATCTTTATTGGTAATTTGAAAGGATATTTTATGGCATTTATTTTTTGAATATAATTTCCTTCAAATGTTGGCCGCAACTACGCCCCAGGGTTTCCCTTCTGAGGATCCAATTTTGGATGACTCGTTCATATTACTCGATCTAGACGGACAAAACGTGAAATTAGCTGCTTTTCGAAATGACCTCTGAACAGATCCATTGTTTGAGCAGCTGTATGACAAGTGGCACCGTCCTGTTGGAACGAAGTGTCGCCAAGATTACAGGCTTCAATTTCAGCTAGCATAAAGATCGATATCATGGCGCGAAAGCAAGCACCATTCAAGGTTACGTTCGGGCCATCATCATTTTTGAAAAAATATACACCGATGATTCCACCAGCTTATAAACCGCACTAAACCGTGGTTTTCTCTGGGATTAATGGCACCTCTTGTTGCTCTTCAGCCCAAATGACGCAATTTTGTTTATTGACTTTAACGTTGAGCCAGAAATAGGCCTCATTACTGAACAAAATTTTGGTCGAAAACAGCGGATCTTCCCGTTTCTCACCGAACGCACATTTCCATAATACAGTTGCCAACATTTGAAGGTAATTCTTTTTAAAAAATAAATGCCATAAAATGTCCTTTCAAATTACCAATAAAGATTCCACACTTGATTTGAATTTTTAATTTTTTTTTTTCGTTTTAAAAAGGCCTCTAGATGTATCACCCTATATAAGTACATAGCAGGACACAAAATGCAAGAAAAACACATGTGTTAGGATTAATAATTATGTGCCTTTCAATCTACGCTCGAATAGTTCCGTGTGTGTTCGGAAGGTGAAAGAAGGGGCGTGTCTATGGGTTCACATTTTTGTTAGCTAGTCTTACATATGGTCTATACACTCTATTTGCAAATTACTAATTTTGATCAGATTCGTATGAATTGTTTTAAAAATATTATGCGAATAACAAAAGTGGGCGTAAAAGTGCATTAGTGCTGGTGGTGCCAGAATGGGCTTTGTCATCCACTCTTTTTGTACACCTGTATAAAGCCGGCATAACAAAATGTAAGCGGAATTTACGCACTAGCTGACAAGTTGTGCGGCTTATAATCTGCACTGAAACAGTAACGGTATAGCTATGTTCCTAAGTGTTGGACGCGGGTTAGATCGTATGAATAGCGTTAACGATTTTTTACGAATCGGAGGAATGTTGCATTTTCATGCGAGATACCTGGATGGGGCGTTTTAAACCCTTGTACTTTAAATAGCCGTTTCAAAACTATTAAAGTATTCACAATTTAAACGAACTTCACTGGATGATAAGTTCTAATCTGGGTGGGTTCTAAACTGCACTGAACCAGTGCCGTTTGTGTGGAGGTGCGTTATGAGCGAAGTTAAACTTTTCCAGCAAATCTCGACCATATTCGTCTATATTTCGATAAAAACACTCTAACAAAAAATTACCTCTTCGGTCTAAGGTTTTACTGCTATTTCAGAAAATATTTAATCATTATTAAGTAATGTATATAATCTTAAGTGCGAGCTATTACTTTTTCTGATGAAATTCGACCCAATTGGTCTTTGTTTCATATAGTCCTAATAAAATATTTGACTCCTGTTCTTGAAGTCACATATTAAATCTGGCACTGGCCAAACTCCTGTCAGAGACTTGGAGTTTTTCCAACACGCGCCTTCTGATACCTCCCAGACAAATGTACCATTTCGCTTTCTTTTTGTATTGTTGGAATGTCTTTAATGCTGTTCGTAAGATCAAATCAGCACAGAACAGAGTTATAAGGTTAACGCGGTGACAAATAATTGGATTCCTAGCCCCTTCTTGTAAAGAGAGGTACCGCCATTGCAAATGCACAATTACGCTTACTTTTGGAATTCGTATAATAATCTTAAAAATAATCCTACGGTTCTGCGAAAATTAAGCAATTAGGAAATAGAATATTAATTAGATTAGCTGACAAAAATTTCAAGCCTTTGCCACAACTCCTCTGGCACTTTCTACACAAGAACGAGGGCTGCTATATATATATATATCTGGCCTAATAATGAAAATGTGAATATTTATCATCACAAATGGTTTTATTGTTTTTCACAGTATTCTCCAGCATGATTTATATGCTTTTACATGCTCTCAAACCAATTGTCGAAGCACTTTTTCCACTCCGATTGAGACACCTCCAAAACATGGTTTTTGAACGCTTCAGCAGCATCTTCTGGCGACGAAAATCTTTGACCACGCATTTTTTCTTCGTGTGCGGGAATTGAAAGAAGTCATTCGGTGCCAAGTCAGGGTTGTATGGCGGATGACCCATCAATTTGACATCTTGAGTGGTAAAATAGCTCATCGTTTCAGCTGATGTGTGAGAGCTCTTATTGTCGTGATGCAAAAGTATCCGTCTTCTTCTTCTCTTATTATCTTTCCTCATTTCTTCGAACACTGTTGGCAAACAGATGGTTGTATGCCGCTCAGAATTGACCGTCATACGTTCCAAAAAAGGCACTGTGGCAACATGGCCGGTTATACCGAAAAAAACGCAATCATTGCTTTAATGTCCTTGTCCCACAAACAACTTTTGTTGGATTTGGCTCGATTTGAAAGACCCATAAGGTCGATTGCTTTTTTGTTTCGGGTTTATATGCATAGATCTATGATTCGTCACCTGTGACAATTTTATACACTGCCTTTGAGCTACCGCAGTTGTACTTTTTCAGCATCTCTTTGCACCATACGGGCCTTTTTTTGAGCATTCGTCAAATTATGTGGAATCCAACGAGAACAAATTTTTTTTCACGGCCATATTAACATGCAATATCTTATTGATGCTTGTCATACTTATGCCCAAGGATGCCTCAATCTTAGGGTATGTCTCTTGTCGGTCTTGCTTAATCAGTTCACGCACAGCATCGATGGTTTCTGGCAAAGTGTCCGAAGTTAAAATCCTTTACGAAATTCATCCTGGAGCGAAAGGCGTCCGAGATCAAGACTCTTGGTACCAGCGATTAACAGTGGTTATTGATGGTACTTCATCGCCAAAAGTCGAAACAAGTTGATTTAAACACTCTTGTCTCTATAACCCACGCCCACGAAAAACGTAAAAAATCGTGGTACGAAAATGTTCACGGGATAATTCCATTTTTTGACTGAGATGAATTTTTCAACACTCTGTAAACAAAACAGTTCGCCCTTAAATGACAAAACGTTCTGAGTGAAGTTATGCTAAAAAATGTCAAAGTTTCCAATGAAAGTTCCAGTTTGCATATGGGTATTGTCTAGTATTGTCAGGACCCGAAATATAAATAGCAATCCTCGTATGTACTGTAAATCCCTAACGCGCCGACTACAACCGCCACCATTTTTAGTTTTTCTTTATTAAAGATTTGTGAAATATCTTTTTTTTCTAGCACATCGCACCACATTTTCAATAGGCATAACCATAATAATCATGACATATGCTACGTTGGCACTGTGAAAGAAGAAAAGCAAAGCTTTTAATCTTCTCTTGATTTATTGGCTAAAAAACAACAACATTTTGATTGGGATGAGTTTAAGGATGAGACAGACAGACATGGTGGATGTCATGACACGAACGTCTGCTGCATGCCGCATGCGGCTGCCACTAGTGGTAAATGCAATTTGCAATTTTGTATGCAGCATTTGTCTCATGTGCCACAGCAATTACGAGCCAATATTGGCTGGCATATTGCAACTCTTTGTTTTCGTCTCATACGTTTACATTTCGCCTCATCTTGTTAGTAATATTTTTTTTTTACTTTTTGTTTGCATGAACTTTCACGCTTAAATGTGGTTTAAACGTAAGAGTATATATGCATCTCGAGGAGCATGAGTGAGTGTCAGAGCGAGTGTGTGTCTGAATGCCTGAAAATTTGTTAATAATTTTTGCATATAAATTATGGTTTACGTGTTTATTAACGAATATTCGTAGACACGAATTTGAAACAATTGTGTTGGAGGTAGACCGCGGCGTCCAAGAAGGAAATGATGATGTTTTAAATATTTTATAAGACCTCCGTACTTCCGTTAATGTAAGGCTCCCACCAAGGGAGCTTGGGAATATTCGATTGTGGTAGTCTCATGACAGCAAGGGAGAGATATTTATTGTTAATTTAATAAGACGAATAAAAGGCTTACATCTTACAAACGTTATTTGTGGTCTTCAAAGAATTCTGCCTCTTGTGTGGAAACGTTTTTTATACCCTGCACCATTCGGTGGAACAGGATATTGTTAGTTAGTTTAATGGCAAATGTTTGTACTATTTAAATATTTGAGCTAGACCCACCTTTAAGTGTACCGATCGACGATGTCTGTTTGTCCATTCGTCCACCTAAAGCTTGTAATAAAACTACAGGTCACAATTGTGGTCCGATAAGGGTGATCCATCCAGGGGTATTTTTTCAGAACAAAACAAAAATATAAAAATTCAAATCTTCTTCTTCTGTAAAATAACATGTAAAGGGAGATCCATCTAGAGGTATTTTTTCAGAATAAAAAAAAAATATAAAAAATTCAAATCAAGTGTGGAATCTTTATTGGTAATTTGAAAGGACATTTTATGGCATTTATTTTTTAAATATAATTTCCTTCAAATGTTGGCCGCAACTACGCCTCAGGGTTTCCACTCTGAGGGTCCGATTTTAGATGACTCGTTCGAGCATTTAGACCGGTATGGCTTTAATGACACGCGTAATGTTGGCTTCCAAAATCTGGATCGAAGCTGGTTTGTCAGCATAGACTTTGGACTTTATGTAACCCCAAAGAAAATGTCTAAACTCACCAACTCACCTGTCCATAACGTGAAATTAGCTGCTTTTCGAAATGACCTCTCAATAGATTCATTGTTTGAACATCTGTATGGCAAGTGGCACCATCCTGTTGAAACCAAGTGTCGTCAAGATTGCGGGCTTCAATTTCAGGTAGCATTAAGATCGATATCATGGCGCGATAGCGACCACCATTCACGGCCATCTTCATTTTAAAAAAAATATGCACCGATGATTTCACCAGCTTATAAACGGCACCAAACCGTGTTTTTTTTTTGGGTATAATGGCACCTCTTGAACCTCGTGTTGTTGCTCTTCAGCCCAAATTTTGTTAATTGACTTTGCCGTTGAGCTAAAAATGGGCCTCATTACTGAACAAAATTTTGGTCGCAAACTGCGGATCTTCCCGTTTCTCACCGAACTGTTATTTCCATAACACAGTTGCCAACATTTGAAGGTAATTTTTTTTAAAAAAAGAACTGCCATAAAAAGACCTTTAAAATTACCAATAAAGATTCCACACTTGATTTGAATATTTATATTTTTTTTGTTCTGAAAAAAATACCTCTAGATGGATCACCCGTTACATGTTATTTTACAGAAGTAGGTTTTTTGCACCAAGGTCGGATGCTTTTGAAATTGAATGGAAATCGGTTTAGATTTAGATGCAGAGCAACATCTGACATCCAATCTTCGTGAAATTTAGCACGAGTACATATTTTGGCCAAGAAAGAACTTTGTTAAAATTAAAGAAGGTCGGTTCAGATTTAGATATAGCTCCCAGACATATGCGTTCATCCGATTTTATGTCTGTAGCACTACAAGCCACGTATTGCATCTAATTTTGATGAAATTTGAAATGACGCTATTAAAATTGACGGAATTCTATCCAGATTTTTATTTAGCTTTCACAATTTGTTTATCCGATTTTTAGTCGTTGGCTTATAAAGTCACATTTACATCCAATTTTGATGAAGTTTGGCACAAGCAAGTTGCTTGTGCTAAAGACGTATTGAAAATTGGACAAAATGAGTTCAGATTAAGATATAGCCCCCACATAAAGGGTGGCGCAACCATAATGGAGGATATAAATTCTGAGCACTTTGTCCACTCCGATTGAGACACCTCCAAAACATGGTTTTCGAACGCTTCAACAGCATCTTCTGGCGACGAAAATCGTTGACCACGCATTTTTTTCTTGATGTGTGGGAATAAAAGTAAGTCACTGGGTGCCAAGTCAGGGCTGTAGGGCGGATGACCCATCAATTCGACGTTTTGGCCGGTCAAAAAGGCGCTGGTTTGAGCCGATGTGTGAGAGCTCGCATTGTCATGATGCACAATGATTCGTCTTCTCTTGTTCGTTTTTCGAATTTCTCCGAAGACTTCAGGCAAACAAATTGTGGTGTACCACTCAGAATTGACCGTCCCACATTGTCCAAGCGAAACAGTCGTCACATGACCACTTTTGCCGAAGAAACAGGCGACCATTTGCTTGGAAGTGCTTCTCCTACGAACAACTTTCGTTGGATTTGGCTCGCCTTCGAAGACCCACATGGTCGATGTCTGTTTTGCTTCGGGATCATACACATAGATCCATGATTCGTCACCTGTGCCAATCTTATAAATGCTTTTGAAGCACCGCGATCGTATTTTTTCAAAATTCTTTTGAGCAATTGTAAAATTGTGCGGGATCCAGCGAGAACAAACCTTTTTTACGGCCAGGTGTTCATGCAATCTCGAATGTATGCTGGTGGAATAAATGCCCAAGGATGTCTCTATCTCGCAGTACGTCACATGACGATGTTGCATATAGGATGGTGCCTTAGGGCCATACAAAGATTTAAGTTGATCGATGCACTCTTGTCGCGATAATTCACGTCGAAAGTTGTGAAAAATGATCGCACGAAAATGTTCACAATTCCATTTTTTGCCAAATTGATTTTTTAAGTCGCTGTAAACAACACAAATGATGGGCGTAGGTCAAAAAATGTCGAACTTTCCAATGGAAATGTCAGATGGCGCCAGGCAACACTAAGTGTTGCCTAGGCCCGAAATATATATAGCAACCCTCGTATAGGAAGGTGCTTCATCGCCATACAAAGATTTAAGTTCATCGATGCACTCTTGTCGTGATAAACCACGTCGAAAGTAATGAAAAATGATCGCCCGAAAATGTTCTCGAGTTTATTCAACTTTTTCGCCAAATTGTTTTTGTTTCAAGTCACTGTAAACAACACAAATGATGGTCGTACGTCAAAACGTACGTTTATGCCAAAAATTGTCAAACTTTCCAATGGAAATGTCAAATGGTGCTGCACTTTCACAATCTGAAAATTACAAAGCACCAACTAACATTTGGTAGTACTAATGAAATACTCGTGATGACCTCAATCAATTGGTTGGCAAAACAAATCGGTTGTAGCAACGAATCTCTTCTCTGGGTGTACTAAAGAATGCTCCCTCATGAATTCAAACATGCAGTTCTCTTAGATCTCTAAAAATTAAGATTCCGATTGAAGGATTTCGAAATGAGTTCTATAATAAAAATAAATGTGTGACGCGCAAAATAGAAAGGGACCTAAGGGTAAAAACCAGTTTTGTTCAGGAGATCAATTTTAATGATTTAAATACGTGCATCTTTGGTGTACCATCACTTTCATAAAACGCGCATATCTCTGGGAGGGAACACTTTTTGGGCATGGGATCGGCACCATTCGATGCTCAGATGTTGTCCATATCAAAAATAAAGTGAAAATTGATTTTTTTTTACCCTTAGGTCCCTTTCTCTATGCGCTGTCACATAGGCTTATAAATCATGCTGGAGACTACTATGAAAAATAATAAAATGATAAATATTCGCATTTTGATTATTAGGCCAGAAATATATATAGCAGCCCTCGTAAAACAGAGTTTTGTAACAAGGACTGATAAGGAATGACAAGGGCCAATTTAAGTAAGGTTTATTTTTGGGGCTTATCCAGTTGAAAAATAATAAAATGATAAATATTCGCATTTTGATTATTAGGCCAGAAATATATATAGCAGCCCTCGTAAAACAGAGTTTTGTAACAAGGACTGATAAGGAATGATAAGGGCCAATTTAAGTAAGGTTTATTTTTGGGGCTTATCCAGTTGAAAAATAATAAAATGATAAATATTCGCATTTTGATTATTAGGCCAGAAATATGTATAGCAGCCCTCGTAAAACAGAGTTTTGTAACAAGGACTGATAAGGGCCAATTTAAGTAAGGTTTATTCTTGGGGCTTATCCAGTTTTATTTTTAGTTAAACTACGCAGTAGAGCAGCGTGGAATTGCAAAATTAAAAAAAAAGCCTTATGAGCTGTGAAAATAAGTGGTTGCAGCGTTCAACCAATAGCGGGTCGGGATATTTTCGCACATCAATTATAGCTGCACATTGGTCATTCATTTAAACGAATACTCCCTCAGGAATCCAAATATAAATTTTTCTCAGAACTGCTAAAAATTAAGTAAATTGAAGTATTTCGAAATGAGTTCTATAATAAATAAATTAAAATATTTTCATTTACAGATTTACTAATTAACTAATTTTAAAATATATATCTCTTGTTTTCCATTCCATACCGAATCACAAACTATAAAATTCCTAGGCTGCACAAAAATTCCCCACCTCACCCGATTCACTTAATTAAAATCTCCTTAAAATTTACATACTTTTAGTAATATCTCACAACTTACGCAAAAGCCTAGCCTCCATTTAGGGGCAAACTCACCAGTTATGAAAAAGTTTGCCCAAAACGTATCGTATCATAGTAAGTGTGTTATAAGTTTGCGGACTCTTGTCTTGACTCAATCATTAATCCATTAAAGTGAAAAATGTAGATCAGCAATACCGAACACGGCTCAATGTAAATCCAAAACAAAACATGTGTTTACCGGAAAACTTCGTTTTTGTCCACACCGCGAGGCGATTAATTCGTTAATTGAAAGCATTTAGTGTTTTAATTAAGTTTATGCCATTTTATTGTGTTGGCCGCTTTGGCAAAGTGAGATTTAAAGAAGTTTGTCACAAACAGCAATTTGTGATTTTATAACACATTAACAACGTGATTAACTCGATTTGGCATTTTGGGGTGGAAAGCAAAGAAAACCAACTTTACTGCCTTAACTAAGATTTTAATTTTTTTCGATTTTGTTTTTTTTTCGTTTTTGGTAAAAGCCACAATTTCCCCATATAGAAATGAAATTCAGTCATATACTCGAAGAAAAATCTCGTACAATATATGCGAATGGAGTCTAGTGCTGAGGTACCGGCAAGATAATTGCATAAAGTTGCTGTTTGGCTGTGGCAATTTTAAATTTGTTTACCGGTCTGGAATAAAGTATGACAGTATTCTGACTTTTTGGCCAGGACAGAGGCATACACTAAATACTACTTCAAAGTAACACAAAATTCCTATTCGTGGTAGAGAATTTTACAACAAATATGTCGTTACTTCTAGTATCCCTTAACTGTTCAAACACTCAACAAAATTTTCTTTTTTCCGAGATACGTTTAGTCCCATAAAGGAAACATTTTTATCCCTTAGCCGATTTTCAATTTTTTTTTATCAATTTTCATGGAAATTTTCAGGATCCATGGGAAATTCATTTGACCTGTGCCTTCGAACACTCACAAGGACGGACAGACATGGCAAGATCACCTTAGAATATATTTTTTTTTAAATAACCAACACTCAGGGGATGCCCCCTATACATGCGGCGCATTGCGTTGGCGAGTGGAAAGTAATGGATCGGAGGGGGGAAAGAGGGAGTAATGATTATTGACGCTTGCCTCGAACTTCTGGATGTCGCAATTAGTGGAAAATGCATTTGCCGGAAGTCGATTCCACATACGGACTGTACGAGCGAAAAACGAATTTGATCTGTAGTGTAAAGTATGGTCAACTGGCCAATCGATAACAAACGGGTGTGAATTCCTAGAAAGTCGCGTATCCCTGCCGAACATCCTCACGTCAGGAATAAGGCGACGGATGTCTGATGAACACACACCATGAAAGTAACGATAGAACAGCGTCACGCAACCCACATTCCGACGATGCTCAAGGGAAACAATAGAGTTGGATACCCTACTGTCACCTATCAGCACCATCGCTCTCCTTTGAACACGGTCAAGTAGCTCCAAGGATGATTTTGGAGCACCTGCCCATATATGGGAGTTGTATTCCATCTTCGGCCTGATGTAAGTTGTATAGATATTGAAAAGATCAGAAGGAGTGAAATATTTCTTGCACCGCTATAAAAAGCCTATGCACTTGAGTGCTTATTTCGACACTTTGAATACATGTCTCGCCCAACGAGCGTCACATTGTATTTTCATGCCCAGAACATCGAGAGCTTCTGATTGTTCAATATCCATACCATCGATAGAAATTGACGATATTGTTGGGTCAGCGAATCGCTTGTGAGACAACAAGCAGCACTGTGTCTTACGTGCATTAAAATCTACTCTATTTACTCGACCCCATTCGGAAATGGCCAGTAGATCTCGGCCAAGTGTCTCATCCATAATTCGAAATTGACGATATTGTTGGGTCAGCGAATCGCTTGTGAGACAACAAGCAGCACTGTGTCTTACGTGCATTCAAATCTACTCTATTCACTCGACCCCATTCGGAAATGGCCAGTAGATCTCGGCCAAGTGTCTCATCCATAATTCGACTTTTGTCTTCAATATGTTGAAGACTCGGCCTACGGTCGAATGAATATGAATGACAGAGGTTACAAAGAGTATATTGGATTCACGGTCTGACCCAAAAGATCGTCAATGAAAATAAGAAATAAAGAGGGAGAAAGGACAGAGCCCTGTGGTACCCCTGCGGTCAGCCAATGTGTGTTGGATGAGAACCCATCTACAACAACTCTAATAGTGCGATCTCTAAGAAAGCTCGATATAAACCGAGCAAACGTATTACCGACGCTGACTTACTTTTTCTTTTCCACATGACAAACTACAACAAAGCTGATCTAATTCGCTTGTGGAGTAGTCCATGCTTTCGAAAATAATACGACAAATGTTCATAAAATACAAAAAACCCAAAGAATAAAAAAGTTTTAGTAGGTTAATCCGACTCACATATACCCTCCCCTATATATGAAATTTTAAATTTTTAGTCCTTCCGTCCTCCATTGCGTGAAGAATAGCGATTTAAAATAAATAGGCATATTAAATGAAACAAAATTTCATTCGAATTAAAGTTATGTGGGTTTCAATCTACTCTCGGATCACGGCGTGTGTGTGGAAGGTGCAACAAGGGGCATGGCTAAGGCTCCACATTTTCGTTATGTAGTCTTATTTATATTCTATTTGCTAATTACTACTCGTAATTTTTATCAGACTCGTATGAATACTAATAAAATTATTATGCAAATGCCAAAAGTGGGCGGGATGCCGCATTTGCATTGCAGATACCGGTATGGGGCGTGCCATCGTCCCTTTTCGTGCAACTCTTTCGTATTATGCAGTTTTAAAAATATAACGAATGTCACAATTTAAGCGAATTTAACGGATTGTGTGACAAGATATGTGGGTTCTAATCTAAACTGAAACAGTGCCAAAAAGCGCGTGGCTAGAAATTTGTGTGGGAGCTACCAAAAGGGGCGTGGCTAGAAATCCGATTATTTTAACTAAGTTAAAAATATAATTGTGGTCTCATGTATTGATTTTGGGCTAGATCGTTTAATTATTATCTAAGATATTTTATGAATAAAAAAGTAGGCGGAATGAATTGTGCATTTGTATGGAAGATTTCAAAATAGGGCGTGGAAATCCCCTATTTGATGTGCAAGTACAAAACCTGTATAAAAATATTGCGCTGTTTCTCTATTTAAGCGAATTTTCAACACTGGCTGACAAGTTATGTGGGTAAAAACTGCACCAAACAAAAGTCATTTGTGTAGGAGGTACCAAAAGGGGCGTGGCTATGATTATAATGGAGGTCACAAGTTAAGCGAATTTCACTCACTGAGTGACAAGTTATGTGGGTTCTAAACTGCACCGAACAAAAGTCATTTGTGTAGGAGGTACCAAAAGGGACGTGGTCACAAGTTAAGCGAATTTCACGCACTGAGTGACAAATTATGTGGGTTCATATCTGCACTGAAACAGTAAACATTTGTGTGGGAGCTACCAAAAGGGGCGTGGGTACGATTGTACCATTAAGATAACCCAGGAATAAAAAGGGGCGGAATGCTGCATTTGTATCAGAATGGAGCGTGTCAATCCCTTTTATGATATGCCGTTAAAAAAATATTAAGGTTTTTGCAATTACAGCGAATTTCGAGCACTGGGTTACAAATTACATGGGTTCTAATCTGCACTGAACAATTCATTTGTGTGGGAGGTTCTGGTGCCTGGGGCGTGGCTAGGAATCCAATAATTTGTCACTTAGTTAAGCTTATAACCTTGTTTACAATCATATATTTTGGGTTAGATCTTGTAAATAGGTTTACAGATATTTCAAGAATACCAAAATTAGGCGTAATGGTACATTTGAATGAAGGTTATACAAGGGGTGTGGCTAAACTGCTTACTTTCAATCCCATAGGCAATTTTGGAAAAAATATTAAGCAAAATTTAAAAAACAATGGCTGGCTCCTTTCGATAATTATTGTTTGAAACAGTCGCACAGAAGGCCATGGCTTAAATGACTTAAAAAGTCATGAAACATATTTGGTCAAAACGTACTCGTATGTAGGGTCTTAAATGCTTTTTCGATGTGTATTTAGGGTCTTAAATGCTTTTTCGATGTGTACCACTTGTTGTCCTCACCAAATGATTTAAACCCTCTTACCCAATAGATATATAGAGACAGATTTTGTCGAAATTTTCTCCAGAATAAATTTTGTTCTTACTTACTTTCTTAGGTCTCACAGCATTCCACTTAGGAACCAGGGAGAATTTCTCTTAAATCAGTGAGCTGTGTACGATTCAATTCTTATACTTACTGACAGGGACCTGCTGTTTAACGCCAAATCCGCATGGCTAATGCATTTTATAGAGAAGTTTTTACAAGGCTTAGAGACAAATCTCTGACTCTTAAAGTTGCCGGCATTTACGAGGTGGAATACCGCCTTTGAAAAGTTGTAAGATGCTCTTTCTTACCCGGTGTTGAAACTGTGTTAACTGGCATGAAAAGCTTGCTCACTTTCATGACACCACGGCGGTCCACAATAGAAAAATTACTTCTGCCAAATTTCATGAAGATTGGGCAAAAATTGAGACCTGTAGATAAGCTTTAGATTGACGGAGGAACGGACATTGAAACAGCGGATGAGTGTACGACGACCGGCAATTGTACTTAATGTTGGGTCTTGATCAAATATATTTGGTAGTAACAAACATTTGCCATGCAATTAGCTTATACGTGTTGCACAGAGCGCTGCAGGATATAAAGAGAAAAGAAGCAAAACAATTAAACCTTAATTACCTAAACGAAGACCAGAAGTCCTAACGTTCCAAAATTATGACTATTTGAATTTTTTCCTAGTACCCTTCCACCATGTCATTTCTCCACTTTCATTTTCGGACATGGTCGTAGATGGACATATTTTCATGAAATGAGCCAAGGAATGCGCTGGTGAATGAATTACCCTGTATACAGAGCCACTGCCATATGAGGGCGACCGCAAAAGTAACTGGCCTAACATAAAAAGAACCGTTTTTTTGGAATTATTATTATTTATTTTTCAACATAATCTCCTTCCAACTCAATACACTTTATCAAACGTTTTTCAAGTTTTTTAATTCCATCCGAAAAATAAGATTTTTCAAGACCTTCAAAATATGCCTCAGTTTCAGCAATAACCTCGCTATTGGACGAAAATTTTTTGCCACCGAGAATTTTTTTTAAGTTTGGAAACAAGAAATAATCAGAAGGAGCTAAATCTGGACTAAAGGGTGGATGCGGAGCAATTTCAAATCGTAATTCGGCCAGTTTTTGTTGAGTTAAAAATGCAGTGTGTGAAGGAGCATTATCTTGATAAAAAAGAACTTTTTTTTCTAAATGCGGTCGTTTTATCTTGATTTCTTCACTCAACCGATCCAATAATGCACAATAATATTCACTATTTATAGTTTTTCCTTTCTCAAGATAATCAATAAATATTATATCCCTTGCATCCCAAAATACTGTGGCCATTACTTTTCCTGCTGACTTAACAGTTTTCGCCTTCTTGGGACCACTTTTACCAGCTTCTATCCATTGTTTTGGCTGTTCTTTGCATTCTGGGATGTAGTGATGGATCCATGTTTCATCAACAGTTATGAATCGGCGCAAGAACTCTATTGGATTACGCTGATAAATCGCTAAAAGCTCCTCGGAATTGGTCCAACGGACGATTTTTTGGGACAAAGTCAACCAACGCGGCACCCATCTTGCGGATAGCTTTTTCATGTGGAGTTCATCATGTAAAATACTCCAAACTTGTTTTTCGTGTATTTTAACAATATCAGCAAGTTCTCTGAGCTTTATTCGTCTATCTTTAGTCACTTCATTAAATATTTTTCTAATGTTTTCAATAGTAGTAGCAGTTTTCGGTCTTCCAAAACGTTGTTCATCTTCCGTACTTGAACGACCCATTTTAAATTGTTGAACCCAGGATTTCACGGTGGAGTATGCTGGTGCATTATCACCCTGAACAGAATCCAATTCATCTTTGATTAATTGTGGCGTATAACCTTTCATATAAAAGTGTTTAATTACCGCACGAAACTCTTTATTTTCCATTTTTCAAAAATTATAAAACTTGTTTACTTCAATCACCTGTAACAAAGAAAATAATCATTAAATATTTCGGAAATTTTGACAGATGGCTTATAAAAGATTGCTTTTAAAAAGCAAAAAAAAAATGTTGCTAGTAAAACAGAAAATGTGCCAGGCCAGTTAGTTTTGCGGTCGCCCTCGTACTTTCACAGAAACAATGAGCAGGTCAAATCCACAGCTGCGAAAGGATTACCATTAGATCTGCCATAAATCGGTTGTTTCGAATACATGGTGACATGTTGAATACATCATTTTGTTCCACTCAACAAAATCTGCACCCTTTCGTTAGCTCATCACCCAGTTAATGGCCTCTTTTAACTAAGCACTTTTTTCGAGTGTATTTTATGACGAAAGAGTTTCCTTGAAGAAATTACTAAAAACAAGCTGATATTTTTACCAAAAAAAATTGCAATAAACATTTCGATCATTTGCAGTGAAAACTGCATACAGCGTGAACGTATGTATGTGTGTCCATGCGGCTATGGGTGAATTCAGACAAAACTAAGCTAACAACAATTGCTAGCTAACAGTTGCTGACGATACGAGCAACAGTTAAGATTGATAGTGCGGCATTAGTAAAAACGAAACTCCAGAGAGACAAATTAAAAAAATAAACAAAGGATCGCGAAGAGACAATAATCTAAAAATTAGAAAAGAAAAAAATATAGTTAAAGAAAAAGAAAATAAACAACAGACTCAAGTCGTTTTACCGAAAGGACTCTCAAGATTTCAAGCGATCAGCTAAACTGAGAGTGCAATAACAATTCAAAAGGACTGTAAAATAAATGTTCTGTAAAGTAAATTTTAGAAAAGAATAATTTTTCACAAGAGATTAAGATTTTTTAGAAGGACTCAATTTCGTACGCTTAAATAATCTGAGTTTTTGAAACAAAAGTGTTGTGAAAAAGTTAAACAAACGCCTAAGACGTTCTGATTTCTCAAATCAACGAACTCAAAATACTTCAACAATCGCTGAAAAAAATTTGATATTTCATTACTTAACTCTCATTAAATCCAAAAGCCACAATATTAAACCTGTTGATTAAAGTTTAAATACAACTGCAATTTATTGAAATAATAATCATCATCATCATCATTAAGCAAAAGCTCATATAAATATTTATATAACAAGTGGTTTTTCATAACAATTTCACATTTTTCTTCTGCATCTTCGCTTCATTTGAAAACGGTGTGTCTGTTGAAACAAAAAAATAAAACAGCAATAATCTCGAAATTCGCACAACATGTCAGCCACGTTACCTTCACCTCGACTCCGGCAGTTGGCGGCCACATTTAAGCCCGTTTCCATAATGACGACGGTCACGGCAACTCTAACAACGTTGGGCCTCTTCACCTTGGCTTTGGTAAGTTTGTACACGAGCGACCACTGTTGAAGCAAGTTTTATTTTTTCAGCTGCCACATTTCACAAGTTTTCCACACACTCATGCCATCCATACACTTCAGTACTATTACATATTGCTGCAGTTGAAAGCGAAAACATTTCCAGTTGCATTTCTTTGCGGCCGGTTTTTCGTAGACCATCTCTATGTGTTTCCGACAGCCAGCCATAGTCAGTCCGTCTGCGTATTTTAGTTGACTTCAAACTGACTTGAACATAATATTTCATACCAAGACGGATGCGAGAGACAGAGGGAAAAAAGAAGTTTTTCCACAATTAAGATTTAAATCTAGTTGTTAAAACAAATGTACAGAGTTGGCTAAAAATTAAAACAAAACAGAAAACAGTTTCCACTTTGTGGGTTGGCATAAATGTTTGTCTCGTTGCATACAAAATAGTGTAGGAAGTTTTAGGATAATTTAATGAACGATCTAGCAAGTAAATTGTATACGGGGTTTAATAACAAGAGATTGTTATTGAATTTTTTGTTACTAAACTCCTTTATATATAATTTGGGATAGTATAACCGTTGCCCTTCAGTCTGCTCTAACTTACACCCTCAATGTCTAATGCATTAAACGAGAATTATTTACTAACTTCTCTAAACCCCACAATAACAAACTGAGAAAACTCTCAAATTTTATACGGTTCTTAATAACGCTTATGCCGAATTAAGAGATTGTTATTGATATTTTTAACTAAGCTCCTTAAATATAATTTTGATAGTATAACCGTTGCCCACCAGTTTGCATTAACGTACACCCTCAATGTATAATGCATTAAACGAGAATTATTTACTTACTTCACTCCACCCTATAATAAATAGACATTAAGGCACAAACTGGGAAAACTCTCTCAAATAGATTGTTTGTGCCGAATAGATTGTTATTGAATTATACTCAACTCCTTTGATCTAATTTGTGGTAGTATAACTGTTGCGCTCCAGTCTGCTTTAAGGTCCACCCTCAATGTCTAATGCATCAAACGAGAATTATTTACTTACTTTTTTCAACCCCACAATAACAAACTGAGAAAACTCTCTCAAATTGTATACGGTTCTTTATAACGTTTGTGCCGAATAGAGAGATTGTGATTGAATTTTACTCAACTCCTTTAATCTAATTTGTGGTAGTATAACTGTTGCTCTCTAGTCTGCTTTAAGGTAAACCCTCAATGCCTAATGCATTAAACGAGAATTATTTACTTACTTCACTCCACCCTATATTAAATAGACATTAAGGCACAAACTGGGAAAACTCTCAAATTGTGTACGGTTCTTAATAACATTTGTGCCGAATAAAGAGATTGTTATTGAATTTTACTCAACTCCTTTAATCTAATTTGTGGTAGTATTATCGGTTCCCTCCAACCCGCTTTAAGGTCCACCCTCAATATCTAATGCATGAGAATTATTTACTTACTGAGAATTATTTACTTACTTCTCTCAACCCCACAATAACAAACTGAGAAAACTCTCTCAAATTATTTACGGTTCTTAATAACGTTTGTGTCGAATTAAGAGATTGATATTGATTTTTTTACTGAACTCCTTTACTATAATTTGTGGTAGTATTACCGTTCTCCTCCAGTCTGCTTTAAAGTCCACACTCAATGTCTAATGCATTAAACGAAATTATTTACTTACTTCTCTCAACCCCACAATAACAAACTGAGAAAACTCTCTCAAATTATTTACGGTTCTTAATATCGTTTGTGTCGAATTAAGAGATTGTTATTGATTTTGTTACTGAACTCCTTTACTATAATTTGTGGTAGTATTACCGTTCTCCTCCAGTCTGCTTTAAGGTCCACCCTCAATATCTAATGCATTAAATGAGAATTATTTACTTACTTCTCTCAACCCCACAATAACAAACTGAGAAAACTCTCTCAAATTATACTATACGGTTCTTAATATCGTTTGTGTCGAATTAAGAGATTGTTATCAATTTTTTTGACTGAACTCCTTTAATATAATTTGTGGTAGTATAAGTGTTGCCCTCTAGTCTGCTTTATGGTATACCTTCAATGTCTAATGCATTAAACGAGAATTATTTACTTACTACTCTCACCTCTCACAATAAAAAGACATTAAGGCACAAACATGGAAATCTTGCACAAATTGTATACGGTTCTTAATAACGTTTGTGCCGAATAAAGAAATTGTTATTGAATTTTACTCAACTTCTTTTATATAATTTGTGGTAGCATAACCGGTACACTCCAGTCCGCTTTAAGGTCCAGCCTCAAAGGTACACCCTCAATGTGTAATGCATTAAACGAGAATTATTTACTTACCACTTTCAACCCCATTATAAATACACATTGTCACAAACTGGGAAAACTCTCTTAAATTAGTGAGCTGTACCCAATATAAATATTACACTCACTGAGGGGAAACTACTGTTTAACGCTTGCCCCGAAGAGTTAGAGCATTTTATAGAGAAGCTTTTACTTGAGATACAGAGTAACCTCCTACTCTTGGATTAAAACAAGCTCCGCTTAAGTAGAAGCCTCAAGTTCTTACTCGGATATTGGGTGAAAGTCGTAAATACTTCTCACTCAGATATTGGGTAAAAGTCGTAAATACTACACTCACACAGATAACAAATTCTTTGCCATAACTGAATCTATTGTACCAACCGAATGAATGTACATAAGGGTGGACCGATTTGAAAGTACAAATTATCGATATTATGCCTTCGATTTTTCGATAACTTTTGGCATGAGGGAAAAAAGGTTCCACTACGACTTAACAAAAAACTCATTTCGAGCCGCCCAAATTTTAAATTTTTGACTTTTTCTCAATTTTTGTTTTTAAGGGATTTTAGTCGGTAATAAAAAAAATATTTTTTTAAATATTACCCTTCCTAGACGACATACAAAACATAATAATATACATTGCCACATACAAGTACGATGGCTTCTATATATATTTCTGGCCTAATAATGAAAATGCGAATATTTATCATCAAAAATGGTTTTATTGTTTTTCAAAGTACTCGTATACTCCAGCATGATTTATACACTTTTGTATGCGCTCAAACCAATTGTCGAAGCATTTTTTCCACTCCGATTGAGACAACTCCAAAACATGATATTTAAACAGCCGCTTCGGGCGACGAAAAACGTTGACCACCCTTTTTTCTTTATGCTAGGGAACAAGAAGAAGTCATTGGGTAACAAATCCGGGCTGTATGGTGGATGTCCCATCAATTCGATAACTTGAGTAGTCAAATAGCACATCGTTTCAGCTGATGTGTGTGAGTTCTTATTGTCGTGATGCAAAATGATCCGTTTTCTCTTATTATCTTTCCTCATTTCTTCGAACACTGTTGGCAAACAGATGGTTGTAGACCACTCTGAATTGACCTCTTACGGTCCACTAAGGGCATTGTGGCAAAACTCTCTCAAATTATATACGTTTATTCATATCGTTTGTGTCGAATTAAGAGATTGTTATTGATTTTTTTGGACTGACCGTCCTACGTTCCACTAAAGGCACTGTGGTAACATGGCCGGTTATACCGAAAAAAACGCAATCATTTGCTTCGATGTACTTCTTCCACGAACAAATTTTGTTAGATTTGGCTCGTCTCGAAAGACCCATACGGTCGATTGCTGTCTTATTTCGGGTTCATATGCATAGATCCATGATTCGTCACCTGCGGCAATGTTATATACTGCTTTGAGCTACCGCAGTTATACTTTTCCAACATCTCTTTGCACCAATCCATACGAACCTTTTTTTGAGCATTCGTCAAATTATGTGGGATCCAACAAGAACAAAATTTTTTCACGGCCAAATGAACCTACAATATCATATTGATGCTTGTCATACTAATGACCAAGGTTGCCTCAATCTCAAGGTATGTCACATGTCGGTCTTGCTTAATCAGTTAACGCACAGCATCGACGATTTCTGGCAAAGTGACCGAAGTTGGACGTCCTTCACGAAATTCATACTGGAGCGAACGGCGTCCGCGACTGAACTCTTGATACCAGCGATTAACAGTGATTTTTGATGGTGCTTCATCGCCAAACGTCGAAACAAGTTGATTTAAACACTCTTGTCTCAATAACCCACGCCAAAAATCGTAAAAAATCATCGCACTAAAGTGTTCACGGGATACTTCCATTTTTTGACTGAGATGAATTTTAACACACTGCAAAAAACAATTCGCCCTCAAATGACGAAACGTTCTGAGTGAAGTTATGCTAAATAATAACAAGTTTCCAATGAAAGTTCCAGTTTGTATCTGGTGGCACTAGTATTGCCGGGACCCGCAATATAAATAGCAACCCTCGTAGACCATATATGACAGTGAGCGTGCCCAGGACCCAGAGGCTTTATCACTTATGTTAAAGAAAGTACATGGCAAATGCTTCTTTTGATCTCTCGTACACGTCATAAAGTTCAGAGTGACCCCCCTGATCTCGTATTCGGCCATTCACCACAGCAAGTCAGTGTATTCCTGCGGTTTCATCAATGCTAATTGGTATCATTCGAAATATGCCACAACACGTTGTTTTAAGTATTTCTGCATTGCCTTGTAACTTTTTAAATGTTTCCAGACACACACAGTGGGTGCATAAATACATGCAAGTGTAAAATATGTAAAATAATTATCAGCCATTATGGCATGACATGGTATGCCTTAGACAAACAATGGACAATTAAATTTGATGACATTCATAAATTTCCGATAAGATACGAGAAATTATGAAGAAGACACACAGACAGACCAACAATAAATGCAACCGTCTAAGGGAGAGAAAATATGCAAAATTGCAATTAAAATGTGAAATGCATGAATGCGGAGGGTGTCTTAAAGTGAAAGGACTGGCTGCATAATTACAAACGAAAAACAATAGAAAAATCTGTAAAAAAAAATTAAAGAGAGTCGACTTGTGAGCTTTTTTTATTAAACACAGAGAACAGATTTGTTGAAACAACCGATTTTTCCCCCCAACCGAATGTTGGTGGTTGTATCGGGTGATCAATCTAGAGGTTTTTTTTTCAAACTAAAAAATAGAACAAAAATTCAAAGTAAGTGTGGAATCTTTATTGGTAATTTGAAAGGGCATTTTATGCTATTTACTTTTGGAATATAATTTCCTTCAAATGTTGGCCTTTACTAAAGTACGCTTCAGGGTGTCCATTCTAAGGGTCTTATTTTGGATGACTCGTTCGAGCATTTCGAACAGTATGGCGTTAAAAACACGCGTAATGTTGGCTTCCAAAACCTGAATCGTAGCTGGTTTCTCAACATACGCTGGCCAGCGTTTTACCTCAAATGAAGATGCAATTACAGTTGTAAACCACTATTTTAAAGACCTTGAGGAAAACTTTTTAATCAAGGGATAGAATTGCTAGATAAGCTTTGGACTAAGTGTATTGAAGTTTCAGGAGATTATATTGAAAAATAAAAATATTTTTGAAAAACTAACTATTCTCTTTCATTGATAGGCTAAGAAGTTTCCGAACCGCCCTCGTAGATTTTGGACTTTACGTGGCCCAAAGTAAAAAGTTCTTGGCAACCAAATGACCAGTCCAAAACGTGAAATTAGCTGCTTTTCAAAATGACCTCTCGAAAGAATCATTGTTTGAGCAGCTGCATGGCAAGTGGCAAATGTCGTCAAGCTTGCGGGCTTCAATTTCATGTAGTAATAAGTCCGATATCAAGGCGCGATAGCGAGAACCATTCACGGTAACGTTCCGGCCTTTATTATTTTAGAAAAAATATGGACCGATGATTCCACCAGCTCATAAACCGCACCAAACCGTGGTTTTTTCTGGGTATAAAGGCATCTCTAGAACCTCTTCTGGTGGGTTTTCAGTCCAAATACGGCAATTTTGTTTTTTTTTTACGTTGCCGTTAAGCCAGAAATGGGTCTCATCACTGAAAACAGCGGATTTTCTCTGAGCTTTTGAACAGTCCAAACACTGAAACGACGACGCGCTGGAACATCGTTAGGCTTCAATTCCTACACGCGCTGTTTTTTTACGCTTTAACAACAAGATACTTCCATAAAATGCTCTAAGTTGTTCCATACGACCTGCCATGTTGTTGAGAACGGTGCCGAATCGATTCCTGTGGCGCTCACGTTCACTCGCAGCTACTGCCGTTCTGTTTTCAATACTTTGTGCTGGATGTGGTCTATAAGATCGAGCATCATCCAGTATTGAAATTTGGGTTTCAATGTTGGCGATGGTAATCCGAATGGTGCATTCGGTAGTGCGATTGTGTCCACCATAAAAAGGTCTAAGCGCACGAAAAACGTTTCCCACCGAACGCTCATTTCCAAAATACAGTTGCACAATTAAAAGACGCTGTTGCGGTGTAAATCTTTCCATGAGGAAATGAAAAACAATACTGAAACAAAAAAATAAAGTTTAACATAGCTCACGCATAATCGGTGAAAAAATCCTATTGAAAAAAATACCTCTAAGTTAATCACCCTTTACGTACTATTCATGTATTCCATCGCTACAACAGTATAATGATTGAGTACACGGCAATTTTTAATAGTGGGAACTGACAGCATTGGTTCCAAGGACAAAGGTATCGGTAACCCATACTAATTGAAATAGTTATTGGAACTGAATTTGTGCAAGTATTTGCTGTTTTTTTTAGATTATTGGGTTGAATTCGGTTGTCATTACCAATTACGAGCAATTGTTAACTTGACCATTCGAAATTCAATTGGTATAACCGGCTTGTTGTTGGCTATTTGTCACATTTTTGTACGAGTGTTGCTATATACATTTCTGGCCTAGGCAACACAAAGTGATGCCTGGCGCTATCAGACATTTCCATTGGAAAGTTTGACATTTTTTAGCATAAACGTACTCAGAACGTTTTGACGTGCGACCATCAATTGTGTTGCTTACAGTGACTTGAAAAAATCAATTTGGCAAAAAAATGGAATTAACTCGTGAACATTTTCGTGCGATCATTTTTCACAACCTTCGACGTGGATTATCGCGACAAGAGTGCATCGATTTACTTAAATCTTTGTATGGCGATAAAGCACCATCCTACAGCACTGTGAAAAACTGGTTTAATGAATTCAATCGTCGGCTCGCTCAAAGACGAGGGTCGTCCAAAAACAGCCGTTGTGCCACAGAACATTGATGCCGTGCGTCAACTGATAATGCAAGATCGTCATGTGACAAACCGTGAGATAGAGGCATCCTTGGGTATTTCTTCCATCACCATACATTCGATATTGCATAAACACTTGACCGTAAAAAAGGTTTGTTCTCGTTGGATCTCGCACAATTTGACAATCGCTCAAACAAAGGCACGTGTCGATTGGTGCAAAGAAATTTCGAAAAAATACGTTCGCGGTGCTTCAAAAGACGTTTATAAGATCGTCACAGGTGACGAATCATGGATCTATGCGTATGAGCCCGAAACAATTTGACAATCGCTCAAACAAAGGCACGTGTCGATTGGTGCAAAGAAATTTTGAAAAAATACGTTCGCGGTGCTTCAAAAGACGTTTATAAGATTGTCACAGGTGACGAATCATGGATCTATGCGTATGAGCCCGTAACAACACAGTAATCGACCGTGTGGGTCTTCGAAGATGAGCCGAATCCAGCGAAAGTTGTTTGTGGAAGAAGCACTTCGAAGCAAATGGTCGCCTTTTTCTTCTGCAAAACTGGATATGTGGCCACTGTTCCGCCTGAGCAACGTAGGGCGGTCAATTCTGAGTGGTACACCACTATTTGTTTGCCTGAAGGCTTCGGAGAAATTCAAAAAACGAACAATAGAAGACGAATCATTGTGCACCATGACAATGCGAGCTCTCACACATAGTCTCAAACCAGCGCCTATTTACCGGCCAAAACGTCGAATAGATGGATCATGGATCTATGCGTATGAGCCCGAAACAATTTGACAATCGCTCAAAAAAAAAAGGCTCATGTTGATTGGTGCAAAGAAATTCTGAAAAAATACGATCGCGGTGCTTCAAAAGACGTTTATAAGATCGTCACAGGTGACGAATCATGGATCTATGCGTATGAGCCCGTAACAACACAGCAATCGATCTTGTGGGTCTTCGAAGATGAGCTGAATCCAACGGAAGTTGTTTGTGGAAGAAGCACTTCGAAGCAAATGGTCGCCTTTTTCTTCTGCAAAACGGGACATGTGGCCGCTTGAGCAACGCAGGGCGGTCAATTCTGAGTGGTACACCACTATTTGTTTGCCTGAAGGCTTCGGAGAAGTTCAAAAAACGAACAATAGAAGACGAATCATTGTGCACCATGACAATGCGAGCTCTCACACATAGTCTCAAACCAGCGCCTTTTTGACCGGTCAAAACGTCTAATTGATAAATCATTCGCCGTACAGCCCTGACTTGGCACCCAATGACTTCATTTTATTCCAGCACATCAAGAAAACAATGCGTGGTCAACGATTTTCGTCGGCAGAAAATGCTGTTGAAGCGTTCAAAAACCAAGTCAAAAAACCAAGGTGTCTCAATCGGAGTGTAAAAAGTGCTTCGACAATTGGATTGAGCGCATGCAAAAGTGTATAAATCATGCTGGAGAATACTTTGGAAAACAATAAAACCATTTGTGATGAAAAATATTCGCATTTTCATTATTAGGCCAGAATTATATATAACAGACCTCGTAGTTACCACCTCATAGAAGGTCGAACCATGTAACCATCAGTACCATACAACAAAAAGTCAGTGAATTCAATTGAATTTTAATAGTTCGGGCCGATTTCCATGTAATCACTGGTCCCATGGAATGTTGGTGATTACAACAAAAAGTCAGTTAATTCAATTGAATTTTCATAGTTCGGGCCGGCTTTCAACTGATTTTGTTCTCTGTTTGTAGGCTAGCACAATCTATCTTTTCGGTATAAAATCGCTTCGTTGGTTTGCTTTTAATAAGCGACAAATTTTGTGCCCACTAAAGTGATGAAATGGCGAACCTTAAAATATATTTTTAAATTCCAATGACTCGAATTACTCTGACAGCTTTTGAAATATGCCAACTGCAAAAACTACCATTTCTTTCTGGTCAGTTTATATATATAACTTAACTTTCAGCTTACTCACTATTGTTAAAATAAGATAGGTTCGAGTTCAACCTGTCCTTTTTGTTACAGCTTTCCCACTCCATCTCCGCTTAGTCAAATTCCAGTACATTCTGCCTTTGCTCTATTCTAATATCAGCTAATTTCCGCCTTCGCAAAACTCGGTTAAATTCAATTAGATTCGAAACAATTAAAGCCAATCCATTTGATGATTGCAATCAGCTCTTGAATCAACAATCTCTCTAATGACCTCCGAAATATTCTTAATGATTTCTTAGAAGCCAGGGCCGACAGCAGCAAAACAGCAGCTTCCTTTGCAAGCTTAACTTATTTTAAATTCGGTTAGTTAGAAGACAACAACAGAAACCCAGAGAAAGCCAATGGTATGTTTCGTTTTGTTTTTTCTCTCCGTCTATTTCCGTTTAACAAATTCTTTTCGAAAACCCGTCCGTTTCCAAAGTATTTGGTTTTTTTGTGTTTTGTTCTTTTCCGGAAACAAAAATTGTTTGTTCGTACGAGTGTGTGTGTATGGGTAAATTCTAGTTTGTTGTTTTTTTCTGGTGTTCTAACAAAAATTAGAGTGAAACATTTACCACTGCGTGCTGCCAAACAATTAGAAAAGTTTTGTGGCCCAGTTTCCGTTTCCTTCCTTCGAACATTATAAAAGCCAAACGGTTTTTTTGTCTTGCTCTGCTCGTGTAGCTTTGTTTTTCTACGCTCTCCTCTGCATCTCTCTCTCTCTCTCTGTCGCTCTAGTTCACACAAACACATACAATTGTAAGTTGTTGTTGATATGCCCATACAAAAGTGAATTCTATTTTTCCAATTTTCATAAAAAAAGAAAACGCAACTGAATGGAAAACAAGAAAAAACAATTACAACAAATTAATAACAATGAGCGAACTGTTGTGTGCATATGTACGAGTGTGTGCATGTACATGTGTTTCTATGAAAAGCAACTGAAAAAGAAAACTGAGAGGAAAAATTAAATACAAAAATACGCTATCCTAGAGTTATGATAAGTTGGTTCAACTCTTGATAAGAGGATTCGAAGAAGTTTTTTAGGTTTCGCTAGAGTTAGGAAATACTTTAGTATGGAGATTAAAAAACTTCTGCTCGCAATTACAGGAAGCCTCCACGGACTAGAATTGTCCAACCGTCCTAAGGACTCCTTAATAGCAAATTGCTTTGGCAGAGCAAATTGATAGCTCTACGTTCTGCTCGATGAATTAGGATCTCACGCTGATTACATTTTTCGGCAACAAAATCCTCCTTAAAAATTCAACTAATCCTTATGTAAAATGATCTTCTGAATTCAAAATGAATGTCCGTTTCGGCCCATCATGTTTTTAAGATATCTTAAAAATTAAATTTTTCTGACTTTTTTCATTAAATTGCCTTGAACTTGAGTAATTCTTTGTTAATTGATTATTGATTCTTAATTCTTAATTAATTTAAATTATTAATTGGTAAGAAATGTATGTAAGAAATGTGTAATTTATAAAAATGCTATAACTCAGCCAATTTTTGTCGGATTATCATAAAAAAATATGCCACGTTGGAATCGCTACAGTGTGTTCCTCGTAATTTTGCGCAAAAACTAGTGGGAGAGCCCCAGAATTTGGCTACAATTGGCAGTTGAAAACAAAATTTTGATTTCTTTTGGCTGTAACTTCCTCGATTTTTATTCCATTTTTATAAATTATAATCTACATCAAAGGATATGTATTGTTATATCCGATATGATTTGCTGAAGTTTTAGAAAGGTTTATGATATAAGTCAGAAAAACTTTCAGGATCACGATATCACGAAAACTAAACGTGGGGCAAAACGGACATTCAATTCGGATTCAGGAGATCATTTTACATATGGATTAGTTGGTTTTGTCTAAAGGAGGGCTCAAAAGTAAATTTTTTGCAGAACAATGGTTTGGGCGATTGCTGAGCTCGCCAGACCTATCTACAAGGTCTGCTATATATATTTCTGGCCTAGGCAACACTAAGTGTTGCCTAGCGCCATCTGTCGTTTTTATTGGAAAGTTTGACATTTTTTAGCATAAACGTACTCAGAACGTTTTGACGTACGACCATCATTTGTGTTGTTTACAGTGACTTGAAAAAATCTATTTGGCAAAACAATGGAATTAACTCGTGAATATTTTCGTGCGATAATTTTTCACAACCTTCGACGTGGTCTATCACGACAAGAGTGCATCGATAAACTTAAATCTTTGTATGGCGATGAAGCACCATCCTATAGCTTTGTGAAAAACTGGTTTAATGAATTCAATCGTGGCGGACTTGAAGGTCGTCCAAAAAAGGCCGTTGTGGCAGAGAACATTGATGCCGTGCTCGAAAGCAAGATCGTCATGTGACATACCGTGAGATAGAGGCATCCTTGGGCAGTTCTTCCACAAGCATACATTCGATATTACATGAACACCTGGCCGTAAAAAAGGTTTGTTCTCATTGGATCCCGCACAATTTGACAACTACTCAAAAAAAAAGGCTCGTGTCGATTGGTGCAAAGAAATTTTAAAAAAATACGATCGCGGTTCATCAAAAGACGTTTATAAAATATACACAGGTGACGAATCATGTATCTATGTGTATGAGCTCGAAACAAAACAGCAATCGACCGTGTGGGTCTTCGAAAACGAGCCAAATGGTCGCCTGTTTCCTTGGAAAAAATGGTCATGTGGCGACTGTTCCGCTTGAGCAACGTAGGACGGTCAATTCTGAGTGGTACACCACAATTTGTTTCCCTGAAGTCTTCGGAGAAATTCGAAAAACCAACAAGAGAAGACGAATCATTGTGCATCATGACAATGCGAGCTCTCCCACATCGCCTCAAACCAGCGCTTTTTTGGACGCCAACACGTCGAATTGATGGGTCATCCGCCGTACAGCCCTGCTTCGGCACCCAATGACTTCTTTTTATTCGCGCACATCAAGGATGCCATTCCCGCGGATGTTCGGGTAGCCGAGAAGAAGTTCCGGGCCAGTATCAATGCAGCAAATGCTCGTTCATATTCTTGCTGGTCGAAAACCTGAGATACGACCAAATTTCCCAGCAGAGGCAGCGGAAATCGCCGATGAGCGCGATGACATTCGTCGCGTCAACCCTAGAATTGGGAATCTTAACTTTGAGATCAGACCAAACTGGTCAGTTAATACAAGCGGAACACATGGCTAGATCACTTAAATCAGTGCAACTTGAGTTCTGGAATTGATAAATAGTGGACAAGAGTCAAATCGCTCTCTTACCCTGAAGAAATGGTCATAAAAAGAAAGGGTGATAGCCGCTCGCCATATTCCCGCTAGTCGAATTCCCGAGATACGATCAAATTTTCGAGCAGAGTGAGCGTTATGACATTCATCGCTTCAACTCTGATGACCCTAGAATTAGGGATGTCACCTCTTAGTTCAGAAGGATGGTCAACAAATATAAGCGGAACAAGGGGCTAGATCACTTAAAGCAGTGCAACTTGAGTTCTGGAATTGGTAAATTGTGGACAAGAGTCAAATCGCCTTCTAACACTGGAAGAAAGGGTGATCGCACAGTCTTGACGCTCGGTGACAGTATAATGGCAGATCCGAAGCAGTGCGCGAGCTATTTAAACTGCGTTTTTACTGAGCACCCAGGGAGCGATATGCAAAAAAAGAAAAATAATGCATGGTATCGCTGCCTGGATCTAAGCACCACTACAATTTACCATTGGCGATGTTGCTTATGTCGTCCACAGCGCAAACTCATTAAAGGCGCTGGGTCGGGACGGAATCTCAATGCGGATGTGGCAGCACTTGAATTCCCCGGGAGCAGGGTATAAGACCAAAGTGCTCAAACTGTCGTGAGCTGCTTGCTTAGATCCCGATGCTGAGTTGTACCGCTACTGACGTCAGGCAAAGATGCAAACAAAGGGGAATCGTAATTGATTAATTCCGATTTCAATAAAATTTGGTATGGGTTACGAGGGTTGCTATTTATATTTCGGGTCCGGCAATAAAAACTCAATAATTTATCATTGGAAATGGTTTTATTTTTTAAAAATATTCTCCTTTAAGAACAATACACTTTTGCGAGCACACAAAACCAATTTTCGAAGCACTTTGTCCACTCCGATTGAGACACCTCCAAAACTTGATTTTTGAACGATTCAACAGCTGCTTCGGGCAATGAAAAACGTTGACAACGCATTTTTTCTTGATGCTAGGTAATCGTTGGGTGTCAAATCAGGGCTGTACGGTGGATGTCCCATCAATTCGACATCATGACTGGTCAAATAGCTCACCGTTTCAGCTGATGTCGCTCGCATTGACGTGATTGCTGTTTTTTTCGGGTTCATATGCATAGATCCATAATTCGTCACCTGTTACAATGTTAGACACTGCCTTTGAGCTGCGGCAGTTATACTTTTTCAACATCTCTTTGCACCAATCCATACTAGCTGTTTTTTTGAGCATTCGTCGAATTATGTGGGATCCAACGAGAACAAATTTTTTTCACGGCCAAATGAACATGCAATATCATATTGATGCTTGTCATACAAATGGCCAAGAATGCCTCAATCTCACGTTATGTCACGTGTCGGCCTTGCTTAATCCGTTCAAGCATAGCATCGATGGTTTCTGGCAAAGTGCCCGAAGTTAGACGTCCTTCACGAACTTCATCCTGGAGCGAACGCCGTCCAAGACTGAAAACTTGGTACCAGCGATCAACTGTAGGTTTTGATGGTGCTTCATCTACAAAAGTCTAAACAAGTTGATTTAAAAACTCTTGTCTCGATAACCCACGCCGAAATTCGTAAAAAATCATCGCACGAACATGTTCACGGGATAATTCCATTTTTTGACTAAGATGAATTTTTTAAAACACTGTAAACAAAACAATTCGCCCTCAAATGACAAAACGTTCTGAGTGAAGTTATGCTAAAAAATGTCAAAGTTTCCAATGAAAGTTCCAGTTTGCATCAGGGAACACTAGTATTGTCAGGACCCGAAATATAAATTGCAATTCTCGTAATAGCGCATATGTGACAGCGCATAGAGAAAGGGACCTAAGGGTAAAAAAATAAATTTTCATTTTTTTTTCTTTTTTTGATGTGGACAACATCTGAGCATCGAATGAGACCGATCCCATGTCCCAAAAGTGTTCCCTCGCAGAGATATGCGCGTTTTATGAAAGTGAAGTCGACGATTCTAAGCGCAACTAGTAAGGGACCTAATCTTTAAAATGGCTCTCCTGAACAAAACTGGTTTTTAACTTTAGGCCTCTTTCGATTTTGCGCGTCACATATAATCTTCTTTAATTTGGAGTAAATCGATCCACGTTTTCACTAAGCAGCAATTGAAGATGAGTTTTCAGATTTGAGGCACAGCCATTCTTAAACAAATCTTCGTAAAATTCCCTACAGAAGTGGTGTAGGGTATTATATAATCACGCTGTTCGAGTGTTGTTTAGGTGAAGGAGCGGCAAATGGTTACGCTCTGCCAAAACGGACGGGAAGAAGCTGCACACAGATGACTTCTGAGTTCAACGTCTTTCTGAGTATCCACCATGTAGAATTTAACCGATTTTCGGCTGCAGGCTAAAAAAAGTGATTTTAAACCCCTAAAATT